>OENG01000023.1:2317545-2917545 GCA_900239735.1 Blumeria hordei DH14
GGCAAGCAAGAACTCAAGGTTTAAAAGGTAATAAAGCTAAAGAGCAAAGCTCTGTCTACGAATTACATATATAATAAGATTTAAGCGAGTAGTAATGAAAATGTCATCAGTGCTTCCATAACGCCAAACCTCCGTGGGTATCCCAATCCAACACCATATCTCCATACCAGATCCCTAGTCACTTAACAGTCCCCCTCCTTTCAAGGGATCGTCCCGATCACTTCATCAGCATAGCGTATGGGTGGTCTCCTTGATCTTGAATTTCTTTCAATAAACTTTCGGTCGGAAATGGTTTATCGGGTGACAATTGTGAAATGCTTGAATCTCTATCTCATCGTCTTCGAAATCATGTTTTGATATCCAGTCTTTTGTTCCATCGCTCCACTGAGCTTCATATTCGAAGAGCCCATTTTTTATCCTAGAGTTTGTTATGTCTGTAAGAGTTTTAAATGATTCTTCATCATCTACAAACCAGTCCATATTGTACTGTTGTTGACCTTGTTGTGTTGGTTTATGTTTCTCAAGTTTACTAACATGAAAAGTATCATATATTTTACCAAATAGATCCTTTAAATCCAGCTGGTATGTCTGGTTAGTTATTTTATGGACAATCTTGAAAGGACCAATATGCTTTTCGGTAAGTTTTTTGGAAGTTCTTTTTGTTCTAATATGACTTGTCTTCAGCATCACCAAGTCTCCGACTTTGAAATCTATGTCTTCATGTTTTTTATCATAGTGTTGCGTCATTTTAGAGTTCTGCGTCTCCATAATATTTTGTAGTCTCTTCATAATGTCGTTGACCTTTGAAGCATGAATAGTTGCGCTTACGGACGTTAGTGGATCTCCAGGTTCTTCACTCTTGATCTGAAAATTTGGCAAGTAGCCTTGATCTGCATAGAATGGCGCCATTCCCGTCGCAGCATGTTTTGAATTATTCCAACAGAATTCGAATAAGTCAAGATATTCATCCCAGTCGTTTTGTTCAAAGTTCACATAAGATCTTAGGTAGGACTCTATAGACTGGTTAATTCTTTCAGCAAGACCATTACCTTGTTGATGAGCGGTTGTGGTAGGTGTCTGGCTGAACCCCATAAGATGTCCAAGTTGTTTCCAGAATTTGTTGATGAGCTGCTTACCACGATCTGTGATGAATAGTTTTGGTATACCATGTTGTCTAACTACACCTTGTCGAACTAACTTGGCTGTTTTTTCGGCAGTGAGACCAGCAAGTCTACATGCCATAAAGCGACCGCGTCTAGTAGCTGCGTCAATACATGTTAATATTGCTGTATTTCCATTTCTAGTTTTGGGTAAGTCTGTTATAAAGTCCATAGCGACTCTAGACCATTTTCCCTCGGGGACTGGAAGTGGGCTTAATTTTCCGTATTGTTTGTGTGTTTTCGACTTGCTACGAATACAAAGTTGGCAGCCAGCGACATAATCTCTTATATCACGTGTCATGTTAGGCCAATAATAATTCCGTTGAGCCAGTTCTATTGTACGTGCAGTACCCCAGTGCCCGGCGAGTTTATTATCATGGCTGAGTTCCTTGGCTTTGATACGAAGTGATTCTGGGATATAAAGCCGTTTAAGCTCATACCATAGTGCATCATCTTCTAGATGCCATTTTTCAGGGAGTTCATGTTGAAGTATTTGGGTGGCAAAATTGTCTGCATGTAATGCTTGAGCCATAGTCTCTCTGAATTCGAGTGCGACTATTGAACTTATAATTATTTCGTTGTCTTCTTTTAAGTTTAGTCCCCAGTCCTTGTCATCATCATTATTTTTAGTCATGTAGTCAGGTCTTCTCGAAGGAGCATCGGCTGGATTTTTCTTTCCTTCACAGTGGTAGATCTCAAAATCATAACCGGCTAGCTTTTCAATGTAGCCAGATTGTCGACGATTTGGGCGGACAGTAGATTTAAAATATCTAAGATTTGCGTGATCACTGTAGATCTTGACCGTGTGTTGGGCGCCTTCCAAATAAACTCGAAAATGGATTAATGCATCGACTACTTGCGAGGAGTTCTTGATCTGGAGTTCCGTACCTAGTTTCCTCTGGTTGAAGTTTTCTGCTCCAGAAAGCAACAGGCCTTTTTACACCATCGTGTCTTTGTGACAATATTCCTGAAATTCCTCCTCCTGATGCATCAGTTTCGAGAATTCCTTGTAGATTGGGGTTCCATTGCTGAAGCATGGGCGAAAGTTTAAATTTATCCTTGATATTCTCGAACGATTTGAGTGCATTGGAATCAAAATTGAATATTTTCTGAGTAGCTTGTTTTTTGAGTAAGTTGGACATTCCCGCGCTTATCTTTGAATATTCACATATAAATTGCCTGTAGAAATTTGTAAATCCTAAGAATTGTTGTAGCTATTGTAGCGTCTTAGGAACGGGCCAATCTATAATTGTACTGATTCTTTTAGGGCTAATTTTTAATCCTCCTGTGCCAACAACAAATCCAAGGAAATCTACTTGAGTCAACTCAAACGCAAAATTTAGAAATTTTACAATATAGTCTATTTTCGATTAATCTCTGGAGAACATTTACAGTTTTCCGATGAAGTTCTTGTTTAGTTTGTGCGAAGATCAAGAAATCGTCTACGTAAGAAACAATACCTTCATTCAGATCTCGAAATATTCTGTCAATGAAAGCCTGCCATGTCGGTGGAGAATTTGCCAAGCCGAAGGGCATGACTAGCCATTCAAAGCAGCCGTCTGGTGTCCGGAATGCAGTTTTCCATTCGTGACCAGGAGCAATGCGGATCATATTGTATGCGGGGATGATATCAAGACGAGTGAAGTACCTAGCGCCACGAAGTTTGTCTAGTAAATCGTTGATGTTTGGAACAGGATATTTATCTTTTATTGTAATAGCATTAAGATTCCTGTAGTCCATGCACATTCTTAGTTCTTGGGAATGAGGTTTTTTGACAAAAAGTACGTTTGCTGGTGCCTGTGCTTTACATCTGCGAATCCAGCCTTTCGAAATTAGATTGTTTGTTTGGTTTTTTGCCTCAATTCTCTCTTTTTCTGATAATCTAGACATAGGTATTATACGGGGTAGTTTTCCATCTGGGATATCAATTGTCATGTCTGTACCTTTTCTAAGAGGGGGAAGTTGATCTGCTTTTTCTTTTGAAAAAGCTTCTTTTAGGAACATGAGATTTGCTGGGATCACAATTTGTTCATCTTCAGATTGTGCATCATTCTGTGCTAAGGAATTTACAAAGGAATTATTTTCTTCATCTTTCTGATTTGATGGTGGCGGTTGGGGTGAAATTTCATGGCTTTTTGTGTCTTGTATCAATGGTTCGTAATTAGCAGGTCGTTGGTGCATGGTCTTAGAGATCCAGTCGATATTAGGGTTGACATTTTCCAGCCATGGCAACCCCAATATAGCACCATAAGACTTTATGGGGGCTTCTACAAATTCTACGTTGCCTTCAAAGATTCCAGGTACTTTAGTCATTATCGGAGATTCATAGGACTCATTTGCAGGAACTACTACCTCTCCATTAAAGGACGATATCTGCTTATTCAGGTGCGTTTTGGTTTGATCGGGATTTAAATTCATTATTTTAGGTACACATGCATTGACTTGCGCCGCCCCATCCACTAGTATTCTGGTTTGAACACCTCCAATTTCGCCCATAACTTCAACCGCTTTGGTAGTATTCAGACTAGCAATTGTAAGTGGTTTACTTGGGACTGAGCTTGGATGGGTAGAGCATACCTTGGATGAAAGAGTGGCAGGGTCAACTGGTAAAGGTTTGCCTTCTTTTTTGCACTTATTGATAAGTTTTTGGCAGAGGTGCATGGGGTGGTTCCCTCCATCGAACATACAAAGGTTATTATTTCTGCGATAATCTTTGACGTCTTGGCTAATCTTTCCATTGGTGTCAACTACCTGTGGTATGGGGCGAGTTGCATTCAACAGGGTATGCGAAAAGTGAGATGACAACTGATACCTTTCGCTAGGTCTGTAAAGTGATTCTTGTGATTTATAGTCTGTCATTTTCTGCAATTGTCCCATGTAAAAATTTTCATCAAATTGAACTGCAAGTTGTGCCACCATTTCATAATTGTCGAAGTCTATGTATGCGACTCCTGCAAGCTTATCTTTTATTGGTGCAGCGAGACCCTGGTAGAATTCAGCTCCCCAGACTTGCTTTGGGTAGTCAGTCTCATAGCAGACCAACTCAAATCGCTGTTTATACCACTGAACAGTATTTTTCTCCTGCTTGAGTACTTGTCTTTCATAGATCTTTCTCTGTCGCAAGGCCGAATTTTGAAAGCGCGCCCGAAGTCTTTCAGCAAATGCCATCCAATTATCTTTTAGTTCAGGGAACATTCTTAATTCAAGTCGAGCCCATTCCTTGGGTGCATCTGAAGTTACATTATCTACTGCCCCTTCAAGGTGACCTATTGCTACAATTATCTTTTGCCTATCAGTGAAGTGAAATTGCGGCTGTAAAATGAATTTGGCTTCGAGATCTTCGAGAAATTGGTTGACATTCGTCTTTCCAGAGTACTTCATGATTGGCGAAATTGGTGTTTGTATGAAATAGGGATTAGGTTGATGCAGAGACGATGAGTCATGATTGTGACTGTAGTAATTTGGTATTGCATTAGCAGGCTATGTAAGTGGTGGTGGTTTGCATTGAATTTGTGGGTTTGATGGCGGAATTTTCGAATCAGAATGTATGTTTTAGAGATTAAGGTTTTGGAAGGCCTTTGAAATTGATTCTTGAATCATCTTTGCTACTGTTTCGCTAGTGAGTGTGTCGTCTTGTAGGGGGTCATTACGTGTAATTGGGTTGAACTTTGCGGATGGTATTGGGCAGTGTGATGGCTTTTCGAATGAAGATTTGAGCGGTGGGTCGGTGAGATAATTTTCATGAGCGGCGGGATTTTCATCTGGAGTGTGGGCATGTCGGCGTGTGTTGTTAATGATATTGGATTTTTCAATCCTGTGAAAAAAGTTTTTAGGTAATGATGACATTGCGGAATGGTGTAATAAGGGTTTGAAAGAGTTCTCAGGTGCCAAAGTCGAAGAGCTTTATTGTTATGACACGCAGAATATGGCAAGCAAGAACTCAAGGTTTAAAAGGTAATAAAGCTAAAGAGCAAAGCTCTGTCTACGAATTACATATATAATAAGATTTAAGCGAGTAGTAATGAAAATGTCATCAGTGCTTCCATAACGCCAAACCTCCGTGGGTATCCCAATCCAACACCATATCTCCATACCAGATCCCTAGTCACTTAACATGCAGAAATTTTAGTACGAATTACACTTTTGGTACTATTTGAATTTGAATCAATTTGTCAGTATGGGTATAGGATTTACGCGCGAGGGACGTAATTAAAAGTGATTTGGTAGACAATATGTCAGGGGAAGGTCATGAAGTAGATTGACGAGGTCTAATCTGGTGATTGAGATTGTCTACAAAGAAGAAAGGAGACTCCTATTGAGTCCTGTAAAAATATATTTATTTATTTATTTATTTATAATACTTAACGTCGTGCCTGTGTACAGCACGTGAGCTCCTCACGTGCCGGTTAGCTCAGTCTAAATAAAACTACCCGACGTGTTGGCGCCTACACAAACCCAACATAGCAAATGAAAGCCAGGATCTTATCATCCTGCGCTTGAAGATTAAATTATACATGGTTACCGGTCACCCTTCAATTCTCATGTATTCAGATTGTATTGAATGAAGAATAGATTAAATAAACAATATGGAAGGGGGAACTTGGTAAAATCACATGATTCCCTTTCAGTCAGACTTGTTGTGCTTTTCCAAAGTAATTTGTGACTCGCATCCAGCTATTAAATGCGTGCACTCCCTCCGCGGAAGCGAGAGCCCAAGATATGCTGGGACTAGGATTCTGTGCTCTGTGGAGCTGTGCCTGGTACTGCCCAAGGTGGCAATAGAAAAAGTGGTCGGGGGACTTTTCTTCTCCGCATGAGCAGGTTAGAATGGCGTTTTCGTGCTGAAACCGTCGGTGGTAGTCTGCGAAATCGCCATGTCCAGATCGTGCAGCTAATAGATATCCTAGTGTTCGTCGCCCTAGACAGGCGAGCTCGGCTGTAATCTTAGTATTAGGACCAATTCCTAATTCTTTATATCTAGATGGAGAATTTTCTGCCCAGTAAAGTGCAACAGAAGCCTCGTACTGGGCTTTGACTTCCCTTCTTGCCCTTGCAATAGAGAATACCGAGTGTAGAGCTGGACTGTAAAAATATATACATCGTGAATGGCGTATCAGACGCTTTATATCACGTGACAGTAACTTCCCTCAATTCACTCTATCCCTTGACAGTTATCATATTCAAGTGATGAAAACCCAAGTTCTTCTAGGCATTTACGTAAGTGCTTTTGCCACAACCTTGGTGACTGTTTGAGACCATATAAAGCCTTAAGCAGCCTACATACGTAGTCACCCCTAGGGTCCATATTTGGTTCCCGCCAATTAATAGGGAGTTCGGCGTAAATATTGTCTCGATCGGCCGTGCTATTCAAGAAGGCAGTGACAGCGTCCAACTGTTCAATTTCAAGATCAAACATGGCCGCAATAGATAAAGCCACTTTCCAAGAGGTATTTCGACACACTCCAGCATAAGTTTGGGTGAAGTCGCGTCCGAATCGTTGCTCAAAACCGCGAATAACCCATCTAACCTTATATTTCAGAATATCACCAGTCTTGTCCCTTTTTGTCTTCAGCACAATCTTGCCACTAAGCACCTTTTTTCCTGGAGGAACTTCAGAGCGAGGTATAACAACCCAAGTCTTATTTCTGCCAATCGAATCGTGTTCTCTCCTAAATCCTTCTTTCCATTGCATCCTGTATTTGCCACAAAGCGCTTCAATCATGGTTTTAGGATCATCTTTGTTTCGGTCAATCTCGGTTGAGCTTGCTGCCGCAATGAATGCTGCAAACGCTGTGTCCTCGTTGACATTCCTGTTACGATTGGATCTTAGAACACGAGTCGACGGTTCGATTGCCACTTATCTCTATTTCTAGATCCTGGTTGTATTTCAAGTGGTTTCTGTGCTTGTGATGAATGTCCAATTTCTTCGGTTTCTTCAATCTCTTCTGTTTCCTCAAGTTCTCCAATCTCCTAATTCTTTTTGTTTTCACTTTGATCCACTTCATTGTCGAGAGTTTGATGTTTTTCATATCCCAGCTTTTCAAATGGAGTCAACTCAGGCAATTCGGTATCAATTTGAGATTCCTGACATTGAGAATTTTTGGAAGTTCCTTGGTTTACCTCCCTACTTCCATCAAGCGGAAATGTAAGGCTTGGCTGAGATTGATTGGATGATTCCCAATATTCATCTTGTTGTTGGGGTATGTTAACGGAGCATTTTTCACCGACACGTACATTTGAAAATCGAATAACCTTCCGGTGACTGGGAATATAAAACCGAAAAATATGCTGCCCTTCATAACCAACTAACATGCCTATTTCGGTTCGATCGTCAAGCTTCCTTGGTATAACTCGTCTCTCTACTGGGATTTGAACATATGTTTTACACTCAAGTACACGGAGATGGCTGAGGTCAGGGACATCATTTTTTCCGAGACAGACTGTTCAAAAATTGGAATGGTGTTTCTCCACAAAGAACTGATGTCGCGCTTCTATTAGCGATCATTATTTGAGTTCGCATTAATTCTGGCCACAAGAACTTCGGGATGTTTTGATCAATTGAGACAGTTCGTACCCGTGAAACAATTATGCCGATTGAACGCTCTGCTCGTCCATCTTGTTCCGGAGTGTATGTGGTAGTCAGTTCAACAATTTGACCTAACTTTGAGGCCATAGTTCCCATATAAGATGGCGAAAACTCCTTTCCACCATCTAACATCCATGATTTAACTACCATTGCAAACTGAGTTGAAACCATTGCGTTAAAATTTTCGACAGCTTCAAATGAGCCATTTTTGTGGCCATGATAATGGCCCCAGCGTGCTGAAGAAGCGGCATCTGTAAAGACTGTACAGTATCTAACGTTGACCCAAGAATCATTTAGGAGAATTTTCCCTCTTGGATTATCATGACGACGTCTACTGAAACAGAGTCAAAGGGTTTATAATCTTTAGGGCTGACAGTTTTACGTACATGCCGAAGTGGTTTCGAAATTACACAGGCCTCACACAAATTTGAGCTTGGTTCTGCAGGTGTTGTGTTGCACTCAATACCAGTGGTAATTTGTTTGGTAGCCTTCACATTTCTGACGCCCAAGTGTCCCAAGCGACGATGCCAGAGAGCGAGAGTTGGTCTAGGTTGATGTTCCTGTTGGATAGGCTGTGTCTCAATATCTGATCAGATAACAATGTACGTTGGGATAATTATTTGTTCTTGTTTAAAACTACAGTAGTGATACATCTATGATAAAATTACACGAGGCTGACTACTCAGCCTTGTACCCCTAAATTCTGCCAAGATCTATGTAATGACAAACAACAGTTCCAAAACGGGAAAGGCATTCATGGAGACGTATTCCTTTATCATCATCGAATCATTGAACTCAGCAAATTCTAATCCACGAGGGCTGAATAGTAAGTGCTTTTGGGCATAACCTCCAGCTTTATAAAGTCGAACGCCACTAAAGAGATTAATTGGACATTCTGGCAAGTAACTAACGTCTTTTAACCTAAATGGGTATATAGCTCAGCTAGAATTTACACACTGTAGAGTGACAGTACCCTTGCCTCGGGGACAAATGGGCCCACTTGCAGTTTTAATGAGACATAGATCATCGATGGTTGTATAGGTGCCTTTGTCAAACTTGTCAAGAGAGTTTGTTATATGGCAGCTAGCTTCTGTATTGTATATCCAAAACTCTGACCTGGCAGCCCGTGAATTATTAGCCATGATCACGGGGTTTAAGCCGGTCAAAACGACGCAGCTTTCGTCGAAGAACGATGTCCTAGCCTCATTGAAGTTTTGACTGGAGCTTGAACTTTTGTAAGGCTTCCAAGTCTTGTTGTGTTTTCTTTCCAAAGCCAGTTTAGCCTCTTTATTCATAAGATTTTCAAAACATTTGTCCTGAGGGTGTTTTGCCTTCCGATTTCCGCAAGTCTTACAATTGTATATCTTGGGCTTGGCTTTATCTTTACTTTTTTGGTTAGGGTTTGGATGTTCTTGACTGCGGGGCTGTTGATACATGACCATTTGGGCTCCTTTATTGTTAGAATTCTCCCGAGATTCATCTTTCAAATCGCGTATAAACTCATCAAGTAAAGATATCTTGATGTCTTCAATCTCCTTTAAACTTCTCAGGCGCGTTCTCATATTCATTGCCCACATTGGATAATCATCTTTAACTTTTTCAACAAAGAATATAACAGCATCAGGATCTCGAACTTTCATCTTAAATTGAGCCAATGTTTTCATAGTCTATCTATAAGCAAGTATGAAGTCGTCTAACTTGGTATAATCTGAGCATCTCATTGACGAAAATTTGGCCGCAGCTTGCATGTAGAGGACTATGCCAGATCCCTCGAACTGATTCCGCAAAGCTTTCCACATTGACTTGGCACTCTCGAGATTTTCAACTTCATCTTTGCATCCTTTTTAGCCCACGCTTTATATTCTTCGATGTCTTCTGCTTTTAGTTTGTCGTCGAATATATTTACTTTGGCAGGCGGTTCTGGAGCTAGAGGGTGAAAATGATCTGACAAATTGTGAATCAAAGTTAGATAAATGATACTATTCTTTCATGTTAAATAGTTTTCCTCGCCTGTAAGCTTGAGATTTGATGATAGGTAGAGGGATCCGTCTTGTGACATTGCTCCAAAATATTCTTCTCAATTTATTGAGTATTGGGTTGCTGGAAGCTCTTTAAATCTTAAGACTGACGTATATGACGCGTCAATCGACCAGTCTGATACACCTGATAAAATTGCCTTTAACACTTTATTGCTAGAACTTCTTCAGCAAATATAAATTTGAGTGCAACACTGTGGCAATAGGTATATATAAAATTTGGACAGATGATAACTACACTTAATTTAATGAGCAATTTGGTCTCATAATCTCTTAAAGGACGTAAATAGAATGTAATATAAGTTAATTGATGTGTAGGTTACGGGTGTTATTATGGCTAGTATACAACGCTAGAAAGTAATGTAAATGCTACTAGATAAAGTCATGTGACATAAAACAGCGTAAGGCTGACACTTCAACAATAAGTAAGCGATAGTCTATGCACTATAGGTAGAGAGCTTTCCTCCAATGTAGATAGATCAAGAAGCTCAGTCTTTCTTCACACAAAAGAGATCCTTCCACACATCACTATTTGACCCATTTGGCCTAACTGTTCATCTGTGGTCACAAGCAGCTAACTCCCATAAATTGTATGTACACCTGAATCATATACCTATCACAACAATCAGGCATTCAAAAGTGTCATTGAAAATATGTTTCTCTAAGCCATTGTTTTGAAAAGACAATTGGACCAAACTTCATGGTGAGCAGGGTAATGAGAAGAGACAGTCTAACCTAATATGAGCTAGCCTAACTGCGCCTACAGGGCTAATCCCATAAACAGCCCAGTTTAAATCATTACCCTTTTGATCTCACAGGAACTGGAATAAAGCAATGCGCCAAGTGTATCACTTTCAACATCTCACTTGATATGCCCAAGGTCCGTGGCCGGATTTACTGACCACAGTCAACTACACAGTAGTCTTACCAACTGAGCTACACGCTGCAGGGGTCCAGTGTCCAGGGCCAACCAACGGAAAATATCGGGGTGTTACTTGATACTCATATGGGAGAAAGTGCAAAACTATGATAGAACCAAGCTGGCTGTGATGAAATTTGATGTATTGAACTAATTAAAGAAGAAATGAAACTACTGCTACCAAAGAAGGTTACTTATAATCCTTTCTAACTCGTCCCTGTTATAATGGAAGTTGTGTAGAGAAGCTTAAGCTGTTAGGCTTCTGTTTAATATCACCTAGTGAAGCGAGTTGGGAGATTGAAGAGTCTGAAAACTATAGTGGAGAGTTGTTGATTAAACCCACTTAGTATCAGAGTGCTACTTAAACTAATTATTACAACTAAGCGAGGGACACGATTACTAGCTTATTGTGGATAATTGGGAGGCTGGTCAATGTATGAGTCATCATGAACCTGGCTAGAGAACTTATACCTTTCTACGTTCCATGTTAATGATACCCTTCATTACCATATAGCACCAATTTCAACGGTCCCTTCCTTTACTATTAGACAGTCCTTTTACCAGACGTTATTTCATTCTCACTTATACATTATCTCATTCCAACTTGCACGTCATCTACAATGTCTCCTTTGTTAAGGGCTAGGAGAATTACGGACACTGCACGTAGACAGTACCACAAAGAGTTAATATTTTTCTATAAAGATTAACTACAGGAAATCCGTTACATTAAGTATGCCCCCAGCAGTTACTAGTGATCTAGATTCCTGACACATATTCCTTTGCTACTGAGTGATCTGTTTCCCAGCCTCTGCATAATTGACTGAGTGACTCGAATCGTGAGAAACAACCCTAAGTCGATCACGTGATCAACATCCTTGAACGAGGCTGGGCCTGAAAGATAGCCCAGCCTAATCAAACAGGGCACAGCCTGTAACAACCTTATACGTCATTCCCATGCTTTAGAAATGATGTAACCATCTTCGATCTTGCTTAGGTGCCTGCCTAAGCCACAAGACAGTCAATCCGTAACAAAAACCATCAACCAAGCTTCCGTGTTCGGAATCAATGCTGTACTCCAAACCTGGCGCATCACGTCAATCACAGCCTCGAGAAGGGAGACCAGCAACCTGTCAATAATTGGATCGTTCGGAAGGTCGGCAGTTCGTGAGGTCAATAGTTCAAGAGTTCAATGGGTGTTCAGGAGTTGATGAGTCAAGAAGTCAAGATGTCTGGTGTCAAAAGATCAAGAGTTCAGGTGTTCAATAAATTGAGGTATAAGATATTCAAGATTATCAATAAGGTTCCTAAAGTACAAGACCATAATCTGCCCAACTACAGTTATCCCAATTGCCCATTATATGTTCCTTTCTATTATTCTCGAACTTTCCAGTATGCTCTCATACAGAGTAGAATAGTCTAGACAAGTACAGAATAGAACAGAATAGAACAGAACAGATTAGAACAGAACATATTAGAACAGAACAGATTAGAACAGAACAGATTAGAACAGAACAGATTAGAACAGAACAGATTATAGCAGAATACCACAGATATCTTCGTACAGGGTTCCTATTGATTCAGAATAAGCCCTCGGTCCGTGACACAACCCTCCAGCACATATTCTGCCCCAGGAATGCAGGTTCAAGACTGCATCCCGAATTCGTAGACTAGATTACTGTCTGTTGTGCTGGTGATGGCTAGGATTACGATGCACAAGGGTAACGATCACTGAGGGTGAAGGAAGAACTTTCCAGGTAGCTCCATGATGAGTAAAAGAGTAATGGAGCACTGTATGGAAAGTGTTTCTAGATAATACTACCAGATGGAGGATACTAGAATATTCTGTGATACTGATTTGGGAAAATGAGGCGAGAGTTCAGCCACCTCAGATGTGCATATTAGTAGCGTTTTCTACTTCCTGAATCCTCATAGTTCTGAATACCAAATATATGAGCAGTGTCACGGTTTCAGTACAAGGTGCATGAGCGATCTTGTAGGTACAGTATATTTATTATAATTCTCTGGAGAGAGAATTCCTCAAAGTAAAGTCTACATATATATACATTCTAAATTACTGCCTTTCAAGATGATTCTCCCTGTGACCTGAATAATTGAGACGCTTCTACAACTACCTAGAGGGTTCTTGGTACATCTGTTATCCTCATGAACCTTCAGTGTGTTTCCAGAAGGTTCACTGAGAATATTCGAAGTTCTGTGGCTTCCGAGATCTTCCCCTTGTGCCACAGCCTACGCTAGCCAGCGTAGGCTACAGGAGTCTTTCGGCTTAACAGCCGTCACAAGCAGGACACATTGATTCATTGATAATTCTCAGGGAGTTGTGTTATCAATGTTCTGTAGGGTACGAGTTGTGGGGTCTTTGGAAGAATGTTATAATAACGAGGCTATATAGGAGCGGGATGATGGATGCTACTGGGGAACTCGTACTTGCAGTAGGTCTCTATTATCACTGTCGCGTGTGTTCTCTTTGTATGTAAGACTTGAATTGCATATTAAGGAAACTTAGTTACAAGTGAATGAACGGAGGTCAAGTCCTCCTTATATGTTGTTCCAGACCTACTGTGTTGTCCACAGCCCTGTGCTAGAACATTCCCTTTGTTACATCATTTCTCTCCTAGGAGAAATGTATCTCTCGCTCTCCCCAATCCCATCGGTCTCTGGCTAGTCCCATTAACCCTGTTTCATCGAGATCTGGTTGGCTCCATATTGCCAATGCACGCATCGCACACTAAACCTATACGGTTTAGCTCCACCGTCATGTGCACTAACCGCGACGTGGCCCCAAGCGTCTGCCCTGGCAATCTACGTGGATTACACAACAAAGAATGACTAATTCTGTGGTGATGAAATATGGTGAAAACGTGAATTACAATGTGCAAAGGACAGCGGTTTTCCTAAAGAAGAGATGTATTTATGAGTACAAGGTATAAGTGTAATCAGAAGACGTTGCATGAAGAAGAATACTTCTCCACATCGAGTATTTATACACATAAAAGAACCAGATAACCAAATAGCACATTATCTCAATCCCAAACAATCTACTACACAGCACTTTGTAAAACTAGCCTAATGTTTTGCGTCCTCCCTCCTAGGTTTTGAAATTAGTTACACGACTCGTGTTTTAGCCTAGAACTCTGCATGAAGTATCATCTTACGCTTTGCCACAATGATCCATGAAAATAATCATATGTATACCTTCTGCCAATTAACCTCCGTATGTTATGATATGAAAGCACACTAGTATTACCGCGGACGGTCAAGGGTACGCATGATAATGTTGGGGCTCAACATTATAAGGAAAGAGCACTAAGAGAATCGGTCGACCACCGTAGCGCAGAATACATTATTCTTCCTGTATGAAAATTGGTGTTGGTGGGCTACCTATGGGAGAAGTATACAGATATTAGTCACATGGTGTCAGTGCGGCGTTGGGGTTTACTTCCATTCTGTATTCATGATAGAGATAGATAGATATACGTTTTTTAGATCAATAACTCAGTTACCCACTCTTTGTGGTAGCACATAATCTTGAACCGGTGATAAACCGACACTTCCCTTGTACGTAGTTAGTGTTATATTGGAAGTTGTGTAGAGAAGCTTAAGCTGTTAGGCTTGTATTTAATATCACGTAGTGAAAAGAGTTGGGAGATTGAAGAATCTGAAAAGTATAGTGGAGAGTTGTTTTTTTAAACCCACTTACTATCTCTTATGGGGTGTAAAAGTACAATTGTCAAAATGACTAGGGTTAATTCCCTGTACTTATTGCCTTAATTGGTATGATATTCATGCAGGCCCATGTCTAGTTACTCGACTAGTTATGCAAGAAAGGGGTACTATCCAATGATTTTTTGTGAAAGTCTAAATTATGGGGATGGTTTTTATCACTAAATGAAAGGTACAATGGTCCTCATTTAAAATTAAAAAACAAAAAAATCAATTGATATTATCTAAAACTACACATCTATTTCAAAAATAATTGCTCTGTATTATAAAAGAATACATCGAAGCCCTCAGTATGGCTTGTAACTAAAATGAAACCGTTCTACATGATTTGCATTAGTCTGCTACATCCTAATACTTTGTGTACCCTCTGTTTGCCTTTATCACCGCTACACATCTTTCGTGCATGCTACCAACTAGTGACGATAGCTCCTCAGAATGTATAGAGTCCCATGCATCCTGTAGCAATGTCTTCAACGTGACAGGGCGCACAAGCCTGACTACATTTTTCTCAGGACTATTTACCTGAATGTTGTTTTTTCAGATGTTCCACAATGACTCAATTGGGTACAGGTCCGGAGAGTAAGGTGGCCATCTAATAGGCGTTATTCCAACCTCGCACAGCACCTCAATTGTTGTGTAAACTTTGTGACATGGTGCATTGTTGTGCATGTATAGAACATCTAGATTTTCCCGGAAAAAACCCTCAAGCTAATCAACTTGTTCCGCGCTCAATTTTGGCGAGCATCCTTTGCGAGGTGCAGAATTCTCAGTCTCTCAAATACACGCATATTGCACTTGCCTTCTTGTGAAGCCAAGTTTGTCAGATATATGATGTAATGTAAAGCCAAGTCTTCTTAATGCTCTTATTTCAATAAATTGATCGCGAGTTAGATGCCTGCGAACATTGGTTTCTGAAGAAAAATTTTCGAGGGACATTTTTTGCCGGAATAGAGGATTTTAAGGATTCCTCTTCCGATCCTCCCGATCCTCCCGATCCTTCCGATTTTCCCTTCACCATATAATTTTACCCTTCTTCCCATGTTGTTATGACAACAGTATAATCCTTTACACATGGGATCATGTTGATATTAGATTAATGTCTATGTTATGATGAGCTAGTGGAAGGAAGCCAGTATATGTAGGACGGCTTGGTCTGTAGCTTCAGAGGTCTCCACGCTTAGTTTTCTGTCATACCCAACACCTCCCGATCATCTCCGGTCGCCATTAGTACCATTAGTTAACACCAGTATTTGCTCGAACCTTTAGTCTCTCTAGATAATTATACTACCAAATTCAACCCTTTAGTTTCTCTATGTGATCTCGAGTAGATCTTCAGTCATCTCTCGCAGTCTACCTAACCTCTATTCCACTACAATTACGCTTCAGTCCGTACGCCTTTTCTCCAATCTGACAAGGATGAATTGATAGTGGTGTTGATGATGAAGGGTTGTGCTGCTAAAAATGTCGTTGAAAATGTGTTTCTCTAAGCGATTGTTAGAACAAGACGATTGGACCATACTTCATGGCGAGCGGGGTAATGAGGAGAGACATACTAACCTATTACGAGCTAGCCCAGCTGCACCTACAGGGCTAACCCCTTAAACAACCCAGTTTCAAGATTAACCTTTATGTTCCTAGAGGCATAGTAGTATCAGAGTGCTATTTAGAATAATTACTACAGCTAAGCAAAGAACATGATTTACTAGTTTATGCTAGATAATGGTGAGGCTGGTCAATGTATGAGTTGGCATGGATGTGGCTAGTAATACTCAAACCTTATTACGTTCCATCTTAATGCAACTCTTCATTGCCAAGTAGCGCCAGTTTCAACAGTTACATTGTCTGGAGTATAGAGGATTTCATGTATTTAAGGAGGAGTTAGAACGTTAATAGAAATACAAGTTTACACCTAGTCTCAAGCTCTACACACATATAGATTGTTGTAGTCGGAGCCACGAGAAATCCGTGAATTTCACAGTTATCATTTATCATTTTATTCTTACTAACGTGCACAAGAAATCTCAATGGTGTCTTCAAAGTTGAAACCAAATCAATACCTCAAGCAACATCAGCCACAAAAGTTCAGCAACAAATGACGCCTCAACCAGAGACTGAGTGGGAAATTTTACACAGAAATATGGGCCATATTAACATCAAAGATATTGATAAGATTCTGAAAACAGGTCACACTGGACTAAAAGTTCCTAGTGAGAAAAGATCAATTCCGATTGGATCAAATTCTTGTGAAGCATGCTTAGCAGGAAAGATGAAAGAAAACTTCAACAAGAAATCTGACAATCATTCAAACACCATTCTTCGTCGAGCTCACTGCGATATCTCAGGAATCCAATCTATCTCAGTCAGAGGATATTGGTTCTTCTTCCTCATGGTAGACGATGCAACAAGGATGTGCTGGGTCAGGTTACTGAGGACGAAGGAAATGAACGAGGTCCTAGTCACATTCAAGCAAATAAAGGTCGAAGCTGAGCTGCAATCTGGCAATAAGATTGTCTACATGAGAGCTGACAATGGTAGAAGTGAATTTGGTACTGCCCGTCAACACGACTTGAAAGAAGTAGGTGTAACGTTTGAACCAAGTCCACCATACAAACACTCAATGAACGGAGTAGCTGAAAAATCGATGGGTATTATAGCCGTCATAGCAAGGTCTATGCTATATGAGGCACAGTTACCTCACCAGCTCTGGGATTACGCTGTCGAGCATGCAGCCTGGATCAAGAACAGGGCTCCGACATCTGCGCTACCTTTTGCTGATAATGACGCCCCAGAAAGATTCACTCCCTACAGTGCTTATTATGGAAAGCCTGCAGATCTAGCAAATATCAGAGTTTTCGGGTGCAAAGCAGATGTGCTTTACCCTGCCGAGTTAAATCCTCAGAAATGGCAACCTCACATTAGGGAAGGAAAATTCATCATGATAGGAATGACTTCAACGAAAATTTGGAAGCTACTTGATACGCTTACCCTTAGAGATACAATCTCTGCTGATGTTGAGTTCAATGAATATGAGTTTCCTAAGATTGACATATCACTCTTTACTCTACCTGACAGACTAGATGTGCTAACACCTAGACAAGTACCTTTAGAGCGAACAACAATGTACCAGTCGCAGCTGATAGAAGCTAGACAAAAAGGTGTTAAGCAAGCGCGTAAGAAGTACGCTGAAATTCACCCAATTGGGGCAATGAATTCGAGCGAAAATAACTCTGAATTGCAACATCCTGTAACTCGCCTGCGAGAGGCTCGAGATGCGTCTGATCAACGCTATATACAGAAGGCTCCCATAAGAATGGTCGAGTAAGAAACCTACATAGGTTCGATAGAGCTACAGACTCCCGTAATAAGACGTGAAGGAAGCTGCCACAAGAACCCATGGTTGAGGCTAGTCGTCCTACTGCAGTAGTGGAAGAGGCCACCATGAGGATAGTAGAGCAAGAAAATCTAGGAGAGCGAATGAACTTTGACGAAAGTGCTCCTCAGATTATCGGAGAAGCCATTGAACAATTCATTGGGCAGACTCCTTGCTCCCCGCCAAAATCAAGATTTGGCAGACCGAGGAGAAGAGTGGCAAAGGCTGTGTTCAACCATGTTGTTACAGCAAATGCAATATCTGCACAAGCAGTTCATATTAATGCCGGTGAGTGTCACGGTAGTAGCGTTGTAGTTGGCATGGTTTAAGGTTAAGCGACAACTGAGCCTCTAAAGACCTTCGTGTAGCTAGATAGACTCTTCCTTCCTCATCGCACAACTCATGTGTAACATATACCTCGCACTTCGTACCATCGCACTGTGACATTTTGTGCGATCTCTTTTTACACCCTGTCGCATATTCCAGCCTGAAGATTTTCACTTTCAACATAATACAGCCAAATTTTGTACCCTGACCTGCCTGTTTTGCGACCCGGTGAATATACTTGTTAAGAATACCTAGATCAGTAAAAATTTGCAAAATTTACTCGATATCCAGCTTCCGATCAGAAAATCTCTAAGTTTATTTTTCACTTTCTGCTTTCAGCTTTATATTAAAAATAAAAATAAAAATAAAAAATAAGTTCTCTACTGCAGACTTGCAAAATGACCACTACAAATACTGAATTCAAGCATAGAATCAGTGAATCCTTTACTTCTTGTTTCCCTAATCTTTCTGGAGTTCTCTCCGAGTTCGATTTTACTCACACGCTTGCGAACAGGCCCTTTTCCCCCCCAAAGCTAGCAGAAATCATCAATGTGCTCCCAAACCCGAACTTGGATGATGACGCAAAAGCCATTTTCGCTATGCTCCTTGCATTCGAGCATGGATTTGAAAAGATTTGCATGAAAGCAAGTGAAAATGAATTGGCATACAACGATGAGCGCTCTAGAAATGTAAGGGCGCGCAATGCTCGTGCAGCTACCGAAAACGAGAAGGACGTTCTTCGCGCACAGCTCGAAGCAGATAGAGCCACACTCACAAGAACTCGTGTTGAGCTTGCAGACTCACTGGAAAAAAAACTTGCGGCCGAAACCCAGCTCCAAATTGCAATCCTTCAAAATGCCCAAAACTACGTCTCAGGCAAGAGTACAGCTGCCAGAGCCCAAACTGCCCGTCGAACCCAAAAGGATCCAAATAAGTTTACGGCATTAATGAATGAAAAGAACCCCGTCCAGCGTCAGGAGAAGTACGACACTTTCAAGACACAAGTACAAGGGGTAATATTGGTTGACTCTGCATGCTTTCCAACTGAGGCATCCAAAATATTATATATATGTGGCTTAATGGATGGCCACGCTTGGGATGCAGTTTGTGACGGTCATAAGTCGATCACCGCTAATTTGAATGATTCCTCGCAATGGCAGTGGCAGAATGAGAATGCGCTCTGGGAAGATCTTGACAGCCGTTACGTTCTATTTAACTCGGCAACACTTGCAAGGAATACGCTGGATAATTATTCTCAAGATAGCCCAAAAAACGGTACTCGACCATACGGTGAATGGAAAGCTGAATTTATCAGGCTTTCTAACCGCGCCATGTTAGGTTCACGGGAAAAAGTTGATAAATGGCGCAGATTTATTGGAGTTGACATCAAAAAGATACTTCGATCCCAGGTAGATAACCCAGGTGATGAAGATTTTCTTGGATGGGTTGCTAGATGTGACAATATTGCGCGCAATCAACTTCAGGAGGCTCACTATGATACAATCAATCACTCTAGCAGTTTAAGTAAGAATGCGACATTCAATGAGCCAGCCAAATACACTCCAGATATATCAGTTGCTGCTTCTGGGTCCAATCTTCTAGATGACCCCATGGATATTAGCCGGCTTCAAATTTCTGATAGTGAAAGGCAGCGCCGGCGTAGTCAAGGTCTTTGTCTAGCCTGTGGTCAGAGCGGCCATATTGCCCGAGACCATCATCGGAAATTCAACCCAATCCCAATGCCGAAGCGTGCCAATATCACGTCAGCCTACAGTAGACAAAATCGCCAAGATATGGAGAATCGCTCTAGCATTCGACCTCAGAGCACTGATTCACAGAGCCTTTCTGTAAATCCTCAGTTTTTTCCGCAGCCTCCTCAAATGCCCATGTTGTACTATCCCCTCATGCAACCAAAAATAGTGCCGCAGCAACGCCCTCAGCAACCAGCACAGCCTCGTTTGCGTGCCATAGGTGAAAATTCTGGATACATGTCTGATACTAGTTCTGATAATAGAAATCCTTATAGAATCCAAAATGAATCTGAAGAACTGGATCAGTTAAAAGGCAAACCTCTGATCTAAGTCGCGATCAGAGGTGTGATTGGTATGGTGAAGAGGATGAATCAATTCGAGCAGTGTTGTTAGATAACTCGCCTTTAGAGCTACGTTCTACTGGCTCTAGAAATTCAATGTTGCTTCAAACTCAACTCTCAGATCCGCGCACTAGTGACTCTTTAATATTCCACACCTCCAGTTTAATTGACAGCGGCTGTACAGCCTTCGCATTTGCAGACTCGGAGTCAATTGTAAAGCGCTTCAATATCTCAACCAAGAAACTAGTCAAACCCCGCAATGTTCGTCTAGCTGATGGTAGTACCCAAGCTACTGTTACCGACTATTTCACTATTCGCATGCATTTGGGCCAGCATTCAGAGATAATTGTGCTCTATGTGACAGTTCTGGGTGAGTGCAACCCAATAATCCTGGGTATGCCATGGCTTCAGCTTCATAACCCCCTTTGTGATTGGAATGCTATGACAGTTAATTTTGGCTCTCAATTCTGTCAGCGTCATTGTCTTCCATGGAGGATGTCAAAATCCGACTTATGCCTGCCCCCACAACTTTCTGGATTCCATGAAGCCCCGCTAAAGATCCAGATCAAACCCCCTCCAACTACACCAGAGTTATATCAAGCCACTGTAGAAGATTGCCCTGATCATGATATTAAAGCTATATCAGATGATAACATGGAAATTTCTATGGATCTCTTACGAAGAAAAGTAGATCAAGTTGATGTTGACAGATTTCTTCAAGACAGGCACGAACCTTCAATAACTGATATCAAAGATCGCCTCCCCATAGAATTTCACAATTATATTGAACATTTTTTACCAAAAAATGCAAAGCTTTTACCACCACACAGACCATGGGATCATAAGATCGAGCTTTTACCAGGGAAGCAACCCCCATTCCACAAAAATAGACCATTTTCTCCTAGCGAACTTCAGTGTATCAAAAAATGGATTGACGAGATGTTAGAAAAGGGATTTATACGCGAATCATCTTCGCCTGCCGCTGCTCCGCTTCTTCTCGTTCCTAAACCTAGTGGTGGTGTTCGAATCTGCCAAGATTATCGTGGACTCAATTTAGTCACTGTGAAAAACCGGTATCCGCTTCCTTTGATTCGGGAAACATTAGATTCAATATCTGCAGCTGAATTCTTCACTAAGCTTGATGTAATTGCCGCTTTCAATCGTGTTCGAATTGCAGAGGGCCACGAGTGGATGACTGCATTTACTTCTCGTTTTGGACTTTACGAAATGCTTGTAACACCATTCGGCTTGTGTAATGCGCCGGCCACCTTTCAGAATTATATCAATCATGTTCTCCACGATGCTCTCGACGACTACTGCACTGCATACCTTGACGATGTCCTGATATACTCAAGAACCAGAGAAGAACATACAAAACATGTTAGTGAAATAATTCGTCGACTTGGTGAAGCCGGTCTACAAATTGATATTGATAAATCGGAGTTTTACACAAAAAAGACCAAGTACCTGGGCCTAGTGATCTCCACTGAGGGACTTAGTATGGATCCTGAAAAAATTAAAGCTGTAGTTAGCTGGAAAGATCCCACAACAGTCAAGGAATTACAGCAATTTTTGGGCTTCGCGAACTTCTATAGACGGTTTATTAGGAATTATTCAGGAGAAGTCGAGCCTTTAACTCGTCTACTGCGAAAAAATGTGCCTTGGGCCTGGGAAAAGGATCAGATAGATGCTTTCACAAATCTCAAGAATTTGTTTACTCAGGCGCCAACAATGGCTCATTTTGATCACCAAAAACGCACTGTAGTAGAGACTGACGCTTCTAACTGGGCATCTGGTGCTGTTCTTATCCAGTTAGGAAACGATAATATACCTCATCCTGTTGCATTCTTCTCCTCAAAACATAATCCTGCCGAGTCGAATTACGACATCTATGATAAAGAACTACTCGCTATTGTCAAAGCCCTTGATGAATGGCGCCCTGAGTTGTCGAGTACGCATGAATCATTTGAAATTGTAACTGATCACAAAAACCTTCAGACTTTTCAGACTGCAAAACAACTAAACCAACGTCAAGTTCGGTGGTCAGAATTTCTGTCGCAATTTAACTTTAAGATTACATACCGACCTGGATCGAAAGCATTGCTCCCCGATACATTAAGCCGCCTACCAGGTCTCAAGCCAAAGGATGCCTCGGATGAACGACTTCAGAATCGTTTTCGCTCGCTAATACCATCTAGTAAAGTTAAATCCAGTCTAGCAAATAATTCAGCCTTGCAAGATAAAAATACTGATCATCATGATGTTGATTTTATCAAGGTGTTAGCCCCTGAATTAACTCTATCTGATTTAATAAGTCGAGCTTATAAGACTAACCAGACAGCTCTATCTATGGTAGAATCCTTAAAAACTCCGTCTCATAGGTCCTGGCCAGTTTCCACTTCTCGCGTGCTTCGGAAGGATAAAATCGAGTTTAAATTAATTGATGGACTGATCTACTTCCGAAATCGACTCTTTATTCCTGATCTGGAAGATTTACGCCTTGAAATTGTTTATCGCACTCATTCATCCGGTCCCGCAGGCCACCCTGGTCGTGTTAAAACGCTAGATCTAGTCCAACGCACATACTGGTGGCCACGAATGAGTCAATTTGTGGCTGATTTTGTGAGAGGATGTGCTCTCTGTTTCAGAACGAAAACTCCCCGCACTTCGCCACCTGGCTTCTTGAAGCCCCTAGAAATTCCCCTTCGCATGTGGGCCGATATTTCTATTGATCATGTCGTAGATCTTCCACCATGTAAACGCAACGGGCGAACGTATCTCCATATTCTCGTCATTGTAGATCGACTTTCAAAGATGCGACATTTTATTCCTGTCACATCTCTAGACGCAAGTGAGCTCGTTGAGTGCTTTATCCAAAATGTATACAAGCTTCATGGTGCACCGGACTCTATTATATCTGATCGTGGCTCAGCTTTTGTTTCTGAATTTTGGCGCAGGTTAAATAAACGTCTCTCTGTAGCACTCAAACCTAGCTCGGCATTTCACCCCCAGACTGATGGCCAAACTGAAATTATAAATTCTGCTTTGAACCAATATATCCGAGCCTTTTCAAATTTTATACAAGACGATTGGGTCGATTGGCTTCCTCTAGCGGAATTTGCCTCAAACAACCAGAATAGTGAAACTACAGGCGTCTCCCCGTTTTACGCCAATTACGGATACAATCCTCGCCTTGGTATAGAGCCTCCAGATCCTCGGCCCCCAAATTTAACTGAGAGTATCAAAAAGGAATACTTACGAGCCGATGTAATAGCTGAAAGATTTGGTCGTATACTGGCAAAGCTACATGCTCTTACTAGACAATCACGAGACCGTTATGAGAACAATGCAAATGCTCGAAGATCAGAATCGCCAATTTATCAACCTGGAGACAAAGTGATGATTAGTTTGAAGAACTTGAAGACTAATCGACCAAAGAAAAAATGGGACGATAAATGGGACGGACCTTATCAAGTTCTTAAAGTATATAACGGCGCAGTGATTGTCGATTTGCCAGACCACATACATGTTAATAAAAGTTTTCACACTTCATTAGTAAGGCCATGGGCGAAGCCTGTACTTAATGGCCAAACGGATATTAATAGCATTGAAAAGCGAAATGTTGTAGGTCGAGTTGCCGAGAGGGATGATGATGGAAACATTATGGATAAATGGGTATTTGAAAAAATATTAGATGTGCATGCTGATGATATTGAAAAATCAGGTCTTACTTATCTCATAAAATGGAAGTACGACAACAAGCCTACCTGGCAGCCTCAGGCTGATCTAAAGGGTTGCGAAAAAGCTCTCCGAGAATTCCATGTCAAGAATCCGGACAAGCCGGGACCCCCGCACGAATTAGATATGCCATTGATACTTGAAGCCAGAACGAAGCCTTCACTACGCCGTTCCAAACGATTACGACGCCTCAAATTGAGGATTTTGAAATAAATTAAATATATTTGTTTGGAGACCAAACTTTGTGGAGGGGGAAGTACTGTCACGGTAGTAGCGTTGTAGTTGGCATGGTTTAAGGTTAAGCGACAACTGAGCCTCTAAAGACCTTCGTGTAGCTAGATAGACTCTTCCTTCCTCATCGCACAACTCATGTGTAACATATACCTCGCACTTCGTACCATCGCACTGTGACAGTGAGTCGTCATCAATTCAAGTGCCCACTCCTCCATTTGAATCTATTACTTTTGAACAGGTGTTGTGCTGGCTCGGTTGAGTTGTTAGGAGACAGGGGAACGGAGGATGGGCTGCTGTATTAGGAAAGGGTGGAAAATACAGGCTGGTGCACAGACGCTGTTCATGTACTTTACAATCTCTTCACCTGCCGAGTTTAGTGAATCAATCTATCCAAAATAATATCATACTTCACATCATCCATTAGATGATATTATCAATTGTCGGGATGCACATCTAGCATCACCTTCATAGATCACCATTGTCAGTAAGAGTTCACATTTGATACCTACTGACACCCATTTGGCCACAGTCATACGCACTCAGTGTCCATTGTGCCATCACCCAGCGTGAGCGCGCCATCTCCGCGACTCACCATTGCACATGAGCCCGTGCCACTCCACCGAAGGACAGCAGAGTTATTTAATTGCCATATACTTCACAGCTCATAACCACAACAACAGGCCATGTATGAAGATCCCAAATTATGGAAAAAGGCAATCAAATCAGAATTGCGCTCTCTGCAAGCCACCAATACTTATACGATTTTGACTGGGTCTCCACCGCCTGGAAAGAAAATAATATCCAGCAAAATAGTTCTCAGAAAGAAGTTCAGAAGTGACGGCAGCTTAGACAGACAAAAAGCACGAATCGTTGTCCGTGGATTTGAACAGCAGTACAGTATCAATTACTTCGAGACTTTCGCGTCCGTCATACGGTACAACACACTCCGGATACTTCTATCCAAGTCTGCAGTAGACAATCTTGAAATTGAAGAGCTTGATGTGGATACAGCCTTTCTAAATCCAAAGTTAGAAGAAGAGATTTACATGGAGATACCTGACTTCTTTTCCTTACAACACCCTGGAATCAATCGAAAGGAAAATTACCTCAAGCTAAACAAATTGCTATACGGTTCGAAGCAAGCTCCACATATTTGGTTCAAGGAAGTCAAAGATCACTCTAATCAAATTTCCTTAAAGAGCGGAGATTCTGATCCAAATTTGTTTATAGGTACAGGTATCTTCGTACTTCTTTATGTAGATGATACTCTAATCATTGGGAAACTCAGAAATTTAAATCCGGTCAAATTAGATATCGTGAATAAATGGAGTTGCAAAGCGCTAGGACCAGTTGACACTTTCGTCGGAATTCAAGTGGAAAGAAATAGACAAGAGCGTACAATTCGCATTCATCAAACTGCCTATACAACAAAACTCATTCAGCAATTGGGAATGGATAAAAGTATACCGAAGGATCTCCCACTTCCAGCAGGAACTATCCTAAAGCCAACTTCCAAAGATGATATCCATCAAACACTCAAAGATGATGATGTCTGCCTCTATCAACAAATTATTGGATCTGTCCTATATATATCCAAAGGCTCAAGGCCTGATATATCATATGCCGTAGGGCAACTTGCACGATTTATGTCTGATCCCGATTGAAACCATTTGAGCATGGCAAAGCATCTACTCAGATACCTCAACAGTACAAGATCGCTCGGGATTAGATACAGACCTTCCGACATGACAAATATCTGGGCAGCATGGACAGATGCAACATGGGGGACCGAAAATGATAAGAATTCCTTCCAAGGGCAAACAATCATCTGGAATGGGGGCGCAGTTACTTGGTCCGCTAACCGTCAGAAAAGCACAGTTCAGAGCTCAATGGAAGCAGAGATCATGTCTGCTAGTGAAGGAGCCAAAGAAATTGCCTGGATGGAGAAAATTGCTCAAGATGTAAACGTTAAAATAACGAAACCTCCGCTTCTATATCTCGACAATCAGGCTGCAATAGAGCTTGCCAAAACCACCAAATTCATCGAAGAGCTAAGCACATTGAAATTAGGCACTTCTGTTAAAGTTATAAGCTTGAGCAAATATGGAGGTTATAGCGGAATCAGTGTCGGCGGTTAGACCGATATAGTAAGTCTCGTATGAAGTTTTACAAGGAAGAATTGACTGGAATTAAGTGTACTGAGATCTATGGTTCTGAGTAAAACTGAGCTGATAAGAGTGAGATTGTCACGGACGAGGACGAAGACGAGGACGGAGACGAAGACAGAAGCTGATAATGAGGACGAGATATTTAGATTAATAATTAGATTCTAAAACATGAGTAATTTACAAGACAAAAAGCTACAGTCTAAATCCAGTCCCAGGGTTTCTTTAAGTACATGAGCACCAATGCTATAACCAAGGGTGTAATAGTCCACAGTTCTCACATAGCAACTAACTAATACTTCGAGTGGCAACTGTTGCTATCACAACACTGTAACCATTACAATTCATAAATTATGTTATTGAATGTTCGTCATGACTCGGTTGACTGGGTGCAACGCGACATCCCAGAGATGGTTTGTGACAGAGATTGCGTGTGCACATATCTTATCAACTGTGGGTTTTGACCAGTATTTATCAATCTCCATGAATCATAAGTTATGATCCCTGTAGATGTAAATCTATATACGTACAGATATATGAGCCAGAAATATAAAGCTAAATACATGTGGGTCGGTAATAGATCCGAGAGAACTATAACCTGCATTTGAGACACAGTCATCTGCTGGAATGCTAGTGTGAAATAAATGCCAATGTACGTTAAACTTTCCGTGAGGAATGTGCTGATGACAATGATATAGGAAGATGAATTTGATAACCTAATTAGCCGGACTTACAAATGAGTTATCCTTGGCATTCCAGGATATACAATATTTTAACAACTTCTACATACGAGATGACATGGTGATGAAAAATAGGTTGATAGTCACATTTACACCAGGTACTGGACAGATTGCAGATAAATTAACAAAACAGTTGCCCATGAACCAGTTTGTAAAGTTATTGTCTGAGCTAGGCTTATCTCATTAAACAACAAATTATGTGGGCAACGTTCATGTTATAGAAGTTCACACACCAGGTTACAATGGGGCTAGGATAAGAGTACTCTTGTACCACAATGCAGTTTTATTCTATTCTATTCTATTCTATTCTATTCTATTCTATTCTATTCTATTCTATTCTATTCTATTCTATTCTATTCTATTCTATTCTATTCTATTCTATTCTATTCTATTCTATTCTATTCTATTCTATTCTATTCTATTCTATTCTATTCTATTCTATTCTATTCTATTCTATTCTATTCTATTCTATTCTATTCTATTCTATTCTATTCTATTCTATTCTATTCTATTCTATTCTATTCTATTCTATTCTATTCTATTCTATTCTATTCTATTCTATTCTATTCTATTCTATTCTATAGGACTACTGAACTCTTTAAGAAGAGATGTAGGGGTCACACTTCTTAAGTGTTGCGGAAGTTAATGAGGCTCTGTGATATTGCAGCATGGGGGCGTGCATGAAATGCTGAATAGTCAGCTAGCTGGTCAAGCGCAAGATGTCCATATCCTTGGTACATAACACATCTTGATCACTTTATACTTACATACTCACGATATACATTCCTCTGCATATCCCATATTACCGTCTATATTATCTTACGCTCATGACAATTCCTTCTCAATATCCCAACACTTGTAAACTCAAGCTGTAACACCCGATTTCCTGCCACTGTGAACCGGCCTGGCTTTATGCTGAAGACGTTCCTTTCAACCACAATTTTATAAACTTTCCCCAGAATTATTTAACTCCCCCTTTGATAAGACTAACGTTATGAGAAATTAAAAAGAGAAGGCACCTTCTCACTTGGCGTTGGTCTTCGGAGTGTTCGAAGAGTTGGCCCCGATGGCGGAGCAGCTGTCGAGTCCATGGCTTGTGCTGCTGGGGCTTTGACTACCTTGCGTGGTCGTCCTGGCCCCCTTTTGAGTCTTTTAGCCTTCTCACTGGTGACCAAAGTGAATCCCTGATCATTAGTCGTTCCGACTGTTTGCATTGGCGCCATTGTTGGTTTTTCATTCCATATTTCCGCCATTCTTGACAACAGCTCAATCCGAGCTTCCTCCACACTTCCCTTGTAGACCTGGTAGGTCCAAAACACTGCTTTCTGCCACGAACGGTGTTCCTTGCCGCAGTTGGCACAGGAGACCTTATCGACTTTCTAAATCTTGATCGTCGATTCTGTTGATTGCTCTGTAATGACAGACTCGGAAATAATTCATGAGATTGCTTAATGAGAGGCTAGGATTGATTCCGATATTGTTTGGTAGAAGACTTGTCCTAACTATCAGAGGGTTACAGCGTCTTTATCTATCTACAGGTAAAATCCCTCATATCTCATTCATACTAGCCATACAGGACCTAGCATATTAAACTTGATACGTATCATCATTTTGGGGTCGAGGTTTACCGTGTACTTGCTACTTGAGTCGCGTGTCTAACTACTATGAGACACGCTCAGGTATCAACCTTATAACCCATACCAAACTCAAACTACTTCACTACCCTGAATATGACCCCATGAATAGTTGTAACAGTAGCCTGCAACCTAGCAAAATTAGGCAAGACATTGTTGACTGAGACATTGTGAGAGCCGTAGGAGATCACAGGTTGACAAATGACAAAGTTACATTGGATAAAGACTATATTCAAAAGATTCTAAACTAAAGAGTAAAAGGGAAGGGAAAGTATCTAGAGATCTACAACTCTACATTATCTGCGCTGATCTGTGCGTTTCATGGATAAACGCAGTAGAAGCTAGGATGGTGTTTCATGGGGAGTTCCATGCCAAAACAAAACGCAGTGTTAGATTGAGTTCCTAAACAATTAGGACATACTCAGGAACATAGGGTCGTTTCATAGGATTTACGTAGTATCACTGTTCGAGACAGTGCTTAGGGCTGTCCTATTATCTGATGTACATATATACTCAGCGTGAAGAAGTATTCTTCTTCACTCAACGTCTTCTGTTTATACTCATACCTATTGTTCACCTACTTATCTCTTCTCTAAAGAAGACCGCCGTTATTGTACCATCCTCGCCCATTACTTACTTTACCTTTACCTCTTCCGTGAACCATATACCTCACGCTGATTTATACCTCCTACTCTTAGGAATCACCACTATCCTCCACATCTATAACCTACTTGTACCAAACTTGTACCCTACAGAATACCAATAATACAGTGCCTTGAGAGTGCGCTACAAACAAAGGACTCTAGCAATATCTTATGTGAAGTGAATGTAATGTGGATATAACAACCCTATCTAATGATCTAGGGTGGAACCGTCACAGACCTAATCCGAATAAAACCCTTTTCCTCGAACAGTCCCGAGTTTGTGTCACGTTTAACCCTCGCTGACCAAGGTGGTTAGCATAAGCAAATAAGCGAGGTACAATAAGTAGAATGTTCCTCTTAGACTTCTTGTAGCTTCGTGATCAATCTATCTATTAATAAGGACATCGTCTTATTTCGTGACATATTGATCACCACCTAGCTGAATTTACTTTGTAGCACATCTTTCTCCAAGTCATGGACAATTTAACCTCCCAACCCGTTCCCATACCTAATTTTGCATCCTACAGACGGGCCGAGCCCACACCCGAATCTTTTAATTTTGCTAGCAACCTCTGCGGCAAAGGATTTGGGAACATTGGCCCTTTAGTAATCTCTGCCTCTGATACCGCTCCTATTCTAAAATATATCCAAGCCAACCCTGCTATTGCCCTACTCGAACTCCAGCGAGCTTTCCACATTGCAAGAAATCTCATTGCACGTCACAGGGACCTCGAAATATCCAACAAGAAAACCAAGGAGAAAATTGACATACTTGAATCTAATTTCAACAACCTTCAATTTGAACACAACAATCTATCCACGCAACAAGAAGCGGAGATGAAAGGTGCACAAAAACTGATATTGGCACTCAATCTACCTGAGCTCATGAGCTTAACAAGCAAAAGAAGAGAACTGTCTAGACCTTATATGGATCCAAAAATTTCTGGTGCTGATAATAAACTACTGACTCCTTTCATTCGTGACTTGCGCAGGAAGCTCGAAGTCAACGCCGATTGGTGGGACACAGAAAGACTACGAATGTTCTACGTTGCGTCATGTTTCCCCGAAGGCTCGATCGCAAAAAAAACAGTTGATCATGGCTTTAAATCTGACAGCAAGATAATTTACAAATCTGTTGAGGACATTATTAGCCTCCTCAAACAGACTTTTGGTGATGTAGACGAGAGTGCCACCGCACAAAGAGAATTGAAGGGGTGTTTTCAAAAGAACCAACCTCTTGCTACCTTTCTTCCTCATTGGATGTCGCTCTCAGAGCTTTGTGGATTTAATGATAGCGCTTTAATATCTTTTCTTAAGAATGCACTCCATCCTGATATCAACAATCGCCTTTCATTCATTAACAAGTCCGATATTCCCGAGTTGCTCCACGATTTCATTGCTCTTGTACGTGAACAAGACGAAATTTTACGAAATTTAGACCCGAAATATTTCTTAAAAAACTGCCAAAAACATTATAATTACACGTACAATCTCTTATCAACAACCCCCACACCGCTCCCAGTTCCCCAAAATACAGAGCTGACAACATCGCAAGGAGGTGATGCCATGGATCTCAGTTCAATCCATGTAAATGGTCTCCAACTAGTCAGCAAGTGGACTGCAAATGATGGGGGTAGGTGTCAGAGCAGCATGTAGACAGCAGGGCAGAGACAAAGATCAAAGAGGTGGTATTCAGGCTAGAGGGCGCCATCCTACATTATGCATGAGATAGTTGCATAACCACTCGGCCAAAAGGCCAAACCAGAATCATAGAACACTAGGTTCTGGTTATCTCCACATATATAGATTATACAGAAGGCAATCCTGACAGTAGGAAACCTACCAATGATGTCGAAAAAGCACATCGTCGCACCTACAACGCATTAAACAACCAATGCAGTGTTTGTGACTCCAAGGACCACATCCCACGCGACTGTCCTGCATCTTTTCAAAATCGTAAAAAGAAAAAGACCAAAAATTTGTATAGCACAGTTATTGCTAAGGAGTGTAAAGGAAAAGATTCGGTCTGTCTACAAGAGGCAGAAAATGTGTAGCTTCCGGCAAAAGGCACTGCCAGGAGCATATAACCAATGATGTAGAAGTAACTGTTTGTATATCTTCATTTAAAGAAGAGCACCATGATCATTTACTATTACCTTGCAAAGTTAGTGATATTAATGGAACAATTATTAAAACAAAAGCTTTTCTTGACTGTGGATGTACTACAACTTCTCTTATTGACATTGACGTGTGCGCAAATTACAAAATATCCACTTACCCACTCCATAAGCCAAAAAGAATTATTACGGCTGATGGAACTGAATCAATTAGCAGCTTAATCACTCATGGAGCCAGACTTAAACTTCAGATTGGAAATTACTTGGAAGAAATCGACGCTTTGGTGACTAAGCTGGGAAATTATGATCTTATCTTAGGACTCCCTTGGCTTTCACTGCATAACCCTTTTGTCAATTGGGCTTCGAAAAAAGTTACCTTTGACAAAGTGTATTGCCAAAAATATTGTTTTGATCGCAAACCCAACTATTTGATACCTCATAACCCGCCCCAAATTGCCTGTTTCAATGAACCTAAGTTTGATACGCCCGGAAAACCTAGAAAAGTCGGCGCTGCTGCCTTTTTATTGCCAGCAGATCGGGACGATGTAGAAGTTTTCAGTAATTGTATTGAAGAGATTGATCTTGAGCTTCAAAAAAAAGAACGTGGAAATATGTTGAAACAAAATGTTTCCTGCGCAAAAGTTTCACTCGAAGATATCCGGATCGCACTCGACCCAAAAATCAAGCTTCCTTCGCATTTTCACCAATTCCTTCTGTTGAGATCTAATAAATACAATATTATTATAGGTAAATAACGTATGGGCCACATATTTACCTGACTGTTAGTGGTCATCAGTGTCACAGTCTGAGCATAGGCACTGAGGCAACCTTATGGTCAGAGGTATTCTATTTTCAATCTATGGTGAACTACAGATTGAAGAGGATAATAACAGTTACTTTATACATGATTATTATCCCGGCCAATGACACAGTTTTCTATCCGTATATCCGTATCTCTTCTCGTATCCCTTCTCGTATACCTTCTCGTATCCCCTTGTCGTGCCCTATTCTTGGAGGTGTTTGCCAGGTTGTAAGACCCTGCTTCCAAGAATAGTCCCTGCCTAGTTTCATGCTAAGCCTGCGTTAGACAGCGCAGGCTACAGGCAATTACCGGCTTACAAGCCGTCACAATCAGTTGGGCAGGAAGTCTGCATGACATGTGTTGAGGAAGATCCAGGTCACTTGATAGTGGCCTACTGATATTAAACAAGAGGCAGGAAGACAGATCACTCGCTTTGTTCAGGACATGAGTAAAGGACATGAGTAGATGACATTAGTGTTGGCTCTATAGAGCTGGATCACTCGTGGACTATGAATGGTGTATATATTGTCGTTCTAATTCACCAATTTATTGTTCTGGATATTCATGTAATTGACAGTGTTTGGAGTACCGGCGCATCTGCTTATGTAAACAGCATGGATTTGATTACTAAGACTCAAATATGTATTACTAGCTTTCGTTGGATAGAATAGAGGATCAAGTTATTTTATATATATATTTTTACCATCACTTAAGTGAAGTCACACTGATCAGTTTGTCGACACTCAGATCAAGAACTCTATAGACTGTTGCTGGAATACCTTGCTGGTCTGTTCTTACATTAAAAGCTCATCCTGTGGACCGTTCACTGCTACAGCCAGAGCAAATCAATCGCGTCTTCCCAAAACGCATCATATAATCACCCAAACTCTAACCTGATAATTTTTGAGAATACTCTCTTAAAATGTCTAGCTCTAGCGTACCTTCGACTAAGTTTGATAGTAAGTCCAACATTGAGGACGACTGCGAAAAATATGACCCCTCAATTCAAACACAAATAGATGTCAACGCCTGGATCACATCATTCATGGTACAAGTCAAACTTGTTGAATACTTCAATGATGATCTTTTCGAATTATTCATTGAAGAGTTCGTTAAGTTTGATTTCGCTCAATTCAAGAGATGCGGCGACATAGTCTTGCAAAAGCTGAAGAATTTTCTGTATGATCGAGGAGTGTACGTTCGCAAAAGTAATATCTCTCATGCTAAAGCACTTTCGGAAATCATGGATAATGATACTAATGCTTGGCCTATTGACACTAAAAACCCATCGGCCCACATTGGATGTCTCAAGGCGAATAACTTTAAATCGCCAAGAATAACCCAAAGTAGAGCTAATGTCCAAAGCTACTTTGAGAGAAACATTCAGAAAATAGATGATAAAAATAGACTCCAAGAAAATCAATCTACTTATGCTAATACAAATTCAGACCAGAAAACCAATATCAATTTTAATCTTGCTGGAATGTCAAAGTTTTTCAACAACAGCGAGAAATACTGCAGAGGAAAAGATGAAAATTTTGATTTCAAGTTCAAGATTTTTCTGAAGAAGTGTGCCTTGGCCAATATAAAAATGACGATGACATTCTTTCCTCGGTCTTCGTTATGTTTGATAAAGAAGCGCTAGACTACTATCACCATCGTTGCAGCAGCGCAAGCAATATTCAAGAAATCATCACTCTGATGCACCAGCAGTTTGAAGGGCCGCAGAAGCAAAGAAATGTACAACACGAGTGGAATAAAACCACCCTGCAGCTTGTCTCTGCGAAATACCCTGACAAGTCACTCTTGGATACCTTTGAATCCATGGTTAAACAACTTCGGACCATGCAGCTTTGCCTAAGAACAAACTTCCAAGATGAGATCACACTGCGGGATAAAATATTAGAAGCAGTATCAAACGTGCCAGAATGTCATCCTGCTTGCCTTATGCCAGAAGAGTCTCTTAGTACTGTCATAAACAATATCAGAGGTGCCATTGGAATGAGTTCGTCATCAAAATCTGAAACTGATGAAACAATGTTTGTCAATCGAAGATTTCACCACAATGATAGAAACAATCATCGAAGCGCACATAAATCAAACGTTGTACACAATGGCAGATACTCCAAATCGTCTTCAAGCCGAGTGAAAAGATGCTACTGCTGCAAGAAAGTTGGTTGTAGGTCCTGGAATCACTCCCAGGAAGAGCAAAATCAAGCCAGAAATCGTTTCCTTTGTTGAAATTGGTGCTATATGGTAATGAAGGGTATCATTAACATGGAACGTAGAAAGGTATAAGTTCTCTAGCCAGGTTCATGATGACTCATACATTGACCAGCCTCCCAATTATCCACAATAAGCTAGTAATCGTGTCCCTCGCTTAGTTGTAATAATTAGTTTAAGTAGCACTCTGATACTAAGTGGGTTTAATCAACAACTCTCCACTATAGTTTTCAGACTCTTCAATCTCCCAACTCGCTTCACTAGGTGATATTAAACAGAAGCCTAACAGCTTAAGCTTCTCTACACAACTTCCATTATAACAGGTTATGACCCGGTGCCCAAAGAAAAGCATTAATATCCTAGAATTTCCCTTTTCTTTATTATCCAATCAATCATCTAACAGTTCAACAGAAAAATGGCAAACTTACCTTCGAACCCAATTTCCTCCACATCTGATAAAGATAACGAAAGATTCTTTGCAAAGCGACTAAATTGCACGCTTCGAAATATGTCGTTCTCTAATGTCACCCAACTCGTCGGACACGATAACTACGAGTCATGGGCAATCACGATGGAGGCAATCTGGAGAGGTCAGAAGCTCTTTGAACTCGTTGTGAATGGAAAGAAACCAAAGGAAGATGCTTGCCTTGAAGAGCAGGAAGCATACAGCGAATTGTCTACAATTGCTGTTAATATATATATCTTGGTGGTGTCTCCAAGTATACTGAGAAAAATTCTCAAACTACAAGACCCCCATCTGATGTGGAACCACTTGAGTGCCGAATTTCATCGGACCAATAAGTTCACATTGGTTCATCAACTTGGATCTTTGATGTCGCTCTCGAGCACATACGATCCCAGTGGTACGATGACTTCTTTCATTGACATTTATGAGAACGAATACTTTCGGACTACATCTTTAGCCCGAGAATCTTCTAGTCTCAGTCGTCAAAAGATTGCTGATTTTTTGGATGATGATGAGATAAAGAGGGATATGATACTGGCATGTCTGAGTCGACATCACAAGAATATCGTTGACAATTTGGTGACAAAGGATAATTTATCCTACACTGAAGTTAAGCAGCGTCTTCTAGATCTTGATCATGAATTTCCAATTCAATCCTCTTCTCACTCAGCCCATGTCACGCATCACAGGAGGCCGAAAAATGACACTTCCAAAGCATCAAGACCCTATAAAGTCATTAAATCTAAACATCCTAAAGATTCTAAACCGAAAGAATGTTCCTTCTGTAGGAGACACTTTCCGTTGGAGTATAGAGGACATGTTTGGAACGCTTGTGTCAGGCTCCGAGAAAGAAACTCATCCATAGATAAGGGCTCCAAGGATATCCAAGAACGAGCAAATGCTGCTGTCAGTGGACCTCAAGGGGTAAGTCATCATCCTTTCTATTTTGATACCTGTGCAACAGCTCATATGTGTCCTTATCCAGAACGATTCGAACGACTTTCAGTTTGCGCGGGTCATGTAATGTCAAGCTCAAATGAAAAGATATCGATTGAAGGAAAAGGAACAGTGCTATTAAATTGTATACTATCAAATGGAAATATTTCTACTTTTAAAATTGATGATGTACTATACGTGCCCAAATTATCCCTACCACTGTTTTCTTGGAAAAAGGCTAGATCCAAAGGATACATGCTCCAAGATAATGGTACTACGATGAAGATATATAAAAATAATAAAATATGGTTGGAAGCTTACTACGATGGCCCGTTACCCGTGATCAAGGAAATGGCCAATAGTTATGAAACTGCATGCTCTACCTTTGAATTTTGGCATGAGGCTCTCTGTCATTCAGCACCTTCAATGATGTCTAAGACAGATAAGCTCATCCAAAACTGTGGTATTATACCAAGTCCACCAGAAAACTTTTACTGTGATGCTTGCATGTCTTCGAAGTCGGTACACCATAAACCACCCCCATCTATTTTCCGAGCAAAACATAAAGGTGAATATATTCATTCAGATCTTGCAGGTCCATTCCCTGTTCCATCTTATGGCAACGCGCTTTATTACATAAGTTTCATAGACGATGCAACTCGATGCACTACTATCCGATCCCTAAGATATAAATCTGATGCAGCACAAGCTATCATAGATTTTATTACGGCCTTGGAAACTCAGTACGATTGCAAAATCAAGTTTCTTAGGACAGATAATGGCGGCGAATATGTCAATGAATCACACTCCAAATATCTCGCTCAGAAGGGGATAAGTCACCACTTGACTCCTCCCTATTCTCCGGAATCAAATGGTGTAGCCGAAAGACTCAACAGATCAATTGCTGAAGGAGTTCGTGCAATGTTGATCACAGTCAAAGATAAACGGTTGTGGGCTGAAGCAGCGCAAACATTTGTTTACACTAAAAATCGTACTACACATGGCTCTGTAAATGGACAGACCCCATATGAAGCTTTCCATGAGAGAAAACCATCCATTCTACACCTTCAACCCTTTGGAAGAGAATGCTACGTGCATGTCCCCATGGCGAAGCGACCATCTGGAAGCAAGCTTCTACCAAGGGCAGAGAAAGGTTTGTTGTTGGATACACCGAAGTTGATCACCACTATCGAATATTTGTGTCTCAAAGGAAACAGATAGTTATATCAGGCGACGTGGAATTCCTACCTTACCATGTTGATAATTCCGTCTCTGAGAAAACTTTTGATTCCTATCCACATACCATAAATCAACCAGACTTATCAACATCATCCTTGATGTTGACCAGTTTGTCAAATCCTCCAAATGTTGGACAAGAACAAGATATTCGAAATATTCATCAAAATCAAGATCCATGTCTGGCTGTTCAGTCCAATTTAAGAGAGCCGTCATTGCAAGAACCGTCGTCGATTCCAACTACTGTTCAGATCGAGCCCCAACCAACAGCAGCTTTGTCAAATCCGCCGACCCATCAAATGAAGATTCAAGAACATCCGTCAACTCCAGACCAAAGCGCACGATACGTCCTCGGACATATGAAGACACGATAACGGGGGAATGGTGGAAAGCTTCTCGTGATCTTCCTCAACCCGCATCGCAGATTTCAACTTGTGGCAATGGAAATGAGTTAGCCTTGTTAAATATTCATGATGAATCTGAGCCCAGCTCCTACAGTGTTGCCAAGTCATCACCTAACTGGGCTTACTGGGAAAAGGCATTTGATGAGGAGATAGCATCCCTTAAAGATAACGACGTTTGGGATGTTGTTCCTCGGCCTACAGGACGAAAAGTTGTCAATGGTAAATGGGTGTGCAAAATAAAAAGAGACGCACATGGGGAAGTTGAACGATACAAAGCACGTTACGTGGCCAAGGGATTCTCACAGATCCAAGGGCTTGACTATGACGAAACCTTTGCTCCAGTTGTACGACTTGATTCATTACGGTTAATCTTGGCGATTGCAGCATCTAAGAAATGGAAAACGAGACAGCTCGACATTAAAACTGCATTTCTTTATGGAGTCTTGAATGAGGATATTTACATGGAACTTCCTGAAGGGTACAGGCAAGGAGATCATGTTGCTAAACTTAAAAGGTGTATATACGGACTCAAGCAATCACCTCGGGAATGGTTCTTCAGGTTGGCTGAATATATCATTCCTTATGGTCTTGCTCCTTCCCTATTTGATCCCTGTGTATTCATCCACAACACAGGTAAAATGATCATTGCAGTTTACGTGGACGACATAGTACTGATTGGAGAACAAGATGAGGTCATCGAAGATTTAGTGAACCACTTCAAGACCGAATTTAAGGTCAAGGATATGGGAACTCTTCACTGGCTACTTGGAATTCAGATCGAGTACTCAAATGTAGGTATCACTCTATCGCAGTCTGCATACATAAATAGAGTCCTGGATAGATTTTCGATGCAAGATTGTAATACGGTCTCCACGCCTATAGAGTGTAACCAACCGCTAAAGGCTGCGCAAAATGGAGAGCCTAGGGCCAATACTACTCTGTATCAGCAAATAATCGGATCTATAATGTATATCATATCTGCCACTAGACCTGATCTTGCATATGCAATCTCTCACCTCTCTCAATTTAACTCAGATCCATCTGTCACTCATCTAGGTGCTGCCAAGCGAGTTCTACGATATATCAAGGGGACAAAAGATGTCGGTTTGTTATACAAATTTGAATCTCCCCTGGTTCTCAATGGATACTGTGACGCATCATACGGAAATTGTCTCGATACACGCAGAAGTTTCTCTGGTTATTTATTCCAACTTGGTCAATCCACAATCTGCTGGAAGTCTCGCAAACAACGTACTGTTGCTCACTCCACTTGTGAAGCTGAGTATATGGCACTGTCGTACGCAACTAAGCAATTCCTCTGGATTGTACGAGGACTTCACCAAATATTGGATAGAAATATACCTGCTTCTCTGTCAACCGATAATAATTCCGCGATTGATCTAGCACATAATCCAAAGCTCAATGATGCAACAAAGCATATTGACATCGCTTATCATTTCACTAGAGAGCGAGTTGAAGATGGAACGCTCACCTTACTACATATTCCGTCAGCTGATAATCTTGCGGACATCTGTACAAAAGGTCTACCAAAACCAAGACTGATGCACTTGTGCACCAATATCTTTGGTACAAAGTGAGAAGGGGTGTTGAAATTGGTGCTATATGGTAATGAAGGGTATCATTAACATGGAACGTAGAAAGGTATAAGTTCTCTAGCCAGGTTCATGATGACTCATACATTGACCAGCCTCCCAATTATCCACAATAAGCTAGTAATCGTGTCCCTCGCTTAGTTGTAATAATTAGTTTAAGTAGCACTCTGATACTAAGTGGGTTTAATCAACAACTCTCCACTATAGTTTTCAGACTCTTCAATCTCCCAACTCGCTTCACTAGGTGATATTAAACAGAAGCCTAACAGCTTAAGCTTCTCTACACAACTTCCATTATAACAAACCTGACTGTAAGTGAAGCGCTCGCATCTTTTCAGTGACTGTACGAACGTTTCTTTCAACAATTCCATTTTGCTCTGGAGCATGTGATGATGACCTATGCCATTCAATGCCACGAGAAAGAAGTTCTTCTTGAAGATCCGAGTTTAAGAATTCAGTACCACTATCAGTGTGAAGAAGCTTTGGAATTTTGTCAAATTTTGTCTTAAGGTGTTGCAGAAAATGGCGAATTTGAGTTGGCACAGTTTTCTTTGAGTAGACCGGCCAAGCCCATTTCCAAGAGGTGAATTCATCAACTGCAAGAAGGAACCATGTAGCATTTGGAACTGATTTGTCCATGGTTGTGGTAGTTAGAGATTTCTGACCACCAACTAGATCCATATGAATAGCCTCACCAAAAGAGGAAGCGGTGCGTAGAGAACCATGTCCCTTGCATTTGGTTATTTTGGTTTTAGTGCATATCTCACATTCAAGAGGAAACCTGGACACTTTAATTCCAGCGGATTTTAGCATGGCATTTTGAGCTTTCTGCCCAGGATGGCCCAGTATACTGTGCCAGTCACGAATTACTAATATGTTGTGTGTTTTTATAGGGTCATTTACATATGGTTTGCATATTAATCTGCCAGATACTCGGTGGAATTTAGCACAAATTGTACCACCTGGGCGTATGAGTTCGACATCACGGTAGCCTCGAGGCCATCTTATGGAGAACCCCTGTTTTTCTAGCTGCGCTGTTGAGAGGATTCGATGTTTTTGACCTGGCATGTGTACAGCACCTTTCAGTAACTCAATTTTGTTGTCAATAGATGGGAATTTAAGATCACCACAGCCGGCAGTCGTTACTCTACCGCCTCCTGCAACACGAACGATATTGGAAGTATTCAAGTAGGATGAAAAATCATGTTCATTTCCAGACACATGAAAGTCTGCAGCTGTGTCTAACTGAAAAGCAGAATTATCAAAAGTGCTATTTAGGGACAAAACCTTGTTCTTTGTGGACCCATTATTTTGTCGTGAGGTTTCTATCGCAATTTTCTTTTTCTTCCTACATTCATTTTCTTTGTGTCCTTTAATACCACAAAAGTTACATGCCACAAAAGTTTTCTTGGAGCCAACTGATCTCGAATTTGAATTAGTAGAAGACCATCTAAGACATTCAGAAATCATCCCGTGAAGCCCATGATCTCGACAACGATTGGCAAGGTCCGGCTGCAAACTATTTATGTGGTGCAGAAAGAGGTATTTCATTTGCTGTTCTACCTCTGCCGTTATAGAAGTATGTTCTCTGAGATCTTGAAAACCCTTTTGATATTCCTTCATAAAAGCCTCAATAGTCATGCCTTTATCGGGTTGGAAGGTCCAGAATTGGTGAGTGATGTTCATGAGATTAATTTGCCTTTTCGCGAGAGATGCAGTAGCAATTGTGGTGAGGATCATTAAAGGAGAATCGCGAGGAGCTGTCATTATATGAGGCGCTACTGCCTTCAGTTTTGCAACCCACCAGGCCGACCACATGATTGCGGTTTTATTATTCGGAGGACTGGATAGAAAAACGGCCGATGTCTCGGTGAGAAGCATGAGACGCTGAATAGACTCGCACCAATGAAGCCAATTTGATGATTTCAAAGTTGGAACAGGAACAATTTTCTCTATATTACCCAGACGTTCTGACCAAGTCCAGATTTCTGTCTTTCTACTAGATTCTTTTATCGAGGATTGGACTTCCTCAGCAGATGCGAAAATAAGTCCGTTGACGATAATGCCGCTGAAGGAACCAATATCTGATAAAGATTCCTGATGTTCTACATTTGCCTCTGATGAGGGCTTAACTTTAAAAGACGAAATTGTTTAAATGTGCGTTAGTTGCTGCATGCACAATTGTGTGCGTGAAGACGAGAGCGCGAAAACCGATGTCGTTCGATTTCAATAGAAAATAACGGACGCTGTATTTGCAGTGGAAGTGACTAGAGGGCCATAACCTGATGTGCAAGAAGCATGAATGTTACATTATGTGTTGTTAACTACTTAAATACAGTTTATGACGTGATATATCACGTGATATATGGGGCATCCATTACAGTATCCTTTGATATTAGGTAAGCCATGGATGGAGTATAACGATGTAATTTACTCAGCAAGGCGAAAAATATTGCGTATTGGAAGTAGAAAACATGGAATGGTAGTTCGGGCGAGCGGTTGGTACGAAGAAACATCACCAGCTAGTATCAGGGACCGAATTTCTCACGTTCAAATCGAACAGGTAGTCCAAGTATCAGAAGGAGACTTCCTCAAAATGGCTCGGCAGAGGGGCAAGATAGATGGACCTATCGTCGGGGCCGTCTCTATGCACGATATCACACGGGCTTTGGAAGCTAAGAAGGTTAGCTCCTATGATGAAATAAAGAAAATCCTACCAATGGATATTAGAAAATATACAAAGCTATTTCTAGACGATGGAGTCATGAATGGTAGTACACTTCCCCCTCATAGACCCGGAGTAGACACCAAGGTTAAGCTATATAAGGATGAACAGGGTCGAGATAAAGAAGTGCCATGGGGACCCCTATACGGAATGTGGCGGGAAGAACTGTTAGTCCTGAGAAAAACTTTAACCGAATTAATCGATAAAAATTGGATAAGAGCCAGTAGTTCTCCTGGAGGAGCACCGGTTTTATTTATCAAAAAACCTGGAGGTGGCCTCAGATTTTGCGTCGATTACCGTGCGCTAAATGCCATATCTGAGCGGGATTGATATCCGTTACCTCTAACTCGGGAAACAATCCAGATGCTGTCAAATGCTAAGTGGTTATCAAAGGTTGACGTTCGTTCGGCGTTTCATCGATTGCGCATGGCTGAAGGGGACGAGTGGAAGACAGCGTTCAGAACTAGATTCGGCTCGTTTGAATGGTTAGTGACCCCGTTTGGATTAGCAGGCGCACCGGCAGCATTCCAAAGATGGATTAATAAGGAGTTGGGGGACCTACTGGGCGTTACCTGTTCGGCATACGTTGATGATATGGTTATCTTCACAGATGGAGATCTAGAAGACCACTGGTGTTACAGTTTGTCCGTTATCTGAGCTTATGTGGATACCTAAGCGTATTGTTGAGGATTCATGTTGTAAGACTTAAAGGAAATGATAGAGGAAACTGGGAGATACGGCACTAGTAGCCAAGGGACCAGATCAGTGTCACAGCGTAGTGATTCTCGATAATGTGTGGCTGGGCGGCAAGTATTCGGCCTAGGGCGAAGAAATCAGTAAAGACAATCACTGAGGGGCTGAATGTTATAAATACCCGTTAGTTGTAGCTAGATTTCTCTTTCCTCTTTATACAGTTTATTAAATCGACATAATCATCACCAACTCGGGTTTCCCGTCACAACAGGGAAAAGGTTAACCAGGTTTTAAAACGACTTTACAAGGCAGATCTAAACTTGACCCATTAAAATCAGCTTTTGCAAAGAAAGAGATAAAATACTTGGGATTCATAATCAATGTGGACGAAGGGATTAAAGTGGATCCAGAAAAAATAAGGGCAATAGCATCTTGGGAAGCTCCAACTGACTTAAGGGGCGTGCGAAGCTCTCTAGGGTTTGCAAATTTCTATCGGAGTTTTATTCAGAACTTTGCACAACTTTCGGCCCCTTTGCAAGCTTTAACTAAGAATGGAACCCTGTTTAGGTGGAGAAACGAGCATCAGGAAGCATTCGACAAGCTCAAGTCAAAATTCATAACAGCCCCAATACTAGCAATGTGGGATGGAGATCATGAGACCGTCTTGGAGACAGATGCATCGGGATGGGCAACCGGAGGATGCCTTTCCCAATTTAAGACTCCAGGAAAATTGCAACCAGTAGCTTACTACTCGAAGAAATTGTCGCCGGCAGAATGCAACTACGATATTCACGACAAAGAGCTGCTTTCCATCATAAGATGCCTTAATGACTGGAGGAGTGAGCGATTGGGTCTGAAGGACCCTTTTATCATACTCACAGACCATAAAAATCTAAAGTATTTTATGACTACGCGTAAGCTATCCGAGCGCCAAGTAAGATGGTCACAGCTTTTATCCCAGTTCAACTTTAGGCTGAAATTTCGAGCGGGAAAGCAAAGTGAGCGACCTGATGCACTATCACGTAGGCCTCAAGACGTGCCAAAGTCATCCAAGGATCCGCGTCTGAAAGAGAGGGAGTTTACATTGCTTAAAGAAACATGGTTATCTAAGGAACGAAAGGATGAGCAAATTATGGTAGCATCGGTAGAAAATCAGATACCAAAAGGAAGTTATTTATTTGAAGAAAAAGAGTTGCAAGAGCTCTGGGATAGAGGAGTAAAGCACGATGAAACGACTTTCACACAAATATACAAACCTTTATGGAAAGATAAAGACCAATTTCCTGCATCCTTACAGCTTAAGGTCTCACGTTCGGAGTGCGAACTAGATACCCGGGGGGCACTCTGTTTTAGAAAACGACTATGGATTCCAGACTGGGAGCCTTTAAGAACCGCATTGATTCAGAAAACACACGACTCACACCTCACAGGTCATCCTGGGCGAAACAATACTATCGCAATACTTTCGCGCTCTTTTTATTGGCCAAACATGAGTACAATGGTACGAAAATTCTGCCGAAACTGCGATGTATGTGGTCGATCGCACGTGTGGAGATCTAAAAGACAAGGGTTGTTGCTCCCCTTACCAGTCCCGGATAGATTTCATAGCGAGCTTTCTATAGATTTCATGACCGATCTACCGGCAAAAGAAAAGGGTGACTCGAGATATCTAATGGTAATTACGGATCGCCTCCTAAAATGTGTCACCCTCGAAGCCATTCAGACTATGAACGCAGAGGAATGTGCAGAACGTTTCTTACAATGTCACTACCGTTTTCATGGATTTCCTCGAGCGCTGACGACAGATCGAGGATCTAATTGGGTGGGAGACTTCTGGAAACACCTCTGTAAGCTTGCAAAAATCGAGCAGCGACTCTCAACCGCTTTCCATCCCGAAACAAATGGCGCCACAGAAAGAATGAACCAAGAGATCCTATCATATATGCGAGCATTCATTTCCTTCGCACAATTAGAATGGTCATCGATGCTACCATCGGCGCAACTTGCTATAAATAACCGAGACAACTCAAGCACGGGATTAAGTCCATTTTTCCTCGAGCATGGCTATCACGTAGAGCCGGTACAGCAAGTATCTAGTGAGCAGGTACAATCAGCTCCAGCAAAGCGAGCGGAAAGGTTCATGGCAAGAATAACGGAAGCTCAAGAGAACCCAGCGGCTGCAATGGCGGCAGCTCAACAGATTATGGAAGACCAATCTAACAAAAAGAGAAGTCCGGCACCTGTTTTCCATGTCGGAGATAAAGTGTGGCTCAACCTTAGGAACGTTCAAACTCCGCAACCAAAGAAAAAGCTAGCATGGGTAAATGCCAAATACTCGGTTACAAGAATAATTTCTCCGCATGTAGTGGAATTGGACGTACCTACGAAAATCTGGCCGCGCTTCCACGTTGAGTTATTACGCAGAGCTGGGGAGGACCCCTTACCATCTGTCAGGAACTGAGGATAGAGGTTACTGGGTCACAATGGTTGCCATGGGTTACAAATTGAGTAATCGAGTAATAGGAGGTGGACCCTATGAGACCTAGGTTGCTCTGGTTACTATGATGTATATATGGAGTGGACAGAGCCGCAGTAGAGGGCCACGTCTTGTCTTCCGTCTTCCACTGGCCTTGTCTACGATCCTAGATTCCCTAGTCCCTCGTCCCTCGTCCTTAGACCTAGTTATAATCACGAATTCATACCTTTGACTCTTGCCTACCTCCTCAGCTGTTACTCAAACCACTTAGTAACCCTCCCGACGCTACCTTTGGCACCCTCGAGTTTGACACCATCTCAAGAGCAAGACGATTTACAGCCTACAGCCGTGCATTCTGAAGAGTCCGGCGCTCATCCCGAACAAATTGTTGAGCGAATTTTACGGGCAGAGCGTATTCGGCGAGGTCGGGGTTGGACAAGACGATTGTTGGTCAAGTGGAAGGGGTTTGCAGAACCTAACTGGAAGGATCGTTCGGAACTTGAAAATGTGAAAGCCTTGGATGAGTTTGAAGCGAAGTACGGAACTGCAGACGGGGTTGGAGAAGATGAAGGAGCAAGGCAGGGTCGTCATAAGCCACGCAAAGAAAAAAAAAAAAAAAAAACAAAGTGCTTTGAGAGGGGGTAATGTTACGGGCTAGGCCCGGCTGGGTTCTGGCTGGGCTGTGTATAACTACAAGGCCCATCCTTGTTTCGTCACATGTAAGGCTAAGGGATCTGGAATAGCTTTAGTAGTCATAAAGCGCCGTAGCTGCTCGCTCCTGAACTGCATAGAAAATATAAACATTTAATTGTGGCATTGCTTCCGCGCACTGACCGAAAGTCCTAGCCCGTCAGAGTAACTGTTATTATCCTCTTCAATCTGTAGTCCACCATAGATTGAAAATAGAATACCTCTGACCATAAGGTTGCCTCAGTGCCTATGCTTAGACTGTGAAAGAGGTGTTAAGTCAGCGTTAGGTATAGGGTTTATGGAAGAGGTAAAGGTGAAGTAGGTAATAGGTGAGGATGGTACGATAACGGCGGTTTTCTTTAGAGAAGAGATAAGTATGTGAACAATAGGTATGAGTATAAACAGAAGACGTTGCGTGAAGAAGGATAATCCTTCACGCTGGGTATATGTACATCAGATAATAGGACAGCCCTAAGTACTGTCTCGAACAGTGATACTACGTAATTCTTATGAAACGACCCTATCATCCTGAGTCTGTCTTGAATGTTCATGAACTCAATCTAACACCGAGTTGTGTTTTGACATGGAGCTCCCCATGAGACACCATCTTAGCTTCCACTACATTTATCCATGAAAGACACCTACTTCACCCAAGGAATGGAGGACTGTGAGGCCATATCTCACGCGACGGCTATATACAAGATGACAAAAGCATGTTAGAGTAGCCAAAGGTTTTTCTGTTTTCCCTTTGGTGGATTTTAATGGTTGAGGGAAGGCTGAGAGTGCCTAGCACCAAGGTCTCCAGTGGTATCAGCGAATGCATCCACTACATAAGTGGTCCAAATATCAAACTGAGTTAACGTCATGTATAATCGTCAGGGGAGCCAGTCTTCTCCGTGTCATACTCTCTTAGTGCAGAGCTTGTGACCGTCACGAATAATCATTCATTCATTAACTCCCTCTATCATTCTGCCTCGACTACCATGCGCCTGAGCCTCGATCATAATCCCTCTTTCCATGCCAAACCATCTAGGATTCCGATCTTTGACCTCACAGACAAAGGTATCCCTGATATCCCCCAACTACTCCCCGCTTATGTTTCGCTCTTCATGACGTACTTCATGAACGACCGCCATGCTCTTGGTTCGAGCTGGACCATCAAGGTATGTGCCCTCCGTCTTCCACTTTTCAGTCACTATCTCACCAGTACTTTTATACACTGGAAAAGGTGACTGATTGTATTATCTCTGCTACAGTTACAGTGAAGTGTAGCTGTTGTGTGTTTGAAACGGAGGTGGTACGCCGCAAAGTCACTATGTCCTGTTCAAGTAACGATCAACTCGGCGTAGACCGCTCTTAGGAGCACTAATTTTACCGGTTTTTTGTGCCGCATCTCGAGATCGAGATCGGAGAAGTGTTTGGGAAGATGCAAGTGCCACTATTCCGTCAGCATTTACCTAGCCAGTTGGCGAGTATAGCGTCCTGATGAGGCGAGGGTCATTTTATCATACGTCGTCCTAGCGTTAGCTAGCGAGTCAAGGTCTCTTCAAGCTAACCCATCCGCTTTCGTGTTTCTTAATAGACCTTAGTTTCCAGAGATCCGCCCTTATTTTACGGCTATTTCTGTTTTTTTATTTTATTTTATTGTCCTATCTGAGTCTATGACTATGTAGGACACGGCTATATCTGTTGATGAGGCCATTTTCCAGAGATTTTGAGCCCGCCAGGATTATGAGATAGTTAATCCTGTCAGTATTGCCTCAACTGCCGCGGAATTATCGAGTAGAACGTAAATGGCGCTGAATCCCAGACCTCGTTTCCTGGTGGTAATTGCCTCAAGAGCTGCCATATCCACATCAACCTCCGCATCGTAGACTTCCGCATTCATAATTCTGAATGAGCCACTTTTCTAAATAACCGTGCATGTGCCACTAATAAAGGTAGCAAAGGTCCATGATACTCTGTTGATGGACGCCCAAGAACCATCACTCTAAGCGCAGAGAAAGTTTCTAGCCACTATCTGATATGCTTTGCCGGTCGTTTCTTGCTTGTCCATCAAATATTCGGCTCAGAGGGTACCAGAGGTCGGAGAGGTGGAGGAAGTTTAGCCTCTAGCAGAACTCGGTACATTCTCTGGACCCTTAATTCATGAAATCTGTCGAGATCAAGTCTGCTTTTGTTACCTGTCTTTAATCCGAGTCGGTGGTAAGCACTGTGTCCCGTATGAGTATTGTTTAACACGACGATATATTTCGCTGGTTGGCCCTGGACACTGGGCCCCTGTAGCGTGTAACTCAGTTGGTAAGACTACTGTGCGGATGACTGTGGTCAGTAAATCCGGTCATTGTCCCTGGGCACATCGAGTGAGACGTTGAAACTGATGTACTAGGCGCGTTGCTTTATTCCAGTTCCTCTGGGATAGAAGAGGTGATGATTCCATTGTAGGCAACATTTTAATGACCGCCAATATTGGATGGTGCAGTGGTACATCATCTTGGCCGGTTTCTCAAGTAAGTTCTGGATAGCTAGAGCACAAGTCCCACCCGAGACAGGAGACCGCTGGTTCAAGTCCGGCAAAACTAGACTACATTTCTGTCGAAGCTAAAATGCGTGGATAAAGAAAGCTTGCATGAATAATGAAAGGTATGAAGGAAATAACTACTCCTCTGTCATTAAGGTTGTAGATCGCTTTCGTTCAAGTGACTACCGAGGTGAAACTAAGTACAGAATTTGTAGTCACGTGTCTATGAACAACCTAGCCTTTTTGATAGCCCCAATTATTCTAAATTCTAACAAAAGGTTTTAAATTTCCCTTTGGTTGGTACTTACGGAGGAAGGTCGAATGTTTGTGTAAGCGAACATGCCCTATAGTAGTATTTGCAAATGAAATCCAGAGTATGAGTGTCTCTAACTTCAAAAGCGTCATCCTACATGTATATATAGTACTGGTCATGTGTTGTAGCTAAATAGCTGAATACACATTAAATGATTTAAAGAAAAGGATCATAATTTTAAAAGGGCTGCTTACGGAATTAGCCTTGCAGGCGCAGTTAGGTTGCATCATAAAAGGTTAGACCGTCTCCCCTCATTACTCTGCTGACCGTGAAGTGTGGTCCAATGGTGTTTTCAAAACTATGGTTTAAACGAACGTATCTCAACGACACCTTTGACTGCCTAACCAAAAAAGCCCTTAATTTTTAACATCACAATCAATTCATCCTCTAACCCAGCAGACGATGTCTCTCAAAAAGTCCGCTTCTGAAACCATAGTTCGCAAGCAGCTTACTCGCGATCAATGTTTTGGAATAACATCTTTAAAAAGACTTGGCTTGACAACATTAAACATAACCAAAGAACTTGGCTTTACAACAAGGCAAGTACAGCGTGCGTGTGGTGTAGAGGACGAGAATCCTACACCTCGCAAAGGAAGCTCGCCAAATCTAAGCGCGGAACAAGTTGATGAACTTGAGGCTTTCGTCCGGGAATCTCCTAAAAATCTTCAGATGTTCTATTTAGAGCTTGCGATGTAACCCTTCAGCCACTGGAGATGCCATGAGTATGTACTTTCTAATACCCTCAAAAATAAAGGTTACAGTAGGAGCATTGCTCGGAAGAAGTCTCCGTCAAGTGCAGTTAACAAGTCGAAATGGTTGGAGTTTGCTCAATCACATGTAGGATGGAGCGAGGAACTTTGGAGTCAAATGCCATGGACTGATGAATCCTACGTATCGAGTTATTCTCAAATGAAACCTCGTATCGCAAGAAAAGAACGTTAAAATTCCATCAAAATCTTCCACAATCAAAAAGCAAACCTTAGCCTGATGATAAATTTGAAGAGACTTGTGTTGTGACTAATCATGCTCATGGGAACCGCTAGATGTTTTGGGGATCACTTCATGGATGACTGAAAGGCCCATTCCTAGTATGGGAGAAGAATTCAGAATCAATGAGGGCCTCATCCTCTTGTATAAGGATTTTGCTTCTTCCGTATAAATTTGACTTGGAAGATCCAGAAGTTTCATACATGCACGACAATGCCCCTTGCAACAAAGCACACTCAATGATTGAGGTGCTGCATGAGGTTTGGATAATGTCTATTAGATAGCCAATTTACTCTCTAGACTTTAACCATATGGAGTCATTGTGGAATATCTTAAAAACCTAAATTCAGGTACATAGTCCTGAGGTAAATGGGTCAGGCTTGTGCGATCTACAACGTCAAGAATATTGCTAGAGGTCGAATGGGACTCAATCACCTACGAGAAGCTATCATCACCAGCCGGAATCATGCATGACAGATGTGTAGCGGTGATAAAGGCAAAGGGAGGGTATACTATGTATTATAATTGAGCAGACTTATACAAAACATGTCGTATGCTTCCAATTTATTTGCGAGCCATACTTAGGGCTTCGATGTATACTTATGTAATGCAGTGAAATTACACTTGAAATAGATTTGTATTTTTAGGTATTATCAGTTAATTTTTTAATTTTTTAAATTCTTTAAATTTTTTTAATGAAGACCTTCATTCCTTCTAAAGTTGAATACCGTCCTCATTATTTCGAATTTCACGGAATATCATTGGATGGTACACTTGTTTGCATAAATAGTGGACGAGCTAGATATGGGCTGAAATGAAGACCTAACCATTAAAATCCATAGTCACAGGGATCTCAACCCATTCATTTTGACCCATCTACCTTTTCTGCCCATGAGAGGCTGTAGGTAGGTAGCAGGGGTCGAAGTGTCGGCTTGGCGTCCCACTGAACGTTAATTAATAAAGCAAACAAGAAGACCATTTCCATAGCAATTGAAGGCAGGATCGTAAGAACATGTCCAAAAAGGAAGATAATTTAATCCTTCCAATCAATCTAGGTTAAGCTCATCATAATTTAGGGTTATCAACTACAAGTAGAAGTCGTGGAATGCATGACAGATCCTTAATTAACACATTCATGGGCTAGATTTTGAGAGACAAACTATCTCCCCCGATGGATGCAAGATAGCCAGATAACGGCGAATGATTAATCATCGAGGAAGAAATCATGAATTTTACTCTCGATTTAATACGTGTACTTGGCCATAAAATAATTGACTCGGAAGATTGAAATTATACTATGAATTGTTTAGATTAATTTATTGGTAGTTTCTGTCTACTCGTCTACTCAACTAAGATGTAATTTCTTTCCAAGATTCGCAAATTTGAGAAAAGCGGCTCTAATCAAGAGGCTTCTACACAGATTCGCTCGAAGCAATTCGTTTTTTTATTGCCCTTTTGGCTATCCAGAATTTCTTACAGGTCTTCCGACAAAGATGTGGATTAATTTCAACGTTACTCTTGCAATATCTTGGTTAATACTTCAGGTCAAATGTGATGACATCCCATACTCGGATATGTACCTACCGGATGGAACCAATGGCTTCGTATGTGATTTAGAATTTCATTCTATCGATCATGTACGGGAAGTAGCCAAGAAAGGTGTCGAGGCGTTTTTCTATAGACAAAGGGTTGTAAAATTTCCGACAACATTCAAAGATACAAAACTATTTAATGTGAAATCAGATATCCTTCTCTCATGGCCTATCATGCCAAGTGGATTATTTTATCATAGTAAAAACCAATCCCTCTATGTTTATTTCTTTATTTAATGACTGAAACTGAATCAAAGTCTAGAGACCCCAGGGAAATCTCGCCTCATCATAAACACTAGAGGTCAAATCTTGGGCATAGTTGTGATATCCTTCGAAAAGCCATCTAATAAAATTATTTATGAGAAATGCATACCCGTTCGCAGTTCTCTTGAAGAGAATAATGAAGAGCAAACCTTGTTAAATGAATGTTGGGGTCTAGCTAATCCTACGTTTGGATACAATTGTGGCTCGAAGTTTTTTCCAAAATTCAAAATAGACAAGATGATTGGACCAAACGCGACTAAATACTATCAACAAAGACTAAGTGGAAAACACAGGCTATCCTGTCTCCGAAACTACACGGGCGATGTATTTACCGGGGTTGATCTTTACTGGTACCCTTTTCAACTAGGAACAACCGAAAAAGCGACCTCTGGTATTTGTATTCCCCATCATTGGTCTTTCCTCATTCTAACGACTCTTTGCTAGGTCCACCTGGTAGATATCGTGTTGTTTATGACATTAGCAATAGCGAATTCAAGGGCATCATCGATGTTGAAGAGGGAAATATAAAATGCGGCACTGTATGGGATGTATCATCAATCTCATTGAATAATATTTATATATCATCGTCTACTTTAAACCTCGATAGATTTCGAGACAGTTATTGGCCCGAGACTTGCTTTGGACATAAGCTCAAGGCAAAAACAATATGGCTCTATTTAGAGTTTGCCCTAAAAGATTTGATGTCTACTTTGAATGGAAGTAACCCTAATTTACCTATTGGAAACCAGAAATTCAGACACTACTGGTTATTGAGACCTGAAGAAACTAATAAAGACTGTAAATATTCCTGAAAACCTCTTTCATTAATCTGAATTTGACTCGAATATAGCATCAAATCACGTTTTCGTGATACTTTACAACACAGAACTCAATACTTATTACCTTTATCTTATAACAACACGGAATTTTAAATTGGATGCTCTTAATCCATGTCTGCAGTTTTCTAGCGATGTTATTCACGTTTTACAGAAACATATCGGAGATAAACACAACCCTGAGGAAAGCCTTTCCATAGACCACTGGTAGACTGTAAATCTATGCCTGGGTTGGTATGTCAGGGAACGACTGGATCCAATTAAAGGCAGTCTAATGTCGATATATGTGAATGTGTTGTGATGGGCATGTAATTCAGCTAGGATACTTGCATGTACATAACGTGATTAGATATTCTGCTTTGTTCATTTACGTGCTAGGTACAGTGAATCCCGTCGCACTGCTTCTGGAGCTTCAGCACGGGTTGGGCCGGGGTGGATCTGGTTGACTACCATTAGATACATCTACCTCGTCCCACCTAAGACTTCACCCATGGGTTGAATCATGTCAAGCCCAACCGTCCAGAGAACCCTCTTTAGATGCGCCGAAGCGCAAATTCCACCTCAGCCTCGGCCACCACGCGCCCGAGGCCTTGACACCTTCGCGATCTGTAACTTTTCCCTTCAATTCAATTCAAGCTTTGGCCCATCTTAGCATTTTCTCATCTCATCAAGGGGTCCTTTTCTTCATTGGAGGCCTCATCCAGTCGCCCACGAAGGCCTCCTCAGTTTATATTCCCTAGTTTTCCCCAATACAAAATCCTTTTGTCCTTTAGTCAGCCTCGCCATCCCAGAATTTTTGCACAATGTTCACCCCTCCGGTCTTGCCCCGTCGCTGCCGTACCCCCAACCGTGGAGGTCGAAAAATCGACCGAGAGCTCAAGACCGAGGTACTGGTGCCCTAGCCTTTGTTGAACGCTCGAGCTGGTATGCTGGAGAGATATCCTACGTATGTTGTCGGTGGCGATTCGTCGCAGGTCGAGTTGTTGGTGTACTTGGCCGAGATGAGGACGCATTCAAGGCCGGTATTTTCACTGTTGTGACACGCAGAATATGTCAAGCAAGAACTCAAGGTTTAAAAGGTAATAAGGCTTAAGAGCAAAGCTATATCTACAAATTTCACATATCCAAGTGTATGAGATTATGCGAATAGTAATTAATAAGTCGTCAGTGCTTCCATAACGCCAGACCACTGTAGATATCCTAATCCAACTCCTTGTCTGTACACCTTATCCCTAGCCACTTAACATTGACCCTACATTCACAACGACTGGCAATTGCGGAGTGTCGGACATTGTCTTACTTCTTTGTTGGCGATTTTACTTTTGGAGGTATAGGATAGCTTCGGTAGGTGGTGAGATTATTGTGGAGAGGGCCGCAAGATGAGTTCGGCAGGGAATGATTTTCCAGAGAAAGAAATGAAGAGCTTAGGGTTGTCGGTTGTTTTGTTGCAAAAATCAGACAAGTTATAGCCTGTATGCGGTTCGTATCTGGGGTGTAGATGGTTGATTTTGTTGAGTTGTACAGTCGTGAAATTTCTGTAAGTCGGATTTTGGAACAAATATGAGCCGATACCACTCCTCCCGATCGCCAACTCGATGAAAACTCTCAAATTCACCCTTTTTCGTGACTGAATCTCGACTCAGGGGGAATATTTTACCCCCAGGTTTGGAGAGGACACCACTAACAGGCATTCAGCTTTCGTCCTCTGTTTTACTGCATTGGTTTCCTCCAGTGTAAATATTATAGCTAGATAAATCTCGTGGGCCTATGGGGTACCCGAATGGTCTAAATGAAACCAAATCAAATGTGAAATTGTTAAAGTGCTAAGGACATAAGTTCGCAGTGGTACTTGCAAATAAAATCCGAGGCAAGAGTGCTCTTCTTGTATACTGAGTCATCTTATTTGTGCTTTTTCTACGATATTATGTCATAGTATTGAGGAAATAATGACCCCTCTGTCATTGTGGTTGTAGAGCACATTGATTCAAGTAACTGCCGAAGTGAAACTAATGTCAGGAAATGCTGCTTAGTCATCTAGTTGGTCAAGTGCAAGGTGTCCAAATCCTTGGTACATGACACATCTTGATCACTCTATACCTATAGTACTCACGATATACATTCCTCTGCATATCCCATATTACCGTCTATATTATCTTACTCTCGTGATAATCCCTTCTCAATATCCCAACAACTTAGTACAGAATATATAGTTATGTGTGTACCAACAATATGGCCTACTTGATAGCCCGAATTATTCTAAATTCTTACACATAGCCAGATGGCTGCCCACAAAATCAAAATCTAATACAAAAAAGAATAAAATAAATGCAGGTTGATGGAGAAAGATAGGATAATGAGAGAATGGATGTGTGTTATGCTCAGCTATGTAGTATGGTAGATCTATTAGCTCGAGATGATCAATAAGGCCACACTTTCGAAAATCACCATTTCATCTACAGCTTCCGCCCACCACCAGCTACAGCATTATAAATCCAATTTTAGGTTTTGTCTCTTTACCAGTACCCAATTTATATAATTTTCGACATTCACATCCCCCTATTACAATATTTTTCGACGAAAAACCAAATTTCCACCTTCTGGACGAAACTTTCTCGACCCAGCCTTGCCAAGGCCCGACGCGTGATCAGGTGATCTTTAATTCAGTCGCATGATGTTTTAATTTTAACTTTCTTTTCATTTACAAAAATTAAATAAAAAATAAATCTCATTATCATAAAGAATAAGCAGTTAAAGAATTAAAAATTATATCAAAATATAAATCAAGATCTAAGATGAGTCCAGACTCTACTGCCATATCTTTGAACCTCCCCTCTTCTACACTTACCCAAAAATCATTTAATTTTAAAATGTGGCAAGGCTGTCAGACTCAATTTGGAGCTCAAAAAAATCTTCAAAAGTGGATCTGCAAAATTCAACCAAAAATATTTTTACAAAAGATCCTCAAGATAACCCAATCAGCAGTGACTCTATCACTTCACAGGATCTAGAGCCAAAAATTACAGAGGAAAAAATTCACCAGACACGGTCAAGGAAAAGAAAATCACCTGAAACAATTCAACCTGTTATCAATTCCAGGAAAATAATTCAAATTGAAGATCCAAAAATTACTAAGCAACATACCTTTTTATCTGCTATTCAAGTGGCTCGAAATTTACTGGTCAAAGCATATAGCTTTACAGATAATATGGGATAGCAAGATTCTGTTCTAGGTCTTGTTGAAATATTCCCAAACTATATAGAGGATGGTAGAATGAGACCAAATTCTATGCCAAATAATATGGCTTCACCAAGTGAGCCATTAACACCAATAGAGGTACCAATAGTACCAGCACCAACTACACCCTCGTATGCTCAAATACTGAGGAAGAATGCACCACTTGCACCAACCACTCCTGCAGAGCAACCTGCAAGTAGAATGAGGGTTTTAAATAGGTTTCCAAATCCAGTACCTCCTGTTGTTTGTCCAACAGAATTCATCAATCAAGATTCTGTCCCAAAACAAATATCTATTCAAACTCCAGCACCACTACCAAGCAAAAATGTGGTCGCACTAGTGACAAAGCAGGGAGAGAAATTACCCACATTCAATGCCTTCTCTCTCAGAGAGAGCATCAACAAAATTCTGGAAAAGAGGGCCATATTGTCATGTAGAGACATGATTCATTCATGAGTTGATATTATTCAGACGATCATGACTATATCACAACGTCATGTATAGACACGATTCATTGTTTGTACCTATTGTATCAACCATGACTATGTCTTAGTGATAGGAGAAACATCATTGACTAGTTACTAGAAACCTAGTCAAGATCCTAAACATACAACTGAGACTAGGAGAATTTTACTGAGTAAGTAATTATTCTGATGAATCTAGATCTGGAGGAAGATAATCTGGTTGCTTGGCTCGAGGTATATGAACCTGAGAATATCATGTATTATAAACAATATAGAAATATATCTCAATCACAATCATCATTTTTATTCATGTCACCAACAATAGCTGCAAAGGACAGTTTAACAATTTCCTTATACATATCAAGAGTACATACCTCTGTGAAAGGCAGTCTAGTTTTAACTTGCATGGACTCACCACCAAGGGAGCTTTTATTAGACCAACAAAAATGGGAGACTGTGTTTGCAGGATGGCCCATATGTAAGGTCCAAAAAAGTAGTCATTGGGCCAAGCTAGTGGTTCATGGAGTACCAACTTCAATCCCAATTGATGCATTTAATGAAGAAGTTGAGATTTTTAACGAGGGGATAAAAACACAAGGCTAACGTAGATGGCTAAGTAAAACCTACCAACAGAGGTTGAGAGCCTCAATAGCATTCTCGGTAATATCTGAGGAGGAAAAAGAGCACTTGATCAAGTCAGGTGTCCTAATTGGAGGCCTTCAATTGAAGGTAACAAATTTCCAACAAGTTACACATAAGACCCAGTCTGTGCCATGTGCATAAGCAAACACAAAACTTCTAGTCACCAATGTGCCACATGCAGGGCCACCCAGAGCTGCATAAACCATGTAGTTCTAGATGCCAATTGCAAATCAAACACCCACTTGGCTTTCCAGAGACAAGATTGCAACTACTTTAAAGTATTGTCATGTTAGGTACAGTCAGAATAGGCCAACACAATACTGCAAGGGGTCGAGAGATCTTGCAGTCACTTTTTGAGGTTGCACTCAAGGAGGATATAGACATTCTTTTTATTCAAGAACCATATATGTTCTTTAATCATTACTTACAGGCATTTCAGCCCATCACTCATTCAGCATTCAATATTATTATTCCCTTAATTTCTAATTCAATTTGACCCAGGGTCATGACCTATGTCAAAAAGACTAGTCATATCAATATAACTGCTAGATATGATATGGTTTCTGACCCTGATTATCAACTTCTGCAACTTAGACTGTCCTGTGAAGCATTCTATGTGGTAAAAATGTACAATGAGAAGCCAACTGTAAGGGCTTGAAGTAGAATTGTATTTGAATTGTACTGTATGCTGTGTATAGAAGATCATAAACTAAAGAAAGAAGATGGAAGAGGAAAAGTCTTCCTTATATACATTAGAAAGTGGTCTGTGCTATTACCAGACTACACCCAAATAGAGCAACTAAATAGTCACCTAATTGGTATCAGCTCAGATCAGTCACCCAAGCCCAAGCCTTGGCTGCCTATGACACATACAGCTGGTATGATCTTCACTGATGCAAAGACTGGAGGATGTTATGGTTAAAATTTCCCAGAAAAGAGAAATGCTTTCGACGCTTTGGTCACTTTTACTGGTTTATTCCAAACCCAAAATGGTTTCGTCTAGATTGTGGTAAAGAACTTGAGGGTGACAAAATGGTCACCTGGTATCAGCAGTATGGCATTGCAATCGAGCTTACAACAGCTTATTTTTACGAACAAGGTGGTTCTCGAGAAAGATCAAATTGGACAGTTTTAGATCCAATGCGTTGTATCATATCGGATATGCGTATCCCACTCTCTCTTTGGCCAGAGATATTCCGTGCTGTCATCTAAATTCTCAATTGTATCACATCATCGATCTATGACAATACGATTCCCAACAAAGCACAATCTCGGGCTACAGGATTCCATACCTCTGAGCACAAACCTAACAACTCTAGAATCAGAGTATTAGGCTCTCGTGTACTTGTATACATACTAAACGAGCGTCGAATAAGGTCTCAGAAAATGGATGCACGCGCTGAAAAAGGTATCCTAGTAGGATTTGAAGGGAACCATATTTATCGTTGTTGGATCCCCTCAAGATCTCTTGGCCATCAGCTTGTACAGTCGTCTCATGTTCGTTTCTTTGAAGGACGTTTCAATGAATTTTCTGCCGAAGACCATCCTGATGAATTACCTGAGCCCTCTTCTAAGTTTGTCAATGAGGTTGAAATTCCCTTTCCTAATTCTCCACAAATTGGAGGGGACTCAGATAATTCTAAAGAAAATGGCTCGGTAGGGGGTGCAGATTTGGATGATGAAATACCTCCGCTCCTTGATGCAAGACACGACATGCCTGTTGAAGAATATCAGTCGTATCTATTGGCTCTCATTCCTGACAGCGATCCAAAGACCTTTCGTGAAGCTTTGCTGGGTCACAGTGCTGCTCTTTGAGAAGATTCTATGAGAGAAGAATTGACTGCTCTCGAAATGAACGATACTTCGCAGCTCTTACCTCGCTCTGAGCTTCCTTCAGGACGATGGGTTTATAGGCGAAAGACAGGGAAAGATGGCCATCTGACCTGTTATAAATCCCGCTATGTTGCAAAGGGTTTCCATCAAAGGGAAGGCCTAGACTATAAAGACACCTTTGCCAGTATAGCCCTCTCCAGCGTCTGGAAAGCTCTCCTCGCTCTCGCTGCTTTCAATGACTGGCAAATCGAACAAATGGATGTTGTAACCACCTTCCTCAACCCTGAAATCGACACCGACATATACATGGCATGTCCAGATGGGTTGCCTACTCCAGGTGGGTCCCCTCTTAACCGCTGGATGTGGAAGCTCAAAAAGTCACAGTATGGTCTCAGACAGTCCCCACATCCTTGGCAATCAAAACTTCGTTCTGAAGTTGCCAAATTTGGTTATAAGTCTTTACTTCTTGATTCATCTGTTTATCATAGCGATTCCGACGAAACTTATCTTGTTACTCATATAGATGACTTTCTACTCATTGGTCCCGAGGCTGGTGTTTCGAAATTGCGAAGACACCCACATGATGCTTTCAAAATGATGGATATGAGACCTGCAGAGTTTAATGTCGGCGTCTGTATTGTACGCGAACGAGTAAATTGAGTCCTCTAACTTCATCAAGATGCCTATCTTTAGAAGATTCTTCAAAAATATAGCCTCAAAAATTGTACTCCAACTAGTACATGTTGTAATGAAAGTTGTGTAGAAAAGCTTAAGCTGTTAGGCTTGTGTTTAATATCGCGCAGTGAAGCGAGTTGGGACATTGAAGAGTCTGAAAACTATAGTGGACTGTTGTTGATTAAACCCACTTAGTATCAGAGCGCTATTTAAACTAATTACTACAGCTAAGTGAAGGACACAATTCACTAGTTTATGCTAGATAATTGTGAGGCTGTTCAATGTATGAGTCCGCATGAATGTGGCTAGTAATACTCGAACCTTATTTTCTTCCATGTTAATGCGACTCTTCACTGCCAAGTAGCGCCAATTTCAACAGTACACCAATGCTTCCAGGACAGCATCTGATTCCTTTTGAAGGGACTGCCTCATCAGCGGAAATTGAGCTCTATGCGTCGATGGTTGGTTCTGCAATGTATGCTGCTATTCAAACAAGGCCAGATATCACCTATACCATGACACAGCTCTGTCGTTTTCTTTCTAATCGTTCTCCAATACATATAGTAGCAGTTCGCCATCTTTGTTGCAATTTCCGAGTAAGACAAGCAGAAAGTAAAGCTCAAAGAATTTTGTTTCCATTAAGGTTCTAAGTTACATGTAGAACGCGAATTTATGTGTGCATATTCTAGAGTTAAAGTGGGTATGCAAACAACAATTATTACAGTAAAAAGTCTTCAGCACAGCTGACCACGAAACCATTGTGCGGGGAATAAAGCAGTACTGACCCCGCACCATCAACGCCATCCTATTTGTCGCAAAGTAAACATGACTGTGTCTCTCACTGCATTTGCGTCTAGTATCATACTACCCCGCACATGCAAATGTATGAGAGAATAGCTCATCAGCAAAAAGAATATAAAATGTAGAATACTGCATGTATTATAGAGTATGTAGGAAAGTTGTTCATATTTGCAAGGAATGCCAATTATTGTAAGAAATATGGTAAATTCCAACAATCTTTACCGCTATCTTTGCAAAACTTCCTGTCTAGCTCTTATTTTTGGAACCGGCTCTAACTTACAGCTTCACAGTTTTACTGACTCCGACTATGCCCAAGACCCTGAAACGCGACGCTCTCATGGTGGATGGGCTTTGTTCCTGAAAGGTGCCTGTTGATCTTGGCGTTCGTATCAAATGAAGAGAGTTACTAGTTCTTCAACTATGGCCGAAGTTTATGCTATGGCTGAAGCAGCTAAGGGGGCTGCGTTTCTTCGAAACCTTTTTCGGAGTATCAACTACATCTCAGATGACGCGAAAATAGTCCGCCTCTACTATGATAATCAGCCAGGCTACAGGCAAATACAAGGACATGGCGTATCTCAATAGAGCAAATATTACAATGTACCTGTGTTCTTACTGCGGAAATATATAAGCGACAAAGTAATTGAATTGGAATGGAAATGTGGATTAGAAAATGCTGCAGATGGTTTCACAAAGGCATTGTCCCCTGTTCTTTTTAAAAAGTTTGTCGGGCAACTAAATATGACTACCTTGGATGCTTGATGAAATCCTGTATAGTTTTGTAGGTAAGGGGGTGTGTCTAGGGGTAAATTTTCACCTACTTAATGAAATGTATAACCCACTACTTAGTTTGTGGACTTATTGGTAGAGGGAAGCTATCAAACTATGGATAGTTTGGAAGCGATCAAAGTCAGATTTAGAGTTAAGGTGTTAGGTTTACAAAGCTTGGAGTTACTTGTTTCGGACAAAGGTATTTTGCTTGGGCTATAGTAATAAGAACTCTATATCTTCTGACTAGAGATATTTCGTTCTAAACCATGAGAAACTTAGTTCATGGAGACAAGTAGGGGACAGATCGAGAATTGCCATTTTCTGAACATACATAATCTAGATAGTAATAGACAGAAGAAGGGCAGCCAGGAATCAATAGACACTTTTTACATTTTACATTTATTCAATTGACTCGAAGAGTCTAACAGAAGCTCATGCAATAATGAAGGATAAAAGGATGTCAATTTGCCTACTCTTCTAAACACAGGTACCAGACTCCTTTTAATCCTAATAGATAGCCCATTCGGGATCTCCTATTAACAGCAGTAAACAACGCTAACACAGGGTATATACAATCTCCGTTCGCCGAACACCAGTCGGTCGGGACTACTTATTATCGAGCCTAGTAGGATCGACAAAGTGTATCCCAACACAGAAATAATAGAAAACTCAACAGCCAAACCCTTCATCAAAACAATTCGAGAAGCCCCCAATTTGCACATTCCCACCCTTTTATCCATCTCACCCTTTGAGGAACGAATCGAATCGTAATTGTTTGCCATCGGCGGCATTTCTAAAATGCCTCCGACGCGTAAAACGCACCAAAACGCGATCAGCGGAATCACCATAGATCGCGTCAACAAACCTTATCAATGGCATACCGCCATTCAAAACCACGCGAAGAACATGCTAACAAGGCGAGGACTCGAGTCCAATCTTCAAAATATGAACACCATCGCGGCTGCGCTCCAAGCGAAGGAGAACGATGTCCCCGAGGTAGATATGGTGGACGCAGAAGTCGAGAAGCTAAAAACCCTCGCCGATTCAGTTTGGGCATCCTCCAGCCCAGAAGACGCAGAGCAAGTCTTGGATCCCACCGGATCCCCCAGAAAAACCGTCGTCGCACCCGAGAAGCGCATCACGGTTCCAGCACTACCACGACCTGCAGAAGTGAGGCCCGCGAAAAGGGCTGAAACACCATCCACTAAGGCAGCAGGAGACGAAAACCCTCAACTGGCCCCGCAGCCTCCAGCACTAGAAGCAGCCGGCAGAAAAAATACACACCCTCCAGAATTTCTTGCAGCGATCGAAGCGGAGGAGCGCAGGGCAAGACAAAAAGCCGCGCAATTCACAATATGCTCGACGGCTATTAGCAGTGTCGAGGCAGCTCTTCAACCGCTCTCCACCGGTGAAGACAAAAATTTTGTAGACTCCATCAAAGTCTACTTGCGAGCAACAATCGCGCAATTTGTGGCAGCCGGTCCGAACACCGCTCCGCCGGTCCTGCCCCAACGACCAAGTGTCGGGACCCCTGCGACCGTAATCCCGGTAGCCATTCCTCGGAATATTTCAAAGGCTACTGCACCTCTCCCACTCAGAAGCACCTGGGCCACTCTCACCCGAGCAGGACACCAAAAGTCAGGCGCACAGGCTCCTGCAAATATCACCTCGGTTTCGGCTGCCCCATCTGCCAGGAAACAAGAGAAGAAGCCGGCAGCAGCAACAACAGCATCGAAAGATGACCGAATCTTCCTGCGTCTGGATGCAAACCACGAGAAGAGACAGCTCTCCCCAGCTGGCGTTCGCGAAGCCGTGGCTAAACAAACAAATTGCACCCCTTCTGATGTCGACCAGGTGCAACGCGTTCCCACTGGCTTTGCCATCCGTGCCAAAAACCCGGATGCAAAAACTCGACTGCTGGAGGCCTCCAGCACCTTCACACAAGTGGAGGCAAAACTAGAACCACCAAGTGATCTAGTTTCCCTCCGGATCGCAACGGTTCCAGTCGCCGTGTTCGGCTTAGAAGGACGAGTCGAAGTCACTGCCGAAATGGTGGCCGCCGAAATCCTTAGAGTAACCAGTTGCACTCCAGACCGAGTAAGGATACACGGAAAAACTAAGCTCGGCGCTCCCTACAGATCCTGGGCGGCCTTGTTCCCCAGGAACGCTAGCCCAAAGCCTGGATTCCGACTCTTCGACGACTCAGGAATAGCAACCATCCAACGAAACCGCCCTCCCATTCAGCAATGTAGGCGATGTCTCGGTTTCCACGCCACTCGCGGATGCTCTCGTGCACCCGCCTGCTGGAACTGTGGATCCACCATGCACTCAGCCTTCGAGTGTAAAGCTCCAACCAAGTGCCGAAACTGCGGAGGGCCCCACCAATCTGGCAGTCGAGACTGCTTGGCGCGTCCCAACAGGTCTGGCCCAGCCAATAAGGACCAACTTGTGACGATCCGACAAGCTGGCCAACGGGAATATCAGGCAGTTGCCAGGGCCAAAGCTGCAACTAAGGCCGCAGAGGCTGCTACAGCTGCCGCAAGAGCGACCCGACCAACTTCTCCAGCTGTTGGTAAGGACACATCTTCGACAGACACAGCAATGGCTGAGGGTTCGGGCTTTGGGACATTGAACCCTGAAGAAGCTTTGTGAAGGGCGCCCTACGGGCCCCTTCTCGCCCCCCTCCTACACTAAGTTTTATGTCAATAAACGTAGGCAGGGGTGGCACAACCCACAACATTGCGCTCTCTCGAGCTTATGAGCTAGGCGTAGATGTTGTGCTAATTCAAGAACCGCGATGGAATTTGAGATCAAAAGAAACCATATCACACCCAGGGTATTTCTGTGATATACCGTACGGAGGTGTAGATGTCAGATCGAGGGCTGTGACATACACTCGAAAGACCAAAAATGTAATATTAGCAGAACTGTTGCGATTTCCGAGTAAGACGAGCAGAAAGTAAAGCTCAAAGAATATTGTTTCCATTAAAGTTCTAAGTTACATGTAAGACGCGTATTTATGTGTGCATATCCTAGAGTTAAAGTGGGTATGCAAACAAGAATTATTACAGTAAAAAGTCTTCAGCACAGCTGACCACGAAACAATTGTGCGGGGAATAAAGCAGTACTGACCCCGCACCATTAACTCCATCCTATTTGTCGCAAAGTAAACATGACTATGTTTCTCACTGCATTTGCATCCAGTATCATACTACCCCGCACATGCAAATGTATGAGAGAATAGCTTATTAGCAAAAAGAAGTTAAAATATAGAATACAGCATGTATTATAGAGTATATAGGAAAGTTGTTCATATTTGCAAGGAATGCCAATTATTGTAAGAAATATGGTAAATTCCAACAGGAACAGTTATTTCCTTGTTCCACACCCACTGGTGATTACTGCTGGGTAAAGGTCAATGGAATCACATTAATCAACGTGTATAAGGCCCCTAAAGACTCGACTGCTGTTCGCCCGCTTTTCGACTGGAAACCTTCTGCGAAGTCCATTGCAGCCGGGGACTTCAACTCAGTGAATGCTGCCTGGCAGCCAGGAGTAACTCCGCCGTATGGACAGGGTGATGAGATAGAGAGGTGGGCAGAAAACCACAATCTCTCTTGCCGTATAATTGGAGAGCCGACCCATAAAGCTGGCAATACTCTGGATCTCGCCTGGACTAACATATCTGGAGCCCGCGCTTGGGTCGATCGGGAGGAGTGTATGACCAGCGACCATCTTCCGATCCGCGGAATCGTACCTGCAGCAACCGTTACAAGTGACATGGCTCCAGCAAAGATCAAGGTACCCAAGGGAAATCTGCCAAAGTTTGCGCGGGCCATTGCAAAATGGGTACATCCGCCCTCAGATTTGAGTACAATAGAGAAAGTGGACGCATACACTCAGGAGATATGCTTCCATCTCACGGAGACCATTAAAGCAACTGGAACCCGAGTCAGAAAGGAAAGCGGAAAATCTGCACCATGGTGGACTCCTAGGTGCAAATCCGCACACGCCGAATACCGAACCTCAACATCACTCTCACAGCAGGCTATCTGTGCGAAGAAGCTACGTGAGACTATCACAGCCGCCAAGAAGGAGCACCAGACATGCCAAGTCGAAGCGATGACATCTCCGGCAGACATATTCAAGCTGATGCGCTCGGCCAACCATAGACAGGTCAGACCCCCTCCGCCGCTCAACTATAACGGTTCCGTTATCACCGACCCGTCTGAGCGAGCCACAGTTCTCCGTGAAGCTCTTCTTACACGTCACCAAGCATCGGACGATCTTCCTACGTGCACTGCACCAAGTTATAACCGGGTACCCTGGGAAGATGACATATCGGACAACGAGGTGCGAACTTGTACCATTGGCTGTACTAAGGCAGCCCCAGGAGCAGATGGAGTCACAGTTGAACTTCTTGAGGCCTGCTGGAAGACAATCGGACCGTATGTTACGCAGCTCTTTAAAGCTTGCATACGGCTCGGCACGCATCCATCTTGCTTCAAACTTGCACAAGTGGTACTATTGGAAAAGCCAAATCGGGATCCAACTTCAATCAAAGGTTGGAGACCAATCGCTCTACTCTCGTGCCTAGGCAAAGGATTAGAAAGACTCCTGGCCAAGCGAATGGCGCACCTCGCAATCATTTATGATGTGGTGGGCCATCAACAATTCGGTGCGCTCCCAAAGCGATCTGCAACAGACCTGGTCTCCTGCGTAGTCCATGACGTCGAAGAAGCACGCTCCCAGGGATGGACCTCGACATTCTTGACCTTAGACGTCCTAGGAGCGTTCGATGCAGTGCTCCACAATCGCTTGGTTAGACGCATGCAAGCCCAGGGATGGCCAGACTCGATCCTCCGATGGACGACTTCGTTCCTCACACATCGGAAGGTACAAGTGCGTTTCTCCGGTTGAGTCACCACACAGAAAGAGCTGGTCTGCGGAGTCCCCCAGGGATCACCAATTTCGCCATTACTATTCCTTCTGTACATGGCGGAGCCGATGCAAAGTGGCAACCCAGGATCGAGGTTTAGCTATGCCGACAATATTGGAATTCTGGGGTTTGGACGCACAGTTGCTGAATCTGCCGGCACTGCACAAAGAGAGGTAGACCATCTTCTCGAGTGGGCAGGGAAAAATGCTGTTGCCTTCGAAACGCAAAAGTCTGAAGTCATCCAATTCCCAGGACGACGCCGAGAAGAAGCAGTTGGGGTTCACGTAAGTGGAAATCTCATCGAGCCCGCTGATCACATTCGCTGGCTTGGCGTACATTTGGATCCGCGACTCAATTTCAAACACCACGTAACCACCTGGTGCGGCAAAGCGATGAAAGCTGCACAGCACATGCGCCGCTTCAACTCTACCTCTCGGGGAGCAGCCCCCGGGCCGTTAGTCGGCGCAGTAGACATGTGCATTGTCTCTCTAGCAACTTTTGGATCTGATGTCTGGTGGCCAGGGTCCAAACGCCCAACCACACGAGGAATGGTCACATCACGTACCTCAAACCTCTGCAGCATGATTGACAAAGCTAACCTTATGGGATTGCGGGCTGCACTGCCAGTGATGAGGACAACGCCAAACGTAGTCGTTCACAGAGAAGGAGGAATCCCGCCGGCAAAGGTCATACTTGAGGGAAACCGACTCCGACTTTTGGCAAGGCTTAAGACCCTTGATGATAGACACCCGTTGAGGATCCGCGCTTCCGTGTGCCCGAATGTCGGCACTCGAAAGTACAAAAAGACCGCCAAACTCTCTGCCAGACCAGAGATACAAATGTCACGGTTACAGCGTGCTTATTGACAGCTCCAGGAAGCAGAGGCCCCCGAGGCCCTGGCGCCGGCAGTCTACCCTAAAAAGTCAGACTCAAGGCTGACAGGACGCAATGACTGCGTTGGATGGATCAAGAACGTGACAGAAACGGACATCTGCGCATACTCAGATGGTTCATCGGAAGGACACGGACGCTCTGCCTGGGGTTTCGTTCTGAAAAAGGATGGGAAAGACATCGGCAAAGGAAGTGGCATCAAGCACGGGGGAGAGGTGCTGGATGCAGAGATAATAGGAGCAAGGAAGGCTCTGGAAGCCGCACTGGAGTTCTTGGATATCGGAAAATCTAGGAAAGTAGGAGGGTTGCAGCAAATCCACGTGTTTCTAGACAGCCAGCAGGCTGTAAGCGCACTAACGACGGGCTCGTCCTCAACTAGCCTAGAAGATGTACACAAATTCCGTGCGTCATCCAATAAGGCAAATATATCAGTGAAATGGGTGCCAGGGCACGCAGGGATACAAGGGAACGAAGAGGCAGACACCATTGCCCGTGCCACCCTTCGAGAGCTACCTAGCCAGGATACTCCACCAGGATCATGTACTCTGGCATATCTTCGTGGTCTCATGAATCACCGGCGGCAAAAATTGCTGGAAGACTGGTGGATAGAGGCTTGTCCGCCTAAATACCGCCAACTCAACCTACAGGTTCGGCGACGCAAACCACACGAACTGTCTCTCTCTAGGCAACTGCTCCGAGAATTAATTGCAGCCCGAACGGGTCACGGCAATTTTGCGGCATACCATTGCCGTTTTAACAACCTACGCGCTCCTATGGAGTGGTCTTGCAGGAAGGAAACTACTCCAACCCACTTCATCCACTGTAGCCGCCACGCACAACACACGCGTAGGCTCAGAAAGTCAATGTCCCACGTTGAATTTATCAAAAAGCTTCTCGGGCCCAAATGCCACGAAAGCTTCAAAACATTTGCGCAGGAAACCGGCTGTTTTGATAGACGACCTGCTCACTCATCCACTGCTCTCAGCGGGGATCAGATTAACTAGTCATTGCCACAACGCATGACACGAAAGGGAACGAGGCGAGAAGTGTCGTTTCTCTGAGGAAAGATTGTAGCTATTTGGATTTAGGGAAAAGGATTGATTTTTGATCTAGGAGTTGGAGTAGGTGGTGTCCGCGTCGTAATTTACTTCCTACTATTTCTGTAGCAAGTCCAGCGGTTGGAATGAGTTGGGCCTGTAAGCAGTGATCCCCGCCGGCTCCACCAGTCTTGTACCTATAGTCCACCTAGAACTTTAGCTTAGGACTTTAATATAATAAAAAAAAACCCCTTCATCAATTACTTCCATTAAACATCACCTCACTTATCTCTGTACTCCATATTTTCAACATTCCCCCACAGAGCAAGTCACGGTGTCTCTATTTATACTACATAACAACTCCCAGCTGTGACTTAAATATTTCGAAATTAATCCTTAATAAGGGCTTTGTCATACCATCTGTGACCATATCTATAGTAGGGATGTATGCAACATCAAGTTTCTCTCTCTCCGCTAGATCTCTGGTATGATGATAATAGATGTTGATATGCTTCGATCGCTTATGGAGATGGGGGTTTTTGACAAGGGCAAGCGCCCCTTGATTATCGCCTAACATATGAACTCTCAGAGGATTTGCTCCAATATAGTCAGGACATCCCAAGTCTCTGAATATTTGGGCAATCCATTGGCCTTGTTTTGCACAAGCAGAGAGTGCTATGTATTCAGATTCACAAGTGGATGTGGCTACTGATCGTTGTTTTTTACCACACCAGGAGATTGGGCCACCGTAAAACATTGCTACACTTCCAGATACACTTTTTCGGTCAGACCTGTCACTTGCCCAGTCGGCATTGGAATAGATCACAAAATGTTTATGCGCTCCCCCAGGTCCGTAACGCAGTTTCTGAGTGACAGTTGATCGCAGGTAGCGAAACAAATCTTTTAGCGCATGGCCAAGATGCTCTACTGGATCAGTCATATATTGAGATAGCTGTCCAAGAACGAAAGCGATATCCGGTCGCATCAACACCATAGCAAACATTAAGCTTCCGATGCCTTGTTGATGTTCTGTGACATCAATTCTCTTGTCCTCTTTACTTGCGGGACGAATTAACTCATAGTCGGATGCTGGAATTTTCTTTGCTTTAAATTTATCTGCTGTCATTCCAAATCTTTCAAACACCGACCTCAAATATTGCTCTTGATTGATCAAGATAGTTCGTTCTGTACGCTTTCTCGTTACCCTCATTCCAAGTATATTTTGAATCTCTCCCAGATTCTTGGCATTGAAACGAGAAGAGAGCCTACTGAAGAACCAGTCTAGCTCATCAGTTGATCTAGCAGCTGCAGCAATATCATCGACATATACAAGTAACTCAATCTGCCTCTCTTTTTGGATAAATAAACATGGGTCTGCAAGGCTTCGGACAAATCCCCATTGTACTAGATGGGTTTTGCAGAGCAAATTCCAGTCTCTTGCAGCTTGTTTTAGTCCGTATAAGCTGCGCAATGCTTGTAACGGATGTATTAAGATTATAATGACCCCTCTATCATTGAGGTGTAGATCGCATTGATTCAAGTAACTACCGAAGTGAAACTAAGTACAGAATTTGTAGTCACGTGTGTACCAACACTGTGGCCTACTCGATAGCCCCAATTATTCTAAATTCTAACAGGATGGCCCTTTTTAACAGGTACGCCTTTCGGTGGGGATAGATATATTTTTTCTTTTAAATGAGATTCCGTGAATGCGTTCTTAATATTGTAGTGGTTACACTCTAAATTTTCTTTTGCCACCCTGGCAAGAAAGATACGAAGAGTGTCCATTCGAACAGTTGGGGCAAAAGTTTCCGTGTAATCTTTACCTTGAATCTGGCTAAATCTGCGGGCCACTAATCTTGCCTTGAATCTTTCAACAGATCCATCCGTTGTTAATTTAATAGTAAAAACCCATTTGGTAGAAAACATATTTGCATCTGGCGGTGGAACAACTTCCTTCCAAGTACCATTTTGACCTAGGCTAGCTATCTCTTGCGCGATGGCTAACTTCCACTCTTTGCTGTAATTTGGGTCATTAATAGCCTGAGAATATGTTTTTGGTATATTTATACCAGCAATAATTGCAGCCGGATATGAATACTCCAATAGATTTAGTTCATCATTTTCCTCGAGGACCTTGGCAACAAATGCCCTTGCAGTCTTTTTATGATGTTCTTCATCTTCATCCATCAGATTATTGCTTTCATTTTTCTTACGTTTTGATCTTGTGAAATAGCATGTCTGTTCAGGACAAGTCTCAGTATTTAATAAGGACTTTGCGGATGGTGGAAACGGGGCATCAATAAACATATGGTCAAGGTCTGGGGCAGTAAATTCTCTGATATCTGTATCTTTAGATCGGGATGAATTCAGTAAATGGTCACTCTTTGCAGGCTTCTCGGATTCGGTATCTACTTCATTTGCCTGTGTTGGTGCAATATTTGGTTCGTGAGAGATTTCTGACAATACCTGCTGATTGCTGTCAATAATATAGAAATCATTCGAAGATTTTTGATCCGAGATTATATGATCTGCTGTAGTAGGAAATTTAATTTCATATATGCTAGGTTCCTGACTGATCAAATCTGTGGCTTCTAGTTGCGTAATAGGGCTTTCAACTGCCTCTATATCTACAACAGATTGGATTGTTATTGGCTGATCAATAGATTCTGATTCCATATTATCTTTACCCTTTTCACCTTTCTTACGCCTTTTTTCTTCTGTTTTCATGATTGATTTATCTAGAGCTGGCGTTTCTAGAATTGGTACACCCATTACATTAGTATCAAGAGTTGGATTTCCTGTTTCGAGAATAACTGAATCTGATGAATGCTGAGTCGGTCTGGAGTGTTGTAAGTTGGCGTTAATAGCAACAGATGGAGTATCCACATTGTTTTTAGGTCTACTGCGGGGCTTACGATCTTCAAAATCATTTGCAGTGCCTTGAGGGCCTGTAGTGCAGTGACAATATCTTATTTCCACTGTGCCACCTTTAATATTTTCCATAACGTTGAGCCTACTAGTCCTTGATGTATATCCAAGTTCGGGGTTATAGACACGTAATTGTTTGTTAATTGTATCACTATATCCCATAAATACACCTACTCGTCCTCTATCCACTAGTTTATCTGTTCTTTGTCCTTTGGCTATGGTGTGAGGATTGATGTATGAGATACATTTACTTCCCCAAACTGCAATATGGCTTATTTCTGGTCGAATACCAGTAAAGGCCTCTTCAGGGCTCACTTGTATTCCATCAATGACAGGGACTGTTTGGGTGCGGTTTCGTATATACACATCAGTTTCCACAGCTTCATCCCAAAATTCAAGTGACAAATTTGCATCTTTAAGAATTGCTCTCATGCTGTTTTTGCATGTCTGGATATTTCGTTCCGCAGGCCCATTTTGACTGGATGTTGCAATTGTAGTTGGTTCTGAACGAGTTCCTTGTTCTAGTGACCATTTGGAGATAACTTTCTGAAGTTCAGCTGCATTATCATAACGTACAGCTTTAATTATTTCACCTGATTGTAACTGCACAGTAGTTTTCCACTGGTCAAGAGCTGAAAATGCTCCACCCATTGTCTAACAACATAGAGCCCATAACTTTCTAGAAAAATTATCCAGTATCATTATAAAATATTCATTTCCTCAAATGGATGGTGGAAATGGACCGGCTATATCAAAATGGAGTAAGGCTAATTTTGTTGGCTTCCAAGGTGTTGAAATACAGGGCTAATCCTGGTAATAAGGATTAACATGTGTCATTTATGATTAGACCCACTACTGTAGTATTTAGATAGCTAAGCTCCCCGAGCCATTAATAGAAATTAGTTGAACCAGTATATTCTTTTTACACAAGGCAATAGTTTCTTAGAAGTACGATTTCTCATCTTTGTTAACAAGCAAGTCTCACAAACGCGCTCTTCTCTAGAACTAGAAACTTTGATCAGAAGCGAGAGATTTGTGACTAGGTGTAAGTTCCTGAGCTTTTGGGGACCAAGATAAGCAAATAGTCGATGTTATAGGATGTATCTTTTTCATTCCTTGCTTGTAAGCTCATTATCTTCCAAAATTACTTTGTCAACAATCATTTCATTGTTAATTTGGTCGAGATTTGTCGAGTAAAAAGCTAGGTCATGATCATCATTGTCGATGTGTGATACAATATAAAGCCCATTACGCATAGTGGCAGTTGTTATTGTGCAATTGTTTTGTCTGAAATACATGTGGTTCTCATCAAAAGCACCTTTCATACCTCCATTACAGCAGACTTGTCTACTCAACATCAAGTTTATTCCTAATAATGGTACATAAAGCACATCTTGTAGGTGCATAAAAGATCCATCTTCACATCACACTTCATTCTTGAATATAATTTTCCTCCTCCAACCATTAAAGTGCGCCGTGGAATATGTTTTAGCGACCTGAAAAGCGAAAGATTGTCAGACATGTGCGCAAAGGCACCGGTATCACTGGCCCAAGTGGATGAATAACCCTACTGATAAGTGCTCTAGAGATCTGAGCATATTCATGAGTCAGACTATCCGAATCTAAATCCGAATCATCTTCAGGTTCCAAATCAGAGTAAGCACAGGCTTCATACGCCTTATCATTGTTCTTGAATCCAACTCTCTTCTCCACGTTACCTGAGGGCCGAATTTGTGATGGAGAACGGGTTCGAGAAAGCGATTGACCTGATTTTTTATTCTTTGATGAACTGAGAGTTGATTTGGATTTTCTGATATACTCATGTACGGCATCTTGTGCGATCTCCATGAACGGACATGCTTTGATAAAATGTCTCCTTCCGCATAAGTAACATGGTGGAGAATATCCTGAACCTTCACTGGACTCTAAGGTTGTGCGCGAGCCTTTCGATGAGATCTGCCCGTTTTTAGTTGTAGGATAGCTAGAAAACGCGTTTTCATTACGCTGGCTAGCTATTAGGCGACTCTCCTTGGTTTGAAGCCGCTTTAACTTTTCTTCTACTGAAAGATCTGTCATTGCATCAAGGGTATCAATTGTTGCGACACACTCAGTGGGAAGAGAACGAATCAAAATTAAAAGGAGGGCTTCATCTTGATACGCGTTTTTTGATCTAGTATCAGCTGCGCATAACTTACGCCGGTATTCCTTTAGTTTATCCCATCCTTGAATTATAGTCATGTCGTCGAATGAGAAATTCTGAATGAGCGTCATGTACTCATTTGCCGTGGTCGAATCAACCTGCTGGTATTTAGATCGTAAATAAGCCCAGAGACTGAAGGCGGAATCATATTCATCGTACAAGGCTTGGTCATCGAGAGAAAGGGATTTGAACATTAGGTCGATTGCGGTTCCCTCATCTCGAAAGTACTTCTCCCTTTTTTCGTTGTGGAGTGTAGGATCAACTATGTTTTGATTATTTCCGATGGAAGATACAATTGGACACGCTTCGTCCAAAGTTTTCGTGACCACGTAGTACACCCCTCTACCTCTTAGTTTGACCTGATAGTGGCGAAACCAAGAGTCATGGTTCTTTCCATTCAGAATAGGTATACCCCAGCTAGTTTCTTCCGACATTTTCTGTAAGGTCGGATGCCTTGGGGTTAATTTCTTGTGTTGTGTCTTGTTAGACGCGTTCCTTATCTTGTGCTAAAGTCTCAAGAGCGATGTTAGGACAGTATTCCACAGGGTGCGTATGTGGTCTAACGGAGATCTAGGTGGTAGATGAAGGTGATGAGTGGGTCGAAGGGACGACTGGTCTTCTCTAGGAAGAGATAAATAGGTAGATAGTAGCGATAGAGACTACATGTGGGTCTTGCTGATGAAGAGCTGGAAAGAGATGAATGGTCTTCCCGAAGAAGAGATGGGTAAACAAATGTATTGTTAAGGTAATTGAAGAAGACGTTGCGTGAAGAATAATGCTTCTTCACACCGAGTAATTATATACATAAAATTACCAAATAGCACGTAACACACAGCCCCTATGCCAAACAATCTGCTACAAATCACCTAATGGAACTAACCTACTCTTATCAGTCTTCCTTGCTGGTTTTAAAAGTGCATTGAACTAATGTTTGAGTTTTAGCCTAGCCGTCCACATGACGTTTCATATTACGCTATGCCACAACGATCCATGAAATAAAGGCACCTGAGAAAAGGTTGATGGACTGACTGCTTGTGCTTTTGTATTGCACCGGAGAAGTCGGCTCAGGGATTGGATTATTCACGGTCCCTGGAGTTATTTCCTTTTATTACTTCAATGCATGTGACACCGAGTCTCATAACCTATTGAAATGTATAACCAACTACTTAGTTCGTGGACTTATTGATAGAGGGAAGATTATGCAATAATGAAGGATTAAAGGATGTCAATTTGCCTACTCTTCTAAACACAGGTACCAGACCCCTTTTAATCCCAATAGATAGCCCATTCGGGATCTCCTATTAACAGCAGTAAACAACGCTAACACAGGGTATACACAATCTCCGTTCGCCGAACACCAGTCGGTCGGGACTACTTATTATCGAGCCTAGTAGGATCGACAAAGTGTATCCCAACACAGAAATAATAGAAAACTCAACAGCCAAACCCTTCATCAATTACTTCCATTAAACATCACCTGACTTATCTCTGTTGGCTTTTTTTTTTTCTGCTCCATTAAAGTCCTAAGCAACACACACAATACCATCCACGCTTTGTTTTCCCAAGCGAAGATACATCTTATGACTCTATTATTCGACTTTTCATCGTCCCGAGACATTAAGATGCCCCCCGGGAGGCGTAAAATCCCCACGACACTCGTGTCCCCTGCTCGAGTTGTCTCGCGCGCAGTCAAACGTGCGAGGCCTCGCCCTCCACTTCCAACTGTTCAGGAGGAAGTTATCCTAGCAGCCGCAGCTGAGAAGCAACAATCTCCAGCTGAACCCATCTACATGGACTCAGAAGACGAGTTCATGGACCTCGGATTGGAAACCGAATTTCCTTCCAACTCTTCTTCGGAAAACCTTCCCCTCTCTCCAACGCCAGCTCCCGTATCGGTAACAGCGGCCCTATCGCATTCTCAAATAAAACCCCTGAGAAGAGATTCCACCCAGGGTCTCTCCAGCTCTATCCACGCGTCCACCAAGGACAACGTTGCAACTGAGAAGCAACCTTCCTCAACTCTCCCGCGATCTAGCGCGCGTACAACAGCGCGGACTATCGAAAATCCCTCGGCAGCTATGACAAATAACATAGCTGCTTTATTGTTGGCCTGGCAAAACGCGGGAGCCCAACATCTACGTGGTCTACCGCCAACAATCGCGGCGGACCTCAAGCCTATCGTGACGCGAAGCGCAGCTCGAGTCATTGCAGGCCTCCCCGTCTTCGAGCAGTCTCAAACTGCTCCAAATGTTAAAGTTGGCGCACAACCAGCCCCACAACCAGAACCGCCCGCAAGTTCCACTTACGCAAATGCTGCGAAGAAAAACTTGTCCGTACCTGCACACCTTCCAAAGGCTACGCTCAGGGTTACAAGTCCAAAGAAGAAAAACAGGCCGGACTCTAGAGTTATGATACGTTTAGCGCCCGACCACCCTCTGAGATTCCAGGAATCTCTTCTGGTCCGTACAAAGCTGAGAAGCTTTCTCGAAAAACCGGAACTAATCAAGGACATCAGGTCGGTCCCTTCTGGGCTAGCCCTTGTGGCCTCCTCTTCCGATCAAGCCCCAGAACTCATGCAAGCAGCCCTTGCTCTACAGCCTGCCACAGGAGCTGTGCCGATCGAAAGACAGGAAAAACGAGAGAATTTCCTCCTCAGCCCAGTCCCCAAATATGGATACAATGCTTCTAGATCTCCCGAAGCCCTTTCTGATGCTGAAATGCGAGAAGAGCTCGCAGCAGCAAAAATCCACACAAAATCGATTTTTTCCATCACCTGGACACGTAACTCTCTGGTATCCCCAGAATGGGAAGGTACTCTACGACTAGTAGTGGCAAAGCCAGCCGCAGATAAACTCCCCTCCAGCGTCCGCCTATTTGCTCGGTCCGCCAAAATTCGTCCGGCTGACAATTGCCTACGCCCCCAGGTCTGTCAACGCTGCCATGGATATCACAACATCAATGCCTGCACCTGGAGAGCTCGATGCAGACTTTGTGCGTCAGACTCACACAAAGGCCCTTGTACGACACCCATAAAGTGTGTTAATTGTGCTGGCCCGCACGTGGCCTCTTCCACTGGATGCCCCGCAAGACCCTTCCGAGCTTACGGAGTATTTGTTCGCCCAGACAAAGAGAGAATGCGGGTAATGCGCCAGGAAGGACACAAGTCCTGGCTGGTGTCACGGTAGTAGCGTTGTAGTTGGCATGGTTTAAGGTTAAGCGACAACTGAGCCTCTAAAGACCTTCGTGTAGCTAGATAGACTCTTCCTTCCTCATCGCACAACTCATGTGTAACATATACCTCGCACTTCGTACCATCGCACTGTGACATTTTGTGCGATCTCTTTTTACACCCTGTCGCATATTCCAGCCTGAAGATTTTCACTTTCAACATAATACCGCCAAATTTTGTACCCTGACCTGCCTGTTTTGCGACCCGGTGAATATACTTGTTAAGAATACCTAGATCAGTAAAAATTTGCAAAATTTACTCGATATCCAGCTTCCGATCAGAAAATCTCTAAGTTTATTTTTCACTTTCTGCTTTCAGCTTTATATTAAAAATAAAAATAAAAAATAAGTTCTCTACTGCAGACTTGCATAATGACCACTACGAATACTGAATTCAAGCATAGAATCAGTGAATCCTTTACTTCTTGTTTCCCTAATCTTTCTGGAGTTCTCTCCGAGTTCGATTTTACTCACACGCTTGCGAACAGGCCCTTTTCCCCCCCGAAGCTAGCAGAAATCATCAATGTGCTACCAAACCCGAACTTGGATGATGACGCAAAAGCCATTTTCGCTATGCTCCTTGCATTCGAGCATGGATTTGAAAAGATTTGCATGAAAGCAAGTGAAAATGAATTGGCATACAACGATGAGCGCTCTAGAAATGTAAGGGCGCGCAATGCTCGTGCAGCTACCGAAAACGAGAAGGACGTTCTTCGCGCACAGCTCGAAGCAGATAGAGCCACACTCACAAGAACTCGTGTTGAGCTTGCAGACTCACTGGAAAAAAAACTTGCGGCCGAAACCCAGCTCCAAATTGCAATCCTTCAAAATGCCCAAAACTACGTCTCAGGCGAGAGTACAGCTGCCAGAGCCCAAATTGCCCGTCGAACCCAAAAGGATCCAAATAAGTTTACGGCATTAATGAATGAAATGAACCCCGTCCAGCGTCAGGAGAAGTACGACACTTTCAAGACACAAGTACAAGGGGTAATATTGGTTGACTCTGCAAGCTTTCCAACTGAGGCATCCAAAATATTATATATATGTGGCTTAATGGATGGCCACGCTTGGGATGCAGTTTGTGACGGTCATAAGTCGATCACCGCTAATTTGAATGATTCCTCGCAATGGCAGTGGCAGAATGAGAATGCGCTCTGGGAAGATCTTGACAGCCGTTACGTTCTATTTAACTCGGCAACACTTGCAAGGAATACGCTGGATAATTATTCTCAAGATAGCCCAAAAAACGGTACTCGACCATACGGTGAATGGAAAGCTGAATTTATCAGGCTTTCTAACCGCGCCATGTTAGGTTCACGGGAAAAAGTTGATAAATGGCGCAGATTTATTGGAGTTGACATCAAAAAGATACTTCGATCCCAGGTAGATAACCCAGGTGATGAAGATTTTCTTGGATGGGTTGCTAGATGTGACAATATTGCGCGCAATCAACTTCAGGAGGCTCACTATGATACAATCAATCACTCTAGCAGTTTAAGTAAGAATGCGACATTCAATGAGCCAGCCAAATACACTCCAGATATATCAGTTGCTGCTTCTGGATCCAATCTTCTAGATGACCCCATGGATATTAGCCGGCTTCAAATTTCTGATAGTGAAAGGCAGCGCCGGCGTAGTCAAGGTCTTTGTCTAGCCTGTGGTCAGAGCGGCCATATTGCCCGAGACCATCATCGAAAATTCAACCCAATCCCAATGCCGAAGCGTGCCAATATCACGTCAGCCTACAGTAGACAAAATCGCCAAGATATGGAGAATCGCTCTAGCATTCGACCTCAGAGCACTGATTCACAGGGCCTTTATGTAAATCCTCAGTTTTTTCCGCAGCCTCCTCAAATGCCCATGTTGTACTATCCCCTCATGCAACCAAAAATAGTGCCGCAGCAACGCCCTCAGCAACCAGCACAGCCTCGTTTGCGTGCCATAGGTGAAAATTCTGGATACATGTCTGATACTAGTTCTGATAATAGAAATCCTTATAGAATCCAAAATGAATCTGAAGAACTGGATCAGTTAAAAGGCAAACCTCTGATCTAAGTCGCGATCAGAGGTGTGATTGGTATGGTGAAGAGAATGAATCAATTCGAGCAGTGTTGTTAGATAACTCGCCTTTAGAGCTACCTTCTACTGGCTCTAGAAATTCAATGTTGCTTCAAACTCAACTCTCAGATCCGCGCACTAGTGACTCTTATCGACTTATAAACGTTTGGACAAAAGGCATAAAATAGTTATGGATTGTCGTATGTCAATATGTGTAAATATACGTTGAGTATTGCAAGAAAATATAATAAGTGTAGATGTAGATGTATATGAAAGATGATTTATTATATTAAATGATATGCTTTTTGCGTAGAACCTGCCCGTCCTCACTTCCCGTCCAGGTCACTTATAAACTATCTATCCCAGGTATCCATACGTCATCCATCCACTTAGCAACACATCAAGACTTAATTGTCAAGTTAGATCTAGTTACAGTCCTGTTAACAGAATGTTACGTTGATGTTCTCGATGGTAGTGTTTTCCTATGCCAAACATGTTCCATGCATCTACACCCCTGAGATATGTAACTGCTAAGCATGCATTGATGTAACAGTTTGACACACATGTATAAAACTCAACCTCTCACACTTTGAATCATAGACATTTGGATTACACCTCAAGTAGAAACAGTAGCCTGGAATATATCCGAGAATCTCTGCATATTTCTAACCCTGGTCTAATCCAAACAGACTCTTTAATATTCCACACCTCCAGTTTAATTGACAGCGGCTGTACAGCCTTCGCATTTGCAGACTCAGAGTCAATTGTAAAGCGCTTCAATATCTCAACCAAGAAACTAGTCAAACCCTGCAATGTTCGTCTAGCTGATGGTAGTACCCAAGCTACTGTTACCGACTATTTCACCATTCGCATGCATTTGGGCCAGCATTCAGAGATAATTGTTCTCTATGTAACAGTACTGGGTGAGTGCAACCCAATAATCCTGGGTATGCCATGGCTTCAGCTTCATAACCCCCTTTGTGATTGGAATGCTATGACAGTTAATTTTGGCTCTCAATTCTGTCAGCGTCATTGTCTTCCATGGAGGATTTCAAAATCCGACTTATGCCTGCCCCCACAACTTTCTGGATTCCATGAAGCCCCGCTAAAGATCCAGATCAAACCCCCTCCAACTACACCAAAGTTATATCAAGCCACTTGTAAGGATTCTGGAGAAATGCCTTAGGCAGGGTTTATGGGTTCCTTGTTTAGTCCCACTAGGCTTTCTTATCTAGCGAGGACAGTTATGTAGTTTTCATTTCCGAGACTGAGATCTCCACGCTTTATTTTCTGTCTTTAGGAATAGTTACATAATTCTAATTACATCTCACTCTCGTCCTCTGCCACCCATAGTGACCTACCGTCACCTCCGGCCACTTTACCTAGAACGACTCCCCGCTTTCCCATTTACCACTTCTCTAGAAAGCCCTCCGCGTTCCCACAAGGCGTTCTTCCTCAGTACATCGTACGCTACGCCCTCTCCTCCGCCTCGAGTCTTGCGCCTAGTGAACCTGCGCCTGACATTACAAAGCGTCTATATAAAATAATTAAATAAATCCCGTACTCCCATGTCTAATTCGTTCTCGCCACCAAAAGAGTACACGGATGCCACTGAAGCTGAGGTCACAATGCTTCCTCCTAAGCTATGGAGTATTGCCTATCTAAACGCCCCTGGTGTTCTGACACTTGCAGTTAAGATCGACTCTTTGCGCGTTGCGGAAATATACGCGACAGCCTCGAGTTTTTCCCTCAACTCTACTGTTGTTACTCCGCCTCCCTCCCAAACCCCAACTCCTATACACCGCCCCTCGGCTCCCTCGATTACACCCTTTGACGGTGAATCAGCCAACTTAAGGTCTTTCTGCTCCCAATTGCAGAATCAATTTATAGATCAGGCCGAATGTTTTCCAAATGAAGGCTCGAAAGTGCGATATGCCTATCGTTGTCTTGGACCTGCGGCCCTGTCCAAAATGCGAACTGCGTTCCGTTGTTATGAGAACCCAACAATACCCTCGGAGATAAATTCAATAGATCAATTTTATGATGCTCTCCGGCAACGTTGTCAAGATCCAGGCCTAACGGAAAGGGCTAGTCGAACGGTGGAAACTCTATACCAGCAAGATATGAATTTTCATGATTTTATATCTGTTTTCGAAGACAACCTCGCCGACTCGACCTATTCCGACTATGATAAGTCTCAATGGAAGGCAATGCTTGAACGCCGATTGTCCAAGGAGCTAAGAACATTGTTAAATTCAGCCAGTGATGCTCCCACGGAATATCACGACTTTGTGAACTATCTGCGAAAGAAGGACGCAAACATACAGGTAATCAATGCGCCTGTACAAGCCTTCTATCGTCCGCGACAATTCGCCACTCCTGCTCCTGCCCCTCTCCGAACTCCCCTCATGCCTGCAGCGTTCGAATCCACTATATCTCAGGGTGGATCAAGAATGGATCTAGATTCTGTTTCCCAGCAAAGACAGCCCGGAGGCCGCTTAACCCAACAGGCGAAAGCTGCTCGAAGGCTCCTCGGCCGGTGCATACGTTGTAATAGGTCCGGCCATACCACTCTGAATTGCCCGCTGCCAGCACGTACTGTGGCATGCACAGAGCCCCAACTAAATAGACCAGGAAGCAGCACCTTCGCTTTCAGCCTTCGAGACCTTGACCTAATGCTAGAAGACTCAACACAACGCCTCCCCAGCTTGCGTATAGGAAACGCGTCCATGATTGTTCCAAAAGATGCTGATCCAAAAGACTTTTTGCCACTTCAGTATCATGAGTATCTTGATGTCTTCGACCGAAAACAGGCAAATTCTTTGCCACCCCATCGTCCTTGGGACCACGCCATTGATCTCCACCCTGGAAAACAACCCCCTGTTTCCCGCCCATATTCAATGAGCCAGCCTGAGCTAAAAGCCCTCCGTGACTACCTTGACAAAGAACTTGCCAAGGGATTCATTCGCATCTCGCGGTCCCCAGCAGCAGCCCCTGTACTGTTCGTCAAGAAACAAAATGGGGACCTTCGATTCTGCATTGACTATCGCGGACTAAATGCCATCACGGTCAGAAATCGTCACTCCCTTCCTCTAATTTCCGAAACCTTAAGTCAACTGTCTCGAGCAAAATATTACACTAAACTTGACGTGATTTCGGCATTCAATAAACTTAGAATAAAGGATGGTGATGAATGGAAAGCGGCCTTTACTTGTCGTTATGGACTTTTCGAGCCTCTAGTCTTGCCCTTCGGTCTCTGCAATGGCCCCGCATCTTTTCAGGCATATATTAATCATGCTCTTCGAGGTCTATTAGATCAATTCTGCACGGCGTACATGGACGATATACTGATTTACTCTGATAACTTAGCAGATCATCGACGCCATGTGAAAACTATACTCAATCGCCTTCGCGAAAATGGCCTGCAGGTAGATATATCCAAGTGTAGTTTCGAAGCAACTGAGGTCACCTATTTGGGACTTATTGTCTCCACTAAGGGTATATGTATGGACCCGAAGAAGGTCGCATGTGTGCAGGAATGGCCAACTCCCCGATCGGCGCGCGACATCCAATGTTTTTTGGGTTTTGCAAATTTTTACCGCCGCTTCATCCCAGAGTTTTCTCGGTTAGCCGCCCCTCTCACAAACCTAACCAAAAAGGATGTTCAATTTAAATGGGACGACCAATGCGACTCTGCCTTTTTTCGAATCAAACAAGCTTTTAAGGATGAGACCATGCTAGCCCACTTTGACCCCCGACGACAAACTGTCATGGAAACCGATGCTTCCGATTTCGTAACTGCCGCAGTCCTCTCTCAATATGATGATACAGGGATGCTCCGCCCTGTCGCCTTCATGTCAAAAAAAATGTTGCCAGCTGAGTGCAACTACGAAATATTCGACAAAGAACTCCTGGCTATTGTCAACGCATTTGAAACATGGACAGCCGAGCTTGGTTCGGTAGAAGCATCAACGCTGGTCCTCACCGATCATAAAAATCTAGAGTATTTCACCACGACAAAAAAACTAAACCGCAGACAGGTCCGGTGGAACAAATTACTCGCAGATTTTGATTTTAAGATTGTTTTCAGACCCGGTAAACTAGGGGGCAAACCTGACGCTCTAACTAGAATTCACGCAGATAGGCCAGTCGATAGCAATGATATTCGAAATATTCATCAACACCAAACACTCCTCAAGCCATCTCAAATTGTTCGCCGCATAGAAACGAGCCCCTTACCCACACCCGAATCGACAAATACGGTGGAGCCTACTCCTGCATTAGCTATTCTTACGGAAAATTGGGAGCAACATTGCAGTGAAGATAATTACTGTCAGCAGATTCGATCTGCACTTAACGATTCCTCTGTAATGCGCTCGGATATTCAATTGGCCTCCTGTGCCTTAACTTCTCATTCATTCTCTCTTAATGAAAGGGAGTATGTTCCACAGGCACTTCGCGAAATTCTCCTTAAACAGCTTCATGAGTCTCCTCTACATGGTCATCGCGGAGCAGCCGCTCTCTATGGCATGTTGAGCCGTCAATACTGGTGGCCCAAATGTCACCAGGATTCATTTAAGTACGCTAGAGGGTGCCAAGATTGTCAAAGGAATAACCCGGCCACCCAAAAACCTCATGGTTTTCTGCAGCCCCTACCTGCTCCAGAGGCGTCCTTCCGTCACTTGACTCTTGACTTTGTTGGACCCCTGCCAATGTGCCAAATTAGAGGGTTTACTTACCGTTTTATCATGCAAGTTGTAGATCGTCTCACAAAACGAGTATGGATAATGCCCATAGAAGGTCCATCCGCTCATGAGACGGCCGAAGCGTTCCTTAATAATGTCATTCGTTTTGCCGGCCTCCCTGACTCTCTAACCTCAGATCAGGGCCGCGCTTTTATTGATAAAACTTGGAAAGAAATATGCTCCCGACTTGAGATTACCCATAAATTATCTACTTCATATCACCCTCAGACAGATGGCCAAACAGAACGTGCCAACAAAACTTTAGAAGTTTACTTGCGACATTACGTCAACTACTACCAGGACAACTGGGCAAAGCATTTACCTCTAGCCGAGTTCTGTTGCAATAATAATGTGAACGCGTCCACCGGGCTAACGCCATTTTACGCTTCCTTCGGTCATCACCCTCGACTTGATTTCCGACCTGAGTCAGAGTTTCCCAAGTCTCGTGGATCTCCTGAATTTATCGCACGAATGAAATCTCTAGTCCAACATTGTAATGAAAAGATCACACTAGCTCAGGCCTTCCAGTCTACCTACGCAAATGAAAAGCGCCTCCCCGCACCCAGATACAAAGTAGGCGACCTCGTATACCTCTCGCTAAAAAATCTGGCTCTTACAAGACCATCAAAAAAACTAGATCACATCCGGGCTGGACCGTGGAAGATCCTAGCGATGAAGACCCCCCTAGTTGCAAAGCTAGATCTGCCATTCCAATTTAAAATTGACAATAACTTTCATGTTAGTCTCCTTCGCCCATCCTCTATAGGATTTCCTTCACAACAAAACGTAATTCCACCGCCCCTTGAAATATCTGACTCAGGTCATGAGGTTCATGAAGTAGAAGCCATTTTGGATTCGCGAATACACCGAAAGAAATTGCAATACCTGGTGCGCTGGACTGGTGACAACGATACTACATGGGAACCTCACGAACACCTAGACGGTTGCCCTGATCTTCTTCAGGACTTCCATAAGTCTTACCCAAATGCACCACGCTCGCAGGAGCTCGCGACTCAAAATGAAGGGGGGGGGTAATGTAAGGATTCTGGAGAAATGCCTTAGGCAGGGTTTATGGGTTCCTTGTTTAGTCCCACTAGGCTTTCTTATCTAGCGAGGACAGTTATGTAGTTTTCATTTCCGAGACTGAGATCTCCACGCTTTGTTTTCTGTCTTTAGGAATAGTTACATAATTCTAATTACATCTCACTCTCGTCCTCTGCCACCCATAGTGACCTACCGTCACCTCCGGCCACTTTACCTAGAACGACTCCCCGCTTTCCCATTTACCACTTCTCTAGAAAGCCCTCCGCGTTCCCACAAGGCGTTCTTCCTCAGTACATCGTACGCTACGCCCTCTCCTCCGCCTCGAGTCTTGCGCCTAGTGAACCTGCGCCTGACACCACTGTAGAAGATTGCCCTGATCATGATATTAAAGCTATATCAGATGATAACATGGAAATTTCTATGGATCTCTTACGAAGAAAAGTAGATCAAGTTGATGTTGACAGATTTCTCCAAGACAGGCACGAACCTTCAATTACTGATATCAAAGATCGCCTCCCCATAGAATTTCACAATCATATTGAACATTTTTTACCAAAAAATGCAAAGCTTTTACCACCACACAGACCATGGGATCATAAGATCGAGCTTTTACCAGGGAAGCAACCCCCATTCCACAAAAATAGACCATTCTCTCCTAGCGGACTTCAGTGTATCAAAAAATGGATTGACGAGATGTTAGAAAAGGGATTTAAATGCGAATCATCTTCGCATGCCGCTGCTCCGCTTCTTCTCGTTCCTAAACCTAGTGGTGGTGTTCGAATCTGCCAAGATTATCGTGGACTCAATTTAGTCACTGTGAAAAACCGGTATCCGCTTCCTTTGATTCGGGAAACATTAGATTCAATATCTGCAGCTGAATTCTTCACTAAGCTTGATGTAATTGCCGCTTTCAATCGTGTTCGAATTGCAGAGGGCCACGAGTGGATGACTGCATTTACTTCTCGTTTTGGACTTTACGAAATGCTTGTAACACCATTCGGCTTGTGTAATGCGCCGGCCACCTTTCAGAATTATATCAATCATGTTCTCCACGATGCTCTCGACGACTACTGCACTGCATACCTTGACGATGTCCTGATATACTCAAGAACCAGAGAAGAACATACAAAACATGTTAGTGAAATAATTCGTCGACTTGGTGAAGCCGGTCTACAAATTGATATTGATAAATCGGAGTTTTACACAAAAAAGACCAAGTACCTGGGCCTAGTGATCTCCACTGAGGGACTTAGTATGGATCCTGAAAAAATTAAAGCTGTAGTTAGCTGGAAAGATCCCACAACAGTCAAGGAATTACAGCAATTTTTGGGCTTCGCGAACTTCTATAGACGGTTTATTAGGAATTATTCAGGAGAAGTCGAGCCTTTAACTCGTCTACTGCGAAAAAATGTGCCATGGGCCTGGGAAAAGGATCAGATAGATGCTTTCACAAATCTCAAGAATTTGTTTACTCAGGCGCCAACAATGGCTCATTTTGATCACCAAAAACGCACTATAGTAGAGACTGACGCTTCTAACTGGGCATCTGGTGCTGTTCTTATCCAGTTAGGAAACGATAATATACCTCATCCCGTTGCATTCTTCTCCTCAAAACATAATCCTGCCGAGTCGAATTACGACATCTATGATAAAGAACTACTCGCTATTGTCAAAGCCCTTGATGAATGGCGCCCTGAGTTGTCGAGTACGCATGAATCATTTGAAATTGTAACTGATCACAAAAACCTTCAGACTTTTCAGACTGCAAAACAACTAAACCAACGTCAAGTTCGGTGGTCAGAATTTCTGTCGCAATTTAACTTTAAGATTACATACCGACCTGGATTGAAAGCATTGCTCCCCGATACATTAAGCCGCCTACCAGGTCTCAAGCCAAAGGATGCCTCGGATGAACGACTTCAGAATCGTTTTCGCTCGCTAATACCATCTAGTAAAGTTAAATCCAGTCTAGCAAATAATTCAGCCTTGCAAGATAAAAATACTGATCATCATGATGTTGATTTTATCAAGGTGTTAGCCCCTGAATTAACTCTATCTGATTTAATAAGTCGAGCTTATAAGACTAACCAGACAGCTCTATCTATGGTAGAATCCTTAAAAACTCCGTCTCATAGGTCCTGGCCAGTTTCCACTTCTCGCGTGCTTCGGAAGGATAAAATCGAGTTTAAATTAATTGATGGACTGATCTACTTCCGAAATCGACTCTTTATTCCTGATCTGGAAGATTTACGCCTTGAAATCGTTTATCGCACTCATTCATCCGGTCCCGCAGGCCACCCTGGTCGTGTTAAAACGCTAGATCTAGTCCAACGCACATACTGGTGGCCACAAATGAGTCAATTTGTGGCTGATTTTGTGAGAGGATGTGCTCTCTGTTTCAGAACGAAAACTCCCCGCACTTCGCCACCTGGCTTCTTGAAGCCCCTAGAAATTCCCCTTCGCATGTGGGCCGATATTTCTATTGATCATGTCGTAGATCTTCCACCATGTAAACGCAACGGGCGAACGTATCTCCATATTCTCGTCATTGTAGATCGACTTTCAAAGATGCGACATTTTATTCCTGTCACATCTCTAGACGCAAGTGAGCTCGTTGAGTGCTTTATCCAAAATGTATACAAGCTTCATGGTGCACCGGACTCTATTATATCTGATCGTGGCTCAGCTTTTGTTTCTGAATTTTGGCGCAGGTTAAATAAACGTCTCTCTGTAGCACTCAAACCTAGCTCGGCATTTCACCCCCAGACTGATGGCCAAACTGAAATTATAAATTCTGCTTTGAACCAATATATCCGAGCCTTTTCAAATTTTATACAAGACGATTGGGTCGATTGGCTTCCTCTAGCGGAATTTGCCTCAAACAACCAGAATAGTGAAACTACAGGCGTCTCCCCGTTTTACGCCAATTACGGATACAATCCTCGCCTTGGTATAGAGCCTCCAGATCCTCGGCCTCCAAATTTAACTGAGAGTATCAAAAAGAAATACTTACGAGCCGATGTAATAGCTGAAAGATTTGGTCGTATACTGGCAAAGCTACATGCTCTTACTAGACAATCACGAGACCGTTATGAGAACAATGCAAATGCTCGAAGATCAGAATCGCCAATTTATCAACCTGGAGACAAAGTGATGATTAGTTTGAAGAACTTGAAGACTAATCGACCAAAGAAAAAATGGGACGATAAATGGGACGGACCTTATCAAGTTCTTAAAGTATATAACGGCGCAGTGATTGTCGATTTGCCAGACCACATACATGTTAATAAAAGTTTTCACACTTCATTAGTAAGGCCATGGGCGAAGCCTGTACTTAATGGCCAAACGGATATTAATAGCATTGAAAAGCGAAATGTTGTAGGTCGAGTTGCCGAGAGGGATGATGATGGAAACATTATGGATAAATGGGTATTTGAAAAAATATTAGATGTGCATGCCGATGATATTGAAAAATCAGGTCTTACTTATCTCATAAAATGGAAGTACGACAACAAGCCTACCTGGCAGCCTCAGGCTGATCTAAAGGGTTGCGAAAAAGTTCTCCGAGAATTCCATGTCAAGAATCCGGACAAGCCGGGACCCCCGCACGAATTAGATATGCCATTGATACTTGAAGCCAGAACGAAGCCTTCACTACGCCGTTCCAAACGATTACGACGCCTCAAATTGAGGATTTTGAAATAAATTAAATAGATTTGTTTGGAGACCAAACTTTGTGGAGGGGGAAGTACTGTCACGGTAGTAGCGTTGTAGTTGGCATGGTTTAAGGTTAAGCGACAACTGAGCCTCTAAAGACCTTCGTGTAGCTAGATAGACTCTTCCTTCCTCATCGCACAACTCATGTGTAACATATACCTCGCACTTCGTACCATCGCACTGTGACAGCTGGCTCTTAACCCTCCCCCGCCCGCTCCGGAACCCCCCGCTGGGTCGCCTTCCACACAACCCTCGTGCACCACGATTCCAGCTCCTATTCTAACAATAGGCTCAGCATCTAGGTTTGCTCCCCTGGTTTCCCTTGAGGAGTCACTACGAGGGACCGTAACAGGAACCGAAGAAAGCAGAAAACCCCAGGCCTCTGCTTCTTCCAGATCAACGTTGGTAGACGTGCCTCTGCGCACGATGCCGCCCTAGAACTGGCCTCGAAATGTGGGGCTAATGTGGTACTAATCCAAGAACCTTGGGTTTCTACTGACCTTTCCCGTAGACTAACAAAGACTCACCCAAGATTCCAATGTTTCTCTCCACTTTCCAACTGGAATATTCGGCCACGGGTGATGACTTACGTCTGCAAAGAGGAAGGGTTATCCCCCTTCCAGCCAGCTTTACACTCGCGAGACCTATTACAAGTCGTTATTCCGCGCAGGAATAAGCGTGCGCTTGCATGCTGGAACGTCTACAACGCCCCAATTGGAGCAACTGACTCCGGGGAAGGTCTAAAGTATCTAATTAACAGCACAGGGTCACCAGATATACTGGCAGGGGACTTCAACATTCACCACTCATCCTGGGACCCGAAATCTCGAACCGATAGCGTGGATGGCGACTCCCTGCTATCATGGACAGCCTACCGGGGACTGCGACTTCTCAACCATGAGGGAGCTCCCACTCATGACGCCGGAGCAGCCATCGATCTCTGCTTTTTCCGAAATGATGTTAACGCATTTTGCGAAATTCGACAAGATCTGGAAGCCGGCTCAGACCACAGAACTCTTCTCTGCCAAGTAAATGATTGGGAGGTCGAAATTCCTGCACCAGGTAAGCTGCAATTAGCCTCCTGTAACTGGTCTATATTCGAAGGCCTTCTTGAGAACCACCTAGCCGTTGCTCCCTCCCAAACAATTGAAGAGGAGGCGTCAGGAATTGTGAGTGCCATCTCAGGGGCCCTTCGTGCTGCCTGCCCAAGATCCCGTAAACAGGTAGCGAAAGCTGGCTGGTGGACCAAGGAGTGCACTGAAGCTCATTTAAGCTTCTGCCGATCTCGCCGCACCGGTCTTCCGGCGGTTTCCGAACGTCGAGCCTTTGGTAAAGTGGTCAGAAAATCTAAGCGGGCATATTGGCACCACAAGATAGAACAAGTCTCTAGTCTCAAAGAGGCCTACCAGGTAGTACGCTGGCACAAGAAAGTGGCTCACTACCACACCCCACCATTAGAGAGCCCGGCTGGCCTAGTATTTTGTCCAGAAGATAAGGCACAGCTATTTAAAGAGATCCTTCTCAGCCGACACCTAAATTAAGTAGATATCAACTATACAGCCCCTGTAGTGGCAAAAAGATCAATTTCCTGGCCTCAGATGACAGACAAAGAGGTTTATAATTCATGCTGTGTTGTCTCAATATCTGCTCCTAGACCAGACAATATCACTACAACAGTACTTAGACGCGCCTGGCCACTCATCGGGGCTCTAATAATAGCTCTTTTCCGCTGGTGTGATCAGCAAGGTCTACATCAGAGTGTTTTCAAGAAGGCTAATATTATTAAAATTCCAAATTCTGGAAACTGCAATCAGGTTCTCCTAAGGTCATACCAACCAATTGCTCTTCTGTCATGCCTTGGTAAGGGACTCGAGAGACTAATGGCCCGCCACCTCTCATTCCTAGCGCTGAAACTACAGATTCTCTCTCGGGATCAATGTAGCGCAGTTCCGCGAAGATCTGCCACAGACCTCACCACAGCATTGTCGTGCGATATTCAGGATGCGTGGTCCAAAAAAGAAGTGGCTGGCATGGTCACAGTAGATGTGAAAGGAGCATTTGATGGTATCCAAAAAGGCCGCCTTTGTCACTGCTTGCGGGGTCAAGGCTGGCCCAATAATGTGGTACAATGGGTGTCTTCTTTTATGTCTGAGCGAGAAGCCTCAATTATAGTTGATGGAACTACATCTCCGACATTTGAAATCCACTGTGGTCTTCCGCCTCTCCAATCCTGTTCCTACTGGCAATTGAGGGCCTCCTCAATCTCTCCCCAAAACGCTTTGGTTATGCAGATGATGTGGCACTCATGGCGTCTGCGCCATCTCTCACTCGATGCTCAGAACTACTCCAGAAGCAGTTAGACTCAACCCTCGCATGGGGGCGCGAGAACGGCATCACTTTTGAAGTGTCCAAAACTGAGCTGCAATACTTCCACCGAAAGCATGGATCCCCAGCAGAGCCCAGCGTATACGCTAATGAAGTAGAGGTCACTCCAAACGACCACACACGCTGGCTCGGGGTCATCTTTGACCGTGGCCTTCGATTTAGAGAACATGTAAGACAAACATGCGGTAGATCCCTGGCTATCACGAGCCACATAAAAAGCCTCTCAAGAACCACTCGAGGAATAAGCCGTCTTCTCTTGAGACAGGCACTCCAAGGAGTAGTTTTTACAACCTTGCTCTACGGGGCCGAGACTTGGTATTCCAAAGGAACCCCAAAAGGACTAGTTCTTAGAATACAACAAAGGATGAACGACGCGCCCGGAGCAGCTCTTCCAGTATTCCGAACGACGCCAGTTGCTGTACTTCTTCTGGAGACAGGTTGGGGTCCGGCACGAGCCTGGCTGGAACGTATCCAAGATCGCCTAGCTGTACGCATAGCCTCGGCAGATCCTAGGCACCCCCTTTGTAGAAGATGGAATTCCACAAGAATGCTGTGGATCCGACAAAGAATTTCTCCAGAACTCTCCGAAGATACTATTCCCCCACCCTGGAAAGTTAATCGGGATACATCTTTGGAAAAGATCGGGGCAGTCGGTTGTAATGCTGGAGTCGATGCCTTCTCTGGTTGGTTCGTTCTGCAATCATTGTTGGACCTCACTGTTTTCTCCGATGGTGCTTTAATCGAGAACCGAGCAGGAGCAGGATATTCGATACGACGTGGCGCGTCACATGAGATAGCCAGTGGAACTATACCTCTAGGTACCTCAGCAGAAGTTTATGATGCGGAAATTGCCGGAGCGACTGAGGGGCTAGCGGCCGCCATCCGCAATCCCAAGGCATTTTCTGCAACTAATGTAACTGTCTGCCTAGACAACCAAGAGGCGGCTCTACGGCTTCTCCTGTTACCACCCACCGCAACAAGTTCTTGTCAAATTATGAAATTTCGACAACTCGCAGCCAGCTGGTCTGAAAGGAAACGCTCATCCTGCACTATGGTTGGAACAGTTAGTGTCCGATGGTGCCCCGGACATTCTGGAATCCCCGGAAACGAAGTAGCAGACTCTCTAGCCAAGTCAGCATGTCTAATTCCCACATCTTCTCTCCCTCTGTCCATAGCAAGGGCAAAAAGGAAGGTGGCTCAACTATATAAGACCTCCAGCGACACTCTCAAGGGCGAGGTTAGGAAAGTGTTCCACAGGGTGCGTATGTGGTCTAACGGAGATCTAGGTGATAGATGAAGGTGATGAATGAGTCGAAGGGATGACTGGTCTTCTCTAGGAAGAGACAAATAGGTAGATAGTAGCGATAGAGGCTACACGTGGGTCTTGCTGATGAAGAGCTGGAAAGAGATAAATGGTCTTCCCGAAGAAGAGATGGGTAAACAAATGTATTGTTAAGGTAATTGAAGAAGACGTTGCGTGAAGAATAATGCTTCTTCACACCGAGTATTTATATACATAAAATTACCAAATAGCACGTAACACACAGCCCCTATGCCAAACAATCTGCTACAAATCACCTAATGAAACTAACCTACTCTTATCAGTCTTCCTTGCTGGTTTTAAAAGTGCATTGAACTAATGTTTGAGTTTTAGCCTAGCCGTCCACATGATGTTTCATATTACGCTATGTCACAACAATCCATGAAAGACGCCTTCTGGGAACGAGAGGCTCCGGCTAGATATCAAGAACTCGGAATTGGTCCCAGCTCAGGAATAACCCAAGAACTGAAAAGCTTAAATCGGCGGAGATTTGGAGCGCTCATCGCAGCTTGTTCTGGACACGGAGATTTCGCCCTTTATCATCGACGTTTCGCACACGAAGGTGCCCTTATGACTTGCTCCTGTGGCGAAGAAAAAAACCCCGATCACTTCTTCTTCTGCACTATAGGAAGAAACCGTGCTCGTCTTCGCGGTAGACCTCGTCACCCTTGCCCCGGCATCAAATGGGTACTTGGCACACCTAAAGGCGCCCTTGCCTTCAGAAAATGGGTCGAGGTGACTAAATTCTTTGACGAAATCCAAAGAGCCCATTAGATATTTCCAAGTGAAATTCTACAATTGGTTGTGGGGTTATTGTCAGATGGAACTGTGTACTCCTAATTTCTTGTTTTGCGGGTATAATTTAAAACTACTTGTAAAAAAAAAGTGAAGCTCCTGGTAGAGGGAAATTTGCACATTCAAATTGGAAATCAGACTGGCGGACAGCTGGTCGGACTCTATTGTAATTTCTACGTGTTGTAATGCGTGTTAGAGCGTCGGGTAGTTCTGTAGGGACTGGGCCGTCCAGCACGTGACTAAGGTCACGAGCTGTAGACAGGCACGACGTCAAATTTAAACTAAACTAAACTAAACTTAAAGTCCTAAGCTAAAGCTCTAGGTCCACTATCGGTACAAGACTGGTGGAGCCGGCGGGGATCACTGCTTACAGGCCCAACTCATTCCAACCGCTGGACTTGCTACAGAAATAGTAGGAAGTAAATTACGACGCGGACACCACCTACTCCAACTCCTAGATCAAAAATCAATCCTTTTCCCTAAATCCAAATAGCTACAATCTTTCCTCAGAGAAACGACACTTCTCGCCTCGTTCCCTTTCGTGTCATGCGTTGTGGCAATGACTAGTTAATCTGATCCCCGCTGAGAGCAGTGGATGAGTGAGCAGGTCGTCTATCAAAACAGCCGGTTTCCTGCGCAAATGTTTTGAAGCTTTCGTGGCATTTGGGCCCGAGAAGCTTTTTGATAAATTCAACGTGGGACATTGACTTTCTGAGCCTACGCGTGTGTTGTGCGTGGCGGCTACAGTGGATGAAGTGGGTTGGAGTAGTTTCCTTCCCGCAAGACCACTCCATAGGAGCGCGTAGGTTGTTAAAACGGCAATGGTATGCCGCAAAATTGCCGTGACCCGTTCGGGCTGCAATTAATTCTCGGAGCAGTTGCCTAGAGAGAGACAGTTCGTGTGGTTTGCGTCGCCGAACCTGTAGGTTGAGTTGGCGGTATTTAGGCGGACAAGCCTCTATCCACCAGTCTTCCAGCAATTTTTGCCGCCGGTGATTCATGAGACCACGAAGATATGCCAGAGTACATGATCCTGGTGGAGTATCCTGGCTAGGTAGCTCTCGAAGGGTGGCACGGGCAATGGTGTCTGCCTCTTCGTTCCCTTGTATCCCTGCGTGCCCTGGCACCCATTTCACTGATATATTTGCCTTATTGGATGACGCACGGAATTTGTGTACATCTTCAAGCCTAGTTGAGAATGAGCCCGTCGTTAGTTAGCTTACAGCCTGCTGGCTGTCTAGAAACACGTGGATTTGCTGCGACCCTCCTACTTTCCTAGACTTTCCGTTATCCAAGAACTCCAGTGCGGCTTCCAGAGCCTTCCTTGCTCCTATTATCTCTACATCGAGCACCTCTCCCCCGTGCTTGATGCCACTTCCTTTGCCGATGTCTTTCCCATCCTTTTTCAGAACGAAATCCCAGGCAGAGCGTCCGTGTCCTTCCGATGAACCATCTGAGTATGCGCAGATGTCCGTTCCTGTCACGATATTGATCCATCCAACGCAGTCATTGCGTTCTGTCAGCCTTGAGCCTGACTTTTTAGGGTAGACTACCGGCGCCAGGGCCTCGGGGGCCTCTGCTTCCTGGAGCTGTCGATAAGCACGCTGTAACCGTGACATTTGTATCTCTGGTCTGGCAGAGAGTTTGGCGGTCTTTTTGTACTTTCGAGTGCCGACATTCGGGCACACGGAAGCGCGGATCCTCAACGGGTGTCTATCATCAAGGGTCTTAAGCCTTGCCGAAAGTCGGAGTCGGTTTTGTTGTAATAAAACAGTTCTGCATCAGTATCGGTGCAGGATCTCTGTCTGTGCACTACTACATGTATCTCTTAATTCACTTGTTACCAGATTCCATGTTTAATGTAGTCACTGTCAATAATTGGATCGTTCGGAAGGTCGGCAGTTCGTGAGGTCAATAGTTCAAGAGGTCAAGAGGTCAATGGGTGTTCAGGAGTTGATGAGTCGAGAAGTCAAGATGTCTGGTGTCAAAAGATCAAGAGTTCAGGTGTTCAATAGATTGAGGTACAAAATATTCAAGATTATCAATAAGGTTCCTAAAGTACAAGACCATAATCTGCCCAACTAAAGTTATCCCAATTGCCCATTATATATTCCTTTCTATTATTCTCGAACTTTCCAGTATACTCTCATACCGAGTAGAATAGTCTAGACAAGTACAGAATAGAACAGAATAGATTAGAACAGAACAGATTAGAACAGAACAGAACAGATTATAGTAGAATACCACAGATATCTTCGTACAGGGTTCCTATTGATTCAGAATAAGCCCTCGGTCCGTGACAGTCACATCTGTTTCTTGTTTTAGTCTCGGGGGTTCACTAAAACACAAGGCTAAAACGTCATTTGGATAATGCTGCCAAGTTGAGACATTGGCACGTACCTCAACAATTCCCCAACTTTAGTCATACCAAGTTTGATTCCTGTATATAGATGTAGTCTCTCCTACCTCCAGAGATCCTCAGTTCATTGTATTAACTGAATATCTCTGAAGGCTATATTCATCACTCCTCTCGTCAACTCCACAGCTTTACATCTAAAGCCCCGTTCACCTGTTCCTGTGCTCGAATACCACCCTTTTCTTCCTCTCCAACAGCCCGAAATCCCTCTCGATCTTTAACCTTACAATAGGTTTCCCTCAAGTATGACCTTTGCTGGCGGGATTCCTCCTTCTCTGTGAACGGCTACGTTTGGCGTTGTCCTCATCTCTGGCAGTGCAGCCCGCAATCCCATCAGGTTAGCTCGGTCAATCATGCTGTAGAGATTGGAGGTAGATGACGTGACTATTCCTCGTATTCTTGAGCGTTTGGACCCTGGCCACCAGACATCAGATCCAAAAGTTGCTAGCGAGACAACGCAAATGTCTACTGCCTTAGTCAATTGCCCAGGAGCTGCTCCTCGAAAGGCAGAGTTGAAGCGGCGCATATGCTGGGCAACTTTTACCGCTTTACCGCACCATGTAGTTACATGGTGTTTAAAGTTGAGTCGTGGATCCAGATTCACGCCTAGCCAGCGAGTGTTTTCCGCAGGCTCGATAAGAGTTCCGTTGACATGGACACCAACTGCTTCCTCTCGAAGTCGTCCTGGGAATTGAATGACTTCGGATTTTTCTGTGTCAAAGTTGACGGCATTATTCCGTGCCCATTCGAGAAGATGATCTGTCTCTTCTTGTACAGCAGCGGCAGATTCAGCAATTGTGCGTCCAAACCCTAGAATACCGATGTCGTCGGCGTAGCTAAACCTCAATCCAGGGGTACCACTTTTCATTGGCTCTGCCATATACAGAAGGAAAAGTAATGGCGAAATTGGTGATCCCTGTGGGACTCCACAGACCAGCTCTCTCTGGGTGGTGACTCCGCCAGAGAACCGCACTTGTACTTTCCGATGTGTGAGGAATGAAGTCGTCCACCAGAGTATTGAGTCTAGCCATCCCTAGGCTTGCATGCGCCTAACCAAGCGGTTGTGGAGCACTGAATCGAACGCTCCTTGGACGTCTAGAGTTACGAAAGTTGAAGCCCATCCCTGGGAGCATGCTTCTTCGACGTCATGGACTACGCAGGAAACCAGGTCCGTTGCCGATTGCTTTGGGAGCGCACCGAATTGTTGATGGCCAACCACATCACAGGTGATTGCTAGGTGCGCCATTCGCTTGGCAAGAAGCCTTTCCAACCCTTTACCTATACATGAGAGGAGGGCTATAGGTCTCCAGCCTTTGATCGTGGTTGGGTCTCTATTTGGCTTTTCGAGTAGTACCACTTCGGCTAGCTTGAAGCACGATGGATGAGTGCCCAGCCGTATATAGGCTCTAAAGAGCTGCAAAATGCACGGTCCGATCGTCTTCCAGCAAGCTTCGAGGAGCTCGACAGTAACTCCGTCTGCCCCAGGTGCTGTCTTCCCACAGCCGATTGTGTAAGTGCGCACTTCTTCATCTGAGATTTCACCTTCCCAAGGTATTCGATTATCGCTTGGAGTGTTGCATGGCGGAAGGTCGTCCGATTGTTGGTGGCGTGCAAGAAGGGCGTCTCGGAGAATGGTAGCTCGCTCTAACGGGTCCGTGATGAACTTTCCGTTGTGATTGAGTGGCGGAGGGGCTTTGGCCTGTCTATGATTTACCGAACGCATCAGCTTGAAGATATTGGACAGTGATGTCATTGCTTCCACTTGGATTGTCTGGTATTTTTTCTTGGCGGCTGTGATGGTCGCTCAAAGCTCCTTTGCGCAAGTGGCCCGCTGTGTCGGTGTCGTTGCCGCTCGGTATTCTGCGTATGCGGATTTGCACATGGGAGTCCACCACGGCGCAGATTTGCCGCTTTCTTTTCTGGCCCAGGTTCCTGTCGCTTTGATGGCCTCCGAGAGATAGAAGCAGATCTCTTGGGCACACTCATCCACTTTCTCTTTTGTACTCAAGTCTAAGGGCGGATGTACCCATGTTGCAACGGCACGCGCAAAATTGGGCAGATTTTTCTTGGGCACTCTGATCTTTGGTGGAGCCGGGTTCCCGAAGAAGGTTGCAGAAGGTATGATTCCACGGATCGGAAGATGGTCGCTGGTCATACATTCCTCCCTATTGACCCAAGCACGAGCTCCAGATATGTTGGTCCAAGCGAGATCCAGAGTGTTGCCAGCTGTATGAGTCGGCTCTCCAATTATCAGACAAGAGAGGTTGTGGTCTTCCGCCCACCTCTCTATCTCATCACCATGTCCATACGGCATAGTTACTCCTGGCTGCCAGGCAGCATGCACTGAATTGAAGTCCCCGGCTGCAATAGACTTCGCAGAAGGTTTCCAGTCGAAAAGCGGGCGAACAGCAGACGAGTCTTTAGGGGCCTTATACACGTTGAGAAATGTGATTCCATTGACCTTTACCCAGCAGTAATCACCAGTGGGTGTGGAACAAGGAAATAACTATTCCGCTAATATTACATTTTCGTTTTTCTGAGTGTAGGTCACCGCCCTCGGTTTAACATTCACATCTCCGTACGATGTATGACAGAGGTAACATGGGTGTGACTTAGTTTCGTTCGTTTGCTTGGTCCAACAAGGTTCTTGAATCAGCACAACATCCACGCCTAGCTCGTAAGCTCGAGATAGCGCAATGTTGTGGGTTGCGCCTCCCCTGCCAATGTTTTTGGACATAAAACTTAGTGTAGAAGGGGCCCGTAGGGCGCTCTTCACAAAGCTTCTTCAGGGTTCAAGGCCCCAAAGCCCGAACCCTCAGTCATTGCTGTGTCTGTCGAAAGGTTATCCTTAACAGCATCAGGAGAAGTTGGTCTTGTCAATCTGGCGGCGGCTGTAGCAGCCTCAGCGGCCTTGGTGGCAGCTTTTGCTCGAGCGACGGCCTCGTACTTGCGTTGGCCAGCTTGGCGGATCGTCACAAGTTGCTCCCTGGTAGCTGGGCCAGACCTGTTGGGACGCGCCAGGCAGTCTCGACTGCCAGATTGATGGGGGCCTCCGCAGTTTCGACATTTAGAGGCTGCTTTACACTCGAATGCCGAGTGCATGGTGGATCCGCAGTTCCAGCAGGCTGGCGCGCGAGAACACCCACGGGTGGCGTGGAAACCGAGACATCGCCTACATTGCTGTATGGGAGGGCGGTTTCGTTGGATGGTTGCGATTCCTGAGTCGTCGAAGAGTCGGAATCCAGGCTTTGGGCTAGCGTTCCTGGGGAACAAGGCCGCCCAGGATCTGTAGGGAGCGCCGAGCTTAGTTTTTCCGTGTATCCTTACTCGGTCTGGAGTGCAGTTGGTTACTCTATGGATTTCGGCGGCCACCATTTCGGCAGTGACTTCGACTCGTCCTTCTAAGCCGAACACGGCGACTGGAACCGTTGCGATCCGGAGGGAAACTAGATCATTTGGTGGTTCTAGTTTTGCCTCCACTTGTGCGAAGGTGCTGGAGGCCTCCAGCAGTCGGGATTTTTCATCCGGGCTTTTGGCACGGATGGCAAAACCCGTGGGAACGCGTTACACCTGGACGACATCAGAAGGGGTGCAATGTGTTTGTTTAGCCACGGCTTCGCGAACGCCAGCTGGGGAGAGCTGTCTCCACTCATGGTTTGCATCCAGACGCAGGAAGATTCGGTCATCTTTCGATGCTGTTGTTGCTGCTGCCGGCTTCTTCTCTTGTTTCCTGGCAGATGGGGCAGCCGAAACCGAGGTGATATTTGCAGGAGCCTGTGTGCCTGACTTTTGGTGTCTTGCTCTCGTGACAGTGGCCCAGGTGCTTCTGAGTGGGAGAGGTGCAGTAGCCTTTGAAATATTCCGAGGAATGGCTACTAGGATTACGGTCGCAGGGGTCCCGACACTTGGCCGTTGGGGTAGGACTGGCGGAGCGGTACTCGGACCTGCCGCCACAAATTGTGCAATTGCTGCTCGCAAGTAGACTTTGATGGAGTCTACAAAATTTTTGTCTTCATCGATGGAGAGCAGTTGAAGAGCTGCCTCGACACTGCTAATAGCCGTCGAGCATATTGTGAATTGCGCGGCTTTTTGTCTTGCCCTACGCTCCTCCGCTTCGATCGCTGCAAGCAATTCTGGAGGGTGCGTATTTTTTCTGCCGGCTGCTTCTAGTGCTGGAGGCTACGGGGCCAGCGAAGAGTTTTCGGTTCCTGCTGCCTTGGTTGAGGGTATGTCGGCCCCTTTTGAGGACCTCACTTCTACCAGTCGCGGTAGTGCTGGAACCGTAGCGCGCTTTTCGGGTGCAGCGACGGTTTCTTTTGGGGTTTCTGCGGGCCCTTGGGCTTCTTCCGCGTCTTCTGGGCTGGAGGAAGCCCATCTTGAATCTAATATAGATTTCAACTTCTGGACTTCGACGTCCAACATCTCTACCTCGGGCATATTGCGAACGTCAGCTTCGAGCGCAGCCTCGATGGTGTCTAAATTTTTCTCGGTGGCCTCTAATCCTTTATTCGTAAGTTTTTGTCTTGCAAGAGTTAGTATAGATTCATGCAATTTATAGGGTTTGATGACGCGATATTTGGTGATTCTGCTGATCGCGTTTTGGTGCATTCTACGCGTCGGAGGCATTTTAAATTGCCGCTGATGGCAAACAATTGCAATTTGATTCGATAAATAATGGGTGAGATGGGTGAAGTGGTGGAAATGGGCAATATGGGGGATCTCGAATTGTGCATTTGTTTGTTTGTATTTTTTTACGTTTAATTAGAGTGAGACTTAGCCCTTTGCTCTATACACCCAACCGGGTAAAGGACGCCAGAGCTTACAACTCTAGTTGCCTGAGGCGCCAATATTCCCAAACATAAGAAATGAGACCTATTTAACTAATCTACGTGTCTGTGAGGAGAAGCCCAACACAAAACTATCAATGGTGGTACAATAAAATTAAATATACAGTGGTAAGATATGTCTGCACAGTGACGCATAGTATATCCCAGAAACAGCAATTGGGCCTTTTTATAAAACAAATGATTTGAGCTTTGAGAGCACAAGAGTGCTATAGTACCGTGTCAGCTATAGTGTCCTTAGGGGGGGAATCTGGGGCAAAAAGCTGAGAAAAATTTTGTCTCTTCAAGCCAATTGACAAGCTTAATGGCGCCTTTGTGAGTTCCAAGAAGGAATTTGTGTTGGAATATTTTGGAAATGGGAGTAGAAGGTGACAAATCATCGAAGGGTTGTTCTTCTATTCTCTGGCTATCAAGTATCTAAAATACATAGTTTACCCCATATGAAACCCTACTAGATAACTCGCTGGCAATAATGCTACCACCGAAACATACCAAAACGTGCTCAGGACAGATAAGATTATTATATCATCGGAAACATAAATGTAAACCCAATTCAAAGTATGAGTTATGTAAAATCCGAACAAAAAGATATTTTCCTTGATACAAATCATGTATCATCATTGACTTCTCCGACCTGAGTCATGTTATGAGTAAATTCGAATAAATCTAAAATAACCTTAGCTCAACAATCTGGTTATGTTTGGGTCGGTTATTGTTGTGGTTATGAGCTGTGAGGTATATGGCGATTAGATGACTCTGCTGTTCTTCGGTGGAGTGGCACGGGCTCATGTGCAATGGTGAGTCGCGGAAATGGCGCGCTCACGCTGGGTGATGGCACAATGGACACTGAGTGCGTATCACTGTGGCCAAATGGGTGTCAGTAGGTATCAAATGTGAACTCTTACTGACAATGGTGATCTATGAAGGTGATGCTAGATGTGCATCCCGACAATTGATAATATCATCTAATGGATGATGTGAAGTATGATATTATTTTGGATAGATTAATTCACTAAACTCGGCAGGTGAAGAGATTGTAAAGTACATGAACAGCGTCTGTGCACCAGCCTGTATTTTCCACCCTTTCCTAATACAGCAGCCAATCCTCCGTTCCCCTGTCTACTAACAACTCAACCGAGCCAGCACAACAGTTATGGGTGCCTTTGGGGCTCTAATTGTTGGCAGGCTGCATTCTAAGAAGTGTTTCGTGGACTTGGGCTCGCCACAGCTATAGTGCGTATTTGCATTTGTATGAGAAAGCCGTAAATGGTAAGAGGCAAAGTCTCCATGCCCTGATCGTGCGGCATATATATGAGCAACGAGATGCCTTGGGAGTGATAGCTCTCCAGGACAGCGATCGGAAACTCCGATGTTCAATTCTTTGTATGAACGCGGGGCAGAGATTTCCCAGTATTTTCTGTAGGCTTCTGTTTTTGAACACTTAACCCATTTTTTGCAGCTGAAAGAGTGAGATTAGAGGGCAAAGGAGGAGGGAGTGTTGTCATGGCTTCTTTCGCCGCTTCATCTGCATGGCTATTTCCTGTGATATTCCTATGACCAGGAATCCAGTGGACTTGAACCTTACCAGGAGTGGTATGGGGAAGGCGAGGACAACGCAGCCATTCAGATGCGGTGTTGGCAAATTTGATGAATACTTCTTGAGAAGAACAAGCTGGGACCGTTCCGAGTTGTGGAGCAGCGTCGACATTATCAAGAAGAACCCAGAGATTGTTGGCAAAACAGGCAGACGAAAGTTGAAGAGCCATAGTAACGGCTTGCAAGGCCGCGTTGGCTTCCGCGTCAAATACATTAAGCGATGAGCTGAGAGGTATACACTTACGAGATACAATCCGACCCGCTTGATAGATGACCACGCCACCATCAACTCGAGGGCCAGAATCGGTCTCACGAAGCCTTCCGTCCGAATATGCTACTAGATCTTTGTTGTGCCTAGACCCACATGGCTACAGTGCACAGCTCCAGTTATGATGGTCACGCGACTGCATGCATTTGCTCTGTTTGCTCCTGCTTTGTTGAGTTAGTATAATTAGTAAGCAATAGTCTAGGGACTATAAGTAGAGAGCTTTCCTCCAAAGTAGATAGAGTAAGCAATACAGTCTTTCCTCATTCTACAGAGATCATTCTCCACTCCTCTTCTTGACCTGTCCGGCCCAGCAGCACACCTGTGATCACTAGCAGCGAGCTCCCACAAATTGTATGTACACCCGAATCATAGACCTATCATAACAATCTTGGAAGGGGATACCAGCAGGAAGTCAATGTGAGAAGTTAGTTACTCTTCTGATACTTGCATGCCAGTTTTCTTTTGCTGACCAGGGAGGTTGGACAAGAGGATCTATATTCTCTGTCTTTGGGAAGTTAAGCACCCAGCCTGAGAAGCGGGAGACCCGGATTTCCCGCGTTTGTATCCAAGATACGCGACGGTTAAGAGGGTGCCTTGTGTCCAACCGGTGAGTGCGCAAGGCGGTCATTCGTGATCTTGAGTCTAACTCGATTTCTGGAGGGAGCAGCCCTGCCTCTCGAAAGAGGGCCGAGATTGGAGTGGTACAATATACAGGCAGAATTGTTTGGGCGGTGGTTGAAATGACTTTCTGGAGAAGAGAGAGGTGCCCTTCAATACGATTCGAGATGGTCCGAGTTGAAGCCAATGTCCTAGTGCGTTCGGGCCACAACGTTTCAGCTCCATAGTATGCAATTGGCAGTACGCATGATATTACAGCTCTCCGGAGGAGACTTGGGGTGACACCTCGGGTAGTGTTTCCTAGATTTCGTAATGCACTGGCAGCTTTCAAAGCTTTACCAGCTAGAGTACGTACATGCCATTTAAAAGTGAGATTTTTATCAAAGTACACTCCGAGCCACCTTGTATAAGGACGAGATGCATTTTCGGAGATGGAAAATCCCTCACAATTGATAGACGGAGTGGAGTTTGGATCCTTATCTGCACGTTTCCGGGAGAAGTGTTGAAGTTCTGTCTTTCCTGGATCAAAGGTTATGCCTTCTCCTCGGCCCCAGGCCAATGCCTCCTGCAACGCGGCTGTCAGTCGGCCGCAAATTTCTTGGAGTGAGTCACGCGTCTCGATTAATGCAATGTCATCTGCATAGGCGAACCTATGAGATATTTTTTCCATTTTAAATATAGGTGAGATGTAAAGCATGAAAAGGATTGGAGAGGCGGGCGACCCTTGGGGGAGTCCACAGTTGACCTGCTGGAGTGGGCCAGTTTCCCCATCTAGATGAATTTGAACCGAGCGACCAGTGGCAAACAAGCTTACCCACTTAACAAGAGACTCAGGCCAACCTTGCTCGCGCAAACGTCGCGCTAGTCTACCTGGCAGGACAGCATCGAATTCACCCTTAACATCAAGTGTAAGCAAAGTATCTGTGCGCCCTTCATTTAGGGCTCTTTCAACATCGTGTGTGAGGCAGGTGGTGGGATCTACTGCGGATCTCCCTGGGAGAGCTCCAAATTGCTGCCTGGCTAATATCTTTTTCCGGACAGAAATCCAGGCAATACGTTTGGCCAGGAGCCGTTCTAATCCTTTCCCTAGTACTGATAGAAGCGCGATTGGGCGGTATGATCGCGGGGAAGAGAAGTCCGACTTGTTAGGTTTTTGTATCATGACCAGTGTGGCTTGGCAAAAGCAACGAGGGTGGTATCCTAGTGAAAGACAGCTGTTGAAAAGAGTGTAGACGTGGTCTGCAATAAGGGGCCATGCGTGTCGTAGGACTTCGGAGGTTATCTCATCGCTGCCAGGGGCTGTATTGCTACACCTAAGTATTGAAGCTTGAATTTCTTCCATTGATAGTGGGGGGAACTCAATTGCTCGTGCCGGGACCGCTGGAGTGTTCTCAAAGATGAGGGTTTGACAGTGTTCCACGGGGTGCGTTTTATGGCCTAGTGAAGATCTAGGTAGTAAGTGAGGATATTTAATGGGTCAAAGTGATGATAGGTCTTCTCTAGGAAGAGATGAATGGGCAACTAGTTGCAGTAGGTGTTACACGTGAGTCTTGCTGATGAAGACTGGGCAATGGAGATCTTGCTGATGAAGAACTGGAGAATGGATAGATGGTCTTCCCGAAGAAGAGATGGGTAAACAAATGTATAGTGTCACGGTTTCATAACAAAATGCATGGGCGATCTTGTAGGTACAGTATATTAATTATAATTCTCTAGAGAGAGAATTCTAACAGCTAGTGACTACAAATATAAATAATCCAGAATACTCCTCCTTCCATAGGATTCCCTCTATGACCAGAATTGTTTGGATTCTTCAACAACTTCCTAGAAGATTCTGGATGACACCATTGATCTAATTGCCTGCGCTAGCTAGCGTAGGCTACAGGGATAATTAGGCTTAACAGCCGTTACATATAGTAATGGTTAAGTAAAGAAGACGTTGCGTGAAGAGTAAAACTCTCTCATGCTGAACTATTATATACAAGAGTAGAAGCATTTGCCAGCCGGAATTAATCGTAATCGATTCTTGCCAATATCTTCGCATTGATGGCTGTGTTCTTGTCCTTCTCTTCATGACTCTCTTGTATATCCTTACATTTATTTGTACATGACTAATTGTATAGGGTAAACTATTATTAAATTGATGGTTATAATTAACTACCCCTTCATCTTATCACAAATTAATATTAGTATTAGAATTCTAATTGTGGATCCATGATAAGTGTCTATAGGAATATCCCCTGCCTCAGCCAGGTTGACAAGAAAGTTTTCGATGAGGACCTCTCTTTTCTCCGCTAGTGTTGTCACTGGAGGATGTTGATGAAACCTAGGGTCTTTAAGGGGGTTTGAGCGATATCTAACTGTGGACTTGTGCCATTTAGATATGGCAAAGATATCCTTACCTGTGCAAGCTTTTTCGATCTTTCTTGTGTAAAATGTGTTTTTCGCCATCTTGATAGATTTACAATAAGTTTTCCTCACTTCCTTGAGCTCTTCAACAGTTAGAGGGGTCTTTATTGCTGATTTGAAGATCTGGCCGGTGATTTTGCAAGATTTGTTCCACCAGGGATTACCTTAACCGTGCCCTAAAGAGCGACGAGCCGCTGAAGCATATGCCATCCGGATTGCCTCTACTATCTCCCTAGCGAAACAATCCAAGGAATTTTCGGTAAGAGGAGATAGAAATGTGCAGAGTCCACCTAATGAGATTGTAAGTAAGCGACGAAATAGTGCAGGGTCTAGCGTATCGACTCTAGGTCTCTCCAGTGGTTCCACATATCCCGCCCAATCGATCTCTATGAGGAGTGGTGCGTGGTCTGACGTTGTGTCTAGATGCGTGCCGACAGTGCTTTTTGCGCTTTGAGCTAAAGGGCCGGACCCGAAGGCTAGGTGTTGGAAATGGAGACACGGAGTCTTGTGGACGTATGGGCCCTCCATTTTGTCTAGGTTCCCGACACGATCTTGTGTGTGTTTAAGAGGTTGGAATGGGTAATATGGTAGCGCTTCAGGCTACCTATTAGATATACGAGCGGCTGTATGACGTGGGCACAAGGAGGTTATTGGGGGTTTTCTATGCCTACATGGCGCCACACTCGTTTATGGTGTGGCTTAGGCTACGTGTCGCTTACACTTGTACTTGTAGCGCACACTTCCCACACTTTTAGCAGTAATCCGAACATGACACTCTTTTAGTCAACTTCTACTTTAGTTCCATGAATATTGCGCCCATTTCATGGCGCGATATTTCCAACACTAGGTCAAGTACATTTCCACGGTTATGCGTTGCCACATCGAATGGAGAGAGTAGAATAAAGTTGTTTTTATCTGCCCATTCCAAGAAGGTTTCAGCACCCGCTGAGGGACTGTTTGGCCAGGAAGGCTGCCACCTTACGTGATGAAGGTTAAGGTCCCCTATCATAATAGAGCTGCTATTGGTTGGTATGGAGAGTGTGAGAAGAGGGTTTAAAGCACTGCCACCGGTAGAGCCTGGAGGTGCGTTATAAATGTTAATGATCTGCAAGGCTTTCCCTGTGGGTGATTTCAGACGGAGAGTGAGTATGTTGCCAGAGAGATTATTATATATTTGGTCTGCACGTAGTCCAACGCCTTTCCGCATGTATTAGATCACTCTAGGCCTGGTGGTTGACCAGTCATCAATCGGAGAGAAAGTCTCATATGATGGATGGTACTTTGTAATCCGTCGGGCGCGATCACGAAAAATGTAAGGTTCTTGAATCAAGATAATATCTGCTAATATAGTAAAAGCTTCGTTGAGGGCGATTTCATGCGAAAGAGAACCCCTACCGACGTTCAAGGAAAAGACCGTTAATGGCTTGGGTGAAGCCTTGTGGGACTTATAGCTGTCCATTATGCTTCCATTTTGTCATTGCTCTGATCCTCTTCGACGTAAAGAGCATCGAAGGGGTTCTTGGAAACGATTTCTTGTGTATCCTGTGCTGTCCTTGGTCCGGCAGGGCTGAGGTTTTGAGATGATGACGGCTTGTCACTACGCGCTGCTGAGTTGGCTTGGGGAAGGGGCTTCACACAGCCCGCTTCTGCTTGTCTGCGCAAGCGGGTGTTATGAATCATACTTATGGACTGGATTACGGAGCTGTTAAGCTACAGAGGTCGAGTCAGTTTCGGCAAGACAAAGATTTCAAGGGTGCAGGTAAATCACGAATAGTTAATCAAGTAGATATATTTAGTTCTGATTATCGAAGGGTATAAGATCGTGTATCTTAAAACAAAAGTTGTTCGAACTAAGGAGCAAATCCTAAAATTCCAACCAACATAATCTACGCCCCCATTTGCCTAGCCCTAACCGAATTTACGAAATAGTCCGTGCGCCACCCAATCCAAATTACCTACAACTAATTCATAACAGCGGGCATCTGCATTGATTTTTCGGACTGCACTCACCTGAGCTTTGGTCAAAGGTGGTCCAGTAGCTTTAGGCTTAAGCTTACACTTGGCATCGTCAGCGGCATGAGGGCCGTGGCAGTGAACGCATCTGGGTGGACAGGTGTGGTCACCTGTGGCTGCGCAGTGGTTACCATGCTCGTTTTCAGTATGGGTGCCCAAACCACATAGGCGGCACCGGAGGGAGGACGCACAAGTTTGGGTATTATGCTTTCACGGAATAATAACAGGGGTTAGAATGACGGCTTACTAGTAGTAAACAAACCTTGCAGGACTGAGTAGGGAAAGGTAACGTAACAGTGAACTACGAGCATGTATATAATAAAGCGTAGTCTACAGTCGAGTTGCGTTCTTCACGCAACGTCTTCTCAATATTATTCTCATTCCAGATATTCCCTCTCTTCCTTGTGAAGACCACTTCGAGCCCACACTCGTATCAGATCACGACGTGCCCTCTATCTCTTCTTGTGGAAGACCTTGACTCTCAGTTCACTGACCCTCTTCCTCTCCTTGTGGAAGACCTTGACCCCTATTTACTCACACTTGTACCCTGTGGACAAATAACATATACACTCCTCGAGATTACGTTGCGTCCTCATCCGCACTGTACAACAATGTCAAACTCAAACACCCCTGCCTGGAATCCCCCCACTTCTATCGAGGAATTTAGACAACTGTATGACAGCGATGCAAGCAATCTTTTTAATCAGCTTGGCTCCTTGGTACAGCGGTATCGGTCAGAAAGGGATGCCGCACGCAGTCAAGTCTCTAATGCTCGTTCTCAGCTAGAGGCTGCAAACAAATCAATTGATAATCTAGAGCAACAAATCAATCAGCTCACTGTAGACCTTAGTGTCGCTCGTACAGTTCAGATTCCCACCCATTATCCAATCCCGCAAAAAATTTTCGTTCCGAAAGGTTCCCGGATCCAGAAAAGTTTAATGGAGACCGTTCAAACCTACCAGGCTTTGTCACACAGTTACAAATGAAACTCAGAATTAATAGTGATCGATTTCAAGATGAGCCATCGAAAGTAATTTATTCGATTAGTCGCTTAGAAGGTCGAGCTCTGCAACAAATTGTTCCCATTGTTAGAGCTAACCCCTCAGCACCTTTCGCATCGATCCAGTCTCTTATCACATACCTTGAAGCATCTTTCGGAGATCCGGATCCCCGTGGGACCGCGCGCCAAGAACTTCAGAAGCTTCAGCAGGGATTAGGGGATTTTTCTAGCTACTACTCTGAATTTCTTCGCATAATCGGCTATCTAAACTATAATGAAGATGCGAAGATTGATGCTTTAGATAAAGGACTTTCGATCGAGCTAAAAAATGCTATGATTCACCAGATTCATAGACCTTCATGTCTTGATGAATATGCATTAATGTTGATGAACCTAGACAATCGAATTCGAGGGCTTAAAGCTGAACAAAATTTAAATCATGTTGCAATAGCCCCTCAAAATTTTCACAACTTAGCTCACCCCTCGCACGTTTCAGGTGGTCTCGCTCCGATGGACCTCTCTGCTCTGAAAGCTCGCATGACCCTCCGTCCTCCTGTTGAGGATCGATACATGTATGTAAATGGATTGCGAAAAATATCTGCAAGCGAAAAACAATGGCGGCGAGAAAATAACCTCTGTATGTATTGTGCTGGGGCTGGTCATAGCTCAAATTCTTGCCCTACAGTAAATCGGCGCCGAAGTCACGATTCTAGAGATCCTGAAGTAACTACGAAGCATCAACAGGATTTTCAATGATCCCGGATTTGAAAAATGGCCCCTGTCCGGGATCCCAACATGTTCCTTCGATGTTTGCGTTTTCTATCTCTGAATCGTCGGTATCTCCTCTAGAGAATAATCTGGATGGTGATCATTTAGTTGCTGATTGTAAAATTAAAAATAAATGCTCACATATCTCAACGTATGCTCTGATTGATACCGGCTGTTCCGGGTTTGCATTCATTGATGAAATATTCGCGCGCCATAACAATCTTACTCTGTCCCCTCTCCAATTCCCCCGTACACTCCATGTAATCGATGGAAGACCTATATCTTCCGGAGATGTTACGCACATCTGCCATTTACCTTTAGCAATTGGTTCCCACCATGAAATAGTCCCATTTTTTGTTACAAAGCTAGGCTCTTATCCTCTAGTAATGGGGATCCCTGGCTTCAGAAGCACGATCCGACATTACGATTTAAAGAAAATACAATTTTATTCGATTCTGAATTCTGTAAGCGCGAATGCAATCATTCTCCAGAATTAATACCAACTCAAGGGAAAAAACATAAGATAAGTTTTCACATGTCCAGCTCAGATGCTCTCCATAGACTCGCACAAAAAGAAAACTTACAAATCTTTCTCATGAGTACGCAAGAAATTAAAGATAAACCGATGACTTCTTCGGAAAATAGTAAGTGTTTGGAGGATCAAATTCCAAGTCAGTACAGAAAATATTACTGCATGATGGATAAAAAGCTAGCAAACAATCTACCTAAAAGACGCCAATATGATCATAAAATACTACTTATGAAACATAAAAATCCCCCTTTGGTCCTTTATATGGAATGTCCCGGGAAGAGCTTGCGGAATTAAATAGATACATAAAAGAAAACCTTGAAAAGGGATTTATTCGAGCAAGTTCTTCACCAGCTGGCGCTCCAGTTTTATTTGTTAAAAAATCGGATGGTTCATTACGCCTTTGTGTCGACTATCGAGGTCTCAATAAAATTACAGTCAAAAATAGATATCCATTACCTTTAATTAGAGAGACCCTCGATCGCCTCGCCAAAGCGAAATGGTACACTAAGCTAGATCTTCGCCAAGGCTACAACCAGATTCGAATGGCGGAAGGGGAGGAATGGAAAACAGCTTTTCGGACTCGCTATGGCCATTTTGAGTATAACGTGATGCCTTTCGGACTTACTAATGCACCAGCAACATTTCAACACTTTATCAATGATTTTCTACGTGAATATCTTGATGTATTTTGTACAGCCTATCTAGATGATATTCTTATATACAGCGATTCTATGGAACAGCACCAAATACATGTTGAAAAGATATTGCAGGCCTTATACCGCAATAATGTATTTTTAAACCCAGAAAAATGCGAGTTCCATACACAAAGCACTAAGTATCTCGGTCTCATAATTGAGCCTAACGATATTAGTATGGATGAAAAGAAACTAGAGACTGTTAAAAATTGGTCTACTCCAAAAAATATCAAAGATGTGCAAGCTTTCCTAGGATTCTCCAACTTCTATCGTCGATTTATACACGGCTTCTCCAAGATTGTATTCCCTTTGACGAAGCTAACCCGCAAAGACATAAAATTTGTTTGGGGAAGTGAACAACAAAATGCTTTTCAAGTCTTAAAGAATGCTTTTACAACATCGCCGATTTTGGTGCACTTCGACCCAGATAAACCAATAATTGTTGAAACTGATGCATCCGACTACGTCTCAGCTGGCATTCTTTCTCAGTACGATAGCTCCAAAAAGCTGAGACCTGTGGCATATTTTTCAAAAAAGCATACACCAGCCGAATGCAACTACGAGATATATGACAAAGAACTTCTCGCGATAATTCGTGCCTTTGAAGAATGGAGACCAGAACTCGAAGGGGCTGCGCATCCAGTAGAAGTAATCTCTGATCATAAGAATTTGGAATATTTCATGAGCACAAAACAGCTTAACCGGAGACAGGCTCGCTGGGCAGAATATCTCTCTCGCTTCAACTTTGTAATCAAATATAGACCAGGTAAGCAAGGAGGAAAACAAGACGCTCTAATAAGAAGATCGGGAGATCTCCCTGAGGAGGGGGATGATAGATTATTACACCAAAGTCAAGTTGTATTAAAAAGAAAGAACCTGGATATTGATCAATGTCTAGAGCTGTTTGCAGGTTCTATATCGCATAAAATTCCCGATCAAGCCTTGATAAAAAGACTCTTAGACGAGGGATATAAAACTGATGGATTTCCAAATCAAATAATAAATATGATTCAACAAAATAAACGACACTGTAAAGGAATATCTCTTGCTGAGTGCTCTATAATGGATGGTCGGTTACTGTATCGTGAATGCATCTTTGTACCAAATCACGATCCACTTAAGCTTCAGTTACTTAGGCTCTATCACGATGCTACACCGGCTGGACATCCAGGCCGGGAAAAAACATTTGAACTTATCAGTCGAGATTATTACTGGCCTTCAATGCGCAATTACGTAGCAAGATATGTACGCAATTGCCATGTATGCCAGCGAAGTAAACCTAGCAATCATAGCAAGTTTGGAGTTCTTCGGCCTCTGCCGATTGCTCAACAGCCATGGCAAGAAGTATCAATGGATTTTGTAACAGGAATACCAAGTAGCCAAGGATTTGATGCGATTATGGTAGTAGTGGACCGATTAACGAAATTGAGACACCTGATACCTTGTAATACAACTGTTACCTCCCAAGATGTGGCCGAACTTTACCTACAACATGTATGGAAACACCATGGACTACCCACTCATATTACTTCTGACCGTGGAACACAATTCACAGCACACTTCTGGAAAAGTCTTTGCAGAAACCTTGGAATACAGTCAAGAATGTCAACCGCTTTCCATCCAGAAACAGATGGACAAACTGAAAGATTTAATGCCGTGATGGAACAGTGCCTACGTAGTCATGTAACATACTAACAAGATGACTGGGTCAAGTGGTTACCAATGGCTGAATTTGCTGCTAATAACCAAATTTCCAACTCAACCAAGGTCTCTCCATTTTTTGGCAATTACGGATTTCACCCACAATTTACTATAAGTATTAAGCCATATGCAAAATCTTCAGCAAGTCTTGATGCAAAAGATTTCGCTATTAAAATGAGGGAACTTCATGATTTCTTGAGATCCAATATCAGATTGGCACAAGATCAACAGGAGCAGGCTATTAATACAAAAAGAATCCCTGCGCCTCGCTATCAACTTGGAGATTGGGTATTTCTATCTGCAAAAAATATAAGGACAACTCGAAATTCCCAAAAACTTGACTGGAGAAAGTTAGGTCCATTTCGCATTAAGGAGATTATATCCGCATATGCTTACAAACTTGACCTACCGAGAAGCATGAAAATTCACCCAGTCTTTCATGTGTCATTGCTTCACCCAACCGCAGAAGATCCAGTTCCAGGCCAAATTCAAGAACCGCCGCCGCCAGTGATTGTCGATCAAAACAAAGAATTTAATGTTGAAGAAATCTATGACTCGAGAGAGACCAAACGCAACGGTATCCAGTATTTTGTCAAATGGACAGGCGAGAATGATGCTACTTGGGAACCAGCTGCAAACCTTGATCATACTGAGGCAGTTAAAATTTTTCATCAACAATATCCTCATAAACCAAAGCCGATAGAACCCAACATAGCTTCAAAGCCTCTCAGGAGCTCGCGCTTGAACAGAGGGCTACTTTCACGGAATAATAACAGGGTTTAGAATGACGGCTTACTAGTAGTAAACAAACCTTGCAGGACTGAGTAGGGAAAGGTAACGTAACAGTGAACTACGAGCATGTATATAATAAAGCGTAGTCTACAGTCGAGTTGCGTTCTTCACGCAACGTCTTCTCAATATTATTCTCATTCCAGATATTCCCTCTCTTCCTTGTGAAGACCACTTCGAGCCCACACTCGTATCAGATCACGACGTGCCCTCTATCTCTTCTTGTGGAAGACCTTGACTCTCAGTTCACTGACCCTCTTCCTCTCCTTGTGGAAGATCTTGACCCCTATTCACTCACACTTGTACCCTGTGGACAAATAACATATACACTCCTCGAGATATGCCATAGCCAGCATCTATTGCACTGAGCAGCTGTGTAGCGCCGAGGGAGAGTTTTCGTGATCGTACGGCAACCAAACAGGAAGAGAACACGAGGGAGACGTTGATGAGTTTCTGGAAAGCGAACAATCCATGTTGTTGAGGAGGAGTCTGGGTTCTCTTCATTATCGCGCGACGCAAAGATGGCTACCGGGGCTGTTCCTGCGGCAGCTGAGAGTGCTTCGTGCATAGCAGCGGCTGTGACTGGTTGAAGGTGTTGTAATTATTAACAGTCCTGCACCTGTAACCCTGGCCATGCACTGTCTCGTTTTCATTTCGATCTGTTGACGAACATGCAAGGTCTGTCTTACACTTAGTTAGCTTGGGGGCCTACTGGTAGTAAAGACACACCCACACCTTGATAATGTCGCCATAGTGGAATTAGGGCGCATATCCTAGTTATTTTCTGCATTCGTCCCACTAGGGCTAATTCCTGTATATATCTAGTGGCCTTATCCTTCGGAAATCTTCAGTTCATTACGTTTACTGAATATCTCTGAAGGTCATATTCATACCTGCTTCGTGTCAACCTACCAAGATTTATTCCATAAATCTCTATTAACCTGCTTCTTTGTTCGGCGATAACTCTTCACTCTCCTCCATCGCTCCAGCATTCCGCTCTCACGATCCTTAACCTTTCAACAGAAGGCAGTATCTGAGTTCGTCGTTGATGGTTCCGAAAGTTTTTGGGACATTATTAATCCTATACGAAGTCCACGATGAAGCATTCTTGACTGCGAAATTATCAAAAATACTCACCTTTGAGATTTCTTCCTTAAGTTTAGAGGTTTCTCCATCTTTAGGGCAAAGGGCGAAACCAGTCTTTGTGGACTGCACGTTGACTAGAACTCACCCTATGTTTCCTAGCTTAGCTTTCAAGTGAGACTGGATAGTGTATGCTGAGAGACCCCTGAGCTTATCTCCATCAGGTATGCGGACAAGCAGACAATCGTCAGTGCGATGTCGTTGTGCTTGTGTTTTTGGGCTAGGACGTGCTGGCTCTCTGCTACTGTGTATATTTTCGGTGTGGATGCCCTGGGGTCGACGAGCCACATTGGCGTATGATAAAGTCTCCGGTGCTTGCGGAGTTCGGCAAGGCTCAGGAATTGGTTCAAGTTTTGATACCGGTTTTCCGCTGATGTAGGCATCTAAGTGACGGGTAGCAACCTCAGCTAGATCTTTGCAGAAGTTTTTGAGTGCCAAACGTTGAGTATCAGGGAGTGAGTTGTGACTTAGTGCGGCCCAATGGTTGTCCAATTGCGAGGTGTGACGGGAAACCCGAGTTGGTGATGATTATGTCAATTTAATAAACTGTATAATGAGGAAAGAGAAATCTAGCTACAACTAACGGGTATTTATAACATTCAGCCCCTCAGTGATTGTCTTTACTGATTTCTTCGCCCTAGGCCGAATACTTGCCGCCCAGCCACACATTATCGAGAATCACTACGCTGTGACACTGATCTGGTCCCTTGGCTAGTAGTGCCGTATCTCCCAGTTTCCTCTATCATTTCCTTTAAGTCTTACATCATGAATCCTCAACAATACGCTTAGGTATCCACATAAGCTCAGATAACGGACAAACCGTAACACGAGGCGATACTACCAAATTATGATTCAGCTTCCTTTGCTCGGATTTCTGCAGCAGTAACACTTCTTCCTAGTGACTCTCTAAAAGATCCAGGTGGGCTGGGCACGTCAAACGGGCCATCTATCGGTTCGTCTGGGAGCTCGTCATATTCTAAAGTCATGCCATGCTCATAATGAGTTTGGCTGGGGTCAGGGTCGTCGAAGTCTTGGTTGGGATGATAGGAGGGGTGCGTGGGATGGCGTTGAGCCCGTAGCTCCAACATCGGAAGATGCGCTGATTGTATGACGCGGTTTTCTTTTATGCACGGCTTAGCAATGCTGGATGTATTCTGCTTATGCTTTAGAATAGTGTGAGTGGAAGGAGAAATGTTTGTGAGAGGGGGGATTTTAGTTGGAGCAAGGGTTAGTTTAACAGTAGAGGTGTGTAACTAGATTCAAAGTTGTTGTTGTATTGTATAAAGCATTGTGTTGTGATTTATTTATTTATTTATTTCCTTTCATTCATTCATTCATTGATCTAGTTTAACGTCCTATGCGGTATCTATATAAAGAACCATGAAGACGGTAAGCCGCTTTAGTTAGGGAAAAAGCTTTCAACAAACAAAACCCGATGTCCCGCCACTCTGAACCGACCCGGCTTAACGCTGAGGACGTTCCTTTCAACCGTAATTTTATAAACTTTCCTCAGAATTCATTAACTCCCCCTTCAATCAGACTAACGTTATGAGAAATTGAAAAGAGAAGGCACCTCCTCACTCGGCATTGGTCTTCGAAGTGCTTGAAGAGTTGGCCCCGATGGTGGAGCTACTGTTGAGGCGATGATTGGTGCCACTGGGGCTTCGACTACCTTACGTGGTCGTCCTGGCCCTCTTTTTAGTCCTTCAGCCTTCTTACTGGTGACCAAAGTGAATCCCTGATCATCAGTTGGTGCGACTGTTCGTGTTGGCGCCATTATTGGTTTTTCATTCCATATTTCTGCCGTTCTTGACAACAGCTCCATCCGAGCCTTCTCCACACTTCCCTTGTAGACCTGGTAGGTCCGACACGCTGCTTTCTGCCACGAACGGTGTTCCTTGCCGCAGTTGGCACAAGAAACCCTTTTCCTCGGACAGTCCCGAGTTTGGTGAGCGCCAGCGCACTCACCGCACCTGGCTGCCTTTCCACACGACGCCTGGGTGTGTCCCCACTGACTGCAGTTATAACACTGCTTTGGCTGGGACCGTGGTGACCACACCTGCGCCGTGAAGAGCATGGCGTTCATCACAAGGCCGTTTCGGACCACTTCCGTTTGCATTGCCTCCGATGGGAGGCTGACCACAATTGATCCTCGATTTCGACCGTTTTTCTTCGATCTCTGGTGTTCCTTTCCGTCGTATAACCACCGTATACGACTTATGACTAAGCCTGGAATTCGTGCCTTCATGGCCGTCTCTATCTCCCTGATGATGGCGAAATTGTCGGCATCTCTGCCCCCTTCGATTCGTGTCCGCAATGGGACACCGTTGACTACGACTGGAAAATCTTGCCGTAAAATTTTGAAATCCGTTGGTTCTCGCATATTTAGCGCCGCGTCTCTCTGGGACGCCGACTGGACATACACCTCGGTATCGTTGCTCCGCATTTGACGGATCGCGTATGCACCTTGAATGTGCTCTTTTGCCTTTGAAAGCAGCTCTTCCGGCTGCAATTTTTCTGCTCCATCAATTCTTATTCGAACCGCTGTTTTTGTCATTTGCGGAGCCACGACCGACGCGTAGCTCCTTGGTGGCGGCGCGCCCGAGGTCACTGCAGGAGCAGAAACACGAGCGGGATCCGCGAGGCTTTTCTTGACGACCTCCTCTAGCGCCATCATCCTCTCCTCGATAGGAGACTTCTTCTGGGACATTTCCGTCCAGGCCCTTTTGTGTGCGTTAAAGGCCTTCACGGCCTCGTTCACGTCTTCCATCGATGGTAGGTCCTCCTCATCCATCTCTCCCATCACGATTAATCTAACCTGTTTTAGAAGTTTCCCTAGGATTTCTAAGTTTTTATCCTTTGGAGCTGTCTGCGCTCCGCTGCCGTTGATTGTTGAGGCCATTGTCGCATTTTGCGACGCGTTGAAACCGCTGGATTTACCCACATCAGCACCCACACCTGCCATGTTGGAGCACAGAAGATGAAATGATGAAAGGAGGGTAATGAAGATGAAAAAATAAGATTCACGATGTCAAATTGGCGATACGGGCAGCGTGGAATGCTGCGCAGATTTCTGGCAAAAATGATGTCTTTTTTATTATTATTATTATTAGTATTATTATTATTATTACTATTATTATTAAATCATTTTATCGTCCTGTCTGAGTCTATGACTATGTAGGACATGCAGGTCCTCTCTGCCTACAGGCTAGGGATACCTATGCCAGTAGTATATCCACTCCTATGCCTCCCATACAGCTCCCCTCAAACAATACCACCCCTCACAAGTCCTCATTCGATCATACACTTAGAGGAGCCCTTTGCCCTTCATTATCTCCCCTCTCCAGCCAACGAAACGATGGCCATTTGCGGGTGTATAGCAGCCGGGAAAAATCGCAAAAGCCACTGGGTGCGGAGCTCTCCTAATACCTACTTTAGGACTAAATCCGAAGACATAGTGCCCCTTCTAAAGCGTTCGAAGAGGCCGGCCAGCTGGGCGCTGCAGACTTGTGGGTACATCAGAGAATTCACACTCTGCCTTTCTAGCCTCCTTCCAACTCCATCCCTAAGGTTGAGCTGAAATGTCAGAAAATTCTTGACAGAGCGTGATTGCTGTGTGGTAGCTTAGCCCAACTTTTTTTGTTCCGTCTAGGGCGCTGGGGAGTGCCGTTGACTCATTGGCAAAAGAAGACCTCCAGGCTAATTAGCCGAAATCTCGGTCATGGCGCCCACAAACTTTCCAAAGTTGAAAACCCTTCGAAAATGTCATTCGCATCATGGTCTTCAGAGACCTGTTCCAACTGTCGCACCACATCTAAGCCGCCTATCCTTCCTCAAGATGTAGAACCCCATTAGAGTATCAGTCCCCCATAAACCATGACCCGAGCTTTGTATATTATGACTTAATTTTCTCCTTGCGGGTATACGTAGCGCCATAAATTTGTAGTGAGTGATGGCCGGTGATCAATGGGGCAAGCTCCTGTTTGCAATTGGGGTAACTTCTTTATTTGTTGTTGAGGCGAGATGAGGCGCGGTTGGAAAGAGGTTGAGGAATCTGATGATAATGGTAAGAAAGACATTGTCGAGAGGTCATCAAATGGAGATATGCTTGAGGTTGCTTTCGACTTCGATTCGGATGCGATTCTTCTTAGCTATCCCAGATATGCAGATGCATACTGAGGGATTACACCGGCACCACTGGAAGGTGAAGAATTCGTCTTTGCCGGCAGTGGACGAACTAGATATGGGCCTACATGAAGACCAAACCATTCAAATCTTTAGTCACAGGGATCTCAACTTATTCGTTCTGACCCATCTATCTTTTCTGCCCATGAGAAACTGTAGGAATATAGCAGGGGTCGAAGTGCCGGCTTGGCATCCCACTGAATATCAAATAACAAAGCAACAAGGAGAGCATTTCCTCAGCAATGGAAGGCAGGATCGTAGGAACATGTCCAAAAAGAAAGATAATTTATTCCTTCCAATCAAACTACGTACACCTCATCATAATTTAGGGTTATCAGGTACAAGTAGAAGTCGTGGAATGCATGATAAATCCTTAATTAACACATCCATGAGCTAGATTTTGATAGACGAAACTATTTCCCCCGATGGATGTAAGATAGTCAGATAACAGCGAGTGATTAATCATCGAGTACGGAATCATGAATTTTACTCTCGATCTGATAAGTGTACCTGGCCATAAAATAATTGACCTTGATATTGTACTATGATTTGTTTAAATTAATTGTTTGGCAGTTTCTGTCTATTCATCTACTCAACGAAAATATAATTTCTTTCCAAGTTCCGCAAATTTGAGAAAAGCGGCCCTAATCAAGAGGCTTTCATACAGATTCGCTCGTTGCAAATCGTTTTTTTATTGCTCTTCTGGCTATCCAGAATTTCTTACAGGTCTTCCGACAAAGATGTGGATTAATTTCAGCGTTACTCTTGCAATATCTTGGTTAATACTTCAAGTCAAATGTGATGACATCCCATACTCGGATATGTACCTTCCGGATGGAATCAATGGCTTCGTATGTGGTTTAGAATTTCATTCTATCGATCATGTACGGGAAGTAGCAAAGAAAGGTGTCGAGGCATTTTTCTATAAAAAATTGCCTTTAATATTTCCGAAAACATTCGAAGATACACAACTATTTAATGTGAAATCAGATATTCTTCTCTCATGGCCTATTTTGTCCAGTAGGAATTTTTATAATAGTAATAAATCATTTCCTATGTATTCACTTTCTATATTTAACGTCTGAATCTAAATCAAATTCTAGGGACCCAAGGGAAATCTCGCCTCATCATAAACACTAGAGGTCAAATCATAGGCATAGTTGTGATATCTCTCGAAAAGCCATCTCATAAAATTAGTTACAATAAATGCAAACCGGTACGCAGGTCTCTTGAAGAGGATAATGAAGAGCAAACCTTGTTAAATGAACGTTGGGGTCTAGCGAATCCTACGTTTGGATACAATTGTGGCTCGAAGTTTTTTCCAAAATCCATAGTAGACAAGATATTTGCAAGAAATTCGTCTAGATTTTGTAAAAAAAGACTAAGCGGAAAACACAAGCTCTCCTGTCTAGAAAAATACTCGGGCGATGAATTCAGCGGGGTTGATCTTTACTGGTACCCTATGCATCAAAAACTAACCTATAAATGTTCCTCTGGTATTTGTGTTCCCCATCATCGGTGTTTCCTCATTCTAACGACCCTCTGCTAGGTCCACCTGGTAGATTTCGTGTTGTTTTTGACATTAGCAATGGTGAATTCAAGGGAATCATCGATGTAGAAGAGAGAAATAAAAAATGCGTCACTGTATGGGATGTATCATCCATCTCATCGAAGAATATTTATATCTCATCATCTACTTTAGATCTCGATAGATTTCCAGACAGTTATTGGCCCGAGTCTTGCTTTGGACATATGCTCAAGTCAAAATTAATATGGCTCTATTTAGAGTTTGCCCTAAAAGATTTGATGTCTACTTTCAATGGAAGTAACCCTAATTTACCTATTGGAAACCAGAAATTGAGACACTACTGGTTATTGAGACCTGAAGAAACTAACAAAGACTGTAAATATTCCTCACGAACCTTTCCTAAATTCCGATTTTGACTCAAATATAGCGTCACATCACGTTTTCGCGATAGATCATGACACACAACTTAATACTTACAAACTTTATCATATTAAAACACGGAATTTGAATATTAATGCTCTTAAACCATGTCTGAAGTTTTCTAGCGATGATATTCACCGTTTACAGAAACATATCGCAGATAAACTCAACCCTGAGGAAAGCCTTTCCCTAGACCGCTGATAGACTGTTAATCTATGCCTGAGTTGGTATTTTAGGGAACGACTGGATTCAATTAAAGGCAGTCTAATGTCGATATATGTGAATGTGTTGTGATGGGCATGTTATTCAGCTAGGATACTTGCATGTACATAACGTGATTAGATGTTCTGCTTTGTTCATTTACGTGCTAGGTACAGTGATTCACGTCGCACTCCTTCTGGAGCTTCAGCACGGGTTGGGCCGGGCTGGATCAGGTTGACTACCATTAGGTACATCTACCTCGTCCCACCTAAATGACCAGAACACGTCAAACTTCACCCATGTGTTGCATCATGTCAAGCTCAGACGTCAAGAGAACCGTCTTTAGATTCGCCGAAGCGTAAATTCCACCTCAGCCTCGGCCACCACGCGCCCGTGCCCTTGACACCTTCGCAATCTGTAACTTTTCCCTTCCATTCAGTCTCAGCTTTGGCTCATCTCAGCATCTTCTCATCTCATCCAAGGGTAGTTTTCTTCATTGGATGTGATTAGATGTTTACGCTGTTTGTGTAGTTCTTGTATCGCTTGGGACATCTGCCGGAGGAAGTGTTGGAAAATTTACTGTGTACAATATTACGTGGATATGTGTGATGAAGTGATGTCAGGGTTTTTTGCTAGATCAGAGGACACGGGTCGAAACGGGTCGGAGTCGGAACAGATATACTTGGGACAGGATGTAATCGGAACAGGATGTGATCGGAACGGGACGAAGGCGAGACAAGACGGAGGCGGAACGGGTATTATGGTTATACGTTATGGGGTATAGTTGTGATGGCAGATGTGATGTGCTGGTTAGAGCACGTGTGTGGGTTCGAAGAGAGGCGATGAGTGACTCACGCAATGTATGAAGAAAGATGATACAAGTGTACGTGGGTATAGAATGCAGGTGTGAGTAATAGTCCTAATGACAGGTGTGTGTGTGTGAACTATGTCTTCTACTAACTACGTACAGAGAGAGAATAATGTATTCTGCAATACGGTGGCCGAGCCAGTATATTGGTGCTCTTTCCTTACAATGTTGAGCCCAACATTACCATGCGTACCCTTGACTGTCCATATTAAGACTAGTGTGCTTCCATATCATAACAACGGGACGGAGTCGGAGTACAAGGTAAAGCTTAAAATCGGATCAATCTAAAGTCTAGAATAATTACAAGACAAAAAGCTACAGAACAAATCCAGTCCTAGACATTCCTTAAGTACTCAAGACCGGCTACTACAATCAGGGGTATGATAGTCTACGGCAATAACATAGCAACTGATTACTATGTTGATTAGTAACTGTTGTTATCACAACATTGTAACCATCGTAACGCATTGACTATGTTACTAGGGAAGCTCCTGACTTGGTTGACCAGATTAACGTAGCATCTCAGTATTATCCTAGGGCACAATGGTAGTAACAAGCAGGCCATTTTCCTCATGGGAAACCCGGTCTGTGACAAGTAAAGATGACTTGATATTTTAAAACTAAGAGAACATTGAACTTATGTATACATCTTAGGTAGAAATCCCCACTAGTCTCATGTGCCTGTCAAACCTAGTGATGACCAGCCACTTCTCATCTACCATGATGAGCCAAGGTACACTGAAGCACGTAAATATCCAAACGTATATGCGACATTAGTCGTCATTAGAGCACTCAACATATATGAAGAGAAAGTCGATCTTGTCGAGAACCTGAGACGAAACAGATAATGGTTGAGTCCTAAATTCGAGAGTCAGAATTTCCAACAGGGAGCTCATGTGGTCAGAAGCCGACTAGCGGCCGCACTTGAATATAGAAAGCGAGTGCTCGGCACAAAAACATTGTAGAAAAAGCAAGGACTATGAACCTCATATATACCTTCAAGCACAGAGGGCAAGACTGACTCCTGTACGCGGTGCCCTCTACGAACCTGGGAGTGAAATATTCTCCCAGAGCCAAGTTCAGTCAAATTTTGCAATACCGAACAAGTTGGCCCACGAGGCAATGATTCAAGACTCTCCACCTTATCAAAATTTCCCACCCGACGAGATCAATCACCACCAAAACCTTCTTCAAGCTTGCAGGTACGACTTAGTACATCCTTTTTCAATGATCACACCTCTCGTCGACTACCTCTGGCTTCCGCTAATCGCCAAAAACACGCCCACGCCGATAATTATACCCGACGGAGGAAGCAAAGCGTGGTATTACGGTTTACCCGTTGTTTAACCTTAGGTGGATACCTAAGTGCATTGTTGACGACTTTAATGATAAGACTGTTGGTATCAAAGCAATGTCATAGCACAGTGAATATGGGCAATGCGTAGCCATGCGGTAATTATTCGACCTAAGGAAAAGGTATAAGCAAAAAGACTCATAGAGTGGACTGAATGTTATAAGTACCTTGAAGCTGTAGTTAGATTTCTCTTCTTCATAGAGTTTATTAAATCGATTTTTTCATCATCAACTCGGTTTCTATCACACGTGACGTACAAACCTTGGAGACAGTTCTTTGGAATGGGCATGAGAGGGATCAGGACAAGTGAACAAGATGATGTAGCGGGTGGCTCTAATCTCGACGGGCGTCAATATTAGACTTTTGTCGAGCGTTCAAATTGAGCTTTGTGCGTGCGCCGAGACTTCGGTTTCGACAGTGCGGGTAACCCTTTAAACACCGCCATGGTTGGATGGTGCAGTGGTACATTGTCTTGGCCGATTTCTCAAGTACAGTCTGGATAGATAGGACACATATCCTGTTGAAATATTGTATATCGTGGAATGCCAAGGATAACTCATTTGTAAGTCCGGCTAATTAGGTTATCAAATTCATCTTCCTATATCATTGTCATCAACACATTCCTCACGGAAAGTTTAATGCATATTGGCATTTATTTCACACTAGCATTCCATCAGATGACTATGTATCAAATGCAGGTTAAAGGCTTCTCGGATCTATTACCGACACACATGTATTTAGCTTTATATTTCTGGCTCATATACCTGTACGTATATAGATTTACATCTACAGGGATAATAACGTATGATCTATGGAGATTGATAAATACTGGTCAAAAACCTCAGTTGATAAGATATGCGCACACGCAATCTCACTCTTATCAGCTCAGTTTACTCAGAACCGTACATCTCAATACACTTGTTTTCAGTCAATTCTTCCTTCTACAACTTCATACGAGACTTACTGTATCGGTCTAACCGCCAACACTGATTCCGCTATAACCTCCATACTCGCTCAAGCTCATAACTTTAACATATCCCACCCGGGACAGGAGACCGCTGTTCCGAATCCAGCAAACCCAAACTACATTTATCATGGCGCTAAAATGCATGGATGATGAAGGCATGCTTGGATAATCTAAAGCTTTAAATTTCCCTTTGATGGGTACTTACGGAGGAGGGTCGACTGTTTGTGTAAGCGAACATACCTCGTAGTGGTATTTGCAAATGAATTCCAGAGTATGAGTGTCTCTAACGTCAAAAGAGTCATCCTGCATGTATATATAGTACCGGTTGTTTTTGTTTTGTTTATTTTGTCCTAAGCTAAAGCTACGTTTTCCACATTGGATCAAGGGCCGGTGGAGCCGGCAGGATTCGCTGTAATCTTTCCTACAGCCTAACTTGTTCCAGCCTTGTGAATCGCTACCAACAATGCAGCTGATTGTACAGAAACGAAAAATGACGAAAATCAAACTAACTCCGAAAAAGACAGAAGATTCCTCCATGTTGGATCCAAGCAATATGCTTCTCACACACTTCGTCGTCCGTCACACCTTCCAAATGACAAAGTTACTTAATCTCCGCTGAGAGCAGTGGATGAGTTAGCAGCCACCTTTGAGAACTCCCCTTGTTCGATGTGGTGGATCCACGCGCACTGCTCTTTTGTCACCGGTCCGGATTTTGTAGGTCTGACTTGGCAGGCCCGAAAATCCGATCGGTGGGGTCCCTATTACGACCGACCTCAGGTTGACACTAGAAGACTCCCGTGAAAGATAAAAGAGAAATGGCTTCGTATTTGGACCTAAAGCTACGCACGATAACTAAAAGGAAAGACAAGGAGAGAAAAAGGCATGCAGCTTCGCTGGGCTGAAAAATCCGCCAGCTCGCTTCCGGGACCGATGCTTACTCAACCAGACTCCACATCACGTGATACCATAAACTTATCAGTTATAAACACAAGCCGTAACATTACCCCCCCCTGTGCGGAGACATAAACCACCGGAACTTTCTCTCTCTAGGCACCTGCTCCGGGCACTAATCGCAGCACGAACGGGTCACGGCAATTTTGCCGCATACCATCGCCGTTTTAATAATCCATACGCTCCTATGGAGTGCTCTTGTGGGAAGGAAACTACTCCAACCCACTTCATCCACTGTAGCCATCACGCACAACAAACGCGTAGGCTAAGAAAGTCAATGTCACACGTTGACTTTGTCAAAAAGCTTCTCGGGCCCAAGTGCCACGATAGCTTCAAAATATTTGCGGAGGAAACCGGCTGTTTTGATAGCCAACCCGCCCACTCATCCACTGCTCTCAGCGGGGATCGGATAAACTAGTCATTGCCACAACGCATGACACGAAGGGGAACGAGGCGAGAAGTGTCGTTTCTCTGAGAAAATTTCTTATGTACTTGAATTTAGAGTTGAAGGATGGAATCTCGATTTCGGAGTCGGAGTAGGTGGTGTCTTTTGAGTTATAATTTACCTTCTACTTTTTCTGTAGCGAGTCTCGCAGTTGGAATGAGTTGGGCCTGTAAGCAGTGATCCCCGCCGGCTCCACCAGTCTTGTACCGATAGTGGACCTAGAGCTTTAGCTTAGAACTTTAATAGAGCAAAAAAAAAATTACCCCCCCCTTTGAAAAACTGCGTCCGCGCAGTTCGGGTCATTGGTCAATTGTCCTCCAAGTTGCTGTAGTCGTCAATTCCAGCATTGTAAGCTTCTATCCATTTCGGTAGAGCCCTTGGAGTTCCTTTAGCTTGTGGGTGACTGGTATGGAATTCTTTGATCTTGTATGGGCCGGTCATTGCATCCGAGCAGGGGCACCATTCCAGATCCTCGTCCGCACCTTGCCACTGACTCCTATATTTCAGTGTGTTGTTCTGCACCCGTGACCCCAAAATGCTAGTAATTTCCCACTCGTCCTGATTCGCTATTATTTTCATTGGCGCCTGAGCAGGGCATACTTGTCCAGGTAGAGGGTTACTGATATATTTTCGTAGGGAATGGGAATGAAATACGGGATGGATTTTCCAATGAACTGGCAAATCGAATCTCCAGCTCTCTCCCTCTTTCGCCAGAACTCTGACTGGCCGTACCACTTGTCGGAGAGTTTTCTTAAAGGTCGGTCCAACTTCCAATTCCCAGTGTCAATGACTACTAGGTCGCTCACTGCCCAATCTACTTCGCGACGGGTACGATAAGCTAGTCTCTTCATCTTATCTTGTTGCGATTGTAAGGCTGACTGAGCGAAGGCTATTGCTTTCTCCTGACGGCCTGCGACATCCAGGGCGTCCTGATTGCTGAGCTGTTCGGTGGCTGATCTGGGAGGTTCGGGGTTGTGAAGATCAAACGAGGTTCTTGGTTCGTACCCATTCAGCACCTGGAAGAGGCTGATTTTGCCGAGTGACTCGTGGGGCAAGATGAGTTGTGCTATATCCATAAGTGCCAATAGGGAGCTCCAATTATGTTGATAGTACGTGCAAAAATGGCGTAGTCTCTGCATAACATACTGATTCATGACCTCAGTTTGTCCGTCAACGTTAGGGTTATAGGCCGTAGTGAGTTCGACTTTGGTGCCTAAGATCCAGCACTATTCTTTCCAAAAAGTTGAAACAAACTGTGGTCCACGGTCGGAGACTATAGAGTCGGGCGTTCCGAAGTGACGTACCCAATGCACGAGGAATAGCCCAACCATTTCCTTAGCCGTGATCGTTTTATGGCACGGAATCGAAAGGGGTTTTTTGTCAATCTGTCCATAATGACGAATGCAGTGTTGTAACCCGCTTCATCAAGAGGAAGCTCAGTGAAGTCCATTGTCAAGTGTTGGTACGGTCGAGCAGGGATTGGCAGAGGGTGTAACAGGCCAGGTGTCTTGTCCCGTCGGGTCTTCTGGCGGGCACAACTGCAGTTGTGTCAGAGCAGCATGTAGACAGCAGGGCGGAGACAAGGGTCAAAGAGGTGGTATTCAGGCTAAAGGGCGCCATCCTACATTATGCATGAGATAGTTGCATAACCACTCGGCCAAAAGGCCAGACCAGAATCATAGAACACTAGATTCTGGTTATCTCCACATATGTAGATTATACAGAAGGCAATCCTGACACCCTTATATGATGATGACAAACATCAATATGCTTAGATCTCTCATGGAGGTGGGGGTTTTTAACGAGTGCAAGCGCCCCTTGATTGTCACCCAGTACTTGTACTAAGCCGGGGTTGTTCCCCATATAATGAGAACAGCTAAGATCTCGAAAGACTTGAGCAATCCACTGACCTTGCTTTGCGCAAGCTGAAAGTGCTATATATTCAGACTCACAGCTTGAAGTAGCTACCGACCTCTGTTTCTTGCTGAACCAAGATATTGGGCCACCGTAGAACATTGCTACACTTCCTGACACACTCTTTTGGTCTGATTTGTCGCTCGCCCAATCGGCATCAGAGTATACCACGAAATGACTGTAGTCTCCCCCAGGACCGAAGCGAAGTCTCTGGGATATGGTAGATCGTAAATAACGGAAAAGTTCCTTCAAGGCATGGCCATGGTGTTCTGCTGGATCGGTCATATATTGAGCGAGTTTTCCTAGAACAAACGCTATGTCAGGCCTGGTTAGTACCATTGCAAACATCAAGCTTCCTATTCCTTGTTGGTACTCTGTGATATCGATTCTTGTATCTTCAGCATTAGCAGGACGGAGAGCCTTGTAGTCAGCTGCGGGAATTTTTTTCAACTTATACTTGCTTGCAGACATCCTAAATCTCTCAAGAACCGCTCTAAGGTATTGTTTTTGATCAAGAAAAACAGTGTGGTTAGCACGAGCTCTTGTAACTCTCATTCCAAGGATCTTCTCGATCTCCCCCAGATTCTTGGCATTAAATCTAGATGATAGCTTTTTATAAAACCAGACCAGGTCTTCGGTCTCGGTAGCCGCCGCAGCTATATCATCGACATAAACTAAGAGTTGGACGTGCCGTTGTGAATGAGTGAATAAACAAGGATCAGCAAGGCTTTGAATAAACCCCCAACGTATAAGGTTAGATTTACAAAGTAAATTCCAATCTCTGGCTGCCTGTTTAAGGCCGTACAGGCTGCGCAGAGCCTTTAATGCGTGCCCTTTCTTGACAGGAATGCCTTTTGGTGCTGAAAGATATATGTCTTCCTTGAGATGCGATTCGGTGAATGCATTTTTAATATCAAAATGATGGCATTCTAGATTCTCCCTAGCGACCCTAGCGAGAAACAGGCGAAGAGTATCCATTCGAACTGTCGGAGCGAAAGTCTCGGTATAATCTTTGCCATTGACTTGACTAAATCCGCGAGCTACAAGTCTAGCTTTGAATCGTTCAATAGTAGCATCGGCATTAAGTTTAACCGTGTATACCCACTTAGTTGAGACTAGATTTGCGCCTTTCGGTGGAACTACCTCTTCCCAAGTGCCATTTTCACCTAAACTAATGATTTCTTGTAACATCGCCGCTTTCCATTCTTTACTGTATGTGGAATCACTGATAGCTTCGTTGTAGGTTTTGGGAATTCGGATACCGGCAATTACTTCAGCCGGAAACGAGCACTCTAAAGCATCTTTCATATGATTTATATCAAGTAATCTAGCGGCAAATGCTCGAGCTATTTTCTGGTAACGCTCATCCTCTTCTGGAGAGAGATCACTAAATTCTCTTCTCCGCTTTGACCTGGTAAAATAACGCGGTCTCTCGGGCTGCTCACATCGCCTTTTCTGAGAATGTTTTTCACTATCTAGAATAAAATCGGTATCGTTAACCGTCCGTTTAGACCTGGTGGCATAATCTTGCTGATGAGATTTTTTCGGATTTGAAGCTCCAGATTTGATTGTCTTTGTGGAGTTAGATGTCATTTGGTCGGTAAAAGCATTTCTTGACTCTTGTCTATTCCTTTTGTCCAAATCATTTTGGTGAGACTGATTTTCCGGACTACTTTCATTGTCCAGAGAGTCTTGACGAAATGTTTGATTTGGATTCTTATCCTCGCCCGCAGAATTTGGATAAAATATTTTCTCAGAACTATTTAGTTTGCCTACAACATTTTGGTGAAGTTGTTGTTCTGGAGTAATTTCTTCATCTTGAGGGTTTCGATGAATTAATTGATTTTGATTATTTTCTTCGCCCGCAACATTTAGATACAATTTGTTCTCAGGACTATTTTCTTCGTCTAGAGTCTTTTTTTTTTGAAATTGTTAATTAGGGCTACTTTTCCCGTCCAGAGTGTTTTGTTGAAGTTGTTGCTCAGGATTGTTCTCCTCGCCCGGGACCTTTTGTTGAGGTTGTTTCTCGGGGCTACTTTTTTTCTCTAGAGAGTTATGGTGAGGTATTTTCTGTACCTATGGCATCGTTGCAGACGGTTCAATGTCTGTCATTATAGGTGTATTCAAATTTTGTTGGAGACTTCGATGCCGGGAAACACTAGGATGGGGTATTTCAGCATCCTTTCTCGGTCTTCCACGTGGTTTTCGATCATCGAATTCGTTTTTAGTCCCGTTTGGACCTGAAGTACAGTTTCTTAACCTCAATTCGACAGTGCCTCCCTTAATATGCTCCATGACAGTAAGCCGGCTTGTTCGTGATGTGTAGCCAAGTTCTGGACTGTAGACTTGGAACTGTTTATTTGTTGTATCACTATATCCCATAAACACACCAACTCTTCCACGATCAACTAGCTTGTCTGTCCTTTGTCCCTTTGCAATGGTATTTAGATTTATGTAAGATACACATTTGCTTCCCCAGACAGCAATGTTATTGTGATAACGAGGTTATGAGAAGTCTAAGAATGGTCGCAATGGATGTAACAGTCAACTTGGGTGGATATATGATAGCGCTTTAAGTCTAACGTGAAGAAGAAGAAGGATATGTATTGTAGATCTGCTTTATTGATGACTATTGAAGATAGGAGTAGAAAAGGTTGACCATGTACAGAGTTCTAGCAGCAAGTATTTATACACAAAAATGGTACACAAACTATACCCTCTATAGCAATAACTCCCAACCATTCAGCCATTCAACAGTTATATCATTAGATATACCTGCGTCATATGATCATATTATCATGTATGGCTGAGATACTGGTGTTGTCATTTGCTGTATGTTAATGACGTATCATTGACACAGGATTGCCTGTCCTGTCGGTTACACTTGCCTAATACTAGCCATTTCAAGTTATGTGATCTATAAGTGGGCCTGATCACAACAAATGTGCTTGATATCTGGACGAATACCAGTGAAGGCTTCTTCTGGACTTATTTGCACACCATCAACAAGTGGCCCAGTTTGCGTTCGATTACGAATGTAAACATCGGTTTCAACAGCTTCATCCCAAAATTCCAAAGGAAGATCCGAGTCTTTGAGTAATGCTCTCATACCATTCTCGCAGCTTTGAATATTGCGTTCAGCAGGGCCATTCTGATTTGACGTGGCTATTGTTGTCGATTCCATTTGGGTCCCTTGCTGTACTCTCCATCTAGTTATCACCTTGAGGAGTTCCCCTGCATTGTAGGAACGGACTGCCTTTATCTTTTCTCCAGATTGAAATTCTACTCCAAGCTTCCATTGATCCAGTGCAATAATACTTTCATCCTTAGATTTGCAACATAGGACCCAAAGTTTTCTCGTACAACTGTCGAGAATAGATACAAACCATCTATTTCCACGTAAAGATAATGGAGATGGTTCAGCAATATCGATATGTATTAAGGCGAGTTTTTCAGTTTTCCATTTAGCTAATTCTTTAGAAGTTTTATTCCTCATTTTTGTCAGCAAGCATGCCTCACAAATGCGCTCCTCAAGAGAAGGTGGTACTTTGATGGGCCGAGAAAGATTGGTTACACGGTGAAGTGTTTTTAGCTTTTGTGGTCCTAAATGAGAAAACCTTCGATGATGCAGCATGTATCGATCTTTCTCACTTGCTGATAATGTAGTTTCTTTTATTGAATTTGAATCTTCAGAAGAAACATCCATGGCATCGGGTGCGGCATTAAATGCACAAGGCTGGACAGATTTAAACGCTTTCGATATATGTGATACTATATACAATCCATTTTTCATAGTGGCGGTGATTAAGATTCTATTTCCTTTTTTAAAATACATATAGTTTTCATTAAAGGCATCTTTTAGGCCCTTATTTCGGCAAATCTGCCTTCCAGACATCAAGTTGATGCCTAAATCAGGGACTAAGAGAACATCCTCCAATATCATGGATGATCCATCGTTGCAAGCAAGCTTAACAGAGCCCTTAAAGTTTGCAAACAGCTTTCCGCCACCAACTAGTATTGTTCGACAGGGAATTGGTGTTAAGAACCTGAACAGAGATGGTTGGTCAGACATGTGTGTAGATGCACCAGTATCGCTGGCCCAGGTGGAAGGAGAGACCTTACTGATTAGAGCCCGTGATATTTGCGCATGATCACAGTTATCCAAGTCATCACTCGAAACCCCTAAGCCGACTTCGAAGTCAGACTGTGTAGTGGACTTGTATGCCTTGCCTTTTCCTTTGGGATCTACCTTTTTTTGTTGCTTAATGACTGATTTAGGCTTGTCTAATGGTCGAGGACGGTATTTAGCAGGTCGGTTGATTTTACTCTTACCCCTTGTCTGGTCGTCATTGGCTGTGCGAATATGTTCGCGGACTGCAGTTCTGGCTATATCCATGTATGGACAAGCCTTGATAAAATGCTTCTTGTCACAGATGTAGCATGGAGAGGAGAAACCAGGCTCGTCGCTATCATCTAAATGTGAGCGCTGACGCGGTGCTGGTCTTCGTGTGCCGCGAAATTTAGAGGATCCCGCGAATGCACCATCATACTGGGTCTCAGTCGCCATCCGTGTTTCTTTTAACTGCAATCGCTTTAGTTTTTCCTCCACAGAAAGACCAGTTTGTGCATCTAGTGTATCGATTGTTGCCGTAAAATCCTTGGGTAGTGCACGTATCAGAATTAATGGTAGGGCTGGGTCTTGATATGTGTTCTTTTGGCTACTATCGGCAGCACACAACTTTCGGCGGTAGTCTTTTGCTTTTCATCATCACTCAGACTAAGCTTCTCGAGGTTCTCTTCTATATCACGAACAGGAGCTGTAGTACAAGCAGCGGCCATTGACTGCTCTACGACGTAATAGACTCCTTTGCCGCGAAGTTTCACCTTGTATCGTCGGAACCATGAGTCATGGTTTTCACCATTTAAAATCGAAATTCCCCAATAGCTCTCACATGATTCGCCCATATTTGGTGACATATTGTTCGGGATGTCGATTATCTTTTCCTTGTACTTTCCTAGTACCGGAAGAAAAGTCGCTTTAGTATGCTTCTTATACTTTCGCTGTAACGGAGAAGCGGGTAAGAGATTGACTGAGTCACGGTCTCTGTGGTCGAATTCAATCAGATTCTTTAAAATAATTTAATACATATGCATCCGGGCTCATAACCTATTAAAACATGACTCCTTCAGCATTTAAACGAGAATTACAACCGAGGGATTGGAAGCAGTGCATTAGAAATTATTATATCGAGTTAAATTAGTTCAGTACAGAATTGGTGTGCGCATCCACTACATGCTCATTATTACACGCGCTGGTATGCGCTTACGCGCTTATCGCTCCCGCATTAGCGAATATTTACGAGACACAATATATAACCCATTTATCCCGTTGCCTGATTAGCACGTGATATGCTCTGCACCTTTCAACTTTAACAAGGGAGAGAAAAAGGCATGCAGCCTCGCTTCCGGGACCGACGCTTACTCAACCAGACTAAACATCACGTGACACCATAAACCTATCACTTGTAAACTCAAGCCGTAACAGTCCCCAATAGTTACGACACTATGTGAGGGCCCTGCACTCGGCTTCCGAGTGCATAGTTGATCCGCAGTTCCAGCAGGCTGGAGCGCGGGAGCAACCACGGGTGGCGTGGAAGCCCAAACAGCATTTACACTATTCAATTTGTCGACGAGGCTTGTGAATAGTAGCCTTAGCAGACTCGTCGAAGAGGCGGAACCCCGCACGAGGGGCTACTTCCCGGTCGAAAAGAGCATGCCAGTTTCGGTGCGGTGCCCCAGGTTGACACGTCCTATGAGGTCGGACATGTATTGGTCTCGCGCCAGTTGTAATGGCGATCTTGTCGAAGACCCATTCAGAGTCGATCGCCATGGGGCCTGGCTCTGTAGCTATACTTACAGGTACGTTCGGTATTTGTAAGGCTACAAGACCTGAAAAAGCCTCGAGTTTGACGATTTCACTCGCCAGCTTTGAAGAGCCATCTAGCATCTCTTGTCGTTTTTTTTCGTTCTTTGCTAGCATAGCAAAGCCGGTCCTCACTCGATGAAGCAAGGTTATTTTATCGTGAAAGAAAAGGAATCTATTCTCCAATTTACTTCCCACGCAACTTATGGACAGTTTTCTCCACTGGTGGTCCTTTTCCATGCGAAGGAACAGTCGCTTGTCGAATTTTGCCTCGGGGGTTTTTTTCTTTTGGGCTTTGGCCACAGGTCGCGGCATAGCCTTGGCAGTAGGGACTGCTGTTTGTCGTAGTCTGTTTCTGGCCACCGCGGCCTAGGTGCTTTTTACAGGCAGCGCTGGGACGGCGGGAATTGTTTGGCTTCTGGCGTCTGGAGCCCTTGGGATTGGGTTCGTCGGGCGAGGAGGGAGAGTGGGTGGCGTAGAGGCCGGGCCGGTGGCTATGTATTGCGCAATGGCGGCGCGTAAGTAGACTCTCATCGAGTCTAAGAATAGTCTATTTGACCCGTTGATCAAAGCGAGGAGGATGGCTTCAACGCAAGGCTTCGGCAATTGGTTGGAGCTCGAGGGGACACTCTGCTTTCGTGGCAGCTTTTGGCTGCGACGTTGATTTTGACGCTGCTATGGGTGCAGCGTTTTCCGACGGTTTTGATGCGGTCGGAGGAGATTTGGACTATTCTTCAATCCCGTGTGGGATGAAGCCTTGTTGAAGAAATTCTTCAACAATTTCGACTGACCCAATCATGTGAATATCGGGCCCAGTGACGGCGGGGAGATCTTTTCCCTTCCCTTTAATTGAGACCTTGCTCATCTCCGCGTATTTCGGAGACTGGACAAGGCCAGGTAATTGTTCGAGAGGCCTCGGGCGGATTCCCGTGTTGTCCAACTTGGCGTTGGGACACTTTTTTCGAACTGGAGGCATTGTAGAAATGCCTGAGCTCGATCACCCTTCGAAGATGGATGCGACGAGAACGAGAAAAGAGGGAAGAGGGAAAAAATGAAATTTCGAAATTCTCAAAAATGTGTACTGGTCATGTGACATAGCTGAATTGCTGAATACTGTCAGGAAATGCCGCTTAGTCATCTAGTTGGTCAAGTGCAAGGTGTCCACATCCTTGGTACATAACACATCTTGATCACTCCATACATATAGTACTTATGTTGTGGTTATGAGCTGTGAGGTAAATGGCGACTAAATGACTCTGCTGTCCGTCGGTGGAGTGGCACGGGCTCATGTGCAATGGTGAGTCGCGGAGATGGCGCGCTCACGCTGGGTGATGGCACAATGGACACTGAGTGCGTATCACTGTGGCCAAATGGGTGTCAGTAGGTATCAAATGTGAACTCTTACTGACAATGGTGATCTATGAAGGTGATGCTAGATGTGCATCCCGACGATTGATAATATCATCTAATGGATGATGTGAAGTATGATATTATTTGGATAGATTATTTCACTAAACTCGGCAGGTGAAGAGATTGTAAAGTACATGAACAGCGTCTGTGCACCAGCCTGTATTTTCCACCCTTTCCTAATACAGCAGCCCATCCTCCATTCCCCTGTCTCCCAACAACTCAACCGAGCCAGTACAACAATTATCACGAGAGTAAGATAATATAGACGGTAATATGGGATATGCAGAGGAAATGTATATCATAACTAGTTGTACTGGCTCGGTTGAGTTGTTGGGAGACAGGGGAATGGAGGATGGGCTGCTGTATTAGGAAAGGGTGGAAAATACAGGCTGGTGCACAGACGCTGTTCATGTACTTTACAATCTCTTCACCTGCCGAGTTTAGTGAAATAATCTATCCAAATAATATCATACTTCACATCATCCATTAGATGATATTATCAATCGTCGGGATGCACATCTAGCATCACCTTCATAGATCACCATTGTCAGTAAGAGTTCACATTTGATACCTACTGACACCCATTTGGCCACAGTGATACGCACTCAGTGTCCATTGTGCCATCACCCAGCGTGAGCGCGCCATCTCCGCGACTCACCATTGCACATGAGCCCGTGCCACTCCACCGACGGACAGCAGAGTCATTTAGTCGCCATTTACCTCACAGCTCATAACCACAACAATAATCCCCTCTCAATATCCCAAAAAATACACATTAAATGATTTAAAAAAAATAACCTTCAAGCACAACCTAAACTTGTCGATCTATATACTCGAACAAGGTCAGCATGCACAGTGATACTAACCTTAGTGCCAGGGGAAGGTCATGAATTAGATTGACGAGGTCTAACCTAGTGATTGAGATTGTCTACAAAGAAGAAAGGAGACTGCTATTGAGTCCTGTAAAAATATATACCCCGTGAATCGTGTATCAGACGCGCTATATCATGTGACAGTAAATTCCCTCAATTCACTCTATCCCTTGACTCTAAGCTCATAACTATAATAGAATGATGTCTATTTCTAGCTATTTAAGAAGATGACCATGTTGTTGTAAGGGTCATAAGATAGATGTTATTCGCGAACTATCTAGATCTAGGTACAAAAGAGGATCTTAAACTGGAGAGGAAAAATATGTGGAGGAAACTCACTATATAATAAATATAACTTTATGCTAAGATTACAAATTATGAAAATGAAGTAAATGAATTGAGTAAACAAGATGTGGAGTGTGCTACTTGCCCAACTGCTCGGCTTCTCTGCTACCAGCCCCAGCTAAGCTCCTCTTCCTTTCTTAGCCTGAGCCGAGGTGTGTATGGGCTGTACCATTCAGCATGTACGTATCAGGGTCCCACCTCTTATTCTTCAGCCCTGCATTATATCATTCCTTACATATTTATATACCTTAGGATTTTGCCTAAATTATACTAGGCTCTAGCCTATGACATTTGTATCTATATGAAGACGCCTGTTTTCCAATAATACTTGTAACAGCCAGAAGTGTAAAGTAAATACCTCTATCATGACTTCAGGTTGTTGGACAACTTCTATACCAAAAGCTTAAATTAAGTAGCCATGAAGCTGTAATGGCTAAATATGATCTTGAGCTATGATACAATCAAGGACGGAGAGGGTAAAATTTGAAATTTAGGCCTTTGGAAAGACTTTAACGACTAAACGTGTGACAGAAGCCAAGTTGGTGATGATTAGTTTGATGTAGTGAAGTCTATGAACAAGAAAGAGAAATCCAATTAAAATTTCAAGGTATTTTTATAGTGCAACAAACACTTTAAAAACAGGCAACGATGGAAGGTATTTTGGTCCACCTGCTGGTTATCATGCCCCCGAACTGAAGTCTGGGTAGCCTGGAAACCTACCTCACTCAAGTAATGGAGGACTGTGAGACCATATCTCACGCGGCGGCTATATACAAGATGACAAAGGCATGTTAGGGTAGCCAAAGGTTTTTCCTGTTTTTCCTTTAGTGGATATTAACGGTTGAGGATAGGGGGAAAGTGTCTAACACCAAGGTCTCGAGTGGTATCAACAAATTCATCTACTAGATGAATGGTCCAAATGTCAAACCAAGTTATCCTCATGTATAGTCATTGGGATAGCCAGTCTTCTGCGTGTCATACTCTCTGATTGCAGAGCTTATGCCCGTCACGAATAAAATTTCATACATTTACTCCCTTCCATCGCTCTGCCTCGACCACCACACGCCCGAGCCTCGATCACAATCCCTCTTTCTTTGCCAAACCATCTAGGCTTTCGATCAATGACCTCACAGACAGAGGTATCCCTGCTTTACCCCAACTATTCCCCGCTTATGTTTCGCTCTTCAGAACGTACTCCAAGAACAACCTCCATGCTCTTAGTTCGAGCGGGACCACGAAGGTATGTGCCCTCCGTCTTCCAATTTTCAGTCGCTATATCACCAGTTGTCACAGATCAACTATAGAAAGCAGGGAGCATTTGTATGGATGATGGTATATTAAAAATTCAACTATGTAGAACTAAGTTACAGATACTTAGCCAGGTATTTATACAGATTACTACGTCCCAAGCCCTTCTATCTAAGGTCAGTTCATTTCTAGATAATTCCAGTTGCAACTCTGGTAATATTGTTTCTAGTAGCTTCCACAATGGTTCTGGTATGTTCTGCAAGGCTATTGCGCCGGCCCAACCCCCCGGTGGTTGTACACCAGTACTTGCCAGTACTGGCTACAGGAAATTACCGGCTTTGCAGCCGTTACACTAGTACTTTTATACACTAGAAAAGTTGACTGATTGTATTTTCTTTGCTACACTCACAATGAAGTGTAGCTGTTGTGCAATTGAAACGGCGATGGTACGCCGCAAAGTTTCTATGACCTGTTCATGTAGCGATCAAGTTGGTGTAGACCGCTCTCAGGAGCACTAATTTTCCGATTTTTTGTGCCGCAGCTCGAGATCGTGATCGACGTAGTGTTTGGAATGGTGCGAGTGCGTCACAGTTGTAAACTGTAATAAGCATGCGCTCGCCTGAACATGCTCATCTTGATCTGGTTAGGCTCGGCTGATATTCCTCCGGCCTCGGCACACAGTCTGTATGATAATTTCGTGTACATAGAACTTCCTCTCTTTAGATTAAATATAGCTCATGATTCATACCCAACTATATCTTTTCTAGCTTTCCACTGACAGAGTGCCACCATTCCGTCGGCATTTGGCTAGCCAGTTGGCGAGGATAGCGTCCTGATGTGAAATGATGGCACCAGAATGAATAGCTGTCCGCACGAGTGTATCCAAATGGGTTTATTTTGTGTCTAAGAAGGAAATCCACATGATTGTGGCATCAACCCCTAGATAGTTTCTCGCTTATCGCTGACATAATCAACTCATTGGATCCGGATAAACTCCGGATCCCATCTGCAAGGCAATAGCCTGTGACACCTGATGAGGCGAGGGTCATTCTATCATACGTCGTTCTAGCGCTAGCTGGCGAGTCGAGCTCTCTTCAAGTAAACCTATTCGCTTTCTCGTTTCTTAATAGACCTGAGTTTCCAGAGATCCGCCCTAATTTTACGGCAATAGCTCTTGATGAGGCCATTTTCCAGAACTTTTGAGCCCGCCAGGATGATGAGATAGTTAATCCTGTCAATATTGCCTGACCTACCGCGGAATTGTCGAGTAGAACGTAGATGGCGCTGCATCCCCGACCTCGTTTCCTGGTGGTAATTGCCTCAAGAGCTGCCATATCCACATCAGCCTCCGCGTCGTAGACTTCCGCATTCATAATTCTGCATGAGCCACTTTGCTCAATTACCGTGCCTGTGCCACCGATAAAGGTAACAAAGGTTCATGACACTATGTCTATGGACGCCACAGAACCATCACTTTAAACGCAGAGACAGTTTCTAGCCACTATCTGATAAGCTTTGCCGCTCGTTTCTTGCTTGTCCATCAAGTATCCGGTTGAGAGGGTACCGAAGGTCGGAGAGGTGGAGGAAGTTCAGCCTCTGGCAGAAGTCGGTGCATGCTCTGGACCCTTGTTTCATGAAATCTATCAAGATCAACTCTACTTTTGATACATGTCTTTAGTCCGAGTCGGCGGCAAGCACTGTGAGTGCTTTCTGTCGTCTGGAGTCGAAGCCAATGACAGTAATCTAGTCTACGAATTCGGGCGGCAGTCTTGAGCCTGCATTCCTACAGCGGAATGAGTGCCGGTGGGTTGCCGGTCTCCCTTCTCGAGGCTGTGATCGACGTGATGCGCCAGGTTGGGAGAGCAGCGTCGATTCCAAACACGGAAGCTTTGTCGATAGTTTTGCACTGTATCCCGTATGAGTATCGAGTAACACCCCGATCTATTTCGCTGGTTGGCCCTGTGTTACGGCCTTGTACTCCTGACCTTCGGGGCCTCTGATGCTATTGTTCTTTTCTGGTATTGTGGTGTGACCATATATGCGCACGGACCAGCTGGACATTATGTATATATATTAAGGAAATAATGACCCCTCTGTCATTGAGGTTGTAGAGCGCATTCATTCAAGTAACTACCGAGGTGAAACTAAGTACAGAATTTGTAGTCACGTGTGTACCAACACTGTGGCCTAATTGATAGCCCCAATTATTCTAAATTCTAACAATATATGTATATCTCTAGATATCTCTTGTTATCTTCTCTCCCTAGTTTAGAATCTTATGAATTATTTTCCAGATCTGAGTCCTTATCTGATTCGACTTGTTTATCTGCTAACCTGTGCTTCTTTCTGGTCGTCACGGGGGACTATTCTCAACACCTGTCAGTGGTGTCCCCTACGAACCTCCAGCTCTCACGGTAGAGTCTGTAGAGCCGAGATTGAGTAACACCTTTTCAACTTTGAGCTGAGTTATCTCCCCCTCCGTCAAAGATACGCTTCCGATAACACATAAGACGACCACGACGACGATAATTGTTACGGGTTTACCCGCCATTGGTTGTCTGGGCTGACCTGCGTGCCCAGCCTTGCATATAATGAAGACTACGCGAAAAGGCTGGGCCTTTCGCACAGAACAGGGTCTTTGGATAATGCTTATGTAAGGTGATTGTCAGGGCACACTTTATGCTCGCGCGATCCAGTGTAGTTATCTCTCCCATAGAAGAATATTAATTATTTTATGGTATAGTTTACGTGCGCTGACCGTCTGCTTTAACCGTTCACAATAATGATGCTAGGAATGAGGAAGGATAATGCGGTACCAAACGCTACAACGGTAGTCAGAGAAGCCCTCGTCATATTACAACATGTGCTACCCACCGGCGGGCGAACAAAAAACCCACGAAAGCAAAGTAAAAGACCCTTCCGCCCTCAAGACAAGCAGATTTCGACTCGTCAAAAATATCGTCCCTTCTAATCTATACTTCCGAATCTACTAGCCAGGAGGGCATCTGGAATACATGAGTTACCCGACAACCCCACGTCCGTAACGATTTTTGGATGCTAAGCTAGGCTCCTTCACGACAGTCACTCTCGACCAAGACTTCTCTGACATCTTTTCACGATCTTCGATTTGTCCTGCGGCATGAATCAGGAAAAGAGGAAAGAGGAGGCTAGGAAGGTTGAAAGACGCTCTTAGGTATACACAGGTCTGCTGCGCCCGGCTGGCCGGCCTCTTCGTAATAGGAGAGCCCCGCACCCAGTGGTTTTTGAGACTTTTCCCTGCAGCTACACACCCGCAAATGGCCATCGTTTCGTTGGCTGGAGAGGGGAGATAATGACGGGATAACGGCTCCTCTTAGTGTGTACTCGAATGAAGACCTGTGGGGGTATTACTGTTGGAAAGAAGTCGTGAAGGGGGCATAGGAGGGAGTACACTACCCGAGGCATAGATACTCCCGGCCTGTAGGCAGAAAGGACCAACCTGTCTTTTACATAGTCATAGACTTTATAGGACAATAAACACAAAACAAACAAACGTTCTGGTCGTCACACCCTGGACACTGGACCCCTGCAGCGTGTAACTCAGTTGGTAAGACTACTGTGCGGATGACTGTGGTCAGTAAGTCCGGCCATGGTCCCAGGGCACATCGAGGGAGACGTTGAATCTGATATACTAGGCGCGTTGCTTTATTCCAGTTCCTCTGGGATAGGAAGGGGTACTGGTTCCAGTGCCGGCAACATTATAATGACCGCCATGGCTGGATGGTGCAGTGGTACATCATCTTGGTCGGTCTCTAAAGTAAGGTGTGGGTAGCTAGGACACATATCTCACTCGAGACAGGAGACCGCTGGTTCGAATCCAGCAAACATAACTACATTTCTCGCGGCGCTGGTATGCATGGATGATGAAGGCATGCTTGGATAATCAAAGGTTTTAAATTTCCCTTTGGTGGGCACATACGGAGGAGGCTCGACTATTTGTGTAGACGAACATACCTCATAGTGGTAATTGCAAATGAAATCCAGAGTATGAGTGTCTCTAATGTCAAAAGAGTCATCCTACATGTTTACATAGTACCGGTCATCTGTCATAGCTTAATAGCTGCATACACATTAAATAATTTAAAAAAATTAAAATAAAAAAATCATGCTTTGTCAAGACTTTTCTGACATTTTAGGACGACCTTCGGGAAGGAGTTGGAAGGAGGCTAGAAAGGCAGAGGGTGAATTTCCCGAGGTACACGCAAGTCTGCACCACCCAGCTGGCCGGCCTCTTCGAACGCTTCAGAAGGGGCACTATATCTTCAGATTTAGTCCTAATGTAGGTATTAGGAGAGCTCCGCACACAGTGGTTTTTGCAATTTTTCCCGGCTGCTATACACCCGAAAATGGCCATCGTTTCGTTTGCTGGAAAGGGGAGATAATGACGGGCAAAGGTATCCTTGGCCTGTAGGCAGAGAGTGTTAAAGTTATGAGCTTGAGCGAGTATGTAGGTTAGAGCGGAATCAGTAAGTCTTGTATAAAGTTGTAGAAAGAAGAATTGACTGGAAACAAGTGTATTGAGATGTATGGTTCTGAGTAAACTTATATGATAAAAGTGAAATTGCCTGAGCGGATTTCCGTCAACTGTGGTTTTTGACCAGTATTCATCAATCTCCATGAATCATAAGTTATGATCCCTGTAGATGTAGATCTATATACATACAGGTATGTGTGATAGAAATAAAAAGCCAAATACATGTATGTCGGTAATAGATCCGAGAAGCCTTTAACCTGCATTTGATACATAATCATCTGATGGAATGCTAGTGTGAAATAAATGCCAATATGCATTAAACTTTCCGTGAGGAATGTGCTGATGACAATGATATAGGAAGGTGAATTTGATAACCTAATTAGCCGGACTTACAAATGAGTTATCCTTGGCATTCCAAGGTATATCATATTTCAACAGAGAGGACCTCCATGTCCTATATAGTCATAGACTCACACAGGACAATAAAATGAAATAATAAAAATAACTTCGTAAGGGTTGCAGCGTACTTAGAATGGGCGAAATCTTGGTACGCCACAAAGCAAACTTAACAGCCTAAAAGATTTGCTTCAGCAGATCCTAAAACTTGGGCAGCAGCAAAGTTCTACCAATGCTGCCACTCTTGAACTACTAATATAAGCTTCCGGCAGTCACCGTTTTCTCTCCACAAAAGCCTGACGAGGGCCCAAAGTAGCTTAGCAATCAAAATTCGAAGCGAGCAAATCGGGCTCAATTCTTATTTATACAGAAGATAAGTACCAGGAGTTTATCACCCGAGATGTCCGCATGACTACCAATCACAAAATCCCAAGCTTATGATCATTTCCTGCCCTAAGTGGTCAAGTAGTAGAGGTCAAAACCTGGAGACAAGCCCGAAATCGATCCTTTGAAGCAATGACCAACAATCCCAGCGATATGAAAAGGATTACACAATGGATTATTAATCATGGTTGGATAGAACAATTCCGCATGACAAATGCAGTCGAAATGCTGCTCAGGGAACGAGACGGAACATGTACAAAGTTGGGGTTGATAGAAGGAACGTGATTGGTACACATCGACGGCGTTACAGTGTAACTGTACTTCCTGCAGGATAAATTGCAAACTTGAAGAATTAAATCAGAAAGCTTGGGGGGTTTTCACAGTAAGGTATCCCCCTGTGTAAATATATAGATAGGTTTACAGCCACCTGCATGGGCCCATAGGGCGCCAAATCATGTTCAATGAATTCAAATTCAAAATAATAATAACTTCAAAAACGTCATTCTACATGTATATACAGTACTGGTCATGTGTTATAGCTACATCGCTGAATACACATTAGATGATTTTAAAACAAAATTAGAATAATTTAAACTGGCCTGTTTATGGGATTATCACTGCAGGCGCAGTTAGATTGGCTCGTAATAGGTTAGACTGTCTCACCTAATTACCCCGCTCACCATGAAGTGTGGTCCAATGTTGTTTTCAAAACTATGGTTTAAACAAATGTATCTCAACGACACCTTTGACTGCCTAACCAAGAGAGTCCTTAACTTTGAACATCACTATCAATTCAACCTCTAATCTATCATACGTTGTCTCTCGAAAAGTCCGCTTCTGAAACCATAGTTCGCAAGAAGCTTACTCGCAATCAATATATTGAACCAAGATCTTTAAAAAGACTTGGCTTGACAACACAAAATATAACCAAAGAACTTGGCTTTACAACAAGGCAAGTACAGCGTACGTGTGGTCGAGATGACGAGAATCCTACACCTCGCAAAGGAAGCTCGCCAAATCTAAGCGCAGAAAAAGTTGATGAACTTGTCGCTTTCGTCCGGGAATTTTCTGAACATTTTCAGATGTCCTATTTAGAGCTTGCGATGTGACCCTTCAGCCACTGGAGAATCCGTCAGCATGTACTTTCTAATGCCCTCATAAAAGGGGTTACAGCTGATGCATTGCTCCGTTGAAACTTCCGTTAAGTGCGGTTAACAAGCCGAAAAGATTGGAGTTTGCTCAATCACATTTAGGTTGGAGCGAGGAGCTATGGAGTCAAATGCCATGGACTGATGAATCTTGCGTATCGTGTTATTCTCAAATGAAACCTCATATCGCAAGAACAGTACGAATGAATTCCATCAAAATCTTCCACGTCCAAATAGCAGATCTTAGCCTGATGATAAGTTTGATGAGATTTGTGTTGTGGCTCATCATGCTCATGGGAACAGCTGGATATTTTGGGGATCACATTACGGATCACTGAAAGGTCCATTCCTAATATGAGAGAAGAATTGAGAATGAATAAGGGCCTCATCCTTTTGTGAAAGGATTTTGCTTCTTCTGAATCAATTTCACTTGAAAATTACAGAATTTTATAGATGCACGACAATGCACTATGCCACAAAGCACACTCAACGAATGAGGTGCTGCGTGAGGGTGTAATATCGTCTAATAGATAGCCACTTTACTCTCTAGACCTTAAGCCGATGGAGTCATTGTGGAATATCTTAAAAACCTTAATTCAGGTACATAGTCCCGAAATAAACGGTGTCAGGCTTGTGCGATCTGAAACGATAAGAATATTGCTAGAGGTCACATGGGACTCAATCACCTCCTAGGAGCTATCATAAACAGCCGGAAGCATGCACGAAATATGTGTAGCGGTGATATAGGCAAACGGAGAGTATACAAGGTATCATGATGGAGCAGAATATTACAAAACATGTAGAATGTTTTCATTTTATTTGCGAGCCATACAGAGGGCTTCGATGTATACTTATGTAATGCAGTGCAATTATACTTGAAATAGATTTGTATTTTTAGGTATTATCAATTAATTTTTTATTTCTTTTGATTTTTTAATGAAGAACTTCATTCCTTCCAAAGTTGAATATCGTCCTCATTATTTCGAATTTCATGGAATATCATTGGTTAGTACACTTGCTCACATAAATCGTGGACGAACTAAATGGGGGCCTACATGAAGACCAAACCATTCAAATCTTTAGTCACAGGGATCTCAACCCATTCATTTTGACCCATCTATCTTTTCTGCCCATGAGAAGCTGTAGGAATGTAGCAGGGGTCGAAATGTCCACTTGGCATCCCACTAAACGTTAAATAACAAAGCAAACAAGGAGAGCATTTCCTTAGCAATCGAAGGCAGGATCGTAGGAACATGTCCAAAAAGGAAGATAATTTTATCCTTCCAATCAAACAAAGTTAAGCTCATCATAATTTAAGCTTAATACTACAAGTACAAGTCGTAGATTGCATGATACGTGCTTAATTAAAACATCCATGGGCTAGATCTACAGAGATGAAACTATTTTCCCCGATGGATGTGAGATAGTCAGATAACGGCGAATGATTCATCATCGAGTGCGGAATCATGGATTTTACTTTCGATCTGATAAGTGTACCTGGCCATAAAATAATTGACCTTGATATTTTACTCTGAATTGAATAAATTAATTGATTGGCAGCTTCTGTCTATTCGTCTACTCAACTAAGATGTAATATCTATCCAAGATTCGCAAATTTGAGAAAAGCGGCCCTAATCAAGAGGCTTTCATACAGATTCGCTCGTTGCAAATCGTTTTTTTATTGCTCTTTTGGCTATCCAGAATTTCTTACAGGTCTTCCGACAAAGATGTGGATTAATTTCAGTGTTACTCTTGCAATATCTTGTTTAATACTTCAAGTCAATGGTGATGACGTCCCATACTCGGATATGTACCTTCCGGATGGAATCAATGGCTTCGTATGTAATTCAGAATTTTATTCCATCGATCATGTACGGGAAGCAGCGAAGAAAGGTGTCGAGGCGTTTTTCTACAGAAAAAGGCCTTTAAAATTTCCAAAAACATTCGAAGATACACAACTATATAATGTGAAATCAGATATCCTTCTCTCATGGCCTATTATGTCCAGTGGATTATTTTATAATAGTAATGAATCAATTCCTCTGTGTTCTATTTCTATATTTATTGATTGAAACTGAATCAAAGTCTAGAAAACTCAGGGAAATCTCGCCTCATCATAAACACTCGAGGTCAAATCTTGGGCATAGTTGTGATTTCCTTCCAAAAGCTATCTCATAGAATTAGTTACATTAAATGCATACCGGTACGCAGGTCTCTTGAAGAGAATAATGAAGAGCAAACCTTGTTGAATGAATATTGGGGTCTAGCTAATCCTACGTTTGGATACAATTGTGGCTTGAAGTTTTTCCCAAAATCCATAGTAGACACGATGACAGGACCAAACTTGACCAAATATTATCAACAAAGACTAAGCGGAAGACACGACTTCTCCTTTCTCCAAAAATACACGGGCAATGAATTCAGCGGGGTTGATCTTTACTTGGACCCCATGCATCAAAAACTAACCGATAAATATTCCTCTGGTATTTGTATTACCCGTCATCGGTCATTCTCATTCTAATCACTCTCTGCTAGGTCCATCTGGTAGATTTCGTGTTGTTTTTGACATAAGCAATGGTGAATTTAAGGGCATCATCAATGTAGAAGAGAGAAATAAAAAATGCGTCACTGTATGGGATGTATCATCCATCTCGTCGAATAGTATTTATATCTCATCATCTACTTTAAATCTCGATGGATTTCGAGACAGTTATTGGCCCAAGTCTTGCTTAGGACATTGGCTCAAGGCAAAATTAATATGGCTCTATTTAGAGTTTGCCCTAAAAGATTTGATGTCTACTTTGAATGGAAGTAACCCTAATTTACTTATTAGAAACCAGAAATTCAGACACTTCTGGTTATTGAGACCTGAAGAAACCAATAACGACTGTAAATATTCCTGATAAACTCTTCCCAAAATCTGAATTTGACTCAAATATAGCCTCAAATCACGTTTTCGTGATACTTTACAACACAGAACTTGATACTTATTATCTTTATCTTATAACAACGCGGAATTTTAGATTTGATACTCTTAATCCATGTCTGGTGTTTTCTAGCGATGTTATTCACGCTTTACGGAAACATATCGGAGATAAACACAACCCTGTGGAAAGCCTTTCCCTAGACCACTAATACACTGTTAATCTATGCCTTAGTTGGTATGTTATGGAACGACTGGATCCAATTAAAGGCAGTCTAACATCGATAAATGTGAATGTGTTGTGATGGGCATGTTATTCAGCTAGTGTTGGGATATTGAGAAGGGATTGTTACGAGAGTAAGATAATAAAGATGGTAATATGCGATATGCGGAGGAATGTATATCGTGGTACTACAAGTGTAGAGTGATCAAGATGTGTTATATACCTAGGATGTGAACACCTTTCACTTGACCAACTAGCTCACTTATCAGCATCTCCTGATACGCCCTAATGTTGCGATATCATAGAGCTTCATTAACTTCCACAACACTTAAAAAGTTTGAACCCTACATCTCTTTTTAAAGAGTTCATTAGTCCTACAGAATAAAATAGAATGAAACTGCATTGTTGTACAAGAGTACTCTTATCCTGGCTTCATCATAATCTGCTGTGTGAACTTCTATGACATGAACGTCGCCCATACAATTCGTTATCTGTTTAATGAGATAAGCCTAGCTGAAGCGATAAATTTAAAAACTGGTCCATGGGCAACTGTTTTGTTAATTTATCTGCAATCTGTCGAGTGCCTGGTGTAAATGTGACTATGATCGGATTTCTCATCACCATGTCATCTCGTATATAGAAGTGCCTAATTTCAATGTGTTTAGCTCTTCGATGAAATTTGGTGGTTTTGGTGAGCTCTATTGCAGCCTGATTGTTGAGATATAGAAGCGAAGGTTTCGTAATTTAACGTTTGTGTCATGAGCAATTTTCTCCATCCAGGCGATTTCTTTGGCTCCTTCACTAGCAGACATGATCTCTGCTTCCATTGAGCTCTGAGCTATGCTTTTCTGACGGTTAGTGGACCAAGTAACTGCGCCCACATTCCAAATGATCGTTTGCCCTTGGAAGGATTTCTTATCATTTTCGGTTCCCCATGTTGTATCTCTCCATGCTGCCCAGATCTTTGTCGTATCGGCAGAACTGTATCTAATCCCGAGTGTACCGGCTGTTGAGCCGAAGGATTCCTGTAGCCTACGCTGGCTAGCGTAGGCAATGACACAAAGCGAATATTTGGGAGAGGTCTCGGAAGCCACGGAGCTTAGAGTATTCTCATTGAACCTTCTGGAAACATACTGAAGGTTCATGAGGATGACAGGTGTACCGAGATGTAACAGTTCCGATATATAAAGCTTGGGCGTTTGTATGTCGAAAGGTAAGTTTATTTATTAACTGAAGAACAAATGTAATGCTATATCTAATGCCCTTTATAAACATGATTCCAATATTCCAAACACTAGTAGCTGTCCTCCAGTCGTGCTCCCATTATTCAGGTGCGGGTTAGTTTCTAACGTCTCAAACATAGGCAGTTCCAGACTTTCAATACAAGCGTAACTTAGCGCTGACACTAAGGATATGTCTGTGCTGAATAGCACAGGCTACAGGGATCCTATCGGCTTACTAGCCGTCACACGAGAACCTTCTAGGTAGTTGTCGAATAGTCTCAGTCATTCAGGTTACAGGGAGAATCTTCTCGAAAGGCAATAGTTCAGAATGTATATATATGTAGTCTTTAGCTTCAGGAATTCTCTCCTCAGAGAATTATAATAAATATACAGTACCTACAAGATCGCACATGCACCTTGTACTGAAACTGTGACACCGAGCGATCTTTTACCGTTGAGGTATCTGAGTAGATGCTTTGCCATGCTCAAATGGTTTAAATTGGGATCAGAAATAAATCGTGCAAGTTGCCCTACGGCATATGATATATCCGGCCTTGAACCTTTGGATATATATAGGACAGATCCAATAATTTGTTGATAGAGGCATACATCATCATCTTTGAGCGTTTGATGGATATCATCTTTGGCAGTTGGCTTTAGGACTGTTCCTGCTGGAAGTGGGAGATCCTTTGGTATGCTTTTCTCCATTCCCAGTCGCTGAATGGGTTTTGTTGTATAGGCAGTTTGATGAATGCGAAGTGTATAAGGAAATGGTTAAACTGTCCTTTGCAGCTATTGATGGTGACATGAATAAAGATGATGATTGTGATTGGGATAGATTTCTATATCTTTTAAAATACATGACATTCTCAGGTTCATATACCTCGAGCCAAGCAACCAGATTATCTTCCTCCAGATCTAGATTCATCAGAATAATTACTTACTCAGTAAAATTCTCCTAGTCTCAGTTGTATGTTTAGGATCTTGACTAGGTTTCTAGTAACTAGTCAATGATGTTTCTCCTATCACTAAGACATAGTCATGGTTGATACAACAGGTACAAACGATGAATCGTGTCTATACATGACGTTGTGATATAGTCATAATCGTCTGAATAATATCAACTCATGAATGAATCATGTCTCTACATGAAAAAGTGTGCGCTCTTGTCTATTTCTTTCCACCTGAATTCCGACGAAAGTTTCAACTGTGTGGAAACTCGAGGGACAAAAGACAATTTGCGAGTGGTCAAAAGCTGGCGTGGACTCAAATCATAAGATTCTATACCAAATAGAAAAGTATCTAGAAGGATATGAATCTGTATATATGTACATAAGTGTTCCACTGTCGAATGGAGTTGCCAACACGAAACCTCCAGTCGCTCATTGTCTTCAACCCAAGGGTTTTGCATGAAAATCAATATCCATGACAAACCTTTTGTATCGTGATTTATCACACTCAATACTCGTGTGTGTGAAACTAGTCGTTGGAATTCCTGGATTGACCCTGTGTCGGCTTACCAACTATTGGACCGACGACCACGTGGCCACTAAAAATTTCGGGGCGTCACAAACTAGTCCTAGCGCTTTGCAACTCCATTTATTCATGATATCTAATTTGACGGGATTTAAATTTCCGCGTATCTCTATGATTAGCATATTATCTACATAAAGAAGTACGAAGACACCTGTACCTATAAACATACTTGGATGAGAATCTCTGCTCTTTTAAAAAATTTGATTAAAGTGATCTTTGACTTCTTTGAACCAAATATGCGAAGCTTGCTTCAAACCGTATAGCGATTTGTTTAGCTTGAGGTAATTTTCCTTTCGATTGATTCCAGGGTGTTGTAAGGAAAAGAAGTCAGGTATCTCCATGTAAATCTCTTCTTCTAACTTTGGATTTAGAAAGGCCGTATCCACATCAAGCGCTTCAATTTCAAGATGGTCTACTGCAGCCTTGGATAGAAGTATCCGGAGTGTGTTGTACTGTATGACTGACGCAAAAGTCTCGAAGTAATCAATACCGTACTGCTGTTCAAATCCACGGACAACGATTCGTGCTTTTCGTCTGTCTAAGCTGCCGTCACTTTTGAACTTCTTTCTGAGAACTATTATGCTGGATATTATTTTCTTTCCAGGCGGTGGAGACCCAGTCAAAATCGTATAAGTATTGGTGGCTTGCAGAGAGAGCAATTCTGATTTGATTGCCTCTTTCCATAATTTGGGATCTTCATGCATGGCCTGTTCAACAGTAATAGATTCAAATGGAGTAGTGGGCACTTGAATCGATGACGACTCACCGGCATTAATATAAACTGCTTGTGCAGATATTGCATTTGCTGTAACAACATGGTTGAACACAGCCTTCGCCACTCTTCTCAGCGGTCTGCCAAATCTTGATTTTGGCAGGGAGCAAGGAGTCTGCCCAATCGATTGTTCGATGGCTTCTCCGATAATCTGAGGAGCACTTTCGTCAAAGCTCACTCGCTCTCCTAGATTTTCTTGCTCTACTACCCTCATGGTGGCCTCTTCCACTACTGCAGTAGGACGACTATCCTCAACCATGGGTTCGTGTGAGAGCTTATTCCACGCATTCTCGTGGCAGCTTCCTTCACGTCTTATTGCGGGAGTCTGTAGCTCTACCGAACCTATGTAGGTTTCTTGCTCGACCATTCTAATGGGAGCCTTCTGTATATAGCGTTGATCAGACGCATCTCGAGCCTCTCGCAGGCGAGTTAGAGGATTTTGCAATTCAGAGTTATTTTCGCTCGAACTCATTGCCCCAATTGGGTGAGTTGCAGCGCACTTCTTACGCGCTTGCTTAACACCTTTCTGTCTAGCTTCTATCAGCTGCGACTGGTACATCTTTGTTCGCTCTAAAGGTACTTGTCTAGGTGTTAGCACATCTAGTCTATCAGGTAGAGTAAAGAGTGATATGTCAATCTTAGGAAACTCATATTCATTGAACTCAACATCAGCAGAGATTGTATCTCTTAGGGTAAGCGTATCAAGTAGCTTCCAAATTTTCGTTGAAGTCATTCCTATCATGATGAATTTTCCCTCCCTAATGTGAGGTTGCCATTTTTGAGGATTTAACTCGGCAGGGTAAAGCACATCTGCTTTGCACTCGAAAACTCTTATATTTGCTAGATCTGCAGGCTTTCCATAATAATCGCTGTAGGGAGTGAATCTTTCTGGGGCATCATCATCAGCGAAAGGTAGCGCGGATGTGGGAGCCCTGTTCTTGATCCAGGCCGCATTCTCGACAGCATAATCCCAGAGCTGGTGAGGTAGCTGTGCCTCATAAGACATAGACCTTGCTATGACGCCTATAATGCCCATCCATCTTTCAGCTACTCCGTTCATTGAGTGTTTGTATGGTGGACTTGGTTCAAACGTTATACCTACTTCTTTCAAGTAGTGTTGAAGGGCAGTACCAAATTCACTCCTACCATTGTCAGCTCTCATGTAGACAATCTTATTGCCAGATTGCAGCTCAGCTTCGGCCATTATTTGCTTGAATGTGACTAGGACCTCGTTCATTTCCTTCGTCCTTAGTAATCTGACCCAGCACATCCTTGTTACATCGTCTACCATGAGGAAGAAGAACCGATATACTCTGACTGTGTCAGGGCTCGTGGACGGTGGACTAGGATTAGGACGGAGAGTAGGACGAGGACTAGGACGAAGACGAGGACTGGGTCGGAGACGAAGACGAGGACTAGGACGAAGACGAGGACTGGGTCGGAGACGAAGACGAGGACTAGGACGAGGACGAAGATGAGATCAAGAGAGTAGGTAAATTACAAGACAAGAAGCTACAGTACAAATACAGTCTCAGAGCTCCCTTAAGTACATGAGAGCAGTTACCATAACCGGTGGTGCCATAGCCTAAATCCGTATCATAGCAACAGATTGGTATCTTGGGTGGTAACTGTTGCTATCGCAACACTGTAACTATCGCAACGCATTAACTGTGATTTGAGTACACTCATGACACGGTTGGCCAGGTGCAACACAACTTTACAGGGTCAGTCCGTGACAGACTGAGATAGATTGGATTCCTGAGATATTGCAGTGAACTCGACAAAGAATGGTATTTGAGCAATTTTCAGATTCCTTGTTGAAGTTTTCTTTCATCTTTCCTGCTAAGCATGCTTCACAAGAATTTGATCCAATCGGAATTGATCTTTTCTCACTAGGAACTTTTAGTCCAGTGTGACCTGTTTTCAGAATCTTATCAATATCTTTGATGTTAATATGGCCCATTTTTCTGTGCAGAATGTCCAACTCAATCTCTGTTTGGTGCGGCATTTGTTGCTGAACTTTTGTGGCTGATGTTGCTTGAAGTATTGATTTGGTTTTAACTTTGAAGACACCATCCTCTCCTTTTGCTTCAAGCAAGATTGAGCCGTTCCGTGTTATTTGACAATGGCCATCAACAAACTTTACATCTATACCTCTCTTGTTGAAGGCCCAGACGGACAGAAGCCACATTTGACCAAACTCAGGAATAAACCATACTTCTCTTAGTTCAATTATCTTGTCACTAGTCCTAAAAGATATATTGCCATAGCCTTTGCATTGAATAATTTTTCCATCTGCCATTTGGACAGACTTTGGACTGCTCCATCTTCTAAGCGTAGAGAAGTCGTCCCTCAGACCACTAAAATGTTCTGACGCTCCAGGGCCGATTATTGTGAGAATTTCTCTGGGCTTGGTAAGTATGGCGTGTTTTGTGACAGTTGGGAAAGCTGTTGCATTAGGGTTCAAAAGCCGTGTAAATTTTAGGAGTTTATGAATCCCGCTGGTGATCAAGCTCTGTATATTTTCGGAAATTGTTTTATTTTGTGGGCTTTTACTTTTACTTGATATTTTAGATAAAGGTAGACTTTCATCCAGGTTTTGGTCTGAGAAAGCAGTGTGTCTATGTTCAAGATGATAAGACAGGTAGGGTGAATCATTTTCATTTATGTTTCTAACTTGGACATGTTGAGCATTAGCATCACTCCTAGCTTTATTCATGTTCTTGGCCTCTTGTAGAAAGAGATAGAGGATCACTTAAAGCAGAGCGGAGAAGAGTGAATTGATTATTTGTTCATGTGTAAAAAGATATCAATCAAGACCATAAAAAACGACGTCATAATATGATTAAGTGAAAATCAGTAAGTTGTAGTAGACGATCATTTACGCTGTATTCCCTTGTCATAGAAGTAGAGCCACACTAGTACCTGTTCATGCAAATCTTACAGGGGAGATGGAACTAGAGTGTAAATAGCGGATGTAGGGATTGCGTTGGGAACCCTTATGTAATGAAGGTAATTGTTACTAATAGGATTATACTTCATTTTCCAACACCTCTCTGCTTTTAGATTGCTTAATGCGACAATCTCGTTCTACATGTCCTTTTCTACCACAAAAGAAACACTCCTTTTTGTCAGTTGCCATTCCTCTATGTTTTCCTTTTCGGTAAGGCTCTCCGCAGGCTTGATCACGGCGATTAAATTGCGTTAGATTGCGTCCCCTTCAATATGTACTACTTCCTCATTTTCTATTGCTGCTGCGTGCAAGATTTGCAGCTTGTGGTTGGGGCTGCTGAGCATGAGAGATGTTGGACTCACAAGATCGAAGATAGGTAAATGTTTCTGCGAGAATTCTACCCATGTTTAGAGCGTGTGATAGAGCCGTTGACCATATGAAGTTATCTTTAGGGTGTAAGGACTCCTCTCCCGATCCTCCCGATCCTCCCGATCCTTCCGATTCTTCCTTTGCCATATAATTTTACCCTTCTTCTCATGTTGTTATGACAACAGTATAATCCTTTACATATGGAATCATGTTGATATTAGGTTAATGTCTATGTTATGATGAGCTAGTGGAAGGAAAGCAGGTATATATGATGGCTTAGTCTGTAACTTCAGAGTTCTTCACGCTTAGTTTTCTGTCATACCCAACACCTTCGGAACACCTTCGGATTACCTCTTGTACCATTAGTTACCTCTAGTACCCACTCATACCTTTAGACCTCTTAGCTATTTATATTACCCATCTTTCAAACCTTTAGTTCCTCCTATTTATCTCCAGTAGACCTTCAGTCATCACTAGCGACCCATTCCGACCTCTTCTCACCCTCCATTTCCGCTTCAGGTCAAACGCCTACGCTCCAATCTGACAAGGGAGAGATGCAATTAGCTGCTCTTTTACATCCTCCTCAGTGATTGATCTTGAAGTCATTGATAGTTTGACTGTTCTGAAACGGAAGCCGATGAATTATTAAACACTGGTTTCATAACCTGTTGGGATATTAAGAAGGGATTATCACGAGAGTAAGATAATATAGACGGTAATATGGGATATGCATAGGAATTTATATTGTGAGTACTATAAGTATAGAGTGATCAAGATGTGTTATGTACCAAGGATGTGGACACCTTGCACTTGACCAACTAGATGACTAAGCAGCATTTCCTGACACAAGTGATAGGTTTATGTTATCACGTGATGTGGAGTCTAGTTGAGTAAGCGACGGTCCCAGAAGCGAGCTGGTAGAGTTTTCAGACCAGCGAGGCTGCATGCCTCTGTCTCTCCTTGTCTTTTCTTTTAGTTATTGTGCGTAGTTTTTTTATGAATGATGAGCACTGGAGATATTCTTGGGGTAGACTTAGAGACAGTTGTGATATAATGTTCGTGAACTGAGTTGTAGACTTTAGAAGGGATTATTATTTGCTAAAGTATAATGGATAAAGTGTGTGATCTATGTTGGACACTTTTGGGGGCAGTGCCTGACTAGCTGTCTAAATACATGAGAAGCTGGTCCGTGCACTGCTATCACTTCTCAACATCCTGATCCTCAACAGATCTCTACAACCACTACGTAGCTTACCTCAATTGTGTAGGCACAGCGACTATATTAATCCATGACCTAGACCATGCACGTCTCTACGTTGTGTTAGCACGGACTAGGATTACAACAGTCCCTCTGTCGATGTGCTGGCTCAGAGCGATTGTGACACGGAAGTGACTGTTTCTCAGTGGATTTGTGTTTGGGTTTTGGCTTTTGTTAGTGGATCTGCTAGTTGGTCTAATGATGGAATATATGTGACTTTTATGCGACCATTTTTGTACTGTTCTCTGCAGTAGTGGTTCCTCAGTGCTATGTGTTTGGATCGCTTATGGTTATCATGGTTTTTGATCAGAGACAGTGCTGATTTGTTGTCGACGTACAGGTTGGTACATTCCGTTCCTTCTATGAGCTTTGTGAGTTTGAGTTCTTCAAATAGAGATTTGATACATTGCAGTTGTTGACAGGTCTCTGTGGCTGCAAGATACTCTGCTTCTGTTGTTGAGAGAACTACTTCTCGCTGCAAATGTGATTTCCAGAAGATGGGTCCAGATGCAAGCCTGATTAATGTCCCGGATGTCGACCGACTGGTCGAGGGATCGGCTGCAAAATCTGCATCTGAGTATGCCTCGAGGATTGGTTTCTCGTTGCTTCTGGTAAATGTGATGCCTTTATCCGGATGTTTGGCTATGTAGCGAAGGATGCGGCGGGCAGCTGAGATGTGCTCTGCGGATGGATTGTTTAAGAATCTTGCAAGGTGATTTACAGCGAAGGCAATGTCAGGACGTGTGTTATTGGCTAGGTATTGGAGACCTCCGATGATCGAATTGTACTCTAGCTGTGATTGCCTTGAACATTGAGAACCGTTGGGTTCAATTAGCCTTTCTATTGGTGTATTTGCTGGCTTACAGTCATCTAATCCATGTCGCTTTAGAAGGGTGCGGACGTATTGGCCCTGAGAAAGTTCGAGTTAATTTTCATTTTCCTTGATGTGTATGCCAAGAAATAAGTTTGTGTTGACGCGTTTGAGGTTATATTTTTTGTTTAATGCTCGCATTAATAATTCTATTTTTGTATTGTTTGGTCCTATGACTTGAAAGTCATCTATATGTAGGAGTACAAATAGATCATTTTGCGCATTTGAATATAAGCACACGTCTGATGTTGTTGGATGAAGGCCAAGTGTTGCTAGGGTTGCTCTTGCGTCATCGTACCAGAGGGCTGCTGCTTGTTTGAGGCCGTAAAGGCCTTTCCTTAGGCGGATGACATGATTTCCCTCTTCAAATCCTTTTGGTAACTCCATGTATAGATCTATTTTGAGGTCTGGATTGAGGAATGCTGTTGGAACATCACCTTGACATCTGTACCATTTAAGGTAATGGGCTATTACTAACATAATCCTACCTGTTTCAGGCCTCTGGGTAGGGGCGAAGGTTTCCTGATAGTCGATGCCGGGTCTTTGAGTAAATCCTTTTGCGGTGCATTGTGCCTTCTATTTATCAACACTTCCATCCGCATTGTACTTCTTTTTGAAGACCCATTTGCATTTCATTGGCTTTCGACCTTTTGGTAATTTTCGCGTTTAATTATGTCGAATGTTCCTGTGTCAATGAGTGATTTTATTTCCTCATTTGCAGCTTTTTTCCATTTTTGAGCCTCTGGGCTGGACATCGCTTCTTCCCAGGTCTTTGGGTCACTTGATTCAAGTGCTGACTTTCCATGATGGAGGCGATAATAGTCAACTCGTTTTACTGCTCGTCCACGTTTTGTACGCATCATGTCTCCCTCTGGCGAGCAGGCTCTCTTTTGGCCAGCTAGGGATTTGACTGGGTCCCAACCAGTCATAATGAGATCATTTGGTTGTAGTTCTGATTCGGAACTTTGTGCGTTATCTGTTTGGTTGCGAGAGATATTTGATATGTCAACTTTTCCAATACCTGCCCCATTGTTTACATTGATTATTTCTGAGCTACCTTTCTGTTGTATTAACCCAGTCTCCGGTGAATGTGGCCTTTTGTGCCCAGCTATTGATGGTATTGGGTCCCAACCTGTCATAATACGATCGTATTTCTGAGCTTCCTGATTTTCTGGTGATTTTGTGTTTGGATAGTGTTCCGAATCACTTTCAGGAGAGTTGAGCTCGATTGGATCGCTTATGTCAGGGTTTGAGTTTATATCTGACTTCAATGGGTCCGGTTGCGGATTGATTAATGCCAAGGGATTGGGACTCATATGCTGCCAGGTTGATTGAGGCACCGGAGGGGTGGTTGGAGGCTGATCAACGTAAGTTTTGTCATTCTTTTCAAGAGAAGGTAGCGTTATAAATGTATTGTTAGGTGGCGGAGGTTTATTTGCAGGTATTGGGTCGTTATTTAGCTCAGATTGAGGTATGTTTCCTGGGTATTGACTCAGATCTGGCGGTGATGCGTTTAATGGCAGATTGTTAGGATCTGATGTTGACGCATCTTGGTTGGGCAGTTTGTTGTGCGGCAATGAAGGACTTTGGTATGTGCCTAATGTGGGTGTGATTGGTTGATCGTTGTTCCAGTAGTTTGTGGCTCTTTCCTTATTTATTTGGTCTAGTTCATCTCCCAATAGAACATCTTCATTAAATGTTGCGTGTGGAGTGAAACTGACAATCCACTTCCATCCTTTGGTTGGAGTTTTGTGTGGATGGAGTATGAGGAAGTTCTTGGAAGTGTTTACTTCGAAGCCTAGGAACCACCCTTTTTCTGCCCTTGGTTCAAATTTGCTTGGTTTAGGACTGATTAATTTGTATGCTCGACAGCCGAATCGTGGTAGATTCCTGAGATCAATTTTATCCATGTGCGGTTGTCGTAGGCTTTGTAAGAAGTCGATGATGGGGATCTTTTTTGTTCGTAAGCAGTATAACCTATTGAGAATGAAGCATGCATGTTGCATCGCGTAGGACCAGTAACATGGAGGCATATTTGCATCTATAAGGATGGACCTCGTTACTCTGAGAACTACTTTGTTGGCAGCTTCTGATGCTCCATTCTGTTCTGGTGTGTAGGGAGCTGACGTATGGGTACGTATTCCATGTTGTTCACAAAAGACTTTTGTCTTAGAGAATTCGGATCCTCCGTCTCTAAAGATAGTTCGCACTCGTTTGTCATAAATATGGTGCATGATTTTAACCCATTGCACTAATGATGAGGCGATTTGGTCTTTTGTTTGGCTGGTGAGTACCCAATGCATGCGAGTTTTCGCGTCAGTGATTATTACGGCGTACTGCTTTTCATCGACAGATGGGACTAGTTTACCTACGGTGTCCACAAATACTTCGTCCAATGGCTCATACGGTGTTGGCCTTGAGTCCCGCGACACATGTCGTTGAGCCTTGCTTAGATGGCATGTTTCGCATATTTTAAGATCACTTGTGTCAATGCCTTCAAGTCCTAAAGAGTGATCTTTTGTCTTCTTAAGAATGTTTTGTGCAATGTGTCCTAGTCTTTGGTGCCAGCGTTGCGCATTGCTGGTCTTCTGAATCCTCGCTACCCCAGGTGCTGCGATGGATTTATCTTTCATGCGCTTGTCATGTAACAGGGGATGAATGTAGTAGACGTCGTTGTGGAGAATTAGTCGGGCAATGGGCACGTCTCTCTGTTCATGATTATGTTTTACTAGGAGCATTTTGGCATAGTCAGGGAACACCCCTGCTATTCTTTGTAGTCTACCTGCGGAGACAATACCAGAGGCCGATCTGGGTGAGTATAGGCAGTCATTTAAAATCAATTGTTGTTGCCCGATCTTTATAGTTGCGCTTCCTTGTTCAGTTAGCGATGATCTGCCTACGGCTTGGTCAAATCGAAAGGGATTTTGTCGATTGTATATTTCAGCAAACACGGATCTATCAGGCAAAAAGTGGTGCGAAGCACCCGTGTCATAGATTATAGGTAGTTTATTGTATCTGGATGCTGATGCAGCTACTCCGCTTGATATTTTTTCGTCACAGGGCTCGCTAAGCAGCGCTTCCATTTGACTCCTATAATATTCCTCATCTTCACTGTCGCTGGCCTCAGCAATTGCCTTCCCTTTTCCCAATCTTTCACCATATTTTTGGAATTCTCCTTCCATTTCTGCCCTTTCTGACCAGTTGCAAGTTCTGGATGTTGCTTGAAGCATTTTTTTTAGTATGTTATGCTTACATCTCTTGCACTGGCGTCGGGATTTGGTGATGATTTTGGATTGGCTGCGGAAGCGCTGTGGATGGGTTCATAGGTGTTGTTTGCCTATGATTGTTTGCAGCGACAGTGCGAAGTGATGACATCATTGACCTTAGGGATGTCGGTCTATCTGAAGCATCGATGGCTCTGTTGTCTCTCCAGGAGCTTAACCAGGGGACGTGAATAGTCCCGACTAAAAAGAATCCCGCAGCTGCGGCCTCAGAAATGGCCCATTCGGTTGGTTGGTCATCGGACATACTAAGGGCTTCAGCTGCGGTGATCATATTCTGGTTAGCAGTCTGGAATTTGTTGCAGTACCGCTCTATTGAGTCGGTGAACTTGACTGCTTGGAATTGTCGGAGCGCATCGATGTAGGTGGCTGAGGACGTTTCTCTTCTAGGCGAAGAGACGCTGTTGTACAGGGCTTTGGCGGAAAGTCTTATGTGGTCCCTGGGCGAGACTTTCTCGCTGAGACGTTCGAGGATTATATTCCTCGCCTCTGTCTCATGGTTCTTCCATGTCAAGACTGCTCTTCGGTGAGTCCTCCATATCTCCTCCCAGGCATCATTTGTTATTTGATCTTCACGTTTTGGTTCACTGGTCGAAAGATGGGATCGACGTCGGGATCATCGTGGATAACGTGGCCGGTGAGGTCGCGTTTGGCCAATCGTGCCCGAAGTGATGCGTCCCATCGGCTGAAAGAATCTGTTTTGCCGAGGATAACAAGTGAAGTGTTTTTGGACATGTTTAACTCGTGTGCAGAGGAAAACGCCGGGGTCATAACCTGTTATGAATGATGAGCACTGGAGATATTCTTGGGATAGACTTAGAGACAGTTGTGATATAATGTTCGTTAACTGAGTTGTGGACTTTAGAAGGGATTATTATTTGCTAAAGTATAATGGATAAAGTGTGTGATCTATGTTGGACACTTTTGGGGGCAGTGCCTGACTAGCTGTCTAAATACATGAGAAGCTGGTCCGTGCACTGCTGTCAGATTGGAGAAAAGGCGTACGGACTGAAGCGTAATTGTAGTGGAAAAGAGGTTAGATAGACTGCGAGAGATGACTGAAGGTCTACTCGAGATCACATAGAGAAACTAAAGGGTTGAATTTGGTAGTATAATTATCTAGAGAGACTAAAGGTTCGAGCGAATACTGGTGTTGACTAATGGTACTAAAGGCGACCGGAGATGATCGGGAGGTGTTGGGTATGACAGAAAACTAAGCGTGAAGAACTCTGAAGTTACAGACTAAGCCATCATATATACCTGCTTTCCTTCCACTAGCTCATCATAACATAGACATTAACCTAATATCAACATGATTCCATATGTAAAGGATTATACTGTTGTCATAACAACATGAGAAGAAGGGTAAAATTATATGGCAAAGGAAGAATCGGAAGGATCGGGAGGATCGGAAGAGGAATCCTTACAACTGCTATCACTTCTCAACATCCTGATCCTCAACAGATCTCTACAACCACTACGTAGCTTACCTCAATTGTGTAGGCACAGCGACTATATTAATCCATAACCTAGACCATGCACGTCTCTACGTTGTGTTAGCACGGACTAGGATTACAACAAGTTTTAGGTCCAAATACAAAGCATTTACTCTTTTATCTTTCAAGAGAGTGTTCTAGTGTCAACCTGAGGTCGGTCGTAATACTAGACTGTCAAATATTTCTCAGTGCTGCGTAATTTCCCATCACTTCAGCTAAGGCTCGCCAGGCTATGTCATGTCTACTTTCTAATTGCTGAGTTGGAGCTGGGATGCTACTAGCTTCATTCATTTGTTCTCTCAGAGATTCTCCTTAATCTCGGCTTCACAAGAATAAGATCTTTATCCCGATCTCAATTACTCTGTTCAAATTCTAGATAGCTTGGCAACTCGTTTACTTGTTGATTTCGGTACTCAGTGGCTCGGTGTAAAAAACAAAAGGGCTGTAGATTGAGAGGATTGTAACACGCAACAATTTTTTTTTGACTTGGATTGAAAAAGTAACCTGGTGCACATGCAATTAAAGAGATGTAACTAACTTTCACGGGCAGTTTGGCAGTAACTCATTCTTCACGGTAATATATTTGTAGCTCCATAAAGGGGAAACAAAACAGTCTACAGAATCTACATGAACGCATGCTCACCTAATTGCCATGCTAGCGGTATCACCATGCCAACGCTAGAGCCCGTGACACGTCATCAATTTCAGCTACTGTTCAGATTGAGCCCCAGCCAACAACAAATTTTTCAAATCAATGCCACTGTCACGGATCTGAGGACAGGTGCTGGAGCAACTATGTGGTTGATGGTAGTAGATAATAAATCCAAGGAGAGAACTACTACAGGATCTATCTACACATGTATATATAAAAAAGAGCCTCATATTCTACGACGTCATTACATTATCAACTGAAGAGGTTGAGACCGATCTCGTATATTCCCAGCCAATGGCTTCTCATCAACAAGTGGTGCACTGTTGAATCGGATGCTTTACAGATTCCGACGCACAGATATTAGATCGATCAATCGTGCGCACCCTAAATCGGACCAAGCCTATGATAGCCAACATAGGCTACAGAAACCAGCCGGCTTACCAGCTGTCACAGCCACCCATCAAATGAAGATTCAAGAGCATCTGTCAACTCCAGACCAAAGCACACAATACGTACTCGGACGTTTGAAGACACGATAACGGGGGAATAGTGGAAAACTTATCGTGATCTTCCTGAACCCAAATCGCAGATTTCAATGTGCAGTGCTGGTAACAAGTAAGCCATATTAAATATTCATGATGAAACTGAACCCAGTTCATACAGTGTTGCCAAGTCATCACCTAATTGGGCTTACTGGGAAAAGGCATTTGATGAGGAGACTGTTGAAATTGGTGCTTCCAATTATGATAAAGACAGGGATGTGTAGAATACACTTCACTAATCTCCCATTAATTGTGAGGTAAGTATTAATGCGCTTTGACGCAAATACCAGCCACTAGATTTTATTATTTCAAAATATAGTTTATATAGCACTCTGTGTCCTAGTAGGAGTAATTAACAACTCTCCACAACAGATTTACAGACTCCTCTATTTTCCCACTCGCTTCACCAAGTGATATAATCTGTGCCTAACAGCCACAAGCTTTTGCAAACCAATCCGCTCAACAGAGACCAAGGGCTTGACTATGACAAAACCTTTGCTCCAGTTGTACGACTTGATTCTGTGACAGAAACCGAGTTGGTGATCAGTAAATTGATTTATTAAACTATATAAGGAGAAAAGAGAACTCTAGCTACTACTAACAGGTACTTATAAGAGTTGATCTTTGTGGGTCTATAGACTGATGACTTATCCATAAGCATTACACCTGCTATCCAGGCACGCAATGCCAGCTATCACCTAGTTGTGCTAAAGCTCCAACCTCCTGATTAGTAGTGCCGTTTCGTTCCGCTTTACCTACCCCCCCATGCAGCCTTATTGTAAACATCCTCAATACTACGCTTAGTTTCTTTGCCTAAGCTCAAATGACGGTTAAACTGTAATACAAGGCTTACACACTTGTGTACCAATATCTTTGGCACAGAGTGAGAAGGTGTTATAGCGGGATTCCCGAAGGTGAAGAACTTGTTGTCTTCAAAGTTGATAAGTGAGGAGCGAGGTTCATCTCAAGGATGAGGGTTTGACAGTATTCCACGGGGTGTGTTGTATGGCCTAGTGAAAATCTAGGTGGTAAATGAGGATTTTTAATGGGTCAAAGTGATGACAGGTCTTCTCTAGGAAGAGATGTATGGGCAACTAGTTTTAGTAGATGTTACACATGGGTCTTGCTGATGAAGACTGGAGAATGGATAGATGGTCTTCCTGAAGAAGAGGTGGGTAAACAAATGTATAGTAATGGGTATATAAAGAAGACGTTGCGTGAAGAGTACAGCTCTCTCACGCTGAACTATTATATACAAGAGTAGAAGCATTTTCCAGCCGGTATTAATTGTAATCGATTCTTGCCAATATCTTTGCATTGATGGATGTGTTCTTGTTCTTCTCTTCATGATTCTCTTGTATATCCTTGCATGGATTTGTACATGACTAATTGTATAGGGGAAGCTATTATTAAATTGATGGTTATAATTAACTACCCCTTCATCTTGTCACAAATTATTATTAGTATTTAAAATTCTAATTAGGGATCCGTGAAAGTTCAGGATGGAGATTGGAAACTCATGGGGAAGTAGAATTCAATAATGAGTGTGGCAACAAGATACCTAAGAAGACTATAGTTTAGAAAAATGGAGTGATACAAATTGCGAAGCTGAAGGTCTGGATAAGCCATTTCTTCTGCTTCCTATTGTTGTAAAAATCTGAGTCTATTGTCAGAATCTCTTGGGACTTGGTTACTTAACTTTTTTTTTGGTCCTAAGCTAAAGCTATTTTATCCACAATGGGTCAAGGACCGGCGGATCCGGCAGGGCTCCCTGTAATCTTTCCTACAGCCTAACTCGTTCCAACCTCGTGAATTGCTACCAAAAGTGCAGCTGATTGAACTGAAACAAAAAATCATGAAAATCAAATTAGCTCCGAAAAACAGAAGATTCCTCCACATTGGACCCAAGCAATGTGATCCTCACACATTCCCTCGTCCATCACACCTTCCAAATGACAAATTTACTCAGTCTCTGCTGAGAGCAAAAGATGGGTTAGCAGGCACCTTTGATTCAGCTGGTATCCTGCTGTTGGTTGGTAGATGTCCCGAATGGGGACATTGTCGAGGTTGCTGTGCCCTCAAACTTCTTCTTCAGCTCCCAGTGCTCCGAAACCTGTTGCCTCGGCCATAGAGACATCCTTCGCCGCGGCGATGATCGCCTCTTCTGCCTTTTTTGCTGTAGCTCTGGCTCGTGCCACCTTCGCAAACTACCCTTGTTCGATGAGGCGGATCCACGTGAGCTGCTCTTTTGTCACGGGTCCGAATTTTTTAGGTCTGACTTGGCAGGCCCGAGAATCCGATCGGTGGGGTCCCCCACAGTTGTGACAGCGTGAGGGCCTTGCACTCGGCTTCCGAGTGCATGTTAGATCCACAGTTCCAGCAGGCTGGAGCGTGGGAGCAACCACAGGTGGCGTGGAAGCCCAAACAGCATTTACACTGTTCGATTTGTGGTCGTGGCTTGTGAATGGTAGCCCTGCCAGCCTCTTCGAGAATGCGGAAGCCCGGGCGAGGGGCGTTGTTCCGGTCGAAAAGGGCTTTCCAATTTCTGTGCGGCGCTCCAGGACGGCATGTCCCGTGCGGTAGCACCTTGTATGGAAGCTTTTGTGTTTTTCGGTAGATCTCCAATGAGATCTAATCCGCATTGACCGTGTAAGTACAGTCAATTGTTTTTATGGTCGCCGGAACATTCGCGATCCGAAAGGCGACAAAGTTGGAGGCTTCCTCGGGCTTGGCGCCGAAGTTCGAAAACTTTGGTGGGGCATCTAGGAGCTCTTCCCCTTTTATTTTCATTCCCTGTCAGAATCGCAAAGCCGGTTCTGGCACGGTATATGGAGCAGGCGTCACTCAAGAAGCAATTTAGCTCACTCTGTAGTTGTTGCCGTAGGCCAGCAGGCGTAAGCTGGAGCCACGGGTGCTCCTTTTCTAGGCGAAGGAATAGTCGTTTGTCGACTTTCGCCTTCGGGGCATCTTTCTTTGGGGCCTTTGCCGCAGGTTTCGGCACAGCCTTTACAGTTGGGACTGCTTTCTATTGCAGTCCATTTCTGGCCACCGTGGCCCAGGTGCTTTTTATAGGCAGCACTGGGATGGCGAGAATTTGTATGCTCCTGGCGTCGGGAGCCCTTGGGAGAGGGTTCGCCAGGCGAAGAGGGAGGACGGGTGGCGTGGAGACCGGGCCCGTGGCAATGTATTGCGCGATGGCGGCGCGTAAGTAGACTCTCATCGAGTCTACCAATTGTCTATTTGACCCGTTGGTCAAAGGAAGAAGGGTGGCTTCGACGCCAGAGATGGCGGCGGAGCAGAGGGCCAGATTTGCCGCTGTTTCGGCGGCGCGTCGTTGTTCGGCTTCGACTATTGGTCGGAGCTCAGGAGGGCATTCTGCTTTCGACGCAGCTTTTGGCTGCAACGTTGATTTTGGCGCTGATATAGGTGCAGCGTTTTCCGACGGTTTTGATGCGGTCGGAGGAGATTTTGATGATTCTCCAATCCCGTGGGGGACGGAGGGTGGTTGAGGAATGTCCTCAACAGTTTCAACTGACCCGATCATGTCAGTATCGGGTTCAGCGACGGCGGGGAGGGCTTTTTCCTTCCCTTTGATTGAGACCTTGCTCATCTCCGCGCATTTCGGAGACTGGGCAAGGCGAGGTAATTGCTCGAGAGCCCTCGGGTGGAGTCTCGTGTTGTCCAACTTGGCGTTGGGACGCTTTTTTCGAACTGGAGGCATTGTAAAAATGCCTGGGCTCGATCACACTTCGAAGATAGATGCAACGATATTGAGAGGGGAGGAAAGAGGGACAATATGAATTTTCGAATTTCTCAAAAATGTGCGTTTTTTTGTTCATTAAAGTGCTAGGTGAACTACCGTCTCACTCCTACTGTAGCTTGAGCACGAGTGGGGTCGGGCCGGATCAGGTTAACTACCGTAAAGTACAAATGCCTCGTCCCACCTAAATGACCAGAACCATGCCAAAACGCATCTATGTGTTGAATCATGACAAATTCAGCAGCCCAGAATTGAAAACATAACAAAAACTTTCACGCAAAATCCCGCATTGCAAAAGAAAAACTTAAACATTCTCCCTTCTGTCGTTCCGCCTCGGCCACCACGCGCCCGAGCCTCGATTTTAATTCCCTTTTTCCATGCCAAACCACCTAGGCTTTCGATCTATCACCTCCGCGTCACGGGTATCCCTGCCGTCCCCCGACTAGCTTGCGCGTCAATTCCGGGTTACTTAACTTAGAAATGATTGGTGTGAAATCTTGGATACTTGATAATTAAGATAATATATTAACAGAAGACTAGGTTCTTGATTCTTGAATGACTGGAGAATAATATAAGACTTTGAGCTGGAGAGCTTTCGACATGAAGATACCTCAGCTACTTATACTTCAACACTATCTACTACAGACTACAGTGATCTAGTTCCAGCCCGATTCCTGTCGAACTCCTGAGAGTGACCTAGAATCTGATCGAAGATCAGTGAACTGGTAAGAGTACAAAATACCATCCCGAAACATCTAGAAACTAATTGCTAGAATAGCTTAGAATGCCATCGAAGTAACTCAACACTGTGAATCATCTCCACATTAGTCAGACCGTGACATCCTTAGCTGCACACACCATCAGGGGATAACTGTTATAATCAGGCCCACCTCTAGATCACGCAGTTTGAAATGGCTAGTATTTTTATTTTTTGCACCAGATTTTAATTGCGTATGCAGCTATCTAGCTATGACACAATATCAGAGAAAATATATAGAAAAGATGACTCAATTTACAGTAAGAGCACTCATGCCTCGGATTTCATTTGCAAGTACCACTGCGAAGTTATGGTAGCTTTTTCTTCACCCCAAGTCAACCCTTATCCGTGAATACCCACCCAGGGGAACCTCTCAAAAACCGTGGGTTATCCAGACATGCCTTCATCATCCACTGAACTTTCTCCGCGCGAAATGTAGTCTAAGATGTCTCCTTCCCAAGTGGAGTAGGTGCCAAGGCTACTCAAACCATACCAGATAACACCACCAGGAGGCGGACCACAGCACCATCCATCGTTTGCGTGTTTTTAATGTGTCCGCTGCACTCTCGCATGCGAAGTCTTGGCGCGCACAAAGCTCAATTCGTAAAACTCCTTGCCAAATTTCAAATCACTCGCTCGTCGAGATTGTATCCATCTTCAGCATCATCTTGTAAACATGTCCCAATCCCTCTCACGTCCGTCTCAAAGAACTTTCTCCCAGATTTGTGCGCCACGCTTTGCTTCCTCCGTCGGGTGTAAATATCGGCGTGGGCGTGTGTTTGGCGGCTAGCTGAGGCCAGAGAATAGTTGATGAGAGGTGTGATCATTGAAACGAGGATGAACTAAGTCGTACTTGTAGATTTGATGAGACTTGGGTAGGAGTCGAACGCGTTGGGTGCGAAGATTTGACATGGCGGAGAATTTTGAATTATTGCCGCGTGGGCCAACTTCTTGGGTATTGCGAAATTTGACTGAACTTGGCCCTCGGAGAATATTTCACTCCCAGGTTCGTAGAGGGCACCGCGTACAGGTGTCAGTCTTGCCCTCCGAAATGGCTAGTATTAAGCAAATGTAACCGACAGGACAAGCGATCCTGTGTCAATGTTACGTCATCGGCACACAGCAATGACAACACCAGTATCTCAGCCATACATGATAATATGACGCAGGTAAATCTAATGACATAATTGTTGAATGGCTGAATTTTTGGGAGTTATTGCTATTGATGGTTTATTTTGCGTACCCTCTTTGTGTATAAATACTCGCTGCTAGACCACTGTACATGATTAACCTTTTCCACTCTTATTTTTCATTGGTAATCAATATCGCAGACCTACAATACATATCCGTCTTTTTCACGTTAGTATTAAAGTGCTTTCCTATATCCACCCAAGTTGACTGTTACACCCATTGCAACCATTCTTGGACTTCTCATAACCTCGTTATCACAATAATAATCGTGCACCAACTAAGTTAACCCCTTAGGGTCTGATCATTATTATCTCCTGGTCGCTACACACTGACTTCAACGTATTCACTACAATAATGAAACTATTGGAGTTACTCTAGCTATCATAGGTAATAACACTTGGAGGAACAAGGGATGCAACTCCTGTATATAGATAGGGCCTTTTTACTCTTAGTATCTATCATTAACATCTACATCTACAATTCACTACCATTCAATCATCTTACTCTGTCCGAGTGATCTATTGAATTCTCCTATACTTATCAGTACTCTATTCACAAGTTGACGTCTCCCTATCCATCGCCCTCAGCCTTTCAATAATAAGATCTTTAAAAAGACTTGGCTTGAGAACAAAAAATATAACCAACGAACTTGGATTTACAACAAGGCAAGTACAGCGTGCGTGTGGTCGAGAGGATGAGAATCGTACACCTCGCAAAGGAAACTCGCCAAATCTAAGCGCAGAACAAGTTGATGAACTTGATGCTTTCGTCCAGGAATCTCCTAAAAATCTTCAGATGTCCTATTTGGAACTTGCGACGTGACCCTTCAGATACTGGAGATGCCGTGAGCATGTTAATTCTAATGCTCTCAAAAATAAAGGTTACAGTAGAAGCATTGCTCGGAACAAGTCTCAATCAAGTGCGTTTAACAAGGCGAAAGGATTGGAGTTTGCCCAATCATATTTAGGATGGATCGAGAATCAATGGAGTCGAATGCTTCGGACTGATGAATCCTGCGTATCGAGTTATTCTCAAATAAAACCTCTTTTCGCCAAAAAAGTAAGAATGAATTCCGTCAAAATCCTCCACGTTCAAAAAGCAGATCGTAGCCTGATGATAAGTTTGATGAGACTTGTATTGTGGATCATCATGATCATTGGAACAGCTCGATGTATAGGGTATCACATTATGGATCACAGAAAGGCCCATTCCTAGCATGGGAAAAGTATTGAGAAAGAATAAGGGCCTCATCCTCTTGTGTAAGGATTTTGCTTTTTCTGGATCAATTTCACTTGAAAAATCCAGAAGTTTTATACATGCACGACAATGCACTATGCCACAAAGCACACTCAACGATTGAGGTGCTGCGTGAGGGTGGAATAACGTTTATTAGATAGCCACTTTACTCTCTAGACCTTAACCCGATCGTATCATTGTGGAATATCTTAAAAACCTAAATTCAGGCATATAGTTCCGAAATAAATGGGTCAGGCTCGTGTGATCTGCAACGTTAAGAATGTTGCTGGAGGTCGCATGAGACTTAATCACCTCCTAGGAGCTTTCATCAACAGCCGGAAGCATGCACGAAATATGTGTAGCGGTAATGTAGGCAAACGGAGAGTATACAAGGTATCATGATGGAGCAGAATATTACCAGACATGTAGAATGTTTTCATTTTACTTGCGAGCCATACAGAGGGCTTCGATGTATACTTATGTGATGCAATCCAATTATATTTGAAATAGATTTGTATTTTTAGATATTATCAATTTAGTTTTCTTTTTTTAATGAAAACCCTCATTTCTATTAAAGTTGAATACCGTCCTCATTATTTCGACTTTCACGGAATATCATTGGATAGTACACTTGCTCGCATAAAAAGTGGACGAACTAGATATGGGCCTACATGAAGACCAAACCATTCCAATCCATAGTCACAGGGATCTCAACTCATTCGTTCTGACGCATCTATCTTTTCTGACCATGAGAAACTGTAGGTATGTAGCAGGGGTCGAAGTCTGGGCTTGGCGTCCCACTGAATGTTAAATAACAAAGCAAACAAGAAGAGCATTTCCTCAGCAATTGGAGGCAGGATTGTAGGAACATGTCCAAAAAGAAAGATAACTTAATCCTTCCAATCAAAAAACGTTAAGCTCATCATAATTTAGGGTTCATACTACAAGTAGAAGTTGTGGATTGCATGATAGATCCTTAATTAGCACATCCATGGGCTAGATTTTGAGAGACGAAACTATTTCCCCCGATGGATGTAAGAAAGTCAGATAACGGCGAATGATTCATCATCGAGTGCGGAATCATGAATTTTACTTTCGATCTGATCTGTGTACCTGGCCATAAAATAATTGACTCGGACGCTTGAAATTTTTCTCTGAATTGTTTAAATTAATTTATTGGCAGTTTCTGTCTATTCATCTACTCAACGAAGATATAATTTCTTTCCAAGTTCCGCAAATTTGAGAAAAGCGGCCCTAATCAAGAGGCTTCCACACAGATTCGTTCGTTGCAAATCGTTTTTTTATTGCTATTCTGGCTATCCAGAATTTCTTACGGGTCTTCTGACAAAGATGTGGATTAATTTCAGCGTTACACTTGCAATATCTTATTTAATACTTCAAGTCAATGGTGATGACGTCCCATACTCGGATATGTACCTACCGACTGGAATCAATGGCTTCGTGTGTGGTTCAGAATTCCATTCTATCGATCATGTACGGGAAGCAGCCAAGAATGGTGCCGAGGCGTTTTTCTACAGAAAAAGGATTGTAAAATTTCCGAAATCATTCGAAGATACAAAACTATTTAATGTGAAATCAGATATCCTTCTCTCATGGCCTATCATGTCCACTAGGAATTTTTATCATAGTAATAAATCAATTCCTCTGTGTTCTACTTCTATATTTAATGACTGAAACTGAATCAAAGTCTAGGGGCCCCAGGGAAATCTCGCCTCATCATAAACACTCGAGGTCAAATCTTGGGCATAGTTGTGATTTCCTTCCAAAAGCTATCTCATAGAATTAGTTACAATAAATGCATACCGGTACGCAGGTCTCTTGAAGAGAATCATGAAGAGCAAACCATGTTGAATGAATATTGGGGTCTAGCTAATCCTACGTTTGGATACAATTGTGACTCGAAGTTTTTTCCAAAATACATAGTAGACAAGATAATTGGACCAAATTCGCTTGAATATTATCAACAAAGACTAAGCGGAAAACACAAGATCTCCTGTCTCCAAAAATACACGGGCGATGAATTCAGCGGGGTTGATCTTTACTGGTACCCTATGCATCAAAAACTATCCTATAAATATACCGCTGGTATTTTTATTCCCTATCATCGGTCATTCTCATTCTAACGACTCTCTGCTAGGTCCACCTGGTAGATTTCGTGTTGTTTTTGACATTAGCAATAGCGAATTCAAGGGCATCATCAATATAGAAGAGAGGAATAAAAAATGCGTCATTGTATGGGATTTATCATCCATCTCGTCGAATAATATTTATATCTCATCATCTACTTTAAACCTCGATGAAGTTGGAGACAGTTATTGGCCCGAGTCTTGCTTTGGACATAAGCTCAAGGCAAAAATAATATGGCTCTATTTAGAGTTTGCCCTAAAAAATCGGATGTCTACTTTGAATGGAAGTCACCCTAATTTACCTGTTGAAAACCAGAAATTCAAAGATTTCGTCCTATTGAGATCTGAAGAAACCTATAACGACTGTAAATATTCCTGATAAACCTTTCCTAATATTCGATTTTGACTCAAATCTAGCGTCATATCACGTTTTCGCGATAAATCTAAACACACAACTTAATACTTACAACCTTTATCATATAAAAAAACGGAATTTTAATAAGGATGTTCTTAAACCATGCCTGCAGTTTTCCAGCGATGATATTCAGCGTTTACAGAAATATATCGGAGTTAGACACAACCCTGTGGAAAGCTTTTCCCTAGACCACTGGTAGACTACTAATCTATACCTGAGTTGGTATTTTAGGGAACGACTGGATCCAATTAAAGGCAGTCTAATGTCGATATATGTGAATGTGTTGTTATGGGTATGTTATTCAGGTAGGGTACTTGCGTGTACATAACGTGAGTAGATGTTTTGTTTTGTTCATTTACTTGCTAGGTACAGTGATTCACGTCGCACTCCTTCTGGAGCTTCAGCACGGGTTGGGCCGGGCTGGATCAGGTTGACTACCGTTAAGTACATCTACTTCGTCCCACCTAAATGACCGACCACCTCAGGCTTAACCCATGTGTTGAATCATGTCAAGCCCAACCGTCCAGAGAACCCTCCTTTGACGCGCTGCAGTGCAATTTTCTCCTCAGACTCGGCCACCACGCGCCCGAGTTCCTGACACCTTCGCGATCTGTAACTTTTCCCTTCCATTCAGTCTTAGCTTTGGCATGTCTCAGCATCTCTTCTTATCATCCAGGGGCCGTTTTCTTCATTGGACGTGATTAGATGTTTACATTAATTACGTCGTTTGTGTAGTTCTTGTATCATCTAGGACATCTGCAGTAGCAAGCTCTCGTGATCAGTAGCCAACTAGCGGCCGCACATGAGTATAAGAAGCTAGTGCTCAGCACATGATCAGTGTAGAACAAGCATGTACAATGAACCTCACATACAACTTCAACCACAACCTGAACTCGTCGATCTACATACTCGCACTAGGTCAGCATGCACAGTGATACTAACCTAAGCTCGTAATGATAATAGAATGATGTCTATTTCTAGCTATTTAAGGAGATGACCATGTTGTTGTAAGGGTCGTGAGGTAGATATTATTCACGAACTACCTAGATCTAGGTACAAAAGAGGATATTAAATTGGAGAGGAAAATATGTGGAGGAAACTCACTATACAATAAATATAGCTTTATGTTAAGATTACAAATTATGAAAATGAAGTAAATGAATTGAGTAAACAAGATGTGGGGCGTGCTACTTGCCCAACTGTTTGTTATTTTTTTAATATTTTTTTTGCATCAGATTTTAATTGCGTATGCAGCTATCTAGCTATGACACAATATCGGAGAAAAGGTCCAGAAAAGATGACTCAATTTCACAAGTAGAGCACTCATGCCTCGGATTTCATTTGCAAGTACCATACAGCCTAACTCGTTTCAACCTCGTGAATCACTGCCAAAAGTGCAGCTGATTAAACAGAAACGAAAAATCACGAAAATAAAAACAGCCCCGAAAACCAGGAGATTCCTCCACATTGGACCCAGCCAATGCGCTCCTCACACATTCCCTCGTCCATCACACCTTCCAAATGACAAATTTACTCAGTCTCCGCTGAGAGCAAAAGATGGGTTAGCAGGCACCTTTGACCCAGCCGGTATCCTGCTATTGGTTAGTAGATGCCCCAAAAGGGACATCTTCGAGGTTGCTGACTCCTCAAACTTCTTCAAATTCCAGCAATTGGAAACCTGATCCCTCGGCCATCGAGACATCCTTCGCCGCGGCGATGATCGCCTTTTCGGCCTTTTTTGCTGCAGCCCTTGCTCGTGCCACCTTTGAGAACTCCCCTTGTTCGATTTGACCGATCCACGCGAGCTGCTCCTTTGTCACCGGTCCAGACTTTTGGGCCTGACTTGGCAGTCCCGGGAATCTGATCGGTGGGATCCCCCACAGTTGCGACACTTTGAGGTTCCAGGCACCGAAATCATGGATAGTCTGTGCGCCTAGCGCCACGCCGAGGAATAAAAGTCTGTATTGGAATTATGGAATACAGAGGTAAGTCAGGTGATGATTAATGGCAGTTATTGATGAATGGGGGGAATTTTTTTTATACTAAAGTCCTAAGCTAAAGCTCTAGGCCCACTATCGGTACAAGACTGGTGGAGTCGGCGGGAATCACTGCTAACAGGCCCAACTCATTCCAACCACGAGACCTGCTACAGAAAAAGTTGAAGGTAATTTATAACTCAGAAAACACCACCTACTCCGACTCCGAAATCTGTTGGAAAGTGTGTATGGGCTCTAAGAGGAAACTCACTGAAAGAATATAGGCACAGCTTCAAAGTACTTCGTAGCAGTTCAATCAAATAAATTATTCACGTAAAACATTCTTATTATATTATACTATTCATCAGAATGTTAAAAAATACGCATCTAGGTTTCTACATATTACTCGTGTTCTTTGTCTGACGCTAAAACCAATTTCAGCCTAGTGCAATTGTGCGACAAGCTATTCCTAAGCAGCCTTGCCGATCATCACCGACAATTGTGCAGTTCTAGAGTAAGCAACTGGTGCGAAATTCCAACACTCCTCCTGAGCAGTTAGTTTTCCGGATAAATCTACACAAGCTGGAACAATTGACAGCACAAAGACTCTGCCTTCGAATGAGGCAGTGGTTTGGTCAATAAGTCGGCCAACATCATGTTAGTGGGAGTATACTTTACCCTGATCTTTTTATCTTCAATACATTCCCTAATAAAATGGTATGCGACGTCGATGTGTTTGGTCTTAGCAGAGTTTGTCCCTCCGGCAATCGACAGCGCACTCTGATTATCACTTAGAGTTAATAGACCATCATCGCTCGTAAGTGCATTTCCAACGTGAAGTTCTCTAAGAAGACGAATCACCCACACAGCTTGTTTGGCTGCCTCTGACAGGGTGTTGTGAATACCTCGGGTCAGCTCCAATCAAGCCTCATCGGGCTTCCACCATCGCGGCACTCGGACACTAGGCCGCAGTAAGCTAGGTGAGATTAGGGCACTGATAGCTGTTAAGTGACTAGGGATCTGGTATGGAGATATGGTGTTGGATTGGGATACCCACGGAGGTTTGGCGTTATGGAAGCACTGATGACATTTTCATTACTACTCGCTTAAATCTTATTATATATGTAATTCGTAGACAGAGCTTTGCTCTTTAGCTTTATTACCTTTTAAACCTTGAGTTCTTGCTTGCCATATTCTGCGTGTCATAACAATAAAGCTCTTCGACTTTGGCACCTGAGAACTCTTTCAAACCCTTATTACACCATTCCGCAATGTCATCATTACCTAAAAACTTTTTTCGCGGGATTGAAAAATCCAATATCATTAACAACACACGCCGACATGCCCACACTCCAGATGAAAATCCCGCCGCACATGAAAATAATCTCACCGACCCACCGCTCAAATCTTCATTCGAAAAGCCATCACACTGCCCAATACCATCCGCAAAGTTCAACCCAATTACACGTAAAGACCCCCTACAAGACGACACACTCACTAGCGAAACAGTAGCAAAGATGATTCAAGAATCAATTTCAAAGGCTTTCCAAAACCTTAATCTCGAAAACATACATTCTGATTCGAAAATTCCGCCATCAAACCCACAAATTCAATGCAAACCACCACCACTTACATCGCCTGCTAATGCAATACCAAATTACTACAGTCACAATCATGACTCATCGTCTCTGCATCAACCTAATCCCTATTTCATACAAACACCAATTTCGCCAATCATGAATTACTCTGGAAAGACGAATGTCAACCAATTTCTCGAAGATCTCGAAGCCAAATTCATTTTACAGCCGCAATTTCACTTCACTGATAGGCAAAAGATAATTGTAGCAATAGATCACCTTGAAGGGGCAGTAGATAATGTAACTTCAGATGCACCCAAGGAATGGGCTCGACTTGAATTAAGAATGTTCCCTGAACTAAAAGATAATTGGATGGCATTTGCTGAAAGACTTCGGGCGCGCTTTCAAAATTCGGCCTTGCGACAGAGAAAGATCTATGAAAGACAAGTACTCAAGCAGGAGAAAAATACTGTTCAGTGGTATAAACAGCGATTTGAGTTGCTCTGCTATGAGACTGACTACCCAAAGCAAGTCTGGGGAGCTGAATTCTACCAGGGTCTCGCTGCACCAATAAAAGATAAGCTTGCAGGAGTCGCATACATAGACTTCGACAATTATGAAATGGTGGCACAACTTGCAGTTCAATTTGATGAAAATTTTTACATGCGACAATTGCAGAAAATGACAGACTATAAATTACAAGAATCACTTTACAGACCTAGCGAAAGGTATCAGTCGTCATCTCACTTTTCGCATACCCTGTCGAATGCAACTCGTCCCATACCATAGGTAGTTGACACCAATGGAAAGATTAGCCAAGACGTCAAAGATTATCGCAGAAATAATAACCTTTGTATGTTCGATGGAGGGAACCACCCCATGCACCTCTGCCAAAAACTTATCAATAAGTGCAAAAAAGAAGGCAAACCTTTACCAGTTGACCCTGCCACTCTTTCATCCAAGGTATGCTCTACCCATCCAAGCTCAGTCCCAAGTAAACCACTTACAATTGCTAGTCTGAACACTACCAAAGCAGTTGAAGTTATGGGCGAAATTGGAGGTGTTCAAACCAGAATACTAGTGGATGGGGCGGCGCAAGTCAATGCATGTGTACCTAAAATAATGAATTTAAATCCCGGTCGAACCAAAACGCACCTGAATAAGCAGACATCGTCCTTTAATGGAGAGGTAGTAGTTCCTGCAAATGAGTCCTATGAATCTCCGATAATGACTAAAGTACCTGGAATCTTTGAAGGCAACGTAGAATTTGTAGAAGCCCCCATAAAGTCTTATGGTGCTATATTGGGGTTGCCATGGCTGGAAAATGTCAACCCTAATATCGACTGGATCTCTAAGACCATGCACCAACGACCTGCTAATTACGAACCATTGATACAAGACACAAAAAGCCATGAAATTTCACCCCAACCGCCACCATCAAATCAGAAAGATGAAGAAAATAATTCCTTTGTAAATTCCTTAGCACAGAATGATGCACAATCTGAAGATGAACAAATTGTGATCCCAGCAAATCTCATGTTCCTAAAAGAAGCTTTTTCAAAAGAAAAAGCAGATCAACTTCCCCCTCTTAGAAAAGGTACAGACATGACAATTGATATCCCAGATGGAAAACTACCCCGTATAATACCTATGTCTAGATTATCAGAAAAAGAGAGAATTGAGGTAAAAAACCAAACAAACAATCTAATTTCGAAAGGCTGGATTCGCAGATGTAAAGCACAGGCACCAGCAAACGTACTTTTTGTCAAAAAACCTCATTCCCAAGAACTTAGAATGTGCATGGACTACAGGAATCTTAATGCTATTACAATAAAAGATAAATATCCTGTTCCAAACATCAACGATTTACTAGACAAACTTCGTGGCGCTAGGTACTTCACTCGTCTTGATATCATCTCCGCATACAATATGATCCGCATTGCTCCTGGTCACGAATGGAAAACTGCATTCCGGACACCAGACGGCTGCTTTGAATGGCTAGTCATGCCCTTCGGCTTGGCAAATTCTCCACCGACATGGCAGGCTTTCATTGACAGAATATTTCGAGATCTGAATGAAGGTATTGTTTCTTACGTAGACGATTCCTTGATCTTCGCACAAACTAAACAAGAACTTCATCGGAAAACTGTAAATGTTCTCCAGAGATTAATCGAAAATAGACTATATTGTAAAATTTCTAAATGTGCGTTTGAGTTGACTCAAGTAGATTTCCTTGGATTTGTTGTTGGCACAGGAGGATTAAGAATTAGCCCTAAAAGAATCAGTACAATTATAGATTGGCCCGTTCCTAAGACGCTACAACAGCTACAACAATTCTTAGGATTTACAAATTTCTACAGGCGATTTATATGTGAATATTCAAAGATAAGCGCGGGAATGTCCAACTTACTCAAAAAACAAGCTACTCAGAAAATATTCAATTTTGATTCCAATGCACTCAAATCGTTCGAGAATATCAAGGATAGTTTTAAACTTTCGCCCATGCTTCAGCAATGGAACCCCAATCTACAAGGAATTCTCGAAACTGATGCATCAGGAGGAGGAATTTCAGGAATATTGTCACAAAGACACGATGGTGTAAAAAGGCCTGTTGCTTTCTGGAGCAGAAAACTTCAACCAGAGGAAACTAGGTACGGAACTCCAGATCAAGAACTCCTCGCGGTAGTCGATGCATTAATCCATTTTCGAGTTTATTTGGAAGGCGCCCAACACACGGTCAAGATCTACAGTGATCACGCAAATCTTAGATATTTTAAATCTACTGTCCGCCCAAATCGTCGACAATCTAGCTACATTGAAAAGCTAGCCGGTTATGATTTTGAGATCTACCACTGTGAAGGAAAGAAAAATCCAGCCGATGCTCCTTCGAGAAGACCTGACTACATGACTAAAAATAATGATGATGACAAGGACTGGGGACTAAACTTAAAAGAAGACAACGAAATAATTATAAGTTCAATAGTCGCACTCGAATTCAGAGAGACTATGGCTCAAGCATTACATGCAGACAATTTTGCCACCCAAATACTTCAACATGAACTCCCTGAAAAATGGCATCTAGAAGATGATGCACTATGGTATGAGCTTAAACGGCTTTATATCCCAGAATCACTTCGTATCAAAGCCAAGGAACTCAGCCATGATAATAAACTCGCCGGGCACTGGGGTACTGCACGTACAATAGAACTGGCTCAACGGAATTATTATTGGCCTAACATGACACGTGATATAAGAGATTATGTCGCTGGCTGCCAACTTTGTATTTGTAGCAAGTCGAAAACACACAAACAATACGGAAAATTAAGCCCACTTCCAGTCCCCGAGGGAAAATGGTCTAGAGTCGCTATGGACTTTATAACAGACTTACCCAAAACTAGAAATGGAAATACAGCAATATTAACATGTATTGACGCAGCTACTAGACGCGGTCGCTTTATGGCATGTATACTTGCTGGTCTCACTGCCGAAAAAACAGCCAAGTTAGTTCGACAAGGTGTAGTTAGACAACATGGTATACCAAAACTATTCATCACAGATCGTGGTAAGCAGTTCATCAACAAATTCTGGAAACAACTTGGACATCTTATGGGGTTCAGCCAGACACCTACCACAACCGCTCATCAACAAGGTAATGGTCTTGCTGAAAGAATTAACCAGTCTATAGAGTCCTACCTAAGATCTTATGTGAACTTTGAACAAAACGACTGGGATGAATATCTTGACTTATTCGAATTCTGTTGGAATAATTCAAAACATGCTGCGACGGGAATGGCGCCATTCTATGCAGATCAAGGCTACTTGCCAAATTTTCAGATCAAGAGTGAAGAACCTGGAGATCCACTAACGTCCGTAAGCGCAACAATTCATGCTTCAAAGGTCAACGACATTATGAAGAGACTACAAAACATTATGGAGACGCAGAACTCTAAAATGACGCAACACTATGATAAAAAACATGAAGACATAGATTTCAAAGTCGGAGACTTGGTGATGCTGAAGACAAGTCATATTAGAACAAAAAGAACTTCCCAAAAACTTACCGAAAAGCATATTGGTCCTTTCAAGATTGTCCATAAAATAACTAACCAGACATACCAGCTGGATTTAAAGGATCTATTTGGTAAAATATATGATACTTTTCATGTTAGTAAACTTGAGAAACATAAACCAACACAACAAGGTCAACAACAGTATAATATGGACTGGTTTGTAGATGATGAAGAATCGTTTAAAACTCTTACAGACATAACAAACTCTAGGATAAAAAATGGGCTCTTCGAATATGAAGCTCAGTGGAGCGATGGAACAAAAGACTGGATATCAAAACATGATTTCGAAGACGATGAGATAGAGATTCAAGCATTTCACAATCGTCACCCTGATAAACCATTTCCGACCGAAAGTTTCTTGGAAAGAAATTCAAGATCAAGGAGACCACCCATACGCTATGCTGATGAAGTGATCGGGACGATCCCTTGAAAGGAGGGGGGACTGTTAAGTGACTAGGGATCTGGTATGGAGATATGGTGTTGGATTGGGATACCCACGGAGGTTTGGCGTTATGGAAGCACTGATGACATTTTCATTACTACTCGCTTAAATCTTATTATATATGTAATTCGTAGACAGAGCTTTGCTCTTTAGCTTTATTACCTTTTAAACCTTGAGTTCTTGCTTGCCATATTCTGCGTGTCATAACAATAGCACAGCTAAGTACCTAATCACTCTGGCAACAAGGGAGACTATTCTCAACACCTGTCAGTGGTGTCCCCTACGAACCTCCAGCTCTCACTGTAGAGTCTGCAGAGCCGAGATTGAGTAACACCTTTTCAACTTTGAGCTGAGTTATCTCCCCCTCCGTCAAAGATACGCTTCCGATAACACATAAGACGACCATGACGACGATCATGATGCTAGAAATGAGGAAAGATAATGTGGTACCAAACGCTACAACGGTAGTCAGAGAAGCCCTCGTCATATTACAACATGTGCTACCCACCGGCGGGCGAACAAAAAACCCACGAAAGCAAAGTAAAAGACCCTTCCGCCCTCAAGAAAAGCAGATTTCGACTCGTCTATAATATCGTCCCTTCTAATCTTAACTTCCGAATCTACTAGCCAGGAGGGCATCTGGAATACATGAGTTACCCGACAACCCCACGTCCGTAACGATTTTTGGATGCTAAGCTAGGCTCCTTCACGACAGTCACTCTCGACCAAGACTTCTCTGACATCTTTTCACGATCTTCGGTTTGTCCTGCCGCATGAATCAGGAAAAGAGGAAGGAGGAGGCTAGGAAGGTTGAGAGACGCTCTTAGGTATACACAGGTCTGCTGCGCCCGGCTGGCCGGCCTCATCGTCATAGGAGAGCCCCGCATCCAGTGGTTTTTGAGACTTTTCCCTGCAGCTACACACCCGCAAATGGCCATCGATTCGTTGGCTAGAGAAGGGAGATAATGATGGGATAACGGCTCCTCTTAGTGTGTACTCGAATGAAGACCTGTGGGGGTATTACTGCTGGAAAGAAGTTGTGAAGGGGGCATAGGAGAGAGTATACTACCCGAGGCATAGATACTCCCGGCCTGTAGGCAGAAAGGACCTACATGTTCTTACATAGTCGCAGACTTTATAGGACAATAAACACATACATACATACTCTGGCAACATCCTTACGTCCGAGCGTTGCCTGGTGGACCAATGCATTTAGACTGATGAGGTTATAAGTTCCTAGGATGGTAGGGTGATAAAATGTGAATATACGGAATTCGTGGGTCACGATGTCTCGGGATTTCAGCTATATCTTCTATATAGTAAAGTCTTAAGAAGGTGTGTGACTCCCCCTCTAAAATTACAGGATGTGTCTAGTATATACAGGTTTCTAGCTTAGTGTGCATTATGCATAAAAACTGGGGTACACGTGACAAATTATAATTCAATATTTATGATCATGGATCCTCACTGAGGTGCTCATCACTCTGATGGCTACCAAGTGGCAACAGCATACAATGTGACGACGGTGTGTAGCTCTGTGTTGCGATTTCCGAGTAAGACGAGCAGAAAGTAAAGCTCAAAGAATATTGTTTCCATTAAAGTTCTAAGTTACATGTAAGACGCGTATTTATGTGTGCATATCCTAGAGTTAAAGTGGGTATGCAAACAACAATTATTACAGTAAAAAGTCTCCAGCACAGCTGACCACGAAACAATTGTGCGGGGAATAAAGCAGTACTGACCCCGCACCATTAACGCCATCTTATTTGTCGCAAAGTAAACATGACTATGTTTCTAACTGCATTTGCATCTAGTATCATACTACCCCGCACATGCAAATGTATGAGAGAATAGCTTATTAGCAAAGAGAAGTTAAAATGTAGAATATAGCATGTATTATAGATTATGTAGGAAAGTTGTTCATACTTGCAAGGAATGCCAATTATTGTAAGAAATATGGTAAATTCCAACACTCTGCAATCCCGGAAGTTCCACACTAGCAACAAGTGTCAATAGTATGTTATGACAGGAGATATTGTCAGGGGCTATGGAAGTGGTTACTGTGACAGAAGTAGGAAGCACCTGTGGTGAGTGCGTGATCAGGACTGGGGTACTGAATGTATATATAAGGAAGCAATACTTCCGCAGTTAGATAGAGAATCAACCATCTCACTACTGTCCATTCCAACACATCTTCTCACTACAGCCACATCAATTATATCCGCGCATCCATAATCATCTGCATCCATTTCAGGTATTCATCTGTCCCCTCATGACCTCGTTATTATAACACAGGGCGATATATTCCACTTCAGCTGTTGAGGTAGAAACTAACTTTTATTACTTCGACTGCCAGCATATAGGACCACCACCAAGTATCACGACATAGCCACTGACTGAGCGACGTGTTATAACATCCACAGCGTAATCAGAATCATAATACATGAGTACTTCATGTGATTTAAGGTTTTCGGATGAGGAGGGACCAAAATAATAGGTTATAGAGAAGTCGGAAGATCCTTTGAGATATCTGAACACCCTACAAACAGTGTTCCAATTTCGTATCACAGGGCAGGAATTATATTTTCCTAATTGTAAGACTGCGAAAGATATGTCTGGTCTGGTGCTGTGTGACGCATATCCTAAGCTCCCAACCGCATTGGCGTAAACTGATTCATCTGCAGGGGATTGTAACGGCTACAAAGCCGGTACTATCCTGTAGCCAGTACTGGCAAGTACTGGCGTACAACTACTAGGGGTCGGGTCGAAGGAAGAGCTCCACAGAATGTACTAGAATCACTGATGAAGTATCTAGAATATCCCATATGAATAGGACCAGGATCGAGCTTCAGAAGGATGATATCATTAGAGTCGTAACTGGAATTATCTAGAAGTAGCCTGGCCTTAGAGGGAAGAACTTAGAAGCCAACGAGTCTGTACATATATATGGCTTAGTATGTAGAACTTAGCTCTCCATAGTTGAATTGTTAATATACAATCACCCATACAAATGCTCTCTGCTTTCTATAGCTGATCCGTGACAGGGATTCATCCTTACGACCTGGTAGAATACCATTGTAGCCATCCAGAGGAGAAGTGTATTCCCTCGCCTGCTGTAGACGAAGGATTCTATCTTTTCAGCTATGTAATGAGCTTGGGAGATTTGTAATGTCCTTGTTGACCTTTCTCGAGTGATTTTCCTGCCGATGATAACATCTAGTTCCCCTAAGTCTTTGATCGGGAAATACGACGAGAGCTGTTGTTTTGCCCTGACAACTTGACTAAGAACCTTACCACACACGACAAGATTGTCAACGTACACGCCAATTAATCTCTGTAGTTCCGGATGTATGTAAATACATTGGTCACTTACTGATCTCTTGAATTTTATCGAAGAAAGTTTTGCGTCCAGTTTCTTGTACCATGCCAGTCCAGACTGTTTTAATCCGTATAGGGCTTTATTGACCTTGACATAGTTAGTGCCTTGAATTCTCTCCGGACATTTTATTTACACATCCTCCTCTATGTCTCCTTCAAGATAGGCCGTCCTAACATCAATTTGATGAATTTCCCAATCGTAGAAGGCGCTAACGGCAAGAAGTATCCTTAAAGAGTCCATTCGCAAGGTCGGGGAATATGTGTCAAAGTAATTGATTCCATGGACCTGGCTAAAGCCCTTTGCAACCAAGCGAGCTTTGTATCTTCCATCAGACTTAACTGTAAAGATCCATCTAGAGCCCACGATCTTCTTTCCGCGAGGGACGTGAGTTATAGGCTTAAATACCTCTTTTTCAATGATTTAAGCTCTTCATCGATCGCGGCTTTCCACTTAGTTTTATCTGGTCAATTTGTAGCATCCCGAAAGCTTCCACGGATAGGGCTACCTTTTCCTTCATGCAGAGCTTGAGGCCTCGGCTGACGATCAGACCTAGGCTCGATTAGCTTTCGTAAGCGTGAACTCCTCCGAAGGTTAGGTTCCAGGGGAGCTTCTGGGGTGGTAGAGACATCCTGAGTTTTAGATGGACCTGGAGGATTTGGTACATCCACATTTTCGCTTTCATCGGCAGCTGGTAAGCTATCAGTCGGTGCAAATATATTTCCGTCTCTTTCTGGTTCCTCTCCTGCCTCCATAGATGCTTCTCTAGCTCCTCCAATGGATGTATTTCTAGTTGGACTAACTTGGAATTGATGGGCAATTCTCTGTGTATCAAATGTATCCATTGTTGTAATTAAGGCAGCAACATGACTGCAGTAGACAAATAGTTCATATTAGAATAATATGCACTGACGCCATGAGATATGATTAACCTATATCATCACTCACTGGCATGAATAGTAATTAGCCAATAGATGCCTTACAGCATACATTGGCTTCAGGATCTCCAACAACTTTCCCATTTAGGTTAGATAAGGAAGTATGTTGGAATTTACACTAGTGTGCGGAAAACCCCGCTTTCATGTATACAGAGGGACTTCTCGCTACACAGATAGAACTATAGCAATTTCTTTACAATTAACTATCCATTAAATATCAGTAAACTTCTTCGTACATTAAACAGATTCATCATATCTCTAAATCAACCTCAAGGCTAGTATTTATCTCTTCCAATATCCGGAACTATTTCAATTTCCATCTCCAGCTCCGATTCAGTGCCTGTATCAGTGTTAGTTTCGGGAGTAAGAGTTAAGTCATCATCCGATGGTAGGATTTCTCCAGAAATTGTTTGGTGTGAAGGTTCACCCCACTCCCAGAAAGACTCTTCTAAAAACTGTACGTTTGCTGAAATTATTGTCTTATCTCTTTCTGGTTTCGAGGGAATATAGACCCGGTATTATGTCATTGATTCACATTAACCCACGAAAATGCCTTTCAGGGATGTCTCCTTCAATTTATATCGCTGAGGATCTTTTTTGTCAATAAGCGCATAACATGCGCAACCCCAGACTTTCAAGTGAGATATATTAGGCTGATGACCGTTTATAGCTTCAAACGGCGTCAACTTATTCTGATGGATTGGGAGCCTATTGCGCAAGTAGCATGCCGTAAGAACAGCTGCATCCCAAAAACGGAGGGGAAGTCGAGCATGAGAAAGCATGCACCTGGCTATTGTGACTAATGTCCGGTTTAATCTTTCAGATACTCTATTCTGATGTTGAGTATAAGGCGCGCAGATCTGCTTCGAAATACCAGCAAAACTAATAGTCTTGTACTCCGTACCACCATCGAAACGCATTGCCTTGATTTTCTCACCTATCTGGAGTGTGAGAGGAGAGACAATGTTGCTGTTCGCTCGAAAGTGCCCAAAAATGAGTCTATATTAATCTAAGGAGAGAAAATATTTACACTCTAATCACTATCTAACTACCCCCAACGTGTTACTAGCGCCGCATTATGTAACCAAAAAGAGCCGGATAATCTCCGGATTCAACTACTAAAGCATTAGCCTGTAACATTACCTCCCTTCTTCCCGGAATTGAGACTAAGACTTTGGCCATAATTTTGTAAGTAATGCACGCTTCGTTATTTTCCTGCGACCAATCGCCGTCCCTATATTTTCCCCTACACCATCTCCTGTGCCGTATCGAGCTTCGAATATATCCAGGGCCTCAGTTTCCTCTAGGTTGCTCCTAGCCTCCCAAGTAGGTTCAGCAAACCCTTTCCACTTAACTAGCAATGATCTTTTATGGCCTCTTCCAACCTTTTTTTTGTCAGCTCGTAGAATTCTTTCTACAATTTGCTCAGGCTCATGTTCTTCCGTGCAGGTTATTTCATCTCCCACTTGTGGGTTAACTGGAGGAGGTTGCGTATCATCTGTATTTTGTGATGGAAGGGGGTCTGTAGCAGCTTTTTTTAATAAATCAACATGAAATCGCGGCCATTTACCCTGTGGAGTATTCAATTCGACTGCATGTGAGTCAATAACTTTAACGACTTCATATTTTGCATTTATCCAAGACAGTTTCTTTGATAATTGAGGGGTTTGAATATTCTTTAAGTTTAACCAAACACGGTCTCCTTCCTTGAAAATTTCTGCCTCCTTACGGCTTTTATTGGCATATTCTTCCATATTATGCTGTGCAGATGCCATTGCAGCTTGGGCAAGATCCTGGGCTTCGCGGAGTCTTTTGACAAAGACCTGTGCTCGTTTAGCTGGTTCTGATGGTTTGACAATGGGCTCGACAATTTGGATGGGCTCCACATGGTACCCATGTTCGATAAAAAACGGGCTCATTCCGAGGGTGAGGTTTAGTTACGCCGACGACATTGGTATTCTAGAGTTCGACCGCACAATTACTGAGTCTGTCGCTGCGGTAGAAGGCGAGACAGATCATCTTCTCGAATGGGCTCGGAATAATGCTGTTGACTTTGTCACGGAAAAATCCGAAGTCATTCAATTCCCAGGACGACGCCAAAAGGAAGCAGTTGGTGTTCATATTAACGGAACCCTTATCGAGCCTGCGGAAAAAATTCGCTGGTTAGGTGTGAATCTAGATCCACGACTCAACTTTAAACACCATGTAGCTACATGGTGCGGGAAAGCGGTAAAAGTTGCGCAGCACATGCGCCGTTTCAACTCTACCTTTCGGGGAGCAACGAAGTCAGCCAAACACGAATACTGTCATGTATAGACACGATTCATTGTTTGTACCTGTTGTATCAACCATGACTATGTCTTAGTGATAGGAGAAACATCATTGACTAGTTACTAGAAACCTAGTCAAGATCCTAAACATACAACTGAGACTAGGAGAATTTTACTGAGTAAGTAATTATTCTGATGAATCTAGATCTGGAGGAAGATAATCTGGTTGCTTGGCTCGAGGTATATGAACCTGAGAATATCATGTATTATAAACTATATAGAAATCTATCCCAATCACAATCATCATCTTTATTCATGTCACCATCAATAGCTGCAAAGGACAGTTTAACTATATCCTTATAAATACTGGACAAAGCAAGTCGAAGCAGCAGAGACAGAAGCACAAGTATTTAATGACTTAACGATCCAATGATCAATATGTATTTCTGTTGAAATCTAGACATATCATACCGAACTGCACGTAGTGCGGAGTAGACGAAGACTACTCATCTTCGATTGCTACCAGCTTTGGTGAGGTCTCGGTTGGTAATGATCTCAGTGGTGTGAATGTTATTCCATCACGTAATCAGAACACAATGTTTCTACCTAAGCGAGGTAGAACATAGATGGACAATTAGATGTAGATTAGACTATATACTTTTAACTAACTAAATACAAGTTCAGTAAAACCAAAACCTCACTGATCCTAACCTTTTATCTCTGATCCTTAAATCCCCAATATCTTACGATTCGTACAGTATTGACTTGACGGTCAACGTTCACTTCTATCATTCCAGATAAACCTCTAGAACTCTATAGGTTCTGAGCCCGGTGCCCTGAACGGATAATACTCGACAAATTTTGAGAATTGGAATTTTTTTTTTACTTACATATCCTATCCCCTTTAAATTCGACTCAGATTTCCATCCTACCACAATGGCCTCCATGACTGATAAAAAGTTTTCTCCAGATTTCTTTACATCCTTGGTTCCAGATGATAAGCCACTGGGTATCAAGAAATTTGGAAACATCAGACCATTAACTGGTCAAGAAAATTACAATATTTGGTCATCAACGATGTGCCATTTCTGGCGAGGTATGAATCTCTTCGAACTTGTTGTGGAAGGAGTGATGCCATCAAAGGATGCCGAAGAAAAAGAGAGGACAGCTTTTCAGACTCTTTCCCACCAAGCAATTACAATCCTTTTGACGGTAGTATCATCCGAAATTTTGGAGAAAATTGTCGAGCTTGATGACCCGCACTCAATGTGGATGCACTTGAAGGATGAGTTCTACAGGGATTCCCCTAAAGCACTTGTCGCCCAGCTAACGAATTTGACATCTCTTTCCACCACCTACGACTCATCCATATCTATTTCAAATTTTATCCAGCAATTTGAAACGGAATGGATACGACTCCAAAAATTGACGAAATCTTCTCCCGACGACTATCGCCAAGCGTTTGCGGCCTTCCTCAGTCATGACAAGGCAAAACGCGACTTTCTTCTTTGTTACCTATCCAAACATCATGAAAATGTTGTCGACAACCTTCAAACAAAGGATGATCTCACATTTTCTGATGTAAAACTCCGACTCCTAGGGCTTGATCAAGGACTACCCTCCACTCAGACTGCTTTCTTTACATCTGACAGCAACAATAAAAGGGTTCCATTCATCAAACCCTCGAAAGCAGTACAATCAAAAACCAAAGAATGTACCTGGTGTAAGAAACATTATCCAACACAACACACTGGTCACTTTTGGAATGATTGTTTAAAACTGAAGGATCACAAGGAGAAGGAAAAGAAGAAGTCAAGAAGCGCACGAGAAGAAGCGCACGCTTCAGTTACAGATGAAAATACGGTTAGGCTACACCCATTCTACCTTGATACTTGCGCAACTTCTCACATGTGTCCTTATCCAGAACGTTTCGAGAATATTACGATTTGTACCGGACATGTAATATCAAGTTCTGGTCAAAATATACCTGTTCAAGGAAAGGGCACAGTGGTAATAAATTGCGAGTTATCTGATGGGTCTGTTTCTCCTTGCCGTCTTTCTGACGTCCTGTTCGTTCCGAAATTAAGTCGTCCTTTATTTTCATGGAGACAAGTGAGATCTAAAGGTTATAAACTAATTGATAATGGAAAATTAATGCAAATTTCAAAGGGTGACAAAGTGTGGCTGGAAGCTAAATTTGACGGCTCTTTACCTCACATACCACAAGTCACTGACTTTGCTTGTTTAACATACGAATTTTGGCATGAAGCTCTCTGTCATTCTGCACCATCATCAATTGAGAAGACAGAAAAGCTCATCCAAGGTGATAATGTAATACCAAATCGGCCCAAAGATTTTTTCTGTCAAGCTTGCGCAATGTCCAAATCGATACATACTACTCCGAAAGCTACCTCTAGTCGAGCAAAGAATAAAGGGGAATATATACACTCTGACCTCTGTGGCCCCTTCCCAGTTTTATCCTATGGTAATTCCCATTATTATATCAGCTTCGTAGATGATGCCACTCGCTATTCAACTGTTTGCCTCCTAAAAACAAAGTCGGAAGCTACTCAAGCTGTCATTGACTACATATTAAACTTGGAGAAACAATATGATTGTAATGTGAAACATTTTAGAACTGACAATGGTGGTGAATACTTGAAGGACCAACTTACTAAATTCTTTGCTCAGAAGGGGATAGAGCATGACCTAACCCCCCCTATTCTCCTGAGTCTAACGGTGTTGCTGAACGTCTGAATCGATCTATAGGCGAAGGAATACGCGCAATGCTTTCTAACATTAAAAACAAACAACTATGGGCCGAAGCAGTTAAAACTTATGTTTATGTCAAAAACCGTCAATCTCACAGCGCTGTTAATGGGCAGACGCCTTATGAGGCTTTCCACGGGGTTAAACCCTCCATTTCACACCTCCAGCCCTTTGGACGAGAATGTTTTGTTCACATCCACAAGGCTAAACGCCCTGCTAGAAGCAAACTTCTCCCAAGAGCTGAGAAGGGCATATTTGTCGGATACACAAAAGTTAACCACCACTACCGTATCTTCATACCTGAAAAAAACCAAGTTGCGGTTTCAGCTGATGTCAAATTTTCGAACCCTCCAACAGAAAAAACATACACTGAACCAGTACTTGTAGAATTAAAACTTTCAGGAACTGAATCCACCTTTCAACCTTCCTCTAAAAAGGATAAAGCTTGGATCAACCCGAAACAAAATGGATCTGAAGAACGCAACTCTCTTCTGCCATCAGACGCCGATCATACTGCCGAACTTCAACCAAACCAACCTCCCTCTAATCTAATAGGTCCACAACCTAACCCTTCACAAAAATTAACATCTTCATCTAGACCCAGAAATTCTCCGAGGCTTTCACAAGAAAATGCAACCATTACAACTCGCTCCGTGTGACGGTCTTAAAGTGGCGTTTTATTCAAACTGAACTCAGAGCTAGATACAAATGAAAATCTTAAAGTAACGAGAAGAGACATGACTGAAAGCCGCCTATTTATTTACAAGACTATGATCTCGTTCCCTCATTTCATACCATTCTCAAAATAGATCATGACCTGTCCTCCGACAAGCACCAGCATCTCCGTCTATTTTAATTTAGCTTCATTTTAATGTTACCAATTTTAGTTATTAAAATAGTTATGATGCATGTGGCTTAGATGACTCACGACTGGTGTTCGAGTCGTCCTGTCTGCAATCTAAATTTGTCATTTAAGAATAGATTTGCATGAACTGAGCCAAGGCCTATACTTGGGTCTATTGAGTCGTGGAGGGGTTCATGACATGTATGGTGTTTAACATGGTTGGAAGAGTTCAAGCCTTATTTGTTAGGCAGCAGCCTAATGATAACCAGGTATGAGCCTGTGACAAATTGCTTTGTATTTGGACCTAAAGCTGCGCACAATAACTAAAAGAAAAGACAAGGAGAGACAGAGGTATGCAGCCTCGCTGGTCTGAAAACTCTATCAGCTCGTTTCCAGGACCGCCGCTTACTCAACCAGACTCCACACCACGTGATACCATAAACTTATCACTAGTGTGACGGAAATGCTGCTTATTGAGCTAGTTGGTCAAGTGCAAGGTGTCCACATCCTTGGTACATAAGACATCTTGATCACTAAATACCTATAGTTGTTGTGCTCAGCTAAGATAGCCCTGGCAGGTAGCGCATGGAGGGTGAGTATGTCATCAGGGTGTCTTGGGCATGGACAACTCACATGACATGTTTGAAGCATTTGGTCAGGCAAGGCATACTTAATAATTAGGCATATGATTGGCGGGTAAACGAGTCAATGACGTATAAAAGGAGAGGTTTTCCTGCTGTAACTTTAAACACACACACACACACACTCACACACAATTTTTTGAAATTCGAATTTTCGAATATCCCCATCTTCCCTCTCCATTCCCATCTCTCGATACTGAGATATCGTTCATCCTCAATTCAAATTTTGTGAGCAACTGGCAGGTCGCCAACATGCCTCCAGTTCGCAGTAAACCAGCGCGACCGAAAGACGCCACAGAAAACCGCAAACATATTAAACATGTTGCTCGTTTGAAAGCATGTAATAAGCTGGGCTCCCTCACCCCAGCTCAAGAGATGAACATCGACCGTTTGGTCGACAACATCGCCCTAGACGACGAGATGTTAGACGTCGACAGTCTCGACATTAACAAAATTCTCAAGGATCTGGAAAGACTTCCTGATTCTATTCACTCCAGGCCTGACGCGACTGGAGCTGGTAAGGCCGCGACGAGCCACAAAAATCCAGGAAATGCGACTACCGGGCAGCAGACACTGCCTCTGATGAAAGTCGCTGTGCCAGATACAAGGCTGACAGCGATTGTAGATGCAAACGCGGCGAAAGGTGCAGCATCTACCCAAAACCACCTGGAACACATACCAGGAACTGCAGAACAGAACCCCACTCCTCACAGTGGAAATGAACGCAGGCAGACTGTTACAGGCTGTGGCCTCGTTTATCTGGAACCGGAGTTTATCCGGCTCCGAATAGGCGTTGTACCTATTTTGGGAAAAGCCTCGACCCTGCTTAGTAAAGTCTCACAAGTGACGCGTCGCGTAATGTTCATATTAGCCAAATCCTTTCGTAGCTTTGACTTTCTTCTCTAGATAGAAAATAAACTCATTTTTAACATACGATTGCGAGAAGCTAGCGTACCGTTCTTTTACATATTTTCTATCTCTTCTTTACACAACTAGTGCAAGTATTGGCTTATACCTCTCCTAGCTGTCCGGTTTTTAAATTGCATGAATACACGCTCTTATCAAGTTCCCTCTCCAGAATCATCTTTATCAGACGACGAATCAGTTACGATCCAAGATTTTTATTCGCTTTCCTCGTCTGACGCATTCCCATTAATCGCTAAATCCGTTGAAGAGAATATGACGGATAATATGGATACAGATGCTCCTGACAATGTCAAGGGCAAGGGCAGGGCTAATCAATTCGTTTCACAGCAAACAACAAATGTCACGCTATCCTTGAATAGTGATCAGCTACAACGGCTATTGGCAATAATCGACACAAGTGACGTCAGTCAGGGAAAGACTTTACGACCAAATCCACACACTGATAAGAAAAAAGCGTCAAGTTGGCCGGAATGGGACGGTTCTAGAGAGATGTACCCGACATACATAATTCAGCTTACAGCGAAAATTGAAGCAGACTGGGACCTGTTGGGAGGCCACAAAGCGGTATGCATGGATATGATGAATACCATCCCCAAGAATCTCCGAAGTCGTGTCTCTCACTGGTACACAACAGGAGGACCAGACAACAATTGGGACTATGAACTCTACATAGAACATTTTAATGACAATTTTGAAGACAAAACGTCGGTTCGGACTGCTAATGAGAAGTTATCAAGGATGAGACAAGGAAAACATCAGACTTTCGCCTCGTATTTAAACGATTTTGAGCACATGCTAACGCAAGCGAGAGGTATCAACTGGGAAGGCTATATGAAGATAAATGGCCTCAGTCTTGGATTAAACGAGAGTCTAACGAAGCTTTTGATGCCATGTACTCTCTCTGAGACTAACTATACTCTTTTTGTTCGACAGGTGCGAAATATGGCTAGTAAGCTCGAATCACAGGAGGATTATACACCTAAGCATGGCCCTAGACAAACAAAGACATGGTACATTAGCAGACTGGGTGTCGTCCCTCATAATCCTGGCCTCAATTACCAAGCACCAGCACATTCACCATCACAGGATAGAGCAACTACTGTGGACATGGATGGCGACACCCCAATGTCAGGGGTAAGTGGACTAAGCACTGGTCAGCTTGCAGCAATAATAAATGCTGTAAACTCAAAAAACAGTGAAAAGAGCAAAGCTATCAGGAACAAGCCACCTGCTCCGTGGAAGACACCAGAAGAGTTTGCTGCCCTCCGTGCTGCGGGTAAATGCACTCGCTGTGAAGAGAAGGGTCACTACTTCAAGAAATGTCCTAATTTTACATGGGCCAAGAGACCTTCTGATATGAATGCGGTCTTCACTAAAATACCAAATAATTCTAAGTCCAGATTGATGGAATCAGACGAGGATGAAGATGAATTTGGAAATAACGTTTCGGGAAACGAGTAAACCCTGGGCATAGTCGGGCTCAGGGGGTGACTAAATCTTTGGTTGACGATTTAAGTGTAATTGTAAAGAATTTGGATAGTTCCCCGTTTTTATTAGAGATAATGCTCAATAAATGCTTTTATGTTGATGCTCTAATGGACACGGGATGTTTATGCTATGCTGCTTTCAGTCACTCGTTTGTCAAACGCCATAAGTTACCGCAAATATCTATTAAAACCAGGGAATTGCGACTCGCAAAAAAAGATTCCCAGCGAAGGGTCATAAATAAACTTACTTACGTAGACACAGACATAGATGGCAGGCGCGAAAAAATCTATGGGTACGTCATCGAGGATTTATCTTATGATATGATTTTAGGTGACCCATGGATGAGAGCCAATGCCGTGGTTTACGATGCTCGCCGACGCGCTATTCGTTTTGGTTCGAAAGGTGGTCTCATTGTGAAAGCTAAAGGATGGGAAGATCGGATGAGCCAAAGCAGTAAAGCAAAGATAAATTACCTCAAAGTAAAATTAGGAAGCGCTCACCAGGTTCTTGGTTCCCAATTCGCGGCAATAGCTACGAGAGTACGTGGTAAAAAGGATCAAGAAACGAAATTGTTTGCAGCATCAATGTTTGATATAAATAAGGCTCTTGAGACTAAAAGAAAACAGACACCTGATGAAATTAAGGCTGGTTTACCACTAGAAGTTCGTGACAACGCTCAGTACTTTACCGAGGACGAGAATCATGAGCTACCACCGCATCGACCTGGCGTCGACACTAAGATCGAATTGATTAAGGATGAACAGGGCAGGGAAAAAGAAATTCCGTTTGGCCCTTTGTACGATATGTCAAGAGCAGAGTTACTTGTGCTCAGGAAAACGTTGACAGATCATCTTGACCGAAATTGGATCCGGGCTAGCTCTTCATCCGGTGGAGCCCCAGTCTTGTTTGCAAAGAAATCCGGCGGGGGACTACGATTTTGTGTGGACTATCGAGCACTAAATTCAATCACAGTAAAAGATAGGTACCCCATCCCACTGATAAAAGAAACTCTACGGCAGTTAACAAAAGCGACCTGGGTTTCAAAGGTAGATGTACGCGCCGCATTTCACAAGCTAAGAGTGCGTGAAGGAGATGAAAAAAAAACAGTATTTCGCACGCGCTTTGGCTCATTCGAATGGCTAGTTACACCATTTGGCCTAACCGGTGCTCCAAGCGCCTTCCAAAGATATATTAATAGTGTCTTAGGAGAATTTCTAGGTGACTTTTGCTCAGCATATCTTGATGATGTACTCATTTATACGACTGGAGATGTCGTAGATCATTGGAGCAAAGTGAACATGATCATACAAAGGCTCGGACTCGCAGGTCTTAAAATGGACCCCCAAAAAAGTGAATTTGCAGTTAAGCAGACAAAATACCTTGGCTTTATTGTATGCTTAGGAGAAGGAATCAAGGTCGATCCTGAGAAAGTAAAGGCTATTACTAGTTGGCAAGCACCAGTAAGCACGAAAGGGATTCGTAGTTTTATAGGCTTTGCAAATTTCTATAGAGATTTCATACCTAATTTTGGACGAATTGCAGCACCACTGTTAAGCTTAACCAAAAAGCATGCTCAATTTCAGTGGGAAGCCCCTCAACAAAAGGCATTTGAAGAATTAAAACAGCGCTTCATAAATTCCCCGATCTTAGCCATATGGGACGATGAAAAAGAGACCGTACTCGAAGCAGATAGTTCAGGTTACGTATTGGGTGGTTGTTTATCACAAAAGGACGAAAAAGGGCAATTAAAGCCGATCGCATACCTATCAAAGAAATTGACTTCGGCAGAAGTTAATTATGACATCCATGACAAAGAAATGCTATCCATTATTCGTTGTATGGAGGAATGGCGGGGTATGCTAATTGGATTAAGTAAACCTTTCACAGTCCTATCGGACCACAAGAATCTCAGACATTTTATGACTATACGTACACTTAACGAGCGCCAAATGCGTTGGTCGCAGTTCCTATCAAATTTCAATTTCATTATAAAATTCAGACCGGGAAATCAAGCAGCAAGGCCAGACGCACTGTCAAGACGCGAGCAAGATATGCCACAAGGCTCGGACGATTATAGAATTAAAAATAGAGACGTACAGTTAATAAAAGATTCTTGGGTATCAGGCGTAGCTACCAGAAATCGACTCAAGCAAGTCGAGAAAAATAACACGAATATTATTCCCAAAGGTTCAAGTATATTTGAAGAGGAAAATTTTCAAACTCTGTGGGATAAAGCATTACGCGAAGATAAGGATATTTCCACTCTTTACAAAAGTTTGGAAAAGGGAGAAAGAAGCCTTCCACCAACTCTCAAACATCTGAAGATCTCTTTGGCAGAATGTAGCTTTGATACTAGAGGAGCGCTCAGATTTAGAGATAGAGTTTGGATCCCTAACTATGAGCCGCTTCAAACAGCTTTAATTCAGAAAACACACGATTCACAAGTTACAGGGCACCCGGGACGAGACAGCACATTAGCAATTTTAAGCCGTAATTTTTTTTGGCCAGGTATTTCAAAATGTGTGAGAAGGTTCTGTCGTAACTGCGATGTTTGCGGCCGGAGTCATGTTTGGAGAGAGAGTAAAAAGGGGTTACTGAGACCACTACCAGTACCTGATAGGTTTAATAGCGAGCTCGGCATCGATTTCATGACCGATCTACCGGCAAAAACGGCAAATGAACCACGGTATCTAATGGTCGTGGTAGATCGTTTAAAGGGAGGTGTTGCGCTTGAAGATATGACAAGTATGAAAGCCGAACACTGTGCAAGTGTATTTCTTAGATTGCATGTCAGACACCATGGATTTCCTAACTACATTACATCAGACAGAGGTTCTAACTGGGTTGGAGATTTCTGGACAGAATTATGCAGATTAACAGGTGTAAAGCAGCGTTTATCAACGGCATTTCACCCACAAACAGATGGGGCTACGGAGAGGATGAACCAAGAAGTTCTTGGATATTTAAGAGCTTTTATAACTTACGCCCAATTCGATTGGAAAGAACTCTTACCCTGTGCAATGCTTGCGATTAATAATAGAACCGTGTCTTCCCTCGGCATGAGCCCTTTCTTCGCGGAACATGGATACAACATTGAACCAATTCAACTGGTAAATCCAAAAGATAAGCCATCAGCACCTGAAAAACGAGCACAAAACTTTGTTAAAAGAATTCACGAGGCAGAAGAGCTAGCACAGGCTTCGATGGCTTCGTCACAACAAAGAATGGAAGAATATGCAAATAGAAAACGTTCTGAGGCTGAAATATACAAGGTGGGAGATAGAGTTTGGTTAAACTTGAAGAACATACAAACTCCTCAACTATCTAAAAAGCTCTCTTGGATCAACGCAAAGTATCAAGTCACTAAAATAATCGACTCCCATTCAGTAGAACTAAATACACCTTCAGGGATTTGGCCGCGTTTTCACGTAGACTTGCTTAAAAGAGCAGCGACAGACCCCCTACCATCACAAATAATAGACGATGTACAGCCGCCACCGATTCAACATGATATGCAAAATGATGTAAACGATTATGCTTTTGAGAACGCCAATATACAAGTCGTTGAAAAAATTTTGCGTTCAGAAAAAACTAAGGTTGGACGAGGTCACTGGCGTTTACTCCTGGTGAAATGGAGAGGATTTGCAGAGCCGACATGGGAGCCCCGTGAAAATTTAGAGGAAACTGAAGCGCTGGATATATTTGAAGCAAAATACGGTAAAGGAGATAACACTGGAGAAGACGCTGGCGCAATCATAGGTCGCCGCAAACTGACCAAAAGTTCTCTGTTGGCGAAGTCAAAAACTATAAATGTTCGGCAATAACGTTCTACCATGGGTACGAGGGGGGGTAATGTTACAGGCTGTGGCCTCGTTTATCTGGAACCGGAGTTTATCCGGCTCCGAATAGGCGTTGTACCTATTTTGGGAAAAGCCTCGACCCTGCTTAGTAAAGTCTCACAAGTGACGCGTCGCGTAATGTTCATATTAGCCAAATCCTTTCGTAGCTTTGACTTTCTTCTCTAGATAGAAAATAAACTCATTTTTAACATACGATTGCGAGAAGCTAGCGTACCGTTCTTTTACACAGACGGAGGAATGCCCCCCCGAACTCAGGGCCCTTATCGAGGCTGAGGAACGCCGAGCCGCAAAAACGGCAGAAAATGTAAAAATTTGCACCGCTGCAATCAACGGTGTCGAGAATGCTCTCACCCCCCTATCCAAAGGGTCGAGTGTTCAATTCATAGACTCCATGAAGGTCTACATCAGAGCTGCAATAGCTCACTTCATGATCGCGGGACCAGGAACAACCCTCCCATCACTTCCCCCACGCCCCGATATCCAGGCTACGGCTGGAAAGACTGCAGAATCTACTGTTGGCCAACAAAGTGAGCCACAGCGCAAAACGGCTCAAGCCGAAGTACACCAACCCAAGACTACTTGGGCCTCTATCACCCGGAATGGCCTACAGTCAATCCCGGTTCCAACCAAAGCCGCACAGTCAACGCCCAAGGCGACAAACTCGACGCGAACGGCAAAACCCTCAACCGGACCAACGAAACCGGCTATGCAAGACGAACGTTTGTTTCTCCGCTTGGGAAAAGAACATCCCTGGCGAACACTATCACCGTTCAGTGTTAGGGAAGCTGTTTCAAAAATGCTTGAACTCCCACAGACAAAAATCGAGCATGTCTACCGGGTGCCAACTGGCTTCGCAATCAGAGCCGAAAACCAAGAGGCACGCACGCTGATGCTAGGCCTGGCTGGATCCTTCGCTCAGCAGGATGCAATATTGGAGAAAGCCACGGACTTGACTTCCCTTCGAATAGCGACGGTCCCAGTCGCCATTAACACAATAATGGGCAGAGTCCTCATCACCGAAGAGATGGTGACCGACGAGATAGTCAGGGTCACCAAGACTGTACCGGTCAAAGTACGTCCGCATGGAAAAGGCCGACCAGGAGCCCCATACCAATCATGGGTAGCTCTTTTCGAGAAAGCATCCACGCCTCGGCCGGGATTCCGACTATTTGATGACTCTGGAATCGCAGTTCGCCACCAGCCCCGTCAGGGAATCAGCCAGTGCAAGCGATGCTTACAATTCCATGGCACTAGAGGCTGCTCGCGCGCCCCAGCTTGCTGGAACTGCTCTTCCACCATGCATTCCACCACGGAGTGTAAGGCACACACCAAGTGCCGCAACTGCGGAGGCCCGCACAGATCAGACAGTAGGGATTGCTTAGCTCGCCCGACAAAATCTGGAATGGCCTCCAAAGATAACCTTCAGGCCATAAGGCAGGCAAGCCAACGTGAATTTGCGGCTGTCACTCGAGCCAAAGCAGCAGTCAAACGCGCAGAGGCAGCGATGATAGCAGCCGCAGAAGCGTCAAATACTAACCAGCTAGGTTTCAAATCGACCAACTGTTTTGAAGTTCTCATGTCCGACGCTACAGCGATTGTAGCCGAGGTCGATGAGGCATCAAATCAGCAAAATTCTTTGTGAAGGGCACCCCACGGGTCTCTTCAAGCCTCTCTCCTACTCTAAGCTTTATGTCAATAAACGTAGGTAGAGGGGGCTCTACGCAAAACATTGCGCTTGCCCGAGCATTCGAGCTGGGTATCGACGTGGTTCTTGTTCAAGAACCTCTGTGGAACAAACCAAAGAAGACAACAAAGGATCACCCAGGATATACCTATCATCTGCCTAACGGCGGCGAAAATGTTAGGCCGAGGGCTGTGACCTATACCCGGATAGACGATAAAAAGATATCGGCAACACAGATCTTTCCTTATGGTGTGTCTACTGGAGACTATTGCTGGGTTGAGGTGAACGGTATCATTTTTCTCAACGTCTACAAGGCACCAAATGACTCGACAGCTATCCAGCCTCTCATCAACTGGACTCCACCGCCAAACTCCGTCGCTGCAGGGGACTTCAACTCAGTATACTGGGCTTGGCAACCTGGCACAGAACGCCCTCATGGACAAGGAGAAATGATCGAAAAATGGGCAGACAAACACCATTTGACCTGTCATATTATTGGGGAGCCTACTCACCGAGCTGGAAACACACTAGATCTAGTTTGGAGTAACATTGACGGCGCCCGTGCTTGGGTAGATCGTGGTGGATGTGTCACCAGCGATCACTTCCCTATCCGAGGACAAATTCCAGTTCGCAACTCAGTGATGAGACCCGAAAAGGCAAAACTCCGAGTCACAAAGGATAAGCTACCCAGATACGCCAAGGTAATTGCACAGTGGGTCCGACCACCACCAGTTCTTGACACAACCGAGAGGGTTGAAGAGTATGCCGAGGAAATTTGTTTCCATCTCACTAATGCAATCAATGCAGTAGGAACACGACCAAAAGCCCGCTGCGGCAGATCTGCTCCGTGGTGGACCCCAGCGTGCAAGGTAGCATACGCCGAGTACAAAGCCGCGATAGCACCCCACCAACGTGCTCTCTGCGCGAAAAAGCTCCGATCAGTTGTGAAGACCTCGAAAAAGGAGTTCAAAACCCAACAGGTCGAATCAATTACTACGCCGACTGATGTATTCAAGCTAATGAGAATGGATAACCCCAGACAGGCTAGTATCCCTCCGCCACTGAATCATAATGGGACGTTGATAACAGATCCATTAAAACGGGCCACGATCCTTCGCGACTCCCTCCTGGCACGATACCAGGCATCAGACGACTTGTCACCATGTACAGTCGCGAGCAGCAGTCGGATACCATGGGAAGAGGACGTAACAGATGAAGAAGTCCGAGCCTGTACCATTGGTTGCGGAAATACGGCCCCAGGAGCAGACGGAGTCTCCGTAAACCTGCTGGAGGCGTGTTGGAATACAATCGGGCCTTGGGTTTCCCAACTGTTCCGAGCTTGCATTCTGCTTGGCATCCATCCAAAGTGTTTCAAACTAGCCGAGGTGGTCCTCCTTCAAAAGAACGATAGAGACCCAACGACAATCAAAGGTTGGAGACCAATCGCTCTTCTCTCATGCTTGGGAAAAGGGTTAGAAAGGCTCTTAGCTAAGCGGATGGCACACCTTGCAGTTATCCATGATGTAGTCGGCCAGCAACAGTTTGGTGCACTGCCGAAGCGCTCAGCAACCGATCTGGTCTCATGTGTGGTTCACGACATCGAAGAGGCAAATTCACAAGGATGGGCAGCTACTTTTGTAACGATGGACGTTCAAGGAGCATTCGACGCGGTACTCCATAATCGATTAGTAAGGAGGATGCAGGAGCAGGGATGGCCGGAGTCTATTCTCAAATGGACTAGCTCCTTCCTCGCCAATCGGATGGTTCAAGTGCGATACTCTGGGGGAGTCACTGCCAAGAGAGAGCTAGTGTGCGGAGTTCCACAGGGCTCACCGATTTCGCCACTTCTCTTCCTTCTATATATGGCAGAGCCCATGCGAAGTGGAACCCCGGGTCTGAGGTTTAGCTACGCCGACGATATCGGTATCCTTGGATTTGGCCGGACGATTGCAGAGTCAGCAGCCGCAGCACAGGATGAGGTCAATAACCTACTAGACTGGGCTCGAAATAATGCCGTCGCTTTCGACATTGACAAGTCCGAAGTCGTCCAATTTCCCGGACGATACCGCGAAACATCGATTGGAATTTATGTCAACGAAAGCCTCATAGAACCGTCGCAAAATGTCCGCTGGCTTGGTGTGTACCTCGATCCTCGACTAAACTTCAAACACCACGTCACAACTTGGTGTGGCAAAGCGTTAAAAATTGCACAGCACATGCGTCGCTTCAATACAGCCTACCGAGGAGCCGCTCCTGGGGCGTTGGTTAAAGCGATCGACACATGTATTGTCCCAATCGCAACGTACGGAGCTGATGTCTGGTGGCCTGGCCTTAGACGCCCAACAGTACGAGGGATGGTGACACCGCCCACTGCTGGCCTATGTAGTATGATTGATAAGGCTGTCTTAATGGGTCTTAGGTCAGCACTACCGGTAATGAGGACAACCCCCAACGCCGTACTACATAGGGAAGGAGGAATACCAACCGGAAAAATCATTCTCGAAGGAAACCGACTTCGCCTCTCTGCCAGAATGCAAACACTTGACGACCGCCATCCGCTCAGGATCCGTGCTGCAGTTTGCCCAAATGTCGGTACGCGAAAATATAAGAAGCACAATCGAAAATCTGCGCGTCCTGAAATTCAAATGTCACGGGCTCAGCGTGCTTATAGACAGCTACCAGAGGCAGAGGCTGCGGAACCTCTTGCCTCACCATTTTATCAATCGCGGCCGGGTTCGAAGGTTGGTTCGAGAAAAGACCAAGTAGAAGCCTGTAAACTTTGGATCACTAATGTGCCAAAGTCAGAAATCTGTGCGTACTCGGACGGATCATCAGAAGGAAACGGACGCTCAGCTTGGGGGTTTGTCCTAAAGCTGGATGGAACAACTTTTCAAAAAGGAAGTGGCATAAAGCACGGTGGAGAGGCTTTAGATGCAGAGATTATGGGGGCACAGGAAGCTCTTAAAGCAGCGTTGGGTCACCTAAGATGGAAGGAGTGCCTGGCGAAGGGAACGACGCAGTGTATTAATGTGTTGATGGATAGTCGACATGCGATAAATGCACTGAGCACGGGCAGGTCCTCGACCAGCCACGAGGAAGTACGAAAGTTTCGCGAGTTATCTGGGCTAGTTCAGGTAAGAATAAAGTGGGTACCAGGACACTCGGGAATTCATGGAAACGAGGAAGCAGACGCAGCGGCCAAATCCGCCCTACGAACGCTTCCCAGCGTGGGAACTGGGCCAGCAACCACCACGACAGCATTTTTACACCAAAAACTGCATCGACAGCGACAGACTTTGCTCGACAGCTGGTGGAATGAAACCTCCCCGTCACGGTATCGTGAGCTAAATCTGCTCATGCGCCGTCGTAAACCACCAGAACTGGGGCTTTCCAGGCTACAGCTACGACATCTCATTGCAGCCCGTACGGGCCATGGCAATTTCGCGGCGTACCATCGTCGCTTCAACAATCCGTACGCTATCACAGAGTGCACCTGTGGGGAGGCAACCACCCCTACTCACTTCATACATTGTCGACTCAACGCAAACACCACGCGTCGAATCAGAGGGTCATTGTCACACAATGCCTTCTTACACAAGCTACTCGGGCCTAAGTGCTTCGAGAGCTTCAAACAATTTGCGCAGGATACCAATTGTTTTGGGTACTCTCCTGTGCATCCATCTCCTACTCTCAGTGGAGATCGAATATAACTCGTCAGGAAACTAATCCTGACAAAATGGGAATCGAGGCGAGGAGTATTGCTTCCCATTCTAACTTATTTGCAATTCATCTTTTCTTTTGTCAATTTTGGGACAAGGAGTTCGCGTCGGCGCATATTTTTAACTTACTGCTGGTTTTGTGGTGGTTAATGCGGTGGAATCAAGCTGGGTTTGTCTTAGATGTAGTTCTGGCTGTGAACATCGGTCCTGTACTCATAGTGGATTTGGAGCTTTAGCTTAGGACTTGAATAAAACAACACCAACAACATAGAGTCACTTACAATTCACTCTCGATCAAATCATATCTTAGCCGTCAAACGCAAGTGTACGTTCCCCATTTCATATACCAAGTAAAACAATAGTACTCACGATATACATTCCTCTGCATATCCCATATTACCGTCTTTATTATCTTACTCTCGTGATAATCCCTTCTTAATATCCCAACAGGTTATGAGACTGGTGTTTAACAATTCATCGGCTTCTGTTTCAGTACAATTGTCAGGGTTGTTTGCTAAATCAGAGGACACGGGTCGGAGTCGCAACAGATATACTTGGGACAGGATGTAATCGGAACAGGATGTGATCGGAACGGGACGAAGGCGAGACAAGACGGAGGCAGAACGGGATGGAGTCGGGGTATAAGGTAAAGCTTATAATCGGATCAATCTAAAGTCTAGAATAATTACAAGACAAAAAGCTACAGAACAAATCCAGTCCTAGACATTCCTTAAGTACTCAAGACCGGCTACTACAATCAGGGGTATGATAGTCTACGGCAATAACATAGCAACTGATTACTATGTTGATTAGTAACTGTTGTTATCATAACATTGTAACCATCGTAACGCATTGACTATGTTACTAGGGAAGCTCCTGACTTGGTTGACCAGATTAACGTAGCATCTCAGTATTATCCTAGGGCACAATAGTAGTAACAAGCAGGCCGATTTCCTCGTGGGAAACCCGGTCTGTGACAACAATCCTCAACAATGTCTTCACTCACCGCAGAATTAAAAGGCACCCGCAATCACGATGGTCTTCTTCTGTATAAATCGAAGTGGGGAAACGTTGTGATCCTGGGCCTTGGAACTTATACAGAGTGGCGGATTACTTGCGAGATAGCCTTGATAAACGCAGGCGTTTTAAGTATCGCTGATGGTACATAGAAGAGACCCACTGCTAACGACCATGTACATGCTTCACGTCCAAATACTCGATCAGTCTCCTCAAGCGCACCACATCACGATGTCGATACCAACGACCACGAATTTCGAGTACAGGAAGAGAAATGGTTGTCTAAAGCCCGCGACACTCAAGTCATTATATCTAACTCTATCAAAACACAACTGATGGAGCAGTCGCTCGGGTTCCTGGGGAACATCGATCCTGCCGGGCTATGGAATTTCCTTCTCCAAATGGACCCAAACAAAGATCCAAAAACAATTGCAGAATTGAGGTCCAAGTTCGCCTCCATGAAGTTTGATCTGAGAGTAGACACGATCCAGTCCCTTGTCCTACGTCTCAACAGTCTTAGGGTCAAACTATCAATGACTTCTAGATCGATCACTGAGGAGGATGTAAAGGAACAGCTAATTGCATCTCTTCCTAAAGATAACTTTATTTGGTCAACGGCTCAATCACACGCTCTAAACATGGGTAGAAGTCTCGCAGAAACGATGACCTATCTCCAACCTTGCGAGTCCAACATCTCTCATGCTCAGCCGCCCCAACCATAAGTTGCAAATCTTGCATGCTGTCACGGACCAAGGGCCTATTCTAAATCAATAGGAACTATGTACGATGATATGTGTGCTATTCTGTTCTATTCTACCTTAATCTGTTCTATTCTACTTCGTTCTGTTCCGGTCTGTACTTGTCCGTGCTTTTCTATACTACTCCATTCTATTCTGTACCAGAGTAAACTGGAAATTTCGAGAGAAATAGAGAGGAGTATATAATGGGTATTTGGGGTAACTCTAGCTCGGTAGATTATGGTCTTGTATTTTTAGGAACTCTTTAGAATTAATGAATATTATCTAATGTCGAACTTTTGAACTGTCGAACCCTTGAATTATCGAACACTTGACCCTGAGAATGCGAACACCTCTAGCACCATTGACACATGCAGCAGCAATAGAAAAAGAGGACGTGGTACATATCGAAGGGGATGCAATTTAACGCACTTTGATCGCCGTGATCAAGCCTGCGGAGAGCCTAACCGAAAAGGAAAATATAGGGAAATGGCAACTGATGAAAAGGAGTGTTTCTTTTGTGGCAGAAAAGGACATGTAGAACGAGATTGTCGCATTAAGCAATCTAAAAGCAGAGAGGTGTTGGAAAATGAAGTATAATCCTATTAGTAACGATTACCTTTATTACGTAAGGGTTCCCAACGCAATCCCTACATCCGCTATTTCCACTCTAGTTCCATCTCCCCTGTAAGGTTTGCATGAACAGGTACTAGTGTGGCTCTACTTCTATGACAAGGGAATACAGCGTAAATGATTGTCTACTACAACTTACTGATTTTCACTTAATCATATTATGACGTCGTTTTTTATGGTCTTGATTGATATCTTTTTACACATGAACAAATAATCAATTCACTCTTCTCCGCTCTGCTTTAAGTGATCCTCTATCTCTTTCTACAAGAGGCCAAGAACATGAATAAAGCTAGGAGTGATGCTAATGCTCAATATGTCCAAGTTAGAAACATAAATGAAAATGATTCACCCTACCTGTCTTATCATCTTGAACATAGACACACTGCTTTCTCAGACCAAAACCTGGATGAAAGTCTACCTTTATCTAAAATATCAAGTAAAAGTAAAAGCCCACAAAATAAAACAATTTCCGAAAATATACAGAGCTTTATCAACAGCGGGATTCATAAACTCCTAAAATTTACACGGCTTTTGAACCCTAATGCAACAGCTTTCCCAACTGTCACAAAACACGCCTTACTTACCAAGCCCAGAGAAATTCTCACAATAATTGACTCTGGCGCGTCAGAACATTTTAGTGGTATGAGGGACGACTTCTCTACGCTTAGAAGATGGAGCAATCCAAAGTCTGTCCAAATTGCAGATGGAAAAGTTATTCAATGCGAAGGCTATGGCAATATATCTTTTAGGACCAGTGACAAGATAATTGAATTAAGAGAAGTATGGTTTATTCCTGAGTTTGGTCAAATGCGGCTTCTGTCAGTCTGGGCCTTCAACAAGAGAGGTATAGATGTAAAGTTTGCTGATGGCCATTGTCAAATAACACGGAACGGCTCAATCTTGTTTGAAGCAAAAGGAGAGGATGGTGTCTTCAAAGTTAAAACCAAATCAATACCTCAAGCAACATCAGCCACAAACGTTCAACAACAAATGCCGCACCAAACAGAGATTGAGTTGGACGTTCTGCACAGAAGAATTGGCCATATTAATATCAAAGATATTGATAAGATTCTGAAAACAGGATACACCGGACTGAAAGTTCCTAGTGAGAAATGATCAATTCCGATTGGATCAAATTCTTGTGAAGCATGCTTAGCAGGAAAGATGAAAGAAAACTTCAACAAGAAATCTGACAATTGTTCAAACACCATTCTTCGTCGAGCTCACTGCGATATCTCAGGAATCCAATCTATCTCAGTCAGAGGTTATCGGTTCTTCTTCCTCATGGTAGACGATGCAACAATGATGTGCTGGGTCAGATTACTAAGGACGAAGGAAATGAACGAGGTCCTAGTCACATTCAAGCAAATAAAGGCCGAAGCTGAGCTGCAATCTGGCAATAAGATTGTCTACATGAGAGCTGACAATGGTAGGAGTGAATTTGGTACTGCCCTTCAACACTACTTGAAAGTAGTAGGTATAACGTTTGAACCAAGTCCACCATACAAACACTCAATGAACGGAGTAGCTGAAAGATGGATGGGCATTATAGGCGTCATAGCAAGGTCTATGTCTTATGAGGCACAGCTACCTCACCAGCTCTGGGATTATGCTGTCGAGAATGCGGCCTGGATCAAGAACAGGGCTCCCACATCCGCGCTACCTTTCGCTGATGATGATGCCCCAGAAAGATTCACTCCCTACAGCGATTATTATGGAAAGCCTGCAGATCTAGCAAATATAAGAGTTTTCGGGTGCAAAGCAGATGTGCTTTACCCTGCCGAGTTAAATCCTCAAAAATGGCAACCTCACATTAGGGAGGGAAAATTCATCATGATAGGAATGACTTCAACGAAACTTTGGAAGCTACTTGATACGCTTACCCTAAGAGATACAATCTCTGCTGATGTTGAGTTCAATGAATATGAGTTTCCTAAGATTGACATATCACTCTTTACTCTACCTGATAGACTAGATGTGCTAACACCTAGACAAGTACCTTTAGAGCGAACAAAGATGTACCAGTCGCAGCTGATAGAAGCTAGACAGAAAGGTGTTAAGCAAGCGCGTAAGAAGTGCGCTGCAACTCACCCAATTGGGGCAATGAGTTCGAGCGAAAATAACTCTGAATTGCAAAATCCTCTAACTCGCCTGCGAGAGGCTCGAGATGCGTCTGATCAATGCTATATACAGATGGCTCCCATTAGAATGGTCGAGCAAGAAAACTACATAGGTTCGGTAGAGCTATAGACTCCCGTAATAAGACGTGAAGGAAGCTGCCACGAGAACTCGAGGAGAAAGCTCTCACGCAAACCCATGGTTGAGGTTAGTCGTCATACTTGTAACGGCTGGTAAGCCGATTGGTCCCTGTAGCCTATGTTGGTTAACTTAGGCCTGATTCGAGTGGCGCTATTAACCACTACTAATGCGCTAATGTGCAACGCCACCCAATACAATACCTTTGCGTCGGCATTGGCATGGCATGCATGTGGCATCGAACTCGGCAGTGCGGCACGGCAGTACGGCACTGCAACACATGTTAATAGGCTTACACTAACGGGAAATATACGAGACCGAGTTCAATCCTTCCGCGCCACAACGCGATAGTGCTGTATTATAGGTTTAGTCAGAACACTAGGAGAGCCCCATAGCATAGGAAGAGGAGAGGGATTAGCCTCGGTGGCGAGGAGGCTTTCACGTATATATATGACTAGATAGATGTAGTGGGAGTTCTCTCCTTAGAATTATTATATACTACCATCGACCACATAGTTGCCCCAGCGCTTGTCCCTCGAAACCGTGACAATACTGCAGTAGTGGAAGTGACCACCATGACGGTAGTAGAGCAAGAAAATCTAGAAGAACGAATGAACTTTGACGAAAGTGCTCCTCAGATTGTCGGAGAAGCCATCGAACAATCGATTGGGCAGACTCCTTGCTCCATGCCAAAATCAAGATTTGGCAGACCGCTGAGAAGAGTGGCGAAGGCTGTGTTCAACCATGTTGTTACAGCAAATGCAATATCTGCACAAGCAGTTTATATTAATGCCAGTGAGTCGTCATCGATTCAATTATCCACTCTGTTATGGCCTTGTATTCCTGATCTTCGGGGCCTCTGATACTACTGTTCTTTTCTGGTATTGTAGTGTGACCCTATATGCGCACGGACCAGCTGTATATTATGTATATATGTATATCTCTAGATACCGCTTGTTATCTTCTTTCCCTAGTTTAGAATCTTATGAATTATATTACAGATCTGAGTTATTATCGGATTTGACTAGTTCATCTGCTAACCTGTGCTCCCTTCTGGTCGTCACACACTCCTCCATTTGAATCTATTACTGTTGAACAGGCCATGCATGAAGATCCCAAATAGGAAAGAGGCAATAAAATCAGAATTGCGCTCTCTGCAAGCCACCAATACTTATACGATTTTTACTGCGTCTCCACCGCCTGGAAAGAAAATAATATCCAGCAAAATAGTTCTCAGAAAGAAGTTCAGAAGTGACGGCAGCTTAGACAGACGAAAAGCACGAATCGTTGTCCGTGGATTTGAACAGCAGTACGGTATTGACTACTTCGAGACTTTCGCGTCGGTCATACAGAACAACACACTCCGGATAGTTCTATCCAAGGCTGCAGTAGACGATCTTGAAATTGAAGCGCTTGATGTGGATACAGCCTTTCTAAATCCAAAGTTAGAAGAAGAGATTTACATGGAGATACCTGACTTCTTTTCCTTATTGTGACTTCACTTAGGTGATGGTAAAAATATATATATAAAATAACTTGATTCTCTATTCTATCCAACGAAAGCTAGTAATACATATTTGAGTCTTAGTAATCAAATCCATAATGTTTGCATAAGCAGATGCGCCGGTACTCCAAACACTGTCAATTACATGAATATCCAGAACAATAAATTAGTTAATTAGAACGACACTTACAAAACTCTGGAATCAATCGAAAGCAAAATCACCTCAAGCTAAACAAATCACTATATGGTATGAAGTAAGCTCCACATATTTGGTTCAAGGAAGTCAAAATTCACTTTAATCGAATTTCCTTAAAGAGCGGAGATTCTGATCCAAATTTGTTTATAGGTTGAGGTGTCTTCGTACTTCTTTATGTAGATGATATGCTAATCATTGGGAAACGCGGAAATTTAAATCCCATCAAATTAGATATCATGAATAAATGGAGTTGCAAAGCACTAGGACCAGTTGACACTTTCGTCGGAATTCAAGTGGAAAGTGTTGAAATATTGTATATCCTGGAATGCCAAGGATAACTCATTTTTAAGTCCGGCTAATTAGGTTATCAAATTCACCTTCCTATGTCATTGTCATCAGCACATTCCTCACGGAAAGTTTAATGCATATTGGCATTTATTTCACACTAGCATTCCATCAGATGATTATGTATCAAATGCGGGTTAAAGGTTTCTCGGATCTAATACCGACACACATGTATTTAGCTTTATATTTCTGGCTAATATATCTGTATGTATATAGATCTATATCTACAGGGATCATAACTTATGATCCATGGAGATTGATAAATACTGGTCAAAAACCTCAGTTGATAAGAGATGCGCACACGCAATCTCACTCTTATCATCTCAGTTTACTCAGAACCATACATCTCAATACACTTGTCTCCAGTCAATTCGTCCATGTACAACTTCATTCGAGATTTACTGTATCAGTCTAACTGCCGACACTGATTCCGCTATAACCTCCATATTCGCTCAAGCTCATAACTTTAACAGAGAGTTGTTAATTACTCCCACTAGGACACAGAGTGTTATATAAACTATATATTGGTATATAGAGAAGGGATTGTCACGAGAGTAAGAAAATATAGATGGTAATATTGGACATGCAGAGGAATGTATTTTGTGAGTACTATAGGTATAGAGTGATCAAGATGTATTATGCACCAAGGATGTGGACACCTTGCACTTGACCAACTAGCTGACTAAGCATCATTTCCTGACACGGCCCCATGCTGCAATATCATAGAGCCTCATTAACTCCCACAACACTTAAGAAGTGTAACCCCTACATCTCTTCTTAAAGAGTTCAGTAGTCCTACAGAATATAATAGAATGAAACTGCATTATTGTACAAGAGTACTCTTATCCTGGCTTCATCATAATCTGCTGTGTGAACTTCTATAACATGAATGTTGCCAATACAATTCGTTATCTGTTTAATGAGATAAGCCTAGCTGAAGCGATAAATTTAAAAACTGGTCCATGGGCAACTGTTTTGTTAATTTATCTGCAATCTGTCGAGTGCCTGGTGTAAATGTGACTATCAACTTATTTCTCATCACCATGTCATCTCGTATGTAGAAGTGCCTAGTTTCAATGTGTTTAGCTCTTAGATGAAATTTTGTGGTTTTGGCAAGCTCTATTGCAGCCTGATTGTCGAGATATAGAAGCGGAGGTTTCGTTATTTTAACGTTTATATCTTGAGCAATTTTCTCCATCCAGGCAATTTCTTTGGATCCTTCACTAGCAGACATGATCTCTGCTTCCATTGAGCTCTGAGCTGTACTTTTCTGACGGTTAGCTGACCAAGTAACTGCGCCCCCATTCCAAATGATCGTTTGCCCTTGGAAGGATTTCTTATCATTTTCGGTCCCCCATGTTGCATCTGTCCATGCTGTCCAGATATTTGTCGTATCGGAAGGTCTGAATCTAATCCCGAGCGATCTTGTACCGTTGAGGTACCTGAGTAGATGCTTTGCCATGCTCAAATGGTTTGAATCGGGATCAGACATAAATCGTGCAAGTTGCCCTACGGCATATGATATATCCGGTCTTGAACCATTGGCTATATATAGGACAGATCCAATAATTTGTCGATAGAGGCAGATAAATTCATCTTTGAGCGTTTGCTGGATATCATCTTCGGAGGTTGGCTTTAGGACAGTTCCTGCTTGAAGTGGGAGATCCTTTGGTATACTTTTATCCATTCCCAATCGCTGAATGAGTTTTGTTGTATAGGCAGTTTGATGAATGCGAATTGTACGCTCTTGTCTATTTCTTTCTGTTAAAGTTATGAGCTTGAGCGAATATGGAGGTTATAGCGGAATCAGTGTCGGCGATTAGACTGATACAGTAAATCTCGAATGAAGTTGTACATGGACGAATTGACTGGAGACAAGTGTATTGAGATGTATGGTTCTGAGTAAACTGAGATGATAAGAGTGAGATTGCGTGTGCGCATATCTTATCAACTGTGGATTTTGACCAGTATTTATCAATCTCCATGGATCATAAGTTATGATCCCTGTAGATATAGATCTATATACATACAGATATATTAGCCAGAAATATAAAGCTAAATACATGTGTGTCGGTATTAGATCCGAGAAACCTTTAACCTGCATTTGATACATAATCATCTGATGGAATGCTAGTGTGAAATAAATGCCAATGTACGTTAAACTTTCCGCGAGGAATGTGCTGATGACAATGATATAGGAAGGTGAATTTGATAACCTAATTAGCCAGACTTACAAATGAGTTATCCTTGGCATTCCCGGATATACGATATTTCAACAGCCTCCACAGCAATCTAAACCCTTACCTCACTCCAACACCTTATCAATCCTTTCCGACTCACCATCCCCGAGAGATTCAAACCCGTGGACCCATCGTACCGCTGGCGACCATGCCATCGGTACGAGTTACGAAACACCAGTACTCGCTGTTGGATTACGCCAAGCTCCGACTACAGTCGCGCTTATCGGAGTACGGCATCACCATTGATGAGATGGATTTTGAAAATGCCGAAGCTGCCATCACCACCAAAGTGATGGATGCCCCGGAAATCGAGATGATTGACAGAGCCGTCGACGAACTCGTCACCAAAGGCCTGTCTGACTCCATGTGGGCTGCCCCATCTAATTCAGGCAGCCCTGAGCCGACTCAGCAGACAGAGAAATTGATCCTGTCACCAACAACCTCATCGAGAAAGATCACAACCTTGCCCACAAGGCTGCCAGAAACTACCAAAACCATCATGGCCCCATCCAATGCCGCCCGTGATGAATCCCTGGAAAGAGGGAGTGAAGTGGAGCAGAAATCAAATATTCCTACTATCCCAGAAGAGATGGCTGTTCTCGTTCAGAACGAAAAACGACAGGCAGCAGAAGCAGCTGCCAATATCTCAATTTGTGCCTCGACCATCAACGTCGTGGAAAACCACCTTTCTCCTATGCTAACAGGAGAACATAAAAACTTCATTGACTCCTTTCGAGTCTATCTGTTGAAATACAGGACTAATCCTAGTAATCAGGATTAACATGTGTCCTTTATGATGGTTAGACCCCCAATAGTAGTATATATGTAGCAAAGCTCCCCGAGTCCTTAATAGAAATCAGTTGAACCAGTATATTCATTTTACAGGTTATAGAGTCCGGTGATTACGCTGCTAGCGCAATCTTGAGGATATACTTTATTACACTCACAACAAAAATCCACCATGTCTACAAAGTCATCGAAGTATGGTGGTACGAAACTGACCGGAGAGGACAGTTTTGACAACTGGAAGAACGATTTGGAATACAGTCTAGTTGTTGACGGCCAAATCGACCTGATCGAAGCGAAAAGGGCCCCCAAGAATAGCCTTGATGGAGAGATTGATGCAGCGGCTCGATTTGCAACAAGGTTATTACATGCGCAGGTATCTCTCAAAATAAGTCAGAGTGTCAATGAGAATCATCGATCGATAATTGGTGCTTTTAAGCATCCACAAGACAAGTACAACGCCTTGATATTGTGACGACCAGAAGGGAGCACAGGTTAGCAGATGAACAAGTCGAATCAGATAAGGACAAAGATCTGGAATATAATTCATAAGATTCTAAACTAGGGAAAGAAGATAACAAGAGGTATCTAGAGATATACATATATACATAATATACAACTGGTCCGTGCGCATATAGGGTCACACTACAATACCCGAAAAGAACAATAGCATCAGAAGCCCCGAAGATCAGGAATACAAGGCTGTAACAGATATCGAAGTTCGAAGGAAATAACGAGACACAATATCGCCGCCTAGTTACGAGATTCACTGATATCACAGAGGGAAAATCGATGGGTATCCATGAAAAAGTCGAACTGATGAGAAAGCTGCGAGCACAAGTCTTGAAGATAAAGCCGAAGAACGATATTCCTGAATGGCTCATGAATAGAATTGAATAGAATTTTATTAATGTCCCTACTGAGTCTATGACTATGAAGGACTAATGGCTCATGATTCATACCTTGAAGTTGAGCGTTGATGCAGAGCAATATGAGACAACCCTCCAAATAATCAACCAAAGCACTGTGGAGTTAGAATTCGAAGACATAATCTCCTGGTTGGCGTCCAGGGAGACTGAGCTTACTTCCAACATCGCAACAGCAAATTGGGCAGGACGAAGACAAGTGGGCTACCAAGTAAGAGGCAAGGAGGAACCCTGTGGCAATGACAATATTAACACAGCTGGCTTCAATCTAACTCCAAAAATCTCTACGAATTCTAAGATACTAGCTGGAGGAGGTTGTTTCTCTTGTGGAGGGCCGCACTTCTAGAATCAATTCCCAGTATGGTTAAAAACGTCGGCAGAAAAAGCTTGGTTGGTTGCCCAAGTGCCTAGGAAGGAAAACGCGAAAGTAGCAAGGGTCTTGAATAATGATACGGAATCTGATGCTTCACTTTGCTTTATGGTCCAAAATAGTGATGTGAAACGTGTGATCTGGTGGCTTGATACATGTGCATCCACCCACATTACAAATCGTAAAAATGTGTTTGTAGAAAAGATATTAAGCCCTTCGAATACCTGCGTTGCCGCCGCAAATGGAGGAACCATTTATTCTAAAGGATCAGGAACAGTCAGGATTTATTGGCAGAACAAGGAAGGAAAGGAAAAAATGACAACGGTCAAAAACGTTGAATACAAACCACAATGCACAAACACTCTGATTTCCGTTGGAAAACTCGAAGATGAAGGTGTTTCCTTGACTGTAGACTCACCAAACAGGAGTATCAGTTTGATAAAGAAGAACAAAGTGGCTTTAGAAGGAAAACGAAAAGGCAGAATGTGGAGGGTGCGCCCATTACCTAGAGACATATCAAATAAGGTATTCAAAGCATCATCATCAAAGCTAAATCTGAAAAAGAAAACAGTCAAGTTCGCACCTATTTTGGAGGCTTCTTTGGATGTAGCCAATTCGAAAATAAAGGCAAGCAGAGCTCAAGTAGAGCTGCTGCATGCCCGTTTAGGCCACCCAGGAAAGCAACAAGAGGCAGGGTTAAGAAAAATCATGAAAGATTTACCTGACCATTCTTTTTGTCCACCCTTCTGCAATGCTTGCACACAGGGAAAAATGACGAGAAACCGGTCAAAAGAGAAAATGAGATCAGTATCAGCACCGCTTGAAAGGGTCCACATGGATCTATGGGGGCCGATCAGTCAACATTCATTACAAGGGAATCGATACATGCTATCAATCACAGATCAACATACCGGTATGATCTGGGTATATTTTCTCACAAATAAATCACAAGCTAAGGGCAAAGTTCGTGAATGGATTGATACAGTAGAATCTCAAAGACGCCGTTGGGGTATTAGCGAAAAAGTGAAAGCAATTCATTTTGATCGTGGAAGAGAATTCTTGAATACGGAGTTGATGAAGTGGTGTGATGGCCGTGATGTTGCAATAAAGCCAACAGTTGGATATCACCCAGAAGGTGATGGATTCGCGGAGCGCAGTATGCGCACAATAATGGAAAAGGCGAATACAATGAGATTTGGGATGAAAATGGAGCCAGCATTTTGGCAACTTGCCACCAAACACTCAGTTTATGTTCACGACTGTCAGCAGGTTAAGGATATGGAGCTTTCACCTTGGGAAAAATGGAGTGGGAAGGAGCCAAGTGCGTTGCAATGGAAGGTATTTGGGTGCCCAGCATGGGTATATATACCAAAAGAAAAGAGAAAGAAACTGGATCCAAAGGCCTGGGAAGGTGTTTTTGTTGGTTTGAAGGGAGAGTCAGAAAAGATCTTTCTAATTTGGAGTTCAAAGGAAAAGAGAGTAATTGAGGCACGTTTCGTGAAGTTCGATCAGATGGTCAATGGCGTAACCAATTGCGATCTGATTCCTTGGGAGCAGATAGTTGAAGGATCGGAAATGGAGGATAACGAGACTAATGATGATGAAGATGAGTCTGGCAATAATTTGGATGAAGATTGCAAAATTAATGACGTAATGGGTGATGTTGGCACTATTGATACTGAGGTTGGGGGCTTGCCCAAAGATCAAAAATTTTCAGCCAATGAGAGCGATGATTCGACATTAAGCAAGCTCACAGACCTCGTTAGTTCGACGATGATTTCAGACGAGGAAGCAAATACAAGGTTGCCTAAAACTTCAATACGCCAACCATCACAACAACAGACAGCCGCGGAAAAAAGAGAGACTAAAGAACAACTCAAACAATTAAGACAAGATGAAATCGCGAAAGAATCTGCTGCGCGGAGGCAGCAAACGAGAGGAGATGGCAGAAGACGACGTGATCAGGTTAATATGATGAAAAACGAGCAAGGTATTCACAAGGGAGTGATCTACAAAGAACTTACATTTAAGCAGGCAATGGAGCTCCCAGAAAATGAAGAATGGCTTAAGGCTTTCAAAATTGAGATGGATAACATCGTCCGAAACAAGACACTTTCCAATTCAATCAATGCATTACCAGAGGGGGTTAAGGCAATATCATCAAGGTTGGTATTTGATGCCAAAACTGACGTAGATGGGAAGATAATTAAATATAAAGCTCGATTGGTAGCAAGAGGTTTTTCGCAGATCTATGGCATCGATTATGAAGAGACTTTTTCGCCAGCAATTGGTATGGAAGGGTTACAAATAATTGTGGCAATTGCAGCGAAACATGGTTGGAGAATCCATCAAACGGACGTTGTTACAGCATTTCTAGCAGAAGACCTGACCGAAGATATCTTCCTTGAGGTTCCAAAAGAGGCACGACATTACTTCGGAAGATTTGTGAAAGTACTAAAGAGTCTTTATGGTTTGAAGCAGGCAGCGCGATTACGGTACTTGTTATTGTCAGGATTTCTCGAAGTCATAGGATTCACAGCATCCACAACTGATCCAACAGTATTGATCCAAAAGGAAACTGGCGTGGTGGTAGGAGCTCATGTCGACAATATGCTTATAACAGGTGCCAATGAGAAAGCCATCAAGACTGTGAAAGCTCAATTGAAAAGCCGATTCGAAATGAAGGACCTTGGAGATGCGGAGATTGTGCTAGGAATTCGCATAAAACGTCAACCAAATGGTGCAATTTCTATTGATCAAGAAAAGTACGCTAGAGGAATTGTGCAAGAATATCTTTACAAGGACTCGCTACTTTATGCTACGCCAATGGAGAAGGGAGCTGTCAATGATTGAAAGAAAAATCCAGGACGCGAATTGAACGAGGGGGAGAAGAAGAAGTACGTTCAACTCTTGGGCAAACTTATGTGGCTTAACAATACACGCTTTGATATTGTTTTTGCTGTCACTAGAATGGCATCATTTGCGACAGAGGCAGGCTGGAATCATTGGAAGGCCCTTCTAAGAATCGTCGGATACATTTCTGGTACAGTTACGTTTGGTACAATATATGGGAATAAAGATCATAGGGGAGATCCCCAAATTGACTACTACACTTTAAACCATGGTGTTGAAGTATATTCTGGGTCAGCACAGTTGAATGACGAGATGGGCTATGCCGACGCAAATTATGCCGATGACTAACGTGATAGAAAAAGTATACTTGGATTTGTTTTGATGCTAAACAGGGGTATAGTCCACTGCTCCAGTAAAAAAATGCATTCTGTGGCTAGGTCAACAACTGAGGCTGAGTATATTGGAGGTAGTGAGGCGGCCAAGAAGGTGATCTGGTTAAGAAGACTGGTCGCAGAAATTGAAGGTAAGGGCTCTGCAGGTAGTGCCGCGCCGATGTTGTTAGGAGACAACAAATCAGCGATTCAACTTGCTTCAGGAGTATCAAACACATCGAAAATCAAGCACATTGATATTGCGTACCATCACATCCTCGACAAAGTAAAGAAAGGTACGATTTTAATACGGTAGGTGCCAGGGGAGCGGCAATTAGCCGACGGAATGACAAAGGCATTGGAGAGGGCTAAATTTGAGGCTAATCGACAACCAATTGGGATTTCAAGCGTAATTTCAAATCTCTAAATAGCTTCACTCCTGGCTATTTGCGAGTTTTAGGGGAGTGTTAAAATACAGGGCTAATCCTAGTAATCAGGATTAACATGTGTCCTTTATGATGGTTAGACCCCCAATAGTAGTATATATGTAGCAAAGCTCCCCGAGCCCTTAATAGAAATCAGTTGAACCAGTATATTCATTTTACACTATCTTCCGGCATCAATCGCCCAATTCATTCAGGTAGGGCCCGGGGCCATCCCACCAGTACTGCCTAAAGTGCTAGCATTTCCCCAGGCAAAGCCCACCACAAGTACGCCTGTTGAAACTCACCGACCCATTGCTGCGGCTCCCAGTGATCCAAAAGCTAATTCCTGGGCCGCCATTGTCGGAAAAAAACTCGGAGAGAAGGAGCAAGAGCCCGGGATAAGGAATCTCGGACAAAGCTGCCTAGTCCTCCGGCAGTAAAAATTTTATCACGGCCTAGCTAGAGATTGAAGGAGCCAGAGGGAAAGAAGAAGGATGGTTTATACCTTCGGATCCCCAAGAATCACGATTGGAGGTCACTTTCGACTGCTGGAATTCGGGTAGCAGCCATCAATAAGTTTGGCTGTTCCTTGACAAACATTGAAAAGATTTTGCCAACAGCAGCTGGCTTCGTCCTCATTGCCAAAGATGAGGATGCAAGAAAGCAGCTCTTGAGTTCTGCGGGCCGCCTTCCGCAGGATATTAACCCCGAGCCAGCAAGAAACTGGGCTAGTCTCATGCTGCCCAACATACCTGTCCACATTGTCTCGCTGGATGGGCAAGTGACTACTTTGGAAAGATACTGTGATTGGGTAGCCTTTTTAGTGAGCGGATCTGCCCCTCGAACGGGATTCCGACTTTTTGACGACTCGGGACGGGCAGCCTGTTGTAATCCTAGTCTGTGCTAACACAACGTAGAGACGTGCATGGTCTAGGTCATGGATTAATATAGTCGCTGTGCCTACACAATTGAGGTAAGCTACGTAGTGGTTGTAGAGATCTGTTGAGGATCAGGATGTTGAGAAGTGATAGCAGTGCACGGACCAGCTTCTCATGTATTTAGACAGCTAGTCAGGCACTGCCCCCAAAAGTATCCAACATAGATCATACACTTTATCCATTATACTTTAGCAAATAATAATCCCTTCTAAAGTCTACAACTCAGTTCTCTAACATTATATCACAACTGTCTCTAAGTCTATCCCAAGAATATCTCCAGTGCTCATCATTCATAACACAGCCACAGTCCCGAAGCGTCAAACGCAAGCCATATGCAAACGGTGCTTTGGGTACCACATTACGGGCGGCTACTCGAGGACTCCAGCTTGCTGAAACTGCAGCTCACTGATGCATTCAGAACGGGAATGTTTTGCTGCAGCTAGATGTCGCAACTGCGGTAGCCCTCATCGCGCAGATAGCCGGAACTGTCTCGCCCGACCTACTGGTGCTGGAGCGCTGACTAAGGAGCAGCTCGTCACAATCCGAAACGCCGGCAATCGTGAGTACGAGGCGGTCAGGAGAGCCAAAGCGGCGGCTGACAAAACCCGAGCAGTTAGCCTCGCCTACGCCAGATAAGGGAGTGCGAGTAGCCCAGGCTCGTCCGCCTTAACACCTGCATCAGTCACGCCGACTGATGCCACCCCCCGTTTATGAAAGGCGCCTCACGGCGTCGTTCATCCCTACTAAAGCTCAAGTTTATGTCAATAAATGTTGGTATGGGGGGTCCAACGCGCGACTTTGCGCTTTCTTGAACTTTCGAGATAGGCATTGATGTTTTGCTTGTACAGGAGCCATGGTGGTCCAGCGAGACAAAATCTCACCCTGGATATACACTACAAATCCTGCACGGCGAAATAGACGTTCGGCCACGAGCCGTAAAGTACACTCGAACGAAGGAGAAGGAAATATTTGCCAATTAGGCTTTCTCAGGCTCTTTGCTGACCGGAGACTACTGCTGGGTAGTTGTCAACAATGTCACATTACTCAATGTGTACAAGGCCCACAACGACGACGCAGCAATCGAACTGGTAATCAACTGGGTACCTCCACCAGCATCAATAATCACAGGCGACTTCAAATCCGTTTATTTGGCATGGCAACCGGGTACGACGCGCTCGTATGGTCACGGCGAGAAAATACAGGCCTGGGCTGAGCAACACTGCCTCACTTGCCTTATCATTGGGGAGCCTACGCATCGAGCCGGAAATACGCTTGATCTAGTATCGACAAATGTCGCGGGGGCACAGGCATGGGTAGATCGGAGTGAGTGCGTAACAAGCGACCATTTTCCTATCTGCGGCCTGGCAACTAGTATAAGTCATGCAGAGGCAGAATATCAAGGCTCACAGCGAGTCCCGAAAGAAAAGCTTCCGGACTTCGTACAAGCAGTATCTCAGTGGATTTCAGCTCCTCAATCCTTGGAGTCGACTAGCAATGTTGAGAGATATGCGAAAGCAATTTGTCAAGTCTTAACAGATTGATTGAAAGCGTTCGGAAAAACACGTAGTCAAGGAAGCGGTAGGTCTGCGCCCTAGTGGACTCCAAAGTACAAAGAGGCTCGCCTTAACTATCGCTCGGCATATACTGAGAAAGAAAGGACTACCTGCGCCAAAATCCTGAAGTCTACCGCAGCGTCAGCCAAGAGAGAGCACTGGAAGAAGCGGATAGAAACGATGCGATCGTGCTCGGACGTCTACAAGAAAATGAGGTGGGCGGTCCCGAAACACCAAAAAATCCCTCCACCCCTTCGGCATGATGGGAGGCTAGTGTCAGACCAGGCAGAGCGAGCGATGATTCTGCGCGATCTATTACTGGACCGTCACTCGGAAACAGATGACCTCCCTCCTTGCACAAGGTCAGCAGAGCCTCGGATTCCATGGTCTCAGGAGCTATCAGAGCTGGAAGCTCAGTCATGTAATGTTGGAGGAGGTAATACCTGTCCTGGTGCAGACGGAATCTCAGTAGAATTGCTAGCCGCATGCTGGGGCAGTATTGGGAAATATATAACACAAATCTTTCAAGCATGTCTGAGACTAGGTTACCATCCGGCGTGCTTCAAGCCGGCGGAAGTCGTCTTCCTACCGAAGAGCGGTCGTGATTTATCCACGGCCAAAGGATGGAGAACAATTGCACTCCTCTCATGTATAGGCAAGGGGCTAGAAAGAATCTTTGCGAAAAGGATGTCAGCATTAGCTATCACTTTAGACGTTGTAGGCCACCAGCTGTTTGGTACACTACCAAAACAATCGGCAAATGATCTGGTATCTTCAGTAGTACACGATGTCAAGAAGCTCGATCTCAAGGATGGACATCCACCTTTGTAACAATGGATGTACAAGGAGCATTCGACGCTGTCCTACACAACCGGCTACTATGGCGAATGCAGGCACAAGGCTGGTCAGACTCAGTATTACGATGGACATCCTCTTTTCTGCAAGGGAGGAGGGTACAGGTACGGTACCCGGGAGGCGTGACTAGCCCGAGATATTTAAGGCTAGGGATGTGACAGGGATCACCGATCTCTCCGTTGCTCTTCTTGTTGTACATGGCGGAGCCCATGCGAATCTGGAATTGCAGAGCACGATTTAGCTATGCGGACGACATTGGTATTTTCGGCATCGGTCGCTTGTTAGCCAAGTCTGCGACAGCGGCACAAGGTGAGGTCGACCATCTTCTTAAATGGACTGAAGAGAACGCGGTTTCGTTCGACCTCGACAAGTCTGAGGTGATACAATTCAAAGGGAGAAATCGGGGCGAACCAGTAGGAATACAAGTTGGTGGTAGGCTAGTCCAGCCGGCGGAGCATATTCGCTGGCTCGGAATTCACCTCGATCCGCGTCTCACCTTCAAGCATCATGTAGCAACCTGGTGCGGGAAGGCCCTCAAAGCTTCCCAGCACGTACAACAACTTAACCCCCTTCGACTAGGAGCGGCCCCAGGTCCCCTGGTAACTGCTATCGACTCATGCATCGTACCAGTAGCAACATTTGGAGCGGATGTGTGGTGGCCCGGACTAACACGGCTAACGAAGAAAGGTACCTCAACGCCACAGACTACACACCTGTGTAGTCTGATCGACAAAACCATTCAACTAGCTCTTCGTGCGGCGTTACCGGTCTGGAAGACTTCGCCTAATGTCATTCTTCACAGGGAAGGGGGCATTCCACCGGCGAAGATTCTCCTCGAAGGAATTTGACTCCGTCTAGCAGCCAGGATCCAGTCGCTCGATGACCGACACCCTCTCCGGAACAGCGCAAGCGAGTGCCCTAACGTTGGCTCGCAGAAGTACAAGCTAAGGAATAGAGTCAGGCGCCAACCAGAAACCCATATGTCGCGCCTACAGCGTGCTTTCCGACAGCTCCGGAGTCATCCGAACAGGCAGAAAGGCTGGCAGGCCCAGTGTACACATCAAGTCTTGGAACGAAAGAAGAGGGGGTCAAAGCACACTACAACTCGGCTAGCATGATCTCACCCTCCGACATATGTGCCTACTCTGATGGGTCATCCGAAGGCCATGGACAATCCTCGTGGGGATATGTCCTCCAACGCGGAGGAAAAACATTCGCACAAGGTCACGGTCGTATACACGGAGGTGAAGTTTATGATGCAGAAATCGCAGGAGCAGCAGTAGCACTTCGGGAAGCTATGCGCGCTCGAAAGAACGGTGAGAGAATCTTCGTTCTACTTGACAATCAGGCAGCTGTACTTGCACTTCGGACGGAGAAGTCATCATCGTCGCTGCAGATAACCCGTGTCTTTCACAAGTTCGCTTCAGAAGCGAACCCGACAGTGAGGTGGGTGCCGGGACACTCCAAAATTAGTGGCAACAAAGAAACGGACGTAGAAGCCCAAGCCGGTCTTCAGCTTCTGCTAGATAGACAGACGCAGCCAGTGCAAAAAACGCAGGCATACATACGCTGTTTGATGCACAATCGCCGACAGAAACTAGTGGAAGACTGGTGGAATAAGTCGGCTCCGGACAGATATCGAGACCTGGGATTATAGATATGACGTCAAAAACCACCAAAACTACGGCTTCCTAAACAATTACTCCATAGGTTCCTAGCAGCAAGATCAGGCCATTGAGACTTTGCGGACTATCATCGCAGCCTCAACCACGTAGATGCCAAACTGGAATGCATCTGTAGACAAAGTACAACGCCAACCAGCCGGCAAAGACGAATTGTTCACCTTCCAGTGGTGCCAGTGTAATAGCTCAGTATGCTCTGCATATCTGGGATAGCCAAAAAGAATCGCATCCAAATCGAAGTCAAAAGCAACCCCAAGCATATCTCCATTTGACAACTTCTCGACAATACCTTTCTCGCCATTCTCATCTGAGTCCTCAACGTCCTTTTAACCACGCCTCATCTCGCCTCTACGACCAATAAAGAAGTTACTCCAATCGCAAACAGGAGCTTGCCTCATTAATTACCGGCCATCACTCACTACAAATTTACGACGCTACCTATACCCGCAAGGAGGAAATTAAGTCATAATATACAAAGCTGGGTCATGGTTTATGGGGGACTGATGCTTTAATGGGTATCTACATCTTGAAGAAGGACAGGCGGCTGAGATGTGGAGCGAGAGAGGGAACAGGTCTCTGAAGACCATGCTGGGACTTACATTTTCGAGGGGCTTTCAACTTTGGAACATTTGTGGGCGCCAAGACTGAGATTTCGGCTAATAAGCCAAGATATTGAAATTTATAACTGTCGGAATATTTCCTATGGATTCTTTATTTGTAATATCTCAATAACAATAATTGCATTTTTTTTGTGTCTATCTTTCTTTGTGACGGAGCGCCAGGGCCTTAGTGACCTTGAACACTCGTCACATGATACATGCTTCTAAAGCTATTACTAATCATTACCCATTTGTTATTACATCTTCATAATCATCATTACCGCCCAAACTCCAGTATCCTTGCTTTATACACATCCAAATAAAACTTGTGTCCTATTATTCGACAATAACCCACTACTTAGTTCGTAGAATTATTGGTAGAGGGAAGATTATACAATAATGAAGGATAAAAGGATGTCGATTCGACTACTCTTCTAAACACAGGTACCAGACTCCTTTTAATCCCAATAAATAGCTCATGCGGGATCTCCTATTAACAGCAGTAAAAAACGCTGATACAGGGTATACACAATCTCCTGTTGAACAAAGGTTATTCTAGGTTTACCCGAATTTACTCATAACATGACTCAGGTCGGAGAAGTCAATGCTGATACATGATGTGTATCAAGGAAAATATCTTTTTTTCGGATTTTACAAAACTCATACTTTGAATTGGGCTTACATTTATGTTTCCGATGATATACTAATCTTATCTGTCCTGAGCACGTTTTGGTATGTTTCGGTGGTAGCATTATTGCCAGGGAGTTATCTAGTAGAGTTTCATATGGGGAAAACTATGTATTTTAGATACTCGATAGCCCGAGAATAGAAGAACAACCCTTCGATGATTTGTCACCTTCTACTCCCATTTCTAAAAAAGTCCAACATCTCCGTTCGCCAAACACCAGTCAGTCGGGACTACTAATTTTCGAGCCTAGTAGGATCGACAAAGTGTATTGCAACACAGAAATAATAGAAATAATAGAAAACTCAACAACCAAACCCTTCATCAATTACTTCCATCAAGCATCACCTGACTTATCTCTCTACTCTATATTTTCAACACGGGAGGGCTTCTTTTGTCGATGAGTCAACGGCACTCCCTAGCGCCCTGGACGGAACAAAAGAAGTTGGGCTAAGTGTAAAGGGTTTAAGGAATTCAGAAGTACTTGAAGTCAATAACGCAATGGAAATGAATAACTTTTCCTTCGGGAAAGCTAAACTACCGTATCGTATCCTGTCCTTTATGTCTTCCGCGTACTCTAGTATTAATTCCCTCCTTTAGCCATATGAGAATCATCCTTTCTCCCTGGCTCTCTGCCTTGTATCGTACTCCTTTTAATACCCCCTTAGAATCCCCTTTCGTCTATCCAGGAGCGATGCCCTGCCGCTACCTTACCTTGTAGACGGAGTGGTCCTAGTGACCAGTCCCAATCCGGGCAAAGTCCGTCACACTAAGCTACCATACAGCAATCACTCTCTGTCAAGACTTTTCTGACATTTCAGCACGACCTGCTGGAAGAAGTTGGAAGGGGGCTAGAAAGGCAGAGAGTGAATTTCCAGAGATACCCATAAGTCTGCAGCGCCCAGCCAGCCGGGCTCTTCGAACGCTTCATGTCACAATACGTGAGAGCCGTATTGCGTGCGTGTGGGGATACGGGTTAGCGCGCCTTGGCATCACGTTGGATGACTGAGCACAGCCGAGGGAGATATCTTAGAGAGGGTCGAGAGTAGCTACCTCCTCTCTTCGTCTTTTATTGCCTTTACAAGCGTACCTCTTGATAGCAATATAATAACTTATACAACCTCCTTGACGTGCCGTAACATAATAAAAGACCATCACCTCGCTGGGAAGCAGTAATATCCACTCGGAACAAATTCGACGTCGGCAACACCTTTTTGGTAAGACTCCTACGACTCCCGCCTTACCTGTATAATTACAGGTGCCTTCTTGTTGTGCTGGCTCGGTTGAGTTGTTAGGAGACAGGGGAATAGAGGATGGGCTGCTGTATTAGGAAAGGGTGGAAAATACAGGCTGGTGCACAGACGCTGTTCATGTACTTTACAATCTCTTCACCTGCCGAGTTTAGTGAATCAATCTATCCAAAATAATATCATACTTCACATCATCCATTAGATGATATTATCAATTGTCGGGATGCACATCTAGCATCACCTTCATAGATCACCATTGTCAGTAAGAGTTCCCATTTGATACCTACTGACACCCATTTGGCCACAGTGATAAGCACTCAGTGTCCATTGTGCCATCACCCAGCGTGAGCGCGCCATCTCCGCGACTCACCATTGCACATGAGCCCGTGCCACTCCACCGAAGGACAGCAGAGTCATTTAATCGCCATATACCTCACAGCTCATAACCACAACACTTCTGCCTCATATCTCGATTGTAGACAGTCTCAGAGCAAGCTGAACTCCCTCTCTATCAGCATCACCTTTTTGATACAATACCTCAAACTTTGCGACATTGCGACACGGATTCGCGCTTCAGCCTCGCCCTCAGCCTCGTGCGCGTATCCTCAACTACCAATCTCGACCTCTGCAAACCCCTCCCTACCTACGCGCATTTGTCTCAATACTACACACACGAAGAGCGGTCCCTCCCATATGCAACCGCGCCGAAGCAATCAAGAGCTCTCTACACCAGCCCGATTTGGATACCCTGCGGAGGAAAAGAAGAAGAAAGGCGATACCGCGCCAGTGGAGGAGAACATATTGAGCACTATTGAGAGTGATACAATCAAGGAGGAAGACGAACACACAATGGTGGACTAAGCATTCTCTACTACCCAGTTGGCGGCAATCAACGAGATGCTCAAGACTACAGTTGCTTCTGCTCTCGCCGTCGAAGCCAGCGAAGATGCTGCTAGAAAGTCTCGCGCACTTACTGCAGACCTACAACTGGCTGTTGATCACTACCTCCCAAAGATTGACAATTCTGTCAAGCCTGTCGATTCTCACAAGATTCGCTATCCCCGCCTCCTCTTTACCGACCACAATGGAGAGATTGAGTACGATGCTTGGAAGATGGACATGAAGCTCTTTATTTAGGAGTTCTCTGGTAACTTCTGCGCTGGAGACTCCCAGGTAAAGGCGTACTTCAAGTGTAGTGGAGGAGAGGCCAAGACTATTATCCTTCAGCATATGGATACAGATGTTACCACCAAATTCAAGGGTGCTGCCGACGTCCTCGCTGCCCTAGATCAACGTTTCTTCAACCACAACCATGTCCAAAAAGCCAAAGCTGCCTACAGCAACTTGAAGATGACTAGTAATATGACATACAATCAATTCCGCATCAAGTTCACCAACCTAGCCATCACTGGTAAAATCGCCAGGGCTCGTTGGTTTGATGACGTTTATGAGAAAATCTCTCCCGCCTTATAGCTCCAAATTATGACTGAGAAGTACAAGATGAGCAACAACTACACTACTCTCGACGAGTTCTTAGCTGTCACCGACCGAGAATCTCGCAACAACCTCGCCGAGGATGCTCTCCATAAGAAGGTAGTCGCTGTCGCCGTCGGAAACAACGCTAGCAGAAACCCGGGTATTTTGAAAAAATCGGGATGGACTGCTGAACGCCTGACGGCTGAAGCTGCTCGCAACACCCCCGCTGTACGCTTCCCTACCACTCCTGAGACCGTACCACAAGTCATACGTCGTACTCTCAGCGCTACCAATACCTGTCGTCTCTGCCGAAAGGAAGGCCATTGGGCTAGGGATTGCCCCAACGCCGTAAAGATCGCAGAACTGACTGGTAGATCGGTGGAGGAATTAATGTTAGAGCACGATGACGGCGATGAGGACGGCCTACAACCTGTTGAGGTTGACGAGCTGTCGGGAAACTCTTAAGCCTTGGAACAGTCTTCTCTCATGGCAAATGCCTCGATTTGTGGAAAGTCTTGAATGCTGATTTCCGTTCTCTTACTGGAGGAAAACAATTCCTAGTTAGTATTGAATTAGGTAGAAATGGATCATTCATCAAAACAACTGCACATATCGACGGCGGAGCAAATATCTTTGGGGCGCTTCGTAACTTTTAGGCGTCAAATTCCTTACTCTCCCCAAGCCAATTATACCTACTGGCTATAACAGACAAGCCGGCGCTGCTATCACCCACGTAATTCTCCTTACCCTCACGATCGATCGCCGCCGCGTCAACTTCCCATTCTTGATTACCGACCTGGGAAGCAACACTGTGCTCATCAGCTGAAAGTCCTTAGAACATTAAGAACTCAAGCAGAATTACAATCGTCGTACGAAAAACCGTTTAGAGTGGCCGTTTGATATGCCACCTCAGCACTACTTCGATAGGCGTCTAGAGCTTCTCCTACCTCCCAAGACGCCCATGGTGAACCTACAGCACCAACTTGACCAGCAACAACGAGATACTCTGTTTGAAGAAGAGCTCTCTAGTGTACAAACTCCCCCTTCCCTTTGACCGAAGAAGACTCAAAAGCGTCCCTCCTCGTTTGTCAGGGAACTTAAGCAAGGCTTCCTAAGAATGAATGAACTACTCGCTGATCACCAACTGGCTAAATTGCCCTCTACCACCCGTGATCCCGGCTCACGAGTCGAGCAAGCTGATCAAGCTCTCCAACAGCAGACCGTCGCCGTGGCAACTCGCCGAGTTAAAAACGAGCTGTATAAGACTGATATCAATCTGATCTCCGCCGCCTCAATGCACCAGCTCTACTTGCATCGGAAGCACCGCCAGAAGGCCCTTAACGACGATTCGGAAGTTCTCGTCGCCTTCGTTAAAGATATTCAAGATGAGATCCAACAACGTCAAAACGAGCTTGCCGCTGTTGCCGTGGAATTGTCGGCTCTTGATGCAGGTCTCTCCCCGGCGGAAACTCGCGAAGCTAAATACCGGCAGAATGATGAGTTAGTTACAGAGCGCCTCCCCGAGAAGTGGAAGGAGTTTAAGGACTTATTCTCTACCAGAGCTTCAGACGACCTCGCTGCAAGGAGACCCGCTGTCGACCACGAAATTAAACTCACCGGCAATAACACGCTTACGATAGAGCCTCTCCGACGCATGCTAGACGAATATCTCGCTGAAGCTAAGCGTTATATCACTGAGAACCTCCCTAAAGATTTCATTGCACCATTAAACGCGCCCTGGGATGCGCCTATCCTTATGGCAAAGAAGGCTGGCAGTGGGCTTCGATTTTGTGTCGATTTCCGAAAGCTGAACGAGCTTACCCAGAAAGATCCCAATCCTATTCCCTTGATTGATGAGATAATGGCTAGAATCTCTAAAGCAAAGATCTTCACCAAAGTTGTGGAAACTCGAGGGACAAAAGACGATTGGCGAGTGGTCAAAAGCTGGCGTGGACTCAAATCATAAGATCCTAAACTAAAGAGAAAAGTATCTAGGAGGATATGAATCTGTATATGTACATAGGAGGTTCAACTGTTCAAATAAAGTTGCCAACACGAGACCTCTTGTCCCTCATTGCCTACAACCCAAGGGTTTTGCATGAAAACCAATATCCATGATAAACCTTTCGTATCGTAATCTGTCACACACAAGACTCGTGTGTGTGAAACTAGTCATTGGAATTCCTGGATTGACTCTGTGTCGGCTTACCAACTATTGGACCGAAGACCACGTGGCCACTAAAATGTCGGGGCGTCACAAAAGTCGATATTCAGCAGGTATTTCACAAAATATGTATGTCAAAAGATTCAGAGGACTTCACTACCTTCCGCACTCGTTACGGAACATCTAAGTGCAAAGTACTCCCATTTGGCTTGACTAATGGCCCTGCCACCTTTCAACGTTTTATCAACAATATCTTAATGAAATACCTAGACGACTTCTGCTCAGCTTACCTTGACGATATCTTGATCTACTCAGATTCAGAAGCGGAGCATGACCTTCACGTACAAAAAATATTGGAGATATTGCGAGACCACGGCCTCCAGGCAGACATCAAAAAGTCTGAATTCGGCGTGACACGTACGAAATTCTTGGGCTTCATCATTGGTACCACCGGGATTGAGGTAGACCCCGAGAAAATTGAGGTTATCAAGAATTGGGAATATTCTAGCAACGTTTGCGGCGTACAAAGCTACCTAGGTTTCTGTAACTTCTACCGTCGATTTATTAAAGACTACAGCAGTATTTGCCGACCACTCACATTACTGACTGGAAAAGACGTCCCCTTCCACTTCGGTGGAGCTTGCAAGGAGGCATGGGAGCGTCTCCGGCACGCCCTACAGACGGCTCCTATCTTGTGTCACTACGATCCATTCAAGCAAACTAGACTCGAAACTGACTCTTCTGATAGGGTAGTGGCTGGCGTGCTTTCACAACTTCAAGACGACGAAATGTTCCACCCAGTTGGTTTCTTCTCTAAAACCATGATAGACGCAGAGCTGAATTACCCGATCCACGATAAAGAGCTACTTGCGATTTTTCGCTCTTTCCAACAGTACAAACCTGAGTTGCTGGGTGCGCAAAAGACGGTTCACGTCTATACCGATCACCGCGCTTTGGAGTTCTTTATGTCAACAAAAGATCTCAACGCTCGACAAGCACGGTGGGCGGAGTTCTTCGCCCAATTCCACTTTGAGATCATGTACCGAACAGGAGTTACAAACACCCTGGCAGATACACTTTCCCGTAGAGATCAAGATCTCTCACCATTGGAAGCTAAGAAGCGTGCTCTACGCAACCAACAGATGTTTCCCAACGATAAGATCAGTAACGAGATTCTCCAGGAAATGGCACAGACGCAACTAGCTGACCTGCAAATTGTTGACCACGATTATGTGGAAATCTCACCGCTTGGCACCCGTGAGACTGTCTCTCCAGTCGATTTAGTACCACTAGAGCTCCCTGAAGAACAGTTTCTAGTTGGAGAGGCCCCTGACGCTACGTCGACAGCTGCTTACGATATCGAAAACTACGATATCATCGACCAAATCTTTACAGCGAACAAGGAATCGGAGGAGCTTGAAACTCTACGCGAGAAGGCTCGGCAGCATCACCCCGAGTACACGCTGGCTAGCGGTAAGCTCTTCTTCCATGGGCGGTTGGAGGTTCCTCTGGAACCGCCAGAGCTCCGTACGACTTTAATCCGTCACGTTCACGCTCAACCTCAAGTTGCGCATGCTGGGAACAGTAAGGTCAAGCACCTCTCAGGCCGCAAATATCACTGGGCTGGAATGACGGCCGATATCACCCGTTATATCTCTAACTGTAGCTGTGCTCGTATGAAGGCGAGGAGAGATAAGACTCCTGGTTTCCTCCACCCCCTACCAATCCCCGCGCGACCTTACCAGCATTTGACCATGGATTTCACGGAGCTACCGCTAGATGAGTACGGTTTTGACGCTGCTTTCGTGATCATGGACAGACTATCAAATAAACCAGTCTCGATCCCCTGCCATAAGACCATCACGGCAAAGGAGATGGCGACGCTATTCGCTGTCCACTGGAGTCGTCACTTTGGGATGCCAGATTCCATAGTCTCCGACCGTGGACCTCAGTTTGTATCAAGTTTCTGGAACGAATATTGTTGTATTCTCGGCACCAAGGTCAAGTTGACTACATCATATAACCCCAACGTCGATGGCCAGACGGAAGTCATGAATCAGTATATCAAGCAGAGACTTCGTCCATTCTGTACCTACTATCAAGACAATTGGAGCTCTCTCTTACCAATTATGGATATTGCTCAGCTTACGCTACCTCACGAATCTCTTGGCAACTTGTCACCATTCCAACTACTCAATAGCTACGAGGCGCGTGGATCCTGGAACTTACATAACCCTGAGCCTCCCGCTACTGCCACGGAGACCTTGAATCGAGAAGATTCTTTCTGCGTAGCAACTCTTATGAAGGATGCAATGGAATTCGCTAAATCCTCGCTCAAGATTTAACAGGAGAAGATGGAGCGGTTAGCTAATTGTAGCCGTCGGGAAGTCGATTGGGAAGTTGGAGACATGGTTCTAGTCTCTACCGCAAACTGGAAAATGAGCAGACCTTCACGTAAGCTTTCAGATAAGTGGTATGGCTGTTGTGATCAGGCCTACTTATAGATCACACAACTTGAAATGGCTAGTATTAAGCAAGTGTAACCAACAGGACAAGCGATCCTGTATCAATGATACGTCATCGGCACACAGCAATGACAACACCAGTATCTCAACCATACATGATAATTTGATCATATGACGCAGGTATATCTAATGACATAATTGTTGAATGGATGGATGGTTGGAAGTTATTACTATTGATGGTATAGTTTGTGTACCGTTTTTGTGTATAAATACTCGCTGCTAGACCTCTGTATATGATTAACCTTTTCCACTCCTATCTTCAATAGTCATCAATATAGCAGATCTAAAATACATATCCTTCTTCTTCACATTAGACTTAAAGCGCTATCCTATATCCACCCAAGTTGACTGTTACATCCATTGCGACAATTCTTAGACTTCTCATAACCTCGTTAGTACAATAATGGCCCTGTTGAAGTACTAAAGAAGGTTGGGGAGAGCTGGGAGTTGAAGTTACCGGAAGAATGGAAAATCCATCGTGTATTTCACTCCCATTTGCTGCGAAAGTTCGTACAGGACCCACTACCAGGACAGGTTCGACAAGCCCCAGCACCAATTCAACTACTCCCTGAGCAAGACGAATGGGAAATTGAGGGAATATTAAGCTCCCGAGTCTATTGCAACACTCTCCAGTACCAGATTCGATGGAAGGGCGATGACGAAGACCTCGAATGGTACCCCTGCTCCAATGCTATGACAGGACCTCATATGATCAAGAGATTCCATATACGCTACCCAACAGCCAGGGGACCACCTAGACTACTCCCGAAGTGGCTAGAGGCGTACAACAATGGTATTGACGACTACTCCGAATTGCTGAACACCTGTCAGTGGTGTCCTCTACGAACCTGGGGGTGAAATATTCCCCCAGAGCCGAGATTCAGTCACGACAAAGGGTGAATTTGGAGGTTTTTGTCGAGTTGGCGTTCGGGAGGAGCGGTGTTGGCTCATTTTTGGTCGAAAATCCGACTTGCAGAGATTTCACGACTGCACAACTCAACGAAATCAACCATCTACACCCCAGATACGAACCGCAGATAGGCTATAACCTGTCTGATGTTCGTATTACAACAACCGACACCTTTAAGGTCTTAATTTCTTCCTGGAAAATTATTCCCTGCCAAACTCATCTCGCGGCCCTCTCCATAATCATCTCACCACCTACCAAAGCTATCCCATACCTCCAAAAGTCAAATCGCCAACAAAGAAATAAGAGGATATCCCACACTCCGTAACTACCAATCGCTGTGAAGGTACGGTCGAAATACCGGCTTTAAATGCGTCCCCATCTCGGCCAAGGGCACCAACAGCTCGACCTATGACGACTCGCCACCGACGAAATACGTACAACATTTCGCCGGCATACTAACTAGAGTGTTCGACAAAAGCTGGGGCACCGATGACTCGGTTTTGAGCTCTTGATTTCGGAATTTCAGCCCTCTCAAATGAGGGTTGAGCGCAATGCAGGGGTGAATTTGGGAAGAATAATATGTAATTTTCAACAGGCTATAGGCACAGTTGGTCGGGTGCTGGATGTGCTTTCTAGAAGTGGTATGTTAGATTCCTACACGGCCTGTTTAAGGGGGGACTACGGCTGCTCGTCGTGAAATAGTACAGGAGGAATTATTGAGGTTTTCCCACGAAGGTTTTCCCTCAATGCATGGTCTGAGAATCATGGTGAATGCGTTCCTACCTATTCGACCTGATGTAACAAGCGTGAGGCAAGTAGTAGGAAAAGTCAGGCACCAGATGTGCTTTGCTGGAAAATGGAGGAACTTGTATTCTAGATGTCCTCCATAATAATAATAATCGATTTATGTCCTATTTGAGTTTAAAACTATGTAGGACAGACTATTTAAATACAACTTATCTTTTCCATTCTAACTGGGGTTTCTTTAATTTGATGATGGGTATGTCCTCCATACGTGTCATGTCCACTGGATGGAGAGTGTAAGCCTGGCACTATAAATAAATAAATAAATAAATAGATAAATAGATAAATAGATAAATAGATAAATAAATAAATAAATAAATAAATAAATAAATATATAAATATATAAATAAATAAATAAATAAATAAATAAATAAATAAATAAATAAATAAATAAATAAATAAATAAATAAAAAAACATCATTTTTGCCAGAAATCTGCGCAGCATTCCACGCTGCCCGTATCGCCAATTTGACATCGTAAATCTTATTTTTTCATCTTCATTACCCTCCTTCCACCATTTCATCTTCTGTGCTCCAACATGGCAGGTGTGGGTGCTGGTGTGGGTAAATCCAGCGGTTTCGACGCGTCGCAAAATGCGACAACGGCATCATCAAACAACGGCAGCGGAGCGCAGACAGCTCCAAAGGATAAGAACCTTGAAATCCTAGGGAAACTTCTAAAACAGGTTAGATTAATCGTGATGGGAGAGATGGATGAGGAGGACCTACCATCAATGGAAGACGTGAACGAGGCCGTGAAGGCCTTTAACGCACACAAAAGGGCCTGGACGGAAATGTCCCAGAAGAAGTCTCCTATCGAGGAGAGGATGATGGCGCTAGAGGAAGTCGTCAAGAAAAGCCTCGCGGATCCCGCTCGTGTTTCTGCTCCTGCAGTGACCTCGGGCGCGCCGCCACCAAGGAGCTACGCGTCGGTCGTGGCTCCGCAAATGACAAAAACAGCGGTTCGAATAAGAATTGATGGAGCAGAAAAATTGCAGCCGGAAGAGCTGCTTTCAAAGGCAAAAGAGCACATTCAAGGTGCATACGCGATCCGTCAAATGCGGAGCAACGATACCGAGGTGTATGTCCAGTCGGCGTCCCAGAGAGACGCGGCGCTAAATATGCGAGAACCAACGGATTTCAAAATTTTACGGCAAGATTTTCCAGTCGTAGTCAACGGTGTCCCATTGCGGACACGAATCGAAGGGGGCAGAGATGCCGACAATTTCGCCATCATCAGGGAGATAGAGACGGCCATGAAGGCACGAATTCCAGGCTTAGTCATAAGTCGTATACGGTGGTTATACGACGGAAAGGAACACCAGCGATCGAAGAAAAACGGTCGAAATCGAGGATCAATTGTGGTCAGCCTCCCATCGGAGGCAATGCAAACGGAAGTGGTCCGAAACGGCCTTGTGATGAACGCCATGCTCTTCACGGCGCAGGTGTGGTCACCACGGTCCCAGCCAAAGCAGTGTTACAACTGCAGTCAGTGGGGACACACCCAGGCGTCGTGTGGAAAGGCAGCTAGGTGCGGTGAGTGCGCTGGCGCTCACCAAACTCGGGACTGTCCGAGGAAAAGGGTTTCTTGTGCCAACTGCGGCAAGGAACACCGTTCGTGGCAGAAAGCAGCGTGTCGGACCTACCAGGTCTACAAGGGAAGTGTGGAGAAGGCTAGGATGGAGCTGTTGTCAAGAACGGCGGAAATATGGAATGAAAAACCAATAATGGCGCCAATGCGAACAGTCGGAACGACTGATGATCAGGGATTCACTTTGGTCACCAGTAAGAAGGCTGAAGGACTAAAAAGAGGGCCAGGACGACCACGTAAGGTAGTCGAAGCCCCAGTGGCACCAATCATCGCCTCGACAGCAGCACCACCATCGGGGCCAACTCTTCGAGCACTTCGAAGACCAACGCCGAGTGAGGAGGTGCCTTCTCTTTTCAATTTCTCATAACGTTAGTCTGATTGAAGGGGGAGTTAACGAATTCTGAGGAAAGTTTATAAAATTACGGTTGAAAGGAACGTCCTCAGCATTAAGCCGGGTCGGTTCAGAATGGCGGGACATCGGGTTTTGTTTGTTGAAAGCTTTTTCCCTAACTAAAGCGGCTTACCGTCTTCATGGTTCTGTATATAGATACCGCATAGGACGTTAAACTAGATCAATGAAATAAATAAATAAATAAATAAATAAATAAATAAATAAATAACAAAAAACATCATTTTTGCCAGAAATCTGCGCAGCATTCCACGCTGCCCGTATCGCCAATTTGACATCGTAAATCTTATTTTTTCATCTTCATTACCCTCCTTCCACCATTTCATCTTCTGTGCTCCAACATGGCAGGTGTGGGTGCTGGTGTGGGTAAATCCAGCGGTTTCGACGCGTCGCAAAATGCGACAACGGCATCATCAAACAACGGCAGCGGAGCGCAGACAGCTCCAAAGGATAAGAACCTTGAAATCCTAGGGAAACTTCTAAAACAGGTTAGATTAATCGTAATGGGAGAGATGGATGAGGAGGACCTACCATCGATGGAAGACGTGAACGAGGCCGTGAAGGCCTTTAACGCACACAAAAGGGCCTGGACGGAAATGTCCCAGAAGAAGTCTCCTATCGAGGAGAGGATGATGGCGCTAGAGGAAGTCGTCAAGAATAGCCTCGCGGATCCCGCTCGTGTTTCTGCTCCTGCAGTGACCTCGGGCGCGCCGCCACCAAGGAGCTACGCGTCGGCCGTGGCTCTGCAAATGACAAAAACAGCGGTTCGAATAAGAATTGATGGAGCAGAAAAATTGCAGCCGGAAGAGCTGCTTTCAAAGGCAAAAGAGCACATTCAAGGTGCATACGCGATCCGTCAAATGCGGAGCAACGATACCGAGGTGTATGTCCAGTCGGCGTCCCAAAGAGACGCGGCGCTAAATATGCGACAACTAACGGATTTCAAAATTTTGCGGCAAGATTTTCCAGTCATGGTCAACGGTGTCCCATTGCGGACACGAATCGAAGGGGGCAGAGATGCCGACAATTTCGCCATCATCAGGGAGATAGAGACGGCCATGAAGGCACGAATTCCAGGCTTGGTCATAAGTCGTATACGGTGGTTATACGACGGAAAGGAACACCAACGATCGAAGAAAAACGGTCGAAATCGAGGATCAATTGTGGTCAGCCTCCCATCGGAGGCAATGCAAACGGAAGTGGTCCGAAACGGCCTTGTGATGAACGCCATGCTCTTCACGGCGCAGGTGTGGTCACCACGGTCCCAGCCAAAGCAGTGTTACAACTGCAGTCAGTGGGGACACACCCAGGCGTCGTGTGGAAAGGCAGCTAGGTGCGGTGAGTGCGCTGGCGCTCACCAAACTCGGGACTGTCCGAGGAAAAGGGTTTCTTGTGCCAACTGCGGCAAGGAACACCGTTCGTGGCAGAAAGCAGCGTGTCGGACCTACCAGGTCTACAAGGGAAGTGTGGAGAAGGCTAGGATGGAGCTGTTGTCAAGAACGGCGGAAATATGGAATGAAAAACCAATAATGGCGCCAATGCGAACAGTCGGAACGACTGATGATCAGGGATTCACTTTGGTCACCAGTAAGAAGGCTGAAGGACTAAAAAGAAGGCCAGGAAGACCACGTAAGGTAGTCGAAGCCCCAGTGGCACCAATCATCGCCTCGACAGCAGCACCACCATCGGGGCCAACTCTTCGAGCACTTCGAAGACCAACGCCGAGTGAGGAGGTGCCTTCTCTTTTCAATTTCGCATAACGTTAGTCTGATTGAAGGGGGAGTTAACGAATTCTGAGGAAAGTTTATAAAATTACGGTTGAAAGGAACGTCCTCAGCATTAAGCCGGGTCGGTTCAGAGTGGCGGGACATCGGGTTTTGTTTGTTGAAAGCTTTTTCCCTAACTAAAGCGGCTTACCGTCTTCATGGTTCTGTATATAGATACCGCATAGGACGTTAAACTAGATTAATGAATGAAATAAATAAATAAATAAATAAATAAATAAGAAAAAAAACATCATTTTTCACGAAAAGCGGCACAACGTTCCACGAACGTTATTTCATCGTAATTATGATTGCATTCATCTTAATCAATCCCTCTTACCTAATTCCTCGAATTTTTTTCGTTGCGCTTCGGCATGGCGAGTTGGGGAGCCAGTAGGGCGGAATTCGCGGCTGAAAATTTTTTCACGGCACCACCCAAACCAACATTGGGCAGCGGAACAGCCGCAATTATGGCTGTAGAGTCTCTCGCGACCTCTACAGGCGTTAACATGCATTATTTAAAGACAGTGGCTAAATATTTAAGCAAGGTCCGACGCGGACTTGTGAACGCAGGTTCATACATATCGTCGGCACCAATGGTGGAAATAGATGAGGCTCTCGACGCTTTCAAAGCCCACATTCAGATGTTACAATCGAAGATGTCGGCACAGCCAATGGAGGACAGGATGCTTGCCTTAGAGAAGGCTATTACGAAGAGTCTCGAGGGGCCGTCGCGCAAGGCCGTTCCTCAGTCGGCACAAATGATGGGAGGTCGACCTACCTACGCCTCAGTCGTCGCACCGCCAGCGACCAAAGCAGCAATAAGGATACGAGTTGATGGGGCAGAAAACATGCAGCCGGCAGAGCTGCTCTACAAGGCAAAACAACACATCGAGGGGGCATATGCTGTAAGGAAGCTCAGGAGTAATGATACTGAGGTGTTTGTGCAGTCGGTCTCCCAACGAGACGCTGCCTTGAGGATGACGCAACCAAAGGAGTTCAGCGTTATAAAGCAGGATTATCCTGTTGAGATATTAGGAGTCCCATTGGGGACAATAATTCACGGAGGAAAGAATGCCAACAACAGCGTGGCAATGTTTAAAATGACGACGGAGACAAAAGCACGGATTCCAGGGATACAAATTAACAGAGTGAGGTGGCTCTATGACGGGAAGGAACACACCTGGGCGATGGAAAATGGCCATACTCGAGGGTCAGTTATTGCAAGCTTACCGACCGAGGCTCTACAACGTGAAGTGATACGAAATGGCATTGTAATGGACTCAATGCTCTACACGGCCCAGCTCTGGTCACCCCGGGCACAAGTCAAGCAGTGCTTCAACTGCAGCCAATGGGGGCATACCCAAGCTTCCTGCAATAAGGCAAGGAAATGTGGAGGGTGCGCGGGCACCCATCAGACCAGGGATTGTCCTAAGAAGTCGGTGCTTTGCTGCAACTGCGGTAAGGCCCATAAATCGTGGCAGAAAAGGGCGTGTCCGAACTTCGCGGAATACAAGGCCAGCGTTCAAAGGGCCAGGTACGAACTCATGGAAAGAACGGCAAATCTAAGAAGGGAAGAAGCTATACCAGCGGCATCACAATTAACAACAGCGGCAAAACCTACAGACGACCAAGGGTTCACACTGGTGTCCCACCAAAAGCCGGAGGTACAAAAGAGAGGGCCAGGACGCCCGCGAAAACAGGTCCTGGTCAACCCCCCACCGCAACTATTCGGACCATCGGGGTCAAATTCAAGACCACAGTCGTCTCTTTTCAGCACGCGAGGGCAGGGAAAGGATGGCGAGGTCCAATATAACTTTAGCTAGTCCTGTCTCGGACTGAAGGCCAATTGCACTTCTTGAAGGTAATAAAATTTTAAAGTGTAAATAATCAGAAAAGTTGAGGGGGTTTTTACCATAAAGGTTTCCTCCTATATAAATTAAATAGTTTGGTAGACACCTGCATGGGCCCATAGGGCGCCAAATCAGGACAATGAAATCAAATTCAAATTCAAATAAATAAATAAATAAATAACATCATCATTCCGAAAAATCCGACCACATCAGATTTAACTGATATCACAGTTTTTAGAATATGGCCGTCGACCCTTTTAAAGATAGCGGCAGTAAATCAATTGGAAAGTTGATGGAAGATGGTGGCGAGGCTGACAACATGCCCGCAAAGGTCGACGCGGTGTTGAAACTTATCAACAAGTTGATTAATGGAGAACCTTTAGCAACTAGAGTCTATGTTCTAGATCTAAAAGAAGCTGTTCAGATAATTGAAAGTCTACAGGAATCAAATAAACCCCTACGCCCCCCCCAAACAACACAAGCTGTTGAAACTCCATTAATGGCTAAGATACTACAGGAAGTCTTATCCATCAAAACATCCATCGCTCACAGTAATTTCCCCACTCGTGCCCAGGGAAAGTCCTGGGCTAACGTCGCCAGCCAGCCACAGTCAATAGGTAGTACAATAAGGATACAAAGCGAAGACGAAAAGAAGGAAATTGCCAAACTCTCGAGTGAAGAGCCAGTGAAAATGATTGGAATGAAGGAAATAATTGGGGCAAGGCAGCTGTCAAATGGACAATTGAAAGTCTACTATGCAGGACAAGACACGAAAGAAATAATGGAGAAACAAAAGGAGTGGACGACAAAGCTAGCAACAACAGCGCAAATAAGTCTTCCTACCTACCAGGTTCTGGTCCACGATATGCCTTTATCGTTCAACCCTGAGGACCCCGAACACGTTAAAGACCTACAAAAGGCAAACACTCTCTACATACAAGGAATTGGGATTAAAAAAGCCACTTGGCTTAAAAAAACAAACTGCCAGGGAAAAGTTCAGGCCCAATGATTGTTTGGTTCGATGAGGCAGAATACGCGGATAAGGCTATTGAGAAAGGTCTTGTGTGGAAATACGAGCTTAAAGCCACGGAAATCTACAGATCGGGCTTCCGCATGATGCAGTGCTACAACTGTCAGAAATACGGACACATCGCAAAGATTTGTTCAGCGGACTCAAAGTGTGGACACTGTGCTGGGGAGCACAACTCTCGAATGTGTTCTGGCAAACAAGATTCTAGATGCATCAACTGTAGCAAGAAACACGCCGCATGGGACCAAGTCTGTCCAGTCAGGCTGGCGGCAAAGGCTAGAGCTATACAAAACAGAGTTCAAGATATGGGAAGGTTTATACCCCAAGATACACAGGCAATAAACCAAGCTAGCGACTGGCAGATAGTTGGCTCAAGAAAAAGGAGGGCAGGAACGTCAATAATGGAAATTGCAGATCCAGTAGGAGAAACTATTACCCGTCGAGGTCCTGGGAGACCACGCAAAATTCCTGCTCCTGCTACCCCTGATATCTCAGCCACCTGGGCTAAGCTAACACCTGCAGCCAACGTGTCAATATTCTTTACACAAAATAATACCCGGACTGTGACACGGGTGGCACAAGCAGAGACAAGCAAGGCGTCAGAAGACGCCATGGAGTCATGAAGGGCACATCAACCCTTACAATATTACAGTATAATGTAAATAGAAGCAAGAATCTGGTACAAAGTCATTTCCTTCAAAGTCTAAATCCATTGGAACACCAAGTAGTTGCCCTACAAGAGCCATGGAGCCGCCCTAATGAGCCAACTACCCTCCATCATCCGGCATATCACTTAGTTTTTCCAGAACAGCAAAAAAGTAGAACTTGTATTTATATCAGCAAAAACCTAGACGTGAATAAGTGGAGAAAAGAGGACGTCCCGGAGGGCTCAAAAGGAGATATAACTTCAGTCAGCTTAGAAACAGAAACCGGTAAAGTTTGGATACACAGTATATATAATCCTCCTCCACTCTCTCACAGTAGCCAAACAATGGGAACACTGCAATGGATCCCCCAATTACTAGCGCAGGAGGGCCATCACATCTTATTAGGAGACTTTAACCTTCATCACCCAAGGTGGGGGGGCGAAATAGTTACAGTCCAACACAAAATTGCAAGCAACTTTAATGAAATTCTAAGTAATCAAGAGATGGAGCTTATTCTGCCAAAAGGGACAATTACCTGGATGAGTAGAGGGAGCCGAAGCACTCTGGATCTAACCTTTGTGTCCAAAGAATTGGAAGGCACAATCCTAGAGTGCCAGCCAGCAAACGAACTGGAAGCATCCTCAGATCATATTCCGATACGAACAAAACTCAACCTTAAGGCAGCCGAAAAGGGAGAAAGACAACCGTATCTACAATGGAAAAGAGCGGACTGGGACGAGGCTAATTATAGGCTCAGATCTAAGCTTCATGCTTTAAGAGTCAGCGAAAACCCACTGGACAGCCAAGAGGCTATTGACAAGCAGGTAAAGGCAATCACCCAAGCAATTCAGGAGACCATGGAAGAAAGCATACCGAAATCAAGACCTTCAAAATTCGCTAAACCATACTGGACAAAAGAATGCTCCGAAGCTGTGAAAGAAGCACGTAAGGCAAGAAGAAAATGGACGAAGGTTCCTTCTGAAGAAAGCTGGGTGCAATATCAAAAAGCCACTAACCAAAAAAAAAGCCAAATCAAGAGAGCAAAAACTATTGGTTGGAAAGCAGTTGTCTCAGAGGCTACAAATGACCCTACAAAACTGTGGAAACTAACTAGGTGGGCCAAGAAAACTCCTGAGGAACGAAGTAGACTCCCTCAGATACCCGACATCAAATATGGAGAAGAAAATATCCACAAAAATGATGTAGATAAAGCAAGAATAATGGCGCAACACTTCTTTCCAGAGCCAGTCCATGCAGATATTCGTGATATCAACGGCACAAAATATCCAAAAGAACTCAACACCATACCTCTTACAATCATGGAGGTCGAAGTAGAGGAAGCCTTGGCAAAGCTAGCGAGCGAGAAAGCCCCTGGTCCAGACAGAATCCCAAACTGGCTATTAAAGAATTGCAGGAAAACTCTATCAAAGCTTCTCACAGATCTATTCAAAGTCTGCCTCCTAAAGGGATATCACCCAACTGGTTTCAAGGAGTCCTTAACAATTGTGATTAGGAAACCACAGAAACCATCATACAATGTTCCAAAGGCTTACCGACCAATAGCCCTCTTAAACACAATTGGAAAAATCCTTGAGAAATTAGTAGCCAATCGGATCTCATGTGCTGCCGAAATGCACAATCTTCTTCCAGAGGAACAGATGGGAGCGCGTCCAAATAGATCCACAATCTCGGCAGCCGACCTATTGACCGAACAAATCTACGACGTATGGGGAAATGATAAGAAAAAGGTGGCATCCATCCTTAGTCTGGACATCTCTGGAGCCTTTGATAACTTATCCCATGAAAGACTCGTTCACAACATGAGGCTAAAAGGAATTCCGACGTGGATCACTAACTTCACTAAGTCATTTCTAGAAGAGAGGACTACCTCAATAGTCCTTGGCTCGTTTCAAGGTGGCAGCATCAACACAAAAACAGGGATACCTCAGGGCTCTCCGCTTTCCCCAATTCTCTTTTTATTTTTCGCATGCACCCTACTTCCCCTACTCCAGACAGAATCTTCTTCAGCAATCGGTTTTGTAGACGACACCAATTTGATAACATGGTCAAATACAACAGAAGAAAACTGCCGAAAACTGGAGCAACTACATGAGAAATGTGCTTTATGGGCTACGAAGCACGAGGTTAAATTCGCACCGGAGAAATATCAGCTAATGCATTTCTCGAGGGCCCGGAAACGTCACAATTTGAACGCTACCATCCAAATACATAGCCATGAGATTATCCCCCAATTGTCTCTCCGATTTCTTGGAATTCAGTTGGACCCCAAGCTAAACTGGGCATCTCATGTTAAGGTGTTACAAACAAAAGCGGAATCACAGATACAGGCATTGAGCCGACTAACTCAGTCAACATGGGGTGCAAATTTCAAGAAAGCTCGACTATTATACTACTCGGTAGTAAGACCTGCGCTAACTTATGGATCCCCTATCTGGGCCAGGACTGGGCCGGCAGGCAACATCCCTGAAAGGATAATCAAGCCACTCAGAAGTGTTCAAAGGAAATTCCTAAAGCTCGTCACAGGTGCTTACCATTCGACCAGTAGCAGAATGCTAGAGCATGAAACATCTACTCTACCAATAGAGATCTACTTAAAGCAGAGGAGGCTTCAATATATCGGGCTATCTCACAATCTACCTGTCCAACAAACAATTTTAACTGCATGCAGAAAAATCAAATCATTTGATGAAGGAAAATTAAATAAGAGTGATCAGAACAGGAGAGATAATCTCGTGGAATGGGCCTTAATCTGCAGCAATATTGATTCTAAAACAGGACAGAAAGTAGCCGGGAAGAACGCCGCATTTAAGGAATGGTCAGAATCCTGGACGAGCCAAAAGAAGGAGCGGCGCTTGCGTCATCGAGCACAAGCAGATCCGGATAAGTGAAAAGCGGCAAATTTGTACAATGACAAGAAAACACGTAGGCTTATGATGAACTACAGAGAGTCACCCATCCAAATCCACCAAAACCTTAGCAGGGCCCAGAGCAGCATTGCCACACAAGTAAGAAGCGAGCACATTGGGCTCAATGCTTACTTATACCGAAGAAATGTACCAGGAGTAGGAAAACCACGTTGCCAATGTGGATATCCGTCCCAAAATATAAAGCACATGGTGATGTCTTGTCCAAGATGGGCTAAAGGAAGAGGCGAGTTGCTTCGTAAATCGACGACCCGATCCTTCGAAGCAATGGTAAATAACGTCAAAGATATGACTAGAATAGCGCAGTGGATTCAGAAGGAAGGATGGATAGAGCAATTTCAGATGACGGGAGAAATCGAGGCGTTAATCAAGCAAAGAGGGGAAAAAGGGAACACAGGACAAGGACGGAATCCACACTTGCAAAAACAGTGTGAGTGCACTTCCTAAAGGTAAGACTATAATGGTACAGAATCCAATCAGATGGCTAAGGGGGTTTTTACTGCAAGGTTTCCTCCTCTATAAATTAGATAGTTTGATAGACACCTGCATGGGCCCATAGGGCGCCAAATCGGGCTAAATGAAATCAAATTCAAATTCAAATCATTTTATTGTCCTGTCTGAGTCTAAGACTATGTAGGACATACAGGTCCTCTCTGCCTACAGGCCAAGGATACCTATGCCAGTAGTATATCCCCTCCTATGCCTCCCATACAGCTCCCCTCAAACAGTACCACCCCTCACAAGTCCTCATTCGATCACACACTTAGAGGAGCCCTTTGCCCTTCATTATCTCCCCTCTCCAGCCAACGAAGCGATGGCCATTTGCGGGTGTATGGCAGCCGGGAAAAATCGCAAAAACCACTGGGTGCGGAGCTCTCCTAATACCGACATTAGGACTAAATCCGAAGACATAGTGCCCCTTCTGAAGCGGTGGAAGAGGCCGGCCAGCTGGGCGCTGCAGACTTGTGGGTACATCAAATAATTCACACTCTGCCTTTCTAGCCTCCTTCCAACTCCATCCCTAAGGTCGTGCTGGAATGTCAGAAAACTCTTGACAGAACGTTATTGCTGTATAGTAGCTTAGCCTAACTTCTTTTGTGCCGTCCAGGGCGCTGGGGAGTGCCGTTGACTCATCGACAAAAGAAACCCTCCTGGCTAATTAGCCGAAATCTCGGTCTTGGCGCCCACAAACGTTCCAAAGTTGAAAACCCCTCGAAAATGTAAGTCCCAGCGTCGTCTTCAGAGACCTGTTCCCCCTCTCGCACCACATCTCAGCCGCCTATCCTTCCTCAAGATGTAGAACTCCATTAGAGCATCAGTCCCCCATAAACCATGACCCAGCTTTGTATATTATGACTTAATTTCCTACTTGCGGGTAGACGTAGGGTCGTAAATTTGTAGTGAGTGATGGCCGGTGATCAATGGGGCAAGCTCCTGTTTGCAATTGGAGCAACGTCTTTATTGGTTGTTGAGGCGAGATGAGGCGTGGTTGGAAAGAGGTTGAGGATTCGGATGAGAATGTTAAGAAAAGCATTGTCGAGAAGTTGTCAAATGGAGACATGCTTGAGGTTGCTTTCGACTTCGATTCTGATGCGATTCTTCTTGGCTATCCCAGATATGCAGAGCATACTGAGCGATTACACCGGCACCACTGGAAGGTGAAGAATTCGTCTTTGCCGGCATCGTTTGCGTGTTGGTATAGTGTCCGCTGCACTCTCGCAAGCGAAGTCTTGGCGAGCACACAGCTCAATTCGTAAAACTCCTTGCCGAAATCCAAAATTACACGTCCGTCGAGATTTTATCAATCCTCTGTGTCATCTTGTAAACTTGTCCCAATCCCTCTCACGTCCATCCCAAAGAACTGTCTCCCAGATTTGTGCGCCACGCTTTGCTTCCTCCGTCGGGTGTAAATATCGGTGTGGGCGTGTATTTGGCGGATAGCTCAGTCCAGAAAAAGTCGACGAGGTGTGGTCATTAACATGAGAATATACTGGGTCGTACTTGCAGACTTGATGGGAGTTAGGTAGGAGTCGAACTCGTTGGGAGTGAAAATTTGACATGGCGGAGTATTTAGAATCATTGCCTCGCGGGCCAACTTGATTGGTATTACGAAATTACACGGAACTTGGCTCGGGGAGAATATTTCAGTCCCAGGTTCGTAGAGAACACCATGTACAGGTGTTCAGTCTTGCCCTCCTACACTTGTACTTGTAGGGCACACTTCCCACACTATTAGCTGTAATCCGAACATGACACTCTTTTAGTCGACTTCTACTTTCGTTCCATAAATATTGCGCCCATTTCATTGCGCGATATTTCCAACATTATCGTCGTCTGTGATAGAACCAAGCTGGCTGTGATGAAATTCGATGTATGGAACTAATTAAAGAAGAAAGGAATTTACTGCTACCAAAGAAGGTTTCTTATAATCCTTCCTAACTCGTCCCTTCCTTCACTATTAGATAGTCCTTTAACCAGACGTTATTTCATTCTCACTGATACATTATCTCATTCCAACTCGCACGTCATCTAAGATGTCTCCTTATACGTCATTCCCATGAATTAGAAATGATGTAACCATCTTCGATCTTGCTTAGGTGCCTGCCTAAGCCACAACACGGTCAATCCGTAACAGTCTAAGTCGTCTTAGTCGTCTTGTGTGTTATCGGCAGCGTATCTTTAGCGGAGGGGGAGACCACAGTGTGTGAGTTCCTCACAAATGTTGTTGAATTATTATAGTTATATTTCTATCCGTACAAAAGGGATGTTCCTATCTACAAATGGGCTAAATCGCCTCGAATTGGATAGCGGCTTCATCATTCTATTCCTTCTCACCCGCATGGCATCACCTACTATACCGCTACTGCTCACCACGAAGTCTGAGGATGAAAAGTGTTAAATTACAATTGTGTCATTAACAATCCTGGGGACGAAGAATTCTCCCAAAGCAAAGATTCAGTTACTTCAAAGGGTATATTTGAGAAATTTCGTCGAGAAAGAGATCGAGACGAGAAGTTTTGGAAAGTTTTTGGTCGAAAATCTGACCGGCAGAGGTTTCATGACAGTACAACCCAGATTTGAACCACAGAGAAGATGACACCTATTTGATATTCATATCATAACAACTAACTACACTCGCTCACTCTCTCTCTCTCTCTCTCTCTCAAATTTTCCTCGAAGACCTTTCCCAGCTAATTCATCTCGCGACCCTCCATAATCACCTCACCATCTATTGAAAAACTACAAGATCCAAGGGTCATGCTCGCAATGTAAGCTACAAGTGAATATCTATCCTATCACAACTGTTGTGAGCTGTAGAGTTACGGTCGAAGAGCCGGTCTTTTTTTGTCCAACCTCGACCGAGGGCATTAACAACTCGAGCTATGACGAATCGTCTCCGCCGTAATACGTATGCTATTTCGTCGGCAAATCCATTCGAGCATTCCAAAAAGACTGGATCATCAATATCTCGGTCTTGAGCTTTTCGATCCACATTCGGCCTCCGCGGCTAAGGGTATGGCAGCGACAGGGCAAGGCCGAACGGATGAAAGTCTATGAAGACTTTAAGACGCTAATATTGACAGATTATTTAAAGAAAACTTCACGGGAGGAGGAAAAGGATGAAAAAATGAGGATACTTCCGTGGACTACATGATGAGGTTGATAATGAAGAAAACGACTCCTCGCTGAAGATATGCTGGGATGAATAATGACTGGCGTTGAATGGAAAGTACAAACTTGAGATGGGTATGATATCAAGGCTCAGGCCGCGTGATGGCCGATTCCGAGAAGAGGTTGCGCTTCGGCGCGTCAAAGTGGGATTCATTGAGCGGTTGGACTCGATATGTTCAACGAATGGTTGACGTATTACTTGGTAATGTCAATTATGGGGATTAAGGTTTATTCTACTTGTCAGATAACTTGATCTAGCACGGCCCTTCCCGCACTCAAGCTCCTAAAAGAGTGCAGAGAGTGCCAATAGCCTAGGACGTTAATAAACCAAAAATTAGATCTTTATGATCAATACCCCAGAGTACGTGATTACAGAGGTTAATTAAAATTCACCCACATCCTCATGAGTCTTCCATAACTTATTCTTGGATAATCGCAGTCCAATTCACTAAGACAAAGTTCCATGATCGTATATTTAAAAAAAATATAATTAAAATTTTATATAACTGTCTTTCATAACTTTCTAACTGTACACCTTTGGCCCAGTATACTTTCATCTTGATCTTTTCTAACCCTATGCTTCTTTCCGAATAGAATCATCTATATCTCTTTCCCGAACATCAGCTATCAAACACGATGGATAACGTTAGCATTCGTATAAATTACTAGGTTGGTAAAAGAATATTAATTAAAAACTTTCTCACCTTCAAGTTTCTTGATAGTATCATCGAAGGCACGAATTATAGGATCATACAGCACGTTAGGATCTTCCGGTGTCGTGAGTCTCAATTCATCTTTAAAGAGTATTTTGCGAAAGCTCCATGCCAGCTCCTCAACACCTTTAAACACGGTCGCGAATTTATCTATTATATATTCTCCAAAATATAACCCAATAGCAGTAGCCTTCGCGTTACAGCTAATCCGTTTCTGGGCTGAAGACCAGACGTCCAGATGATGTGGAGCTTCTTTATGACCATAGCTCATACATCCGACTATGAGAACGTAGAAGAATGATTCAAGATCATGACGGTAAGTTTGCTTCAGAGTGTTTTCCCCATTGTCAATAGCTTTTAAAAGTTCCAGCGCCATGTACTTTATGGTACCAGTTATTCTTTCACGCCGTTTCTTACCTTTTTTATCCTCGCGAAACGAAGCCATATCCAGATCGATAAGCAGCCCTTGACTTTCACCAGATTTGTCTTTCTTCATCAATATGATATTTCCGGCCGATATGTCACCGTGAATAACCCCTTTATCGTGTAAATTGCGGTGTCCGATAATGGCATCTCGTATTCCCCGTACAAATTCCCGCACCGTTGAAGAAGACTCAAGTGGCCGTCCGACCGGTGACAACTTGGCATATGTCAGTTTACGTTGAATATATGATTCCTTGGCCTTAGGTCTCATCGCAACACCATGGGAGAGGGCTGGGTCATCAACATTAGTGTGCCATTTTTTATATTCCGGAAATTTCTGACCCTTTCGGTGTTGATCGATATCATACATATTCGAAGAGTAATTTAACGTGATGACACCTGTCACGTCTTTAACTTTTCGGAAAATTTTAGTCTCGGATTCCACAGATTCAGTGCCCCAAGAGAACTTTAGCATATACATGCTATCCTTTGTCTTTAAGCACATGTTTCCTCGCGTAGCTATGGTTTCCGGCCGAGTTACAGGTGTGGGGTGCACCTCAATCTTTTCCACTGATTCTTTGCCGTTTGGAACTGTAACGAAACATCGACCATCACTATCGTAGCTAGTGATTGGGTCCAATCCCAGATCCTCGTCACTCATGAGCATGTACGAAGACAATACCCGGACCAATATTTCATGGCTCTCCGACAAGTCTATTTCACCAGAGCTGTAGGCGCCTGCCCGATCGACAATCCAAAGCTCTATGTGATTCTTGTGCAAGCAGAACCCATGCGCAAATCGACGAAGCGGCTGCGAATAGAAGATTTCGCGCATGTACCTCGATATCTGACGTATCTTATCAGCTACCAATTTATTTGATGAGGTTACTTCTCCCACGACTCTGACATCTCTCCAATCATGTTTGACATTGTCGCCGATATCAGACCTCTTCATAAAAAAGTCCAATTGACAATGGTTTAAGCCACCTTTGATTTCACTTGCCTTTTTTAAATAACAAAATTTACCACGAACATATGGAATTTTTGTTTCCCTCTGACCAACTTGCGAGTTATTCTCTGAATTGCTCGAAGTTCTCATTAACTGAATCAGGTAACGATCTCGAAAGTCATACATCCACCTTCGTACCGCTTTTTCGTCCATGTTATCTGAAAAGACGTTACCAATTCCACGTTTGCAATCTTCGCTGTAGCTGTTCCAGATATCTGTCGTTATCTTATACCATGGTTTCTTTTCGAAATTGACTTCCCAAAATCTATCGATATTTCTGTAAATCTTGCCTTCAAGCTCGCATTTGAGCGCCATAGTCAGACGTTCAGCGGTGGCATCATAACCTACCGGTTCCGAAGCGCTTTTATATTTGGTGACCATTGAATATTCTTTCATAGCCACTGGGGTTGGCGGGAAAGTGTTAGTAGGTTTATTGTCTTTATCAATACGATTAGCGATTCCGATGAGGGTGGACCAAATTTCATGATCACTAGCATGACTTTTGATCAATACTACCAGATCACTAATCTCGGAGACGGAGATTTGATTTGATGATAGTTTAGTGATTTATTTCAATAGTGGCGTCCGAAGAGCCACAATGTCTTGATTTTGATCCAAATCAAATGTGTAATTTATTAGATCGACGATAAGTGTATTAATCACTTCCTCGTCAGCCTTTAAGTTCAAATTAGTGAAAAATCTTACCTTTTACTGGGTTATCGCTAGTGTCAATGGTGCTCCGAAATCGATTGAGTATAGTATCAAGTGGGTTGCGGTTGGTATATGCCAATAATTCTGCGGGTACATCCATCTTGAAGATTTGTTAAAGAGACTATTGAGTGGGATGAAAAAATGCTGTGAGTAAAGGTGTTTGGTATCGTTAACGAGCGGCAGCATTCAATTGTTTATAGTCGTGTAGATCACATGATATAAACAGACTATAACGCGTGACACAAAGTGCGCTCAAATAGGATCGACAATTCTCTTGACAAATCTACCCGCTCACTAGCTTTGAAACAAAGTGTCCCAACTGCGGACTCTCACCAATGCTTGGTCTCCCCAGACACAAATGGCTTGATCATGTAAGTTGATACGATGCGGCAGGGGTCAGTCACCTCATCACATCTCCTAACTGTGGGGCAAAAGTATCACATACCTGCTAATCCATTCGTGTCTAGACAAGTCTACACAGATGACCATGCATATCGTCATGGTATAGGTTTATTGGATGCTGCCATTCGAATAATGATGCTGGTGTAATACTGAGCAGGACCCAGAGCAGCATAGCTACGCAGATAAGAAGCGAACACATTGGGTTCAATTCCTATCTACACAGAAGAAAAGTTCCAGGAGTAGATAACCCACGATGCCAATGTGGATATCAGTCACAGAATGTGAAGCATATGGTCATGGCCTGCACCAGCTGGGCCAAAGGAAGAGGAGAAATACTAAGAAAGGCAGAGAACCGGTCATTCGAGGCCATGATGAATAATCCCAAAGATTTAGCAAGAATAACTAGATGGATCCAGCAGGAAGGATGGCTAGAACAGTTTCGACTGACGCTTGAAGTCGAGACTACGATGAGGGAGAGAGAAGAGGGATGAAGGTTGACAGACTTCTCCCAGTAGTAAGGAAAGGAATGATATCCACACTGGACATGACAGTGATATTGCACTTCCTAAAGGTAACACAACTTTAAAGTGTAAATAAATTGAAAAGTTGAGGGGGTTTTTACCATAAAGGTTTCCTCCTATATAAATATTAGAGTTCGTAGACACCTGCATGGGCCCAGAGGGCGCCAAATCGGGCTAAATGAAATCAAATTCAAAAAAAATAATAATTCCTTAACAGGGCCCAAAGTAGCATAGCCATGCAGTTAAGAAGTGAGCACATTGGGTTCAACTCTTACCTGCACAGAAGACATGTTCCCGGAGTAGACAGCCCAAGATGCCAGTGTGGATATCCGTCCCAGAATGTCAAGCACATGATCATGTCTTGCCCCAACTGGGCCAAAGGGAGAGGGGGGATACTGAGAAAATCAGAGTCTCGGTCATTCGAAGTGATGCTGAACAACCCGAAATATGTAGCAAGAATAACAAAATGGATTCAATACGAAGGGAGATTGGAGCAGTTTCGACTGACGCTTGAAGTCGAGGCCACGATGAGAGAGAGAGAGGGCAGTAGGAGGATTTGATCTCCTGCCACAAATAAGGGAGTGGACGGTATCCGCACTGGATATCACAGTATTAGTGCACTTCCTGAAGGTAACACAAGTTTAAAAGTGTATATAAATTGAAAAGCTGAGGGGGTTTTTACCATAAAGGTTTCCTCCTATATAAATATTAGAGTTCGTAGACACCTGCATGGGCCCATAGGGCGCCAAATCAGGACAATGAAATCAAATTCAAAATAAATAAATAAACAAAAACAACGTCAACCCATGTTCCCGCGCTCCAGCTTGCTGGAAATGCGGATCTAATATGCACTCAGAATCAGAGTGCAAGGCCCTCACCCGGTGTCGAAACTTTGGGGGACCTCACCGATCGGATTCCCGGGCCTGCTTAGCCGGACCCAGCAAGTCCGGACCGGTGCCAAAAGAGCAGCTCGCGCGGATCCGCTAGATCCAGCAAGGGGAGTTCGCGAAAGTGGCTCGATTTAGGGCTGCAGCCAAAAGGGCCGAAGAGGCAATCATGGCCTCAGCGAAGGATGTCTCGATGGCCGAGGGATCGGGTTTTGAAATACTGGAATCCGAAGAAGAAGTTTGAGGGTACAGCAACCCTTGGTGAAGTCTACAAAAAGCTTCAAATATATAGCAGGATACCAGCTGAATTCAGGTTATCTGCGAACTTATCCTTAGCTCTCAGCGGAGGTAAGAAAAAGTCACTTCGAGGATGTGGCAGGAAAGGGAACGGGCGAGAAGCGCGGGATCTGGACCAAACAGTATTTCTTCCAAATTTGATTTCAGTTTTTGATTTATGTTTTTGATTTTAGTTTTGCTGTTAGCTTCTACAATTTCAGTAGAAGTTCATGCGGTTGGTATGAGTTGGGCCTGTACGCAGTGATCCTTGCCGGCTCCACCGGCCCTTGACCCATTGTGGATAAAAAAGCGTTAGCTTAGGACCAAAAATAAATCAAATCAATCAAGTAGAGCATTTCCTTTGCAATTGAAGGTAGGATCTTAGGAACATGTCCGAAAAGTGAGATAACTTAATCCTTCCAATCAATCTACGTTAAGCTCATGATAATTTAAGGTTAATACTTCAAGTAGAGATCGTGGATTTCATGACTGATCCTTAATTGACACATCCATGGGTTAGATTTTTAGAGGCTAAACTATTTCCGCCGATGGAAGATAGTCAGATAACGGCGAATGATTAATCATCGAGTAAGGAATCATGCATTTTACTTTCGATCTAATAAGTTTACCTGGTCATAAAATAAATGACTCGGACGCTTGATATTGTACTCTGAATTGTTTAAATTAATTTATTGGCAGTTTCTGTCTATTCGTCTACTCAACTAAGATGTAATCTCTTTCCAACTTCCGCAAATTTGAGAAAAGCGGCCCTAATCAAGAGGCTTCCACACAGATTCGCTCGTTGAAAATCATTTTTTTATTGCTTTTCTGGCTATTCAGAACTTCTTACAGGTCTTCAGACGAAGATGTGGATTAATTTCAGCGTTACTCTTGTAATATCTTGTTTAATACTTCAAGTCAAATGTGATGACATCCCAGACTCGGATATGTACCTTCCGGATGGAACCAATGGCTTCGCATGTGGTTTTGAATTTCATTCTATCGATCATGTACGGGAAGTAGCCAAGAACGTTGTCAAGGCATTTTTCTCAAAAACAATGTTTGGAAAATTTCCGACAACATTCGAAGATACACAACTATTTAATGTGAAATCAGACATCCTTCTCTCATGGCCTATTATGTCCAGTGGATTATTTTTTAAAAGTAATAAATTAATTCCTCTGTGGTCTATCTCTATATTTAATGACAGAAACTGAATCAAAGTCTAGGGAACCCAGGAAAATCTCGCCTCATCATAAACCATAGAGGTCAAATCATGGGCTTAGTTCTGATAACCTCCAAAAAGCCACCTCATAAAATTAGTTACAATAAATGCATACCGGTACGCAGGTCTCTTGAAGAGAATAATGAAGAGCAAACCATGTTAAATGAATGTTGGGGTCTAGCTAATCCTACGTTTGGATACAATTGTGGCGTGAAGCTTTTTCCAAAAACCATTCTAGACAAGATCCTAGGACCAGATTCGAATAAATATTATCAACAAAGACTGAGCGGAAAATACAAGCTACCCAGCCTCCAAAAATACACGGGCGATGAATTCAGCGGGGTTGATCTTTACTGGTACCCTTTTCAACAAGGAACAAGCAAGAAAGCGATCTCTGGTATTTGTATTCCCCATCAATGGTATTTCATCATTCTCACGACTCTTTGCTAGGTCCGCCTGGTAAATATCGTGCTGTTTTTGACATGAGCAATAGCGAATTCAAGGGTATCATCAATTTAAAAGAGAGAAATGAAAAGTGCATCACTGTGTGGGATGTATCATCCATCTCACCGAATAATATTTATATCTCATCATCTACTTTAAACCTCGATAGAGTTAGAGATAATATTTGGCCTCAGACTTGTTTTGGACATAAGTTGAAGTCAAAAATAGTATGGCTCTATTTAGAGTTGGCCCTGAAAAATCGGATGTCTACTTTGAATGAAAGTAATCCTAATTTACCAATTGAAGACCAGGCATTAAAAGATGTCTTACTATTTAGACCTGAAGAAAGCCATAAAGACTGTAAATACTCCTCATAAACCTTTCCCAAAATCTGATTTTGACACGAATTTAGCGACATATAACGTTTTCGCGATATATCATGACCCAAACTCTAACGCTTTCAACCTTTATCTAGTTAGACCACGGAATGTTGAATTGAGATCTTTTAAACCATGTCTGCAGTTTCCTCGCGATGATATTCAACGTTTACAGAAGTATATCGGAAATAAACACAACCCTGAGGAAAGCCTTTCCCTAGATCACTGATAGTCTGTTAATCAATGCGTGGATTGGTATATTAGGGAACGATTGGATCTAATGAAAGGCAGTCTGATGTCGATATATGTGAATGATGTCTATTTCTAGCTATTTAAGGAGATGATGATGATGTATCTATATTACTTCGCCTATTTTATTCTAATTCCCCTTAACAGCTTGAAGTATAAAGTAAATACCTCTGTCATGACTGCTTTTTGTTGGAAAACTTCTATACCAAAAGATTAAACTAAGTAGCCTTGAAGCTGTAATGGCTGAACATAACCTTGAACTGTGACATTGTCAAGGACGTAGACGGTAACGTTTGAAATTTGGCTCTTTGGAAAGTCTTTCACAACTAAACGTGTGACGGAAGCCAAGTTGGTGATGATTAGTTCGATGTTGTAAAGTCTATGAACAAAAAAGAGAAATCCAATTACAATTCCAAGGTACTTTTATAGTGCAACAGACACTTTAAAAACAGGCAAGGATGGAAGGTGTTTGGTCCACATCCTGATCGACATGTCCCAGAACTAAAGTCTGGATAGCCTGGACACCTACCTCGCTCTAGAGAGGGAGGACTGTGAGGCTCTATCTCACACGGTGGCTATATAGAAGATGACAAAGACATGTTAGGGTAGCGAAAGACTTTTACTATTTTCCCTAGGGTGAATATTAACGGTTGAGGATAGGGTGAAAGTGCCTAGCACCAAGGTCTCCAGTGGTATCAGCGAATGCATCCACTACATGAGTGGTCCAAATGTCAAACTGATTTATCGTCATGTATAGTCGTCGGGGAAGCCAGTCTTTTCTGTCTTATGCTCTCTGAGTGTGCGTGTGTTCGTGTGTTTGTTATTATTGTACTACTTGAGTAATAGAGTATCTAGCACATTGGGCTCCTCTCTGACCCAGGCCACACCTTGTACAGTGCTCCTTGCCTCTCATGTTTCTTGAATGATCATTGATATATTGCCTTTGATGAATATCCATTCAGTTCAGCATTTACGAATGGAATTCAGCCACCTTTTCCACAGAACCTTCTACCCAAAAAAAAATACAAATGGTAGCAATGGACACTGCGTGCGCGGGAAAAAGTATCGAGAAACCTGCAGCCCTAGCCAGGCGAGGCCTAGATACCGGGTCCACAGGAGGTGCGGACATTCATCTATGCCTCCCTTCTTTGTAACAGTCGAAGCCAACTCGATCCAATCCATCCTCTCCGTATCGGGTGCTGCGTATGCTCCGGAAGCTCATCTGATGGCTTCTCCATGATCAATGGTTGTGATGAGTAGGTCTGCGACCCTCCCATCTGATCTGATCATGGTTAGCTTCATGATAATGGTGATAGGGGGATGTGTTTATGGATGAAGATGATACAGACAGCGAAAGCGATTTGGTATCCTTAACGAAGTGAGGATTTTGTCACTCAATCTCGGCTCTGCAGACTCTACAGTGAGAGCTGGAGGTTCGCAGGGGACACCACTGACAGGTGTTGAGAATAGTCCCCCAACAGTCCCGCACCTGTTACACTACTCTTCCACTATCTTGTTTTTGTTTCCGTAATTCGCATTATTTAATACAGCGCCACATCTACTTTCTGTAATATTGATTATTCTTAACGCTTCTTTTAACATATATTGGAAATTATGGCATATGCATGGTACTGTCCAACACCCAGCTAGCTTGGGGGCTTACTGGTAGTCAAGACATACTTCCATGATGGCCGGCAAAGACGAATTCTTCGCCTTCCAGTGGTGCCGGTGTAATCGCTCAGTATGCTCTGCATATCTGGGATAGCCAAGAAGAATCGCATCCGAATCGAAGTCGAAAGCAACCTCAAGCATGTCTCCATTTGAGAACTTCTCGACAATGCTTTTCTTAACATTCTCATCCGAATCCTCAACCTCTTTCCAACCACGCCTCACCTCGCCTCAACAACCAATAAAGAAGTTACTCCAATTGCAAACAGGAGCTTGCCCCATTGATCACCGGCCATTACTCACTACAAATTTACGACCCTACGTCTACCCGCAAGTAGGAAATTAAGTCATAATATACAAAGCTGGGTCATGGTTTATGGGGGACTGATGCTCTAATGGAGTTCTACATCTTGAGGAAGGACAGGCGGCTGAGATGTGGTGCGAGAGGGGGAACAGGTCTCTGAAGACGACGCTGGGACTTACATTTTCGAGGGGTTTTCAACTTTGGAACGTTTGTGGGCGCCAAGACCGAGATTTCGGCTAATTAGCCAGGAGGGCTTCTTTTGTCGATGAGTCAACGGCACTCCCCAGCGCCCTGGACGGCACAAAAGAAGTTAGGCTAAGCTACTATACAGCAATCACGCTCTGTCAAGACTTTTCTGACATTCCAGCACGACCTTAGGGAAGGAGTTGGAAGGAGGCTAGAAAGGCAGAGGGTGAATTTCCCGAGGTACCCACAAGTCTGCAGCGCCCAGCTGGCCGGCCTCTTCGAACGCTTCAGAAGGGGCACTATGTCTTCGGATTTAGTCCTAATGTCGGTATTAGGAGAGCTCCGCACCCAGTGGTTTTTGCGATTTTTCCCGGCTGCCATACACCCGCAAATGGCCATCGTTTCGTTGGCTGGAGAGGGAAGATAATGAAGGGCAAAGGGCTCCTCTAAGTGTATGATCGAATGAGGGCTTATGAGGGGTGGTATTGTTTGAGGGGAATTGTATGGGAGGCATAGGAGGGTATAAACTACTGGCATAGGAATCCTTGGCCTGTAGATAGAAAGGACCTGCATGTCCTGCAAAGTCATAGACTCAGACAAGACAATAAAATTGAAATAATAATAATAATAATATAGGCGGAAGAGACCTTTACTGTATTTTCGTTTCTCAGCAATTATTATTTCTATTGATGCAATAACGACCCCTCTATCATCGAGGATGTAGAGCGCATTGATTCAAGTAACTACTGAAGTGAGACTAAGTACAGAAATTATAGTCACTTGTGTACCAACAACGTGGCCTACTCGATAGCCCCAATTATTCTAGATTCTAACAATTTCAACAATTTTACAAGGTTCAAAATCCTAAAGATCCTAGTTAAAGAAACGAGGAAAGGATGAATATTACAAAATCTTCACAATATGAAATGAAGCAGTTGATTATATTATGTTCATGTTACAATGCTAAGTAGAAAGTGCTTTACTGAGTTGAATAATTTAACATACGTTACATCTCAATTAATCCAGAAACATTCAGTGGCATTTCTTTTCTATTAAATTCTTATTTTATCCAGTCTGCTATATTCTATGAAGTCTTGGCCAATCAAATGATAATGCTTGGTGCTATGCCGTAACTGCAGAATTTCATCTAAGTTTAGGATATCCCTAGCCTTGCGCTGAACTATAGGTATTATCGTTGCACCAGTAGGATTGCAATAACTCATGTAACAAATTGTCTTTTTTTGACAGTCCTGCATTTGATTAGTCAGTCAAGCAACATTTTGTGATGAGCAAAGTGGCCTTTACCGGAAACCACTTAAATTATCCAGAGTTTACTATACTAAAGAGTTGTGTCAAGTGATGAGTGCAACTGGAGTTCTCCATCTTCGGCTTTACAAACTACTGCTTACTGTCTCCCAGAATCAATGTCAATACAAAACTTCATAAAAGATAAGATAGATATAAAGGCTTCGCAATGATTTCTTTACCAGATTGGTTGGGATATGGTTCGATCGAGGATAGATATTAAAGAAAATATAACATACCTCGTCAACAACTGTATGGCCTCCTCAAATGCCTCCATGGTAGCGTTGTATAGGTCGTTATTATCCATCTGAGATCCGATATAGAATTCCCCGTGCGGTAAGAATAAAATCTTTCTGAATGCCATTGCGAGGTTCCAAAGATTTTGAAATTTTAATAAGAATCTGGGTAACAATTCTTCGACGTAAGTAGAATCTTTTATTTCACCTTTTTTGAACTTGAGAATTTCTTTAGCTGTTCCAGTATACCATTTTTTCAGGTATTCTGTGTTCGCCTTTTTCTCGTCTTCCAATCTACAGCTTAAGCATTGCCAGAGGAAGACATAGAAGAAGGACTCTAGGTCATGGCGGTATGAATGCTCCACCACGGCGCCCGTAGTCTCACAACTACCACTTAGAATCTCGAGTGCCATGAACTCCATCGTCCCGGTCATGGCCTGTCTTTTCTCTTGAGCTTTGCCATCCGTAAGCAAAACGGCTAGGTCGAGATCGATGACATATCCTTTCCAATTCTTGTGCGCTTCGGACCCTGTCATGATAATGTTATTAGCAGAAATATCACGGTGTAATATTTTCGCTTTTGTCATTAATGACCAGTGGGCCTTGATGGCATCACGCAGTACGGTGACCAGTTCAAGTGATGATTCCACCTTGTGCAGCGATCGCCCGTAAGGTGATGTTGCAACAGCCGAAGAATGACGATCTCTAATATCTGCAAACTTGACCTCAACTTCAGTGTAGGCGTCGGCATTATCAGTTTCCACCTCGAAATCACCTTCTCCAGATATAAAAGGTATAACTTTGGCATTTTCCTCCTGACCAGGGGCCGTGCTTATTGCGGAAGCTTGAAAAGTAGATACTTCCACTGCTTTACTCGAAAGCTGCAGTCTCTTGATCCGTCCGTTGACTTCATCGTTCTCTGTGCTCTTCAGTTTCTCGCCAGTAGACTCTGCGTTTCCATTCAGGGAACTTTCTGTCTGTTTAAGCATCCAGTTTGCTGGGACGGAAGTTTCTTCTTCTTCGATGATCGCATTTAAGGAAACAGTTGGTATTCCTTCAGTGATGGCGTTTCTAGTGAAAGATGCTTGATAGTTATTAGTAAGTCATTCGACATCATATTTACTGATTCACTTACATCCATATGAAGTCTTTGATCTTTTACTAGACCGACCGGTTTCAGTTCCAGAATCGCTGGTCGCACTTTTTCGTTTCCTTGCCCCCACTATACTTGTGCTCTTGGTTTCGCGGAGCATGATCCCATCGGTGAATGACAGCGGTGTGGCCATGGCTTTGTCGTTCGGAAGTGTATTTTTCACCATTTTGTTAGTGAAAATCAGATCCTTTCGAAGATCACTGATCTTTACGAAATCACGAGATCCCCTAAGGTCTGCCATCCCATCGATGTCTTTCGCCAGTTTGAGCAGCTCAGCTTCCGAATTATCTCCGCACATTCTCCACGAGAACTTTACTGCACAGTCCCCTTCTAAAGAGTGGTAGCAGCTAGTTCCCCTGGAGACAAGTGAAGTTTGTAGTGCATCTGGTTCGGGCGAAAGTTTGAACTCACGCTCTTTCTCCGGTCCGGGAACTTCAAGGGTGACAGTAATCTGATGGGCCTCGTACTTAATATGTGGGTCGAGACCAAGTTCAGCGTCGCTCATTGACATGTATGCCGCCATAACGTAAACAAGCGTCTGTGGCGATTTGCCAATATCGATGAACGAGCCGCAGTAAGGCCCTGATCTATCGTAAACCCAGAGCAGAAGTGACTTCTTGAAAAGGTGGAATCCGTGGGCAAACTGTCGGAGGGGCTGAGCGAAAAAGAGCTCGCGCATCAACACCGACAGTTGAAGAAACTTGTCCATGAACACAGTCCCGGTGGATTCTGTAAACTCTCCCACCACGAGTACATCGCGCCAGTGGTGAAGATTGGAAGCCGGTAGTCCTCGCCGTTTGATAAAGTAGTCGACCTGTCTAGCTGTCTGACCACCATCAAATTCACTGGCTTTGGTAGTCCGGAACTGGGTTTTGTTAAAATGGCCTTCCTTTTCTCCGGACGTGGAGCTTAACGCCGTTGTAGAGCTGGTACAAGTCTCGCTGGGTGACAGGAATATTTTCTTTTCCACTGCCTCCATCCAGTCCCAAACTAATTTTTCCGTCGGCTTTTCAGGGAACTTCAAATCGTCCTCCGCAGATCGCTTCACGAATTCCTTTGCTAGGTCGACACAATCTTCCACCCACAATTTATTTGTAAAGTACTTTTTCCAAAACCCTTGTACATTCAAATATACGGAACCATGCAGCTCCCTACGGAGCAATAATTTTAATTTTTCCATTTTCTGTTCTGTACAATCTTGAGTAGTTCCAGCACGCCTAAAAATTGATTTGGCCGCTGGATTTTTCACCTTTTCATCTTGGGTTGCGAAATTTGACTCAAGCGTATCAATAAGCTGCAAAAGGGAGTTCCACACCTCGATGTCTGTTGCATTTGACAGGATTAGTGACGCCAAGGGTTCAAATGGGGCCAAGTCGAATGAGTTAAATTCTATCCGGTGCCGGATGATATTGAGTCTAGAATTTATATTCTCACTGGTATTCGGAAACAGTTCTGCATCGCTGACATAGAGTGAGAAGCCCTGTATCAAGTTTCTCACAGGATCGAGGTAATTTGTGGAAGTCTTGGGTTTGGCAAATACCGTGTCGCAAGGTGTTGTAAAGAAGGAAAAGTATAAAGCACGGAAAATGTTTAAAATTCGTACCAATGGACGTTTTGCAAGGTAGCTTTCCATTTTGGTAATGAGTGAGATGATATCTTGTAGTTGAAGATTCGAGTTCAGTGATGAAATAGAGAATATTGATGATGGAATGCTTTCTCCCATACGACACTTGAAAATTGCGTGTGTATATATATTGTGATAGACTTCCTTTGCAGTGTGTTCTTTTCATCACACCGTAAGAGGGACTAAGACATGTTACTAATTTAAGCTCTTCGCAATGTCAAGGTTCATCAATCTTACCATAATTATTCCCTTCATGGATCAGCCAGGTCGGGATAGCATTCGTGTCAGATGGTTGGTATCGAGATCCCAACTCAATTTATCTCCGCTCATGCAAGGCCAACATCCAGTTGATACGTGCACAGTATTCCCTTTATCGCCTGAAGTTTGGAATATTTTGATGATGACGCGTCATATTGAGTCTTACACATTATAGTATTTTAACTAAAATTATTCCTGCAACAAGACCGTTACCCTATCTCTGCATGATAGTGTATACCTGTGATCGACATTCATGCATGTTACTTACCGCCCTTTAACGTTATTCAATATCTTAGAAATATCTCTGGCCAATCTCTAACTTCCGTGATGAGCTTGCAAATGGTAATGTTCCAGAACTCCGTTCCAAGTTAGCGTAAAACGTTAACCATCAGATATGCACACGCTTCTCTTAGCGTCGTTAGGCTTGAAGCCAGCAATTTAGTGCAAATACCCATCTAATGGAACTCGAAGGCTACTGATGACAAGCCAATACATGTCCTTATGTAGTCTTAAATAATGAGCAAAACAAAAAAAAACAAGCGACAAGTATAATTTGATTTTGATTTCATCTAGCCTGTTTTGGCGCCTTGTAAGCCCACGGCAATGTCTGCGGGCTACAGTTCTTAATCAGGAGGAAACCTATGTGGTAAAACTCCCGCAACTTTTCAATTTGTCCTGCGGAGGTCCTCATCGCGCAGATAGCCGGAACTGTCTCGCTCGACCAATTCGTGATGTAGCGCTGACTAAGAAGCAGCTCGTCACAATCCGAAACGCAGGTAATCGTGAGTACGAGGCGGTCAGGAGAGCCAAAGCGGCGGCTGACAAAACCCGAGCAGTTAGCCTCGCCTACGCCAGATAAGGGAGTGCGAATAGCCCAGGCTCGTCCGCCTTAACACCTGCATCAGTCACGCCGACTGATGTCACCCCCCGTTCATGAAAGGCGCCTCACGGCGTCGTTCATCCCTACTAAAGCTCAAGTTTATGTCAATAAACGTTGGTAGGGGGGTCCAACGCACGATATTGCGCTTTCTCGAGCTTTCGAGATAGGCATTGATGTTGTGCTTGTACAGGAGCCTTGTTGGTCCAGTGAGACAAAATCTTACCCTGAATACACTCTACACATCCCGCACGGCAGGATAGGCGCTCGGCCACGAGCCATAACGTACACTCGAACGAAGGAGAAGGAAATATTTGCCAACCAAATTTTCCCAGGTTCTTCGCTGACCGGAGATTATTGCTGGATAGTTCTCAACAATGTCACATTTATCAATGTGTTCAAGGCGCATAACGACGACGCAGCAATCGAACCAGCAATCAACTGGGTACCTCCGCTAGCATCAATAATCGTAGGCGACTTCAATTCCGTTTACTAGGTATGGCAACCGGGTACGACGCGCTCGTTTGGTCACGGCGTGAAAATACAGGCCTGGGCTGAGCAACACCGGCTCACTTGTCTTATCATTGGGGACCTTATGCATCATCCCAGTAGCAACATTTGGAGCGGATGTGTGGTGGCCCTGACTAACACGGCCAACGAAGAAAGTTACCTCAACGCCACATACTACACTCATTTGTAGCCTGATCGACAAAACCATTCGACTAGCTATACGTGCGGCGTTACCGGTGAGGAAGACTTCGCCTAATGTCCTTCTTCACAGGGAATGGGGCATTCCACTGGCAAAAATTCTCCTCGAAGGAATTCGACTCCGTCTAGCAGCCAGGATCCAGTCGCTCGATGACCGGCACCCTCTCCGGAACCGCGCAACCGAGTGCCCTAACGTTGGCTCGCAGAAGTACAAGCTGAGGAAGAGAGTCAGGCCCCAACCAGAAACCCAGATGTCGCGCCTATAGCGTGATTTCCGACATCTCCTGGAGTCATCCGAAGAGGCAGAAGGGCTGACAGGCCTAGTGTACACATCAAGTCTTGGAACGAAAGAAGAGGGGGTCAAAGCACACTACAACTGGGTTAGCACGATCTCTCCCTCCGACATATGTGTCTACTCTGATGAGTCATCTGAAGGCCACGGACGATCCTCATGGGGATATGTCCTCCAACGTGGAGGACAAATATTCGCACAAGGTCACGGTCGTATACACGGCGGTGAAGTTTATATTGTAGAAATCGAATGAGCAGCAGTAGCACTTCCGGAAGCTATGCGCGCTCGAAAGAATGGTGAGAGAATCTTCGTTCTACTTGAAAATCAGGAATCTGTACTTGCGCTTCAGACGGGGAAGTCATCATCGTCGCTGCAGATAACCCGCGTCTTTCACAAGTTCGCTTCAGAAGCGAACGCGACAGAGAGGTGGGTACCTGGACACTCCAAGATTAGCGGCAACGAAGAAGCGGACCCAGAAGCCCGAGCCGGTCTTCAGCTGCTGCCAGATAGATAGACACAGGCATACATACGCCGTTTGATGCACAATCGCCGACAGAAACTGGTGGAAGACTGGTGGAATAAGTAGGGCCCGGACAGATATCAAGACCGGGACTTACAGATGCGATGTCGGAAACCATAAGAACTAGAGCTCCCTGGACGATTACTCCATAGGCTCCTGGCAGCAAGATCAGGCCATGGAGACTTTGCGGACTGTCATCGCCGCCTGAACTTAGAAGACGTGAAACTGGAATGCGTCTGTGGAAAAAGGACAAGGCCAACCCATTTTGTCCGGTGCCGGAAGAATGCTGCTTTAATGCGCAGGCTGAGAAGATCCATGACCGTGGAGGACTATACCAACCAACACCTTGGACCGAAAGGTCTCGAGAAGTTCATAGAATTTGCAAGGATAACCCGCTGCTTTGGGAGCATGGATGCAGACCTGCCCTCGCATCCAGCTGAGGGCAGGAGTGATTATTTATTCAGGACGATAGAAATGACTGAGGGGGGCATAGTATAAGAAATACTAGCACCGCTCCTACATGTTAATATGTTTTGTTTCAATTGGTTTCGTTTGTTATTTCTTTTGGGGTTTGGGTGCTTGTAATCAGAGTCACATAGTGACAGAGTGGTAGGAACAAATAGGGAATAGTTATTTACGATGTTTCTTATCGAGCCCACCAGTCCCGTGCCATAAGACGCTGGATTGGTGCCTGGTGTAACAGTTCCGATATATATAAAGCTTGGGCGTTTGTATGTCGAAAGGTAAGTTTATTTATTAACTGAAGAACAAATGTAATGCTATATCTAATGCCCTTTATATACATGAATCCAATATTCCAAACACTAGTAGCTGTCCTCCAGTCGTGCTCCCATTATTCAGGTGCGGGTTAGTTTCTAACGTCTCAAACATAGGCAGTTCCAGACTTTCAATACAAGCGTAACTTAGCGCTGACACTAAGGATATGTCTGTGCTGAATAGCACAGGCTACAGGGATCCTATCGGCTTACTAGCCGTCACATCGTGTCACCCTAACAAGCTTCACCCTAAAGCTCTGTTCAACTGCTTCGTTGTTCGGCAGATATCTCTCACTTCCCTAAACCGTTTCAGCGTTCCTCCTTCACGATCGGTAACCTCACAATAATCACTCCATAATATGACTTGTGCATAGGTCATAATCATAACGCCTATCTCATAACAGATAATCCATCTTCTTAACTTGGTTGACTATCTCCCAGGCAAAGACACTAAACCATGTCCAAGCTTAGTAGATTCAGCTAGCAGTGGGTGATGTTTAAACCTATTTTGATCATCAGTGATAGAAGCTTACGTTAAAATAGTCCCGGTAAGTTTATGGGATAACCAACATCTTCCGGGTGCAAATTACAAACAGGCAGGGCAGTGTTGGTTTTTGTTATGTCCCGAATAAAATGCTTGGTCAGTTTTTAATTATCTTGACTTTTGAATTTGAATTCATTTAACTCGATCGGGAACCCCATGGGTCCACGCAGATGACTATCTTCGTTGTTTACAGAAGAAACTAATTTAGTGAAAACTCCTGATCCTGCCAGTTTATATTGCTATCAACTTGCTTAGTTTTCCTTCCGGAAGTACACTTTACACTGTTCAGCCAGTGTAGATTCCGTCCTCTCCCCTTCCAGATCGATTGATTTTATCCGACATCGCCACCTCGACTTCCTCTTCAAGTCAATACTGTTTTATCCATCATTTGCTTGGTATTCACTGTCTGATTCTAGCCACATCTTCTGGGCTGTTAATCATAGCTTCAAATGACCTATCTTTAGCTTGTCAGAGAAAGTCGCCTACTCTACCTGCCCACTGTGGATACGCCAACACCATGTGCTTGACGTTTTGTGACGGATATCCAGATTGATAGCTTGGCTTTTCTACTCCGGGTACTTTCCCTCTGTACAATTAAGAATTGAGCCCGATATTCTCGCTTTTTAGGTGAATGGCGATACTACTTTGGGCCCTGGTAAGGTTACGGTGGATGTTTAAGGGTGTATCTTTGAATTTAATTTTTATGCTGCCTTTTTTTTCATCGGTGAATATATTTGCGCTGTGTTCTAATTACATTGAATATTTTGGTGAAACTGTTAAAGCCGCAAATATTGTTATAGATGAGACGACAGACAGAAAAAGGATCACCTATAGAAACACATCCTAACTTATCCACCGGAATATTAGCAGGGCCCAGGCCGGCAAAGACGAATTCTTCGCCTTCCAGTGGTGCCGGTGTAATCGCTCAGTATGCTCTGCATATCTGGGATAGCCAAGAAGAATCGCATCCGAATCGAAGTCGAAAGCAACCTCAAGCATGTCTCCATTTGAGAACTTCTCGACAATGCTTTTCTTAACATTCTCATCCGAATCCTCAACCTCTTTCCAACCACGCCTCACCTCGCCTCAACAACCAATAAAGAAGTTACTCCAATTGCAAACAGGAGCTTGCCCCATTGATCACCGGCCATTACTCACTACAAATTTACGACCCTACGTCTACCCGCAAGTAGGAAATTAAGTCATAATATACAAAGCTGGGTCATGGTTTATGGGGGACTGATGCTCTAATGGAGTTCTACATCTTGAGGAAGGACAGGCGGCTGAGATGTGGTGCGAGAGGGGGAACAGGTCTCTGAAGACGACGCTGGGACTTACATTTTCGAGGGGTTTTCAACTTTGGAACGTTTGTGGGCGCCAAGACCGAGATTTCGGCTAATTAGCCAGGAGGGCTTCTTTTGTCGATGAGTCAACGGCACTCCCCAGCGCCCTGGACGGCACAAAAGAAGTTAGGCTAAGCTACTATACAGCAATCACGCTCTGTCAAGACTTTTCTGACATTCCAGCACGACCTTAGGGAAGGAGTTGGAAGGAGGCTAGAAAGGCAGAGGGTGAATTTCCCGAGGTACCCACAAGTCTGCAGCGCCCAGCTGGCCGGCCTCTTCGAACGCTTCAGAAGGGGCACTATGTCTTCGGATTTAGTCCTAATGTCGGTATTAGGAGAGCTCCGCACCCAGTGGTTTTTGCGAATTTTCCCGGCTGCCATACACCCGCAAATGGCCATCGTTTCGTTGGCTGGAGAGGGAAGATAATGAAGGGCAAAGGGCTCCTCTAAGTGTATGATCGAATGAGGGCTTATGAGGGGTGGTACTGTTTCAGGGGAGCTGTATGGGAGGCATAGGAGGGGATATAATACTGGCATAGGTATCCTTGGCCTGTAGGCAGAGAGGACCTGCATGTCCTACATAGTCTTAGACTCAGACAGGACAATAAAATGATTTAATAATTAGCAGGGCCCAAAGCAGTATTGAAATCCAGATAAGAAGTGAGCACATTGGTCTCAACTCTTGTCTGTATCGAAGGAAAGTCCCCGGAGTCATTAATCCAAAATTTCAGTGTGGATATCCGTCTTAAAATGTCAACCTTATGGTCTTGGCGTGTCCTCAGTGGGCAATGGGAGGAGAAGAGGTAAAAGATAGGTCCTCAACGGCAACGATGAACAGCTCAGATAATATGGAGAGAATCACAAAATAGTTCCTAGCGAAAGACTGGTTTGAACAATTTCGGCTTGCAGGAGAAGTAGAAATTGTGGACAAATAGAGGACGAAATTCACACTGCATGAACAGGGTAAACGCACTTCCTGTAGGAAACGCCAGAAGGCCAGTAGACACGAGACAGACAGCTTTGGGGGGGTTTTACCGAATAGCTTTCCTCCTGTGTAAATATTATAGCTAGATATACCTGGTGGGCCCATTTGGTACCCGGCCGGCCTAAATGAAACCAAACCAAATTAAATGTGAAATTATTATAGTGTGCCAAGGACAAAACTTCGCAGTGGTACTTGCAAATGAAATCCGAGGCATAAGTGCTCTTCTGGTATACTGAGTCATCTTATCTGTGCTTTTTCTTACGATATTATATCAAAGCTAGATAGCTGCCCACGAAATCAAAATCTAATACAAAAAAAAAGAAAGATAGGATCACGTGAGAATGGATATGTGGGCGTGGGCCTGACTAAGGTGGAGCCGCAGCTGAGCTCAACTCAAGCTCGCAGCTCCCATCACTTGAAAACTCTTTACTTATCCTCCTCCTTACGTATTGTAGCTCAAAGTCCCAATACAAATTCATCTTATGGACACGTATTATTCTCAGGTCGGTCGTAACGCCCATGATATGCTGGGATTGGAAATTTGTGCCCTACTGAGATGTACCTGAAACTGCCCGAGGTGTGACGGCTTGTAAGCCGGTAATTGCCTATAGCCTGCGTTGGACAGCGCAGGCTTAGAATGAAACTATGCAGGGCCCATTCTCGGAAGCAGGTTCTCACAAAGTAGCAATATCAATATTGTGAAGCTTCCGAGAATGAAACTCAAGGGTGGAATACGAGAAGGGATATGAGAGGTGATACGGATAGAAAACTGTGTCGTTGGCTTGGATAATAATCATGTATATCGCAACTACTATTATCATTTTCAATCTGTAGTTCACCATAGATTGAAAATAAACTATCTCTGACCATAAGATTGCCCAAGTGCCTATGCTTAGACTGTGACACGAGGTGGCAATAGGAAAAGTGGTCAGGTGACTTCTCTTCTCTGCATGAGCGGGTAAAGATGGCGTTTTCATACACTCAGTACTATTTACTTATTTTTTAAAAATTTCACGCGGAGGGCAAGACTGACACCTGTACGCGGTGCCCTCTACGAACCTGGGAATGAAATATTCTCCCCGAGCCAAGTTCAGTCAAATTTCGCAATACCGAACAAGTTGGCCCATGAGGCAGTGATTCAAGACTCTCCACCTAATCAAATTTTCACACCCAACGAGATCGACTCCTAACAACATCTCATCAAGTTTGCAGGTACGACTTAGTACATCCTTATTTCAATGATCACACCTCTCGTCGACTTTCTCTGGCCTCAATTAACCACCACGTACACGCCAACGCCGATATCTACACCCAACGGAGGAAGCAAAGCGTGGCGCACAAACCTGGGAGACAGTTCTTTGGGATGGGCATGAGAGGGATTAGGACAAGTTCACAAGATGACACAGAGGATGGAAATGATCTCGACGGGTGTGAATTTTAGAATTTTGACAACGAGTTTTCGAATTGAGCTTTGTGCGTGCGCCAAGACTTCGGTTGCGAGAGTGCGTGCGACACTATAAACACCGCCGTGGTTGGATGGTACGGTGGTACATCATCTTGGCCGGTTTCTCAAGTAAGGTCTGGATAGCAAGGACACATATCCCACTCGAGACAGGAGACCGCTGGTTCGAATCCGGCAAAACTTAACTACATTTCTCGCGGCGCTAATATGCATGGATGATGAAGGCATGCTTGGATAATCAAAGGTTTTAAATTTCCCTCTGGTGGGTACTTACGGAGGAGGGTCGACTGTTTGTGCAAGCAAACATACCTCATAGTGGTATTTGCGAATGAAATCCAGAGTATGAGTGTCTCTAATGTCAAAAGAGTCATCTTATATGTATACATAGTACTAGTCATGTGTCATAGCTAGATAGCTGAATACACGATAAATGATTTAAAAAAAAATATTTCACGCCAAGAAGCTACACAGTATATCCCCGGCCACAAAGTCCTCTAGAGAAGCTTTGGAATGCCTGCACGGCCTGTTGCTGTCAGACATCTATATTGTCAAAGGACGTCAAATTAAATCTCCACAGACAACTTACTATTGTGTCGCTACTTGCTGCCGTTAAGGCTATTACTTTTGTGCCTCGAATGATTTCGCAAATATTCCAAAAATTTTTTAAATCGAGCAATCATCAACCAGCAGTACGTAACTGAAAGTACAAATAAAAAATAAAGAAATCAATTAGAAAAAATAAAAGTACAATTCTCAAGTTATTTTTGGCCAACCATCTATATGGCTTTACGTTTCTGCACCAGTTTTCGTAGGCTCGAGCTCCACAAGTAGTTCTAAATGTCCATTTAGTGTCGCCTTCTATTCCATGGGAGGGTCTTGGTCCAGGTTTGTGTGAGCCTGCTGGATTTTTGCAAACAAAGGCTGTTCTGGAGTCTTCTCCTCGCCACATTCGCAAAGCTGTTCTTCATTTTCGTGATTGAATCGACGGCGGTAGGCTGCAAAGTTACAATGAGATGATCATGCTTCTGAAAGCAGGCCAAGAGTTCTCCGAGAAAAAAACCCAGCTTCTGCGGAATTTCACCAGTCATTGGGATATTTAAGGATCTATAGCTATCTGGAGCTTTATTTCGCCAGTATAGTGCTATATTTGCTTCAGAGCGATTATCCAGCAGTCTATTCGCCCTAGATATAGATACATTTACCCGCAGCATGGGTTCTTCATGTTGTTACTAAGGCAGCAACATGACTGTGGTAGACAAATAGTACATATTAGAATAATATGCACTGGCGCCATGAGATATGATTAACCCATATCATCACTCACTGGCATGAATAATAATTAGCCAATAGATGCCTTACAGCATACATTGGCTTCAGGATCTCCAACAACCTTCCCATTTAGGTTAAGATTAGGAAGTATGTTAGAATTCAAACTAGTGTGCGGAAAATCCCGCTTTCATGTATACAGAGGGACTTCTCGCTACACAGATAGAAAATATAGCAATTTATTTATCATTAAATATCCATTAAACATCAGTAGACTTCGTCATACGTTAAACAAATTCATCATAACTCTAACTCATCCTCATACTTGGTATGTCATTCTTACAATCTCCAGAACCGTTCTAATTCTTCATAAGCAAATTTTGCCAGAGCATCAGCTCGCTCGTTACCTGTAATACCTGCCTGTCCCGGAATCCATCTTACTAAGACGGTATCAGTCGAAGCAACTGAGGTGCAAACTCTTCTATGCCAGATATCTCGTAACTCTTGGAACTTGTTGATCTTTTTAGGGCTTCACGGAGTCAGGTTGCCAGTATGTAAACGGGTAGCAGCTTCCTAATTGTCCAGGATTACTGCATCGTTGGTGGTATATTAAGTCATAATATGCGCGACTGTCACAGTTCAAATATAGAAATCAAATGGGCATTTGTATGATTGAAATGTAAAGCTGTCATTCATCTATGGGGAAGTTAAATACCTGCAAGTCACCCGTGCAACTTATACACATCCAGAGGTATCTAAATCTAGCCTACGTTTACCGCCGCAATAAAATTAGCTTAAGGTTTGTTCTGCTACACGGGTAACGCTTCTGATATCCTTGGCACTATCCTTTACTTCGTCTCAGTGGCGATTTCGTATCCATTTTAGTTAGCTGAGAATCCTAGGAGTGATAGAACATTAAGGTTGCCTTCGATAGCTATCGAAGGCTGCAAGAATTATTGGCTCACAAGCCGTCATAGCAATAGCTACCTCAAGGTCTTCTGTTGCCCTAATCATTTCAGCGTCGTATACTTCTACTGTACGCTCAAGTGATGTTTTCCCGCATGCAATTTCTGTAGTTGGCCCGCGATGGATGCAGCATCCCGCCCCCACGTTTCCGTTTCAGTCCATAGACCCACCTGAATACAACGAGGTCATATATACCAATTTTGTCAGAATTGAACCACTCTCTGTAATTTTCTAGCCCCTCTTTGCGTCCCACAGTACTTATATCTTCCTTGGCTTTAAAACTATCCATTTTATACCATGGGGCCTCTAAAGTGTTGGGGGAAAGCTCAACAGGTTGTCGCCATCTAATCCACTAAGAGTAATGGGATTCCCAGCGTTTACGCGGTGGATGTTTTTGGTCAGCGACAGAAATTCGTACTCCTAGACGGTCATGAGCTCGTTCAAGCCATATAATAGCTGAGCCCTATCCTGATTCTCACAGAAGAGCCGGCACTGGAGTGATCTTATACACAGGAATGTCTATTGTAAGGTTAAAGATCGAGAGGGATTTCGGGCTGTTGGAGAGGAAGAAAAGGGTGGTATTCGAGCACAGGAACAGGTGAACGGGGCTTTAGATGTAAAGCTGTGGAGTTGACGAGAGGAGTGATGAATATAGCCTTCAGAGATATTCAGTTAATACAATGAACTATAATATTGGAGAGACTACTGTAATAGGACTTACCTTCAGAGATATTCAGTTAATACAATGAACTGAGGATCTCTGGAGGTAGGAGAGACTACATCTATATACAGGAATCAAACTTGGTATGACTAAAGTTGGGGAATTGTTGAGGTACGTGCCAATGTCTCAACTTGGCAGCATTATCCAAATGACGTTTTAGCCTTGTGTTTTAGTGAACCCCCGAGACTAAAACAAGAAACAGATGTGACTACATTAAACATGGAATCTGGTAACAAGTGAATTAAGAGATACATGTTGTAGTGCATAGACAGAGATCCTGCACCGATACTGATGCAGAACTGTTTTATTACAACAATGTCAAGGGATGAATGATCGTGGTCGATAAACTGTAAGATGAAAAGATTTACAGCAGATATAGAAAGAGGTTCAAGGTGAAGATGACCTATATACAGCTTGTTTTACAGGGGAAACATGAGTCCTGGTGCTTTTGCTAATGATCTACACCTTGATCTTATTGCATGTTCCAGGTGTTGAAATATGATATATCTTGGAATGCCAAGAATAACTCATTTGTAAGTCTGGCTAATTAGGTTATCAAATTCATCATCCTATATCATTGTCATGCGCACATCCCTCACGTAAAGTTTAATGCATATTTGTTGTGATTATGAGCTTACGGTAGTTAATGAGCCGAAGCTTCTCTTTAGCATTATACGCAGGAACTGAAAACCTTATGGTCTGATTGTATGTATCCAGGTCTACATTGATCTAATGAGGAGAGGAATTTTCCTATGTACAAGATTGGTGTGTCTGTGCACTGAATATTACCCAACACAGCTACCACTCTAATCTAATGTAACCCCCATAGACCACACATTACAACAATATTGGCACTTATTTCACACTAGTATTCCAGCGGATGACTGTGTCTCAAATGCAGGTTAAAGGTTTCTCGGATCTATTACCGACACACATGTATTTAGCTTTATATTCCTGGCTCATATATCTGTACGTATATAGATCTACATCTACAGGGATCATGACTTATGATCCATAGAGATTGATAAATACTGGTCAAAATCCACAGTTGATAAGATATGCGCACACGCAATCTCATTCATATCAGCTTAGTTTCACTCAGAGCCATACATCTCAATACACTTGTTTCTGTGACAGAAGTAGCCTGTGGATATCTAGGCGCTCGTCTCTTCCCAATGATGCACTCTAATTGGGCTGAACTCGGCATAAGGTTAATCCGGGATTCCATACTCTTTGTAATTGTCGAAGCATCAGTCTTCAACCCTGGTTAGCATGTGACTTACTTAGCTCGCTTAGCAAGCACACACTGTATATTAAGTTCAGCTGAATACTTTTCAATAAATATAAGATTCCCAAATAATACATTTCTGACCCATTCTGCTTTTCAACAGATTATGAGACCAAACAGCTCATAGAAATTGTTATTGTTTGATTGCGTGATCACAGATTACTTGCAACTTGCGGATTAATCGACTCATTTGTCAGAAAATCATTCTTTGCTTCAAATGACAAAAAGCGACACAACAAGTGATCAGAATCAGAAAATAAATTCAGAAATAGCTGAGTCAAGTATATCTAAATTATATCCTCGCATTGCTATAGGTGAAGCAATGTCTCAAGATACTGGAAGTAGCGCGGCGTTACCCACTGCCTATCGGTTGAAAGGAGAATAAAACTATGCCCAATGGAAGTTCGACATAGAGAATATTGCTCGTCTTCATGGTCTAAGAAAATACTACCATCCTAAATTGCCTGCTCCAGCAAAAGTGGTTGACGAGTTTGACGACAATGCATCTGCCGAAGATATTAAGGCATACGATGAATGGGCAAGAGGAGATGCAAAGATGAAACTAATCATTAGAACTAATGTTTCTACATCTATTGCAAGCCAACTTAACCGTCTTAGTACTGCGAAAGAGATGTGGGACGCAATTGCCAATCTGTACGAAAGCTCTGGCATAGTATTAAATCAAAATGCCATCGAAAATTACATCCAAATCAATTGTGCGGATTACGACAATATAGATGATTTCATTATGTCATTCCAAAATGCCGCCGACAGGTTAAACACGCTTGGTATCGCTCCGCCAGAATCGTGGCACCCGCTAGTATTTCTACTGGCAGTGAAGGATTCATATCCTACATGGGCAGAGAGACAGAGAGCTGTCTGCAGGTCAAGAAGTGATGTGACACTTTCCGAGCTTGTTCATGACCTAAAGGATGAGGCTAGGGCAGATCGGAAGACAGATGGCAATCAGATGACCTTGTATGGAAAGAATCGAAGTGATGAAGGAAAGTCCAAAGCGCAAAGCAAGGGAAAGTCCCAGAATCAACCAAAGCCAGCACCTTGCAGTATATGTGGAAATCCAAAAGCAAGACATGCTAAGGGAAAATTTTTTGAAGATCCTAAGAACAAAGATTTGCAAAAGCAATGGGAGGCCAGAAATAAGAAAAAATGGAAAAACTATAGAGATATCAAGAAGAGTAACGATAGTTAGTTTGAAGCTGATGATAGTGACGAAGATGTTCCTCGCTTTGGAGGTTTAACCTGTAGCACTCTCTCAGGTCTATTTTTCCAAAAATCCGACCGTTGGATTATTGATACAGGTGCATCAACACACATCACTAACTCTATCAACAAATTTGACTCCTATGAAGAAAGTAATAATTTGCCCAGCATAATCACAGCAAATGGCCCTGTCAAACCCAGTGGCTCAGGTATCATCACCTTGCAGTGTAGATTATCAAATGGAAAAAACCATTCTTTTAAGCTTAGGGATGTGATGTTCCTACCAGAATGTCCTGTTAATCTATTCAGTGGGGGCAATCTATTGAAAGCAAAGGGGTACATAAGAGACGGAAAGCTTTTTGGGCCCAACGAAATTGAATTTGCAACGTTCGATGACTCGCTTCATATTATTGAATCAGCAATCACAGTTGCGATGCCGGCACTAATAAACCAGCCAAAGCCTACTCTCGATCTATGGCATCGACGACTTGGCCACTTGGGCTTAAGAAATGTCATAGAAACTGGAAAAATAACAACTGGTATTGTGATCGAGCCTTCTAATAAATCAACCTCGACACAAAGTCTTTGCGAGCCTTGTGAGCTGTCGAAACCTCTCCGTCATGTGAGAAAGCATGTTTCTACTCGATCTCGTAATCCACTGGACTCGGTTTCGTTAGATGTGGTCATGATCAACCCAACCGGTAAAATCTTAGTTGATGATTCATGGATTCCTGTTTGGTACTGCACCATGTTTACAGATGCAGCGACATCAGCTCGATGGGGCTATTATCACAAAGATAAAAATGGGGCAGCTGATTCCATCAAATATTTTAATGCTCTCATGAAGACTCAATACAACTCCATTGTAAAATCTTGGAGGCTTGATGGAGGAAAAGAGTACTCATCAAAGATGATGAGACAGCTAGCTTCTGAACTAGGTCAGATCATCGAAGTAACTACACCCTACTCTCCCGAGCAAGATGGTCGAGCTGAACGCTCAATCGGAATTATAATCTCAAGAGTTTGGACAGTATCCATCGAAAATAATATCCCTCAATTTCTTTGGCCTGAACTCGTGAGATCTCAACTACAGATAGCCAATTGCACTGCTACTTCGGTGCTAGATGGAGAAACGCCCATTCAAGCCTTTGAGCGCTTCATGCTCGGGGTTGATAAGAGGCCTGATTTGAGTCATCTTAGGGTCCTAGGCTGTAAAGCATTTGTCCAAATTCCCGTGCAGAAAAGAGTCTTATCTCGAAAACTCGATAAGAGAGCTGAAATAGGTATCCTTGTTGGCTACGAAGGTCAGCATATCTACCGAATTTATATTCCTTCTCGGTGTGTAGTTGTTCGAACGTCAAATGTGCAATTTGATGAAAATTCTTGTGCAACAAATTCTCCAAAGACACATCTGAATTCCTCTGACTGTAGTCCGCCTATTCAGGTTGATGAAAGTAGTGGGGAGGAAACAAAAACTTCCGACCAACCTGAACCATTCTTTGATCCTCTCACACCTTTTGAGCAACTTAGTTTTGAAGAACATCAACTAGATGTAGAATTTGGCGATTTGCAGGTTGAAAGTAATGCAGCCAGAGATAAGGAAAGCACGGACAATCAGGATAATCAAGAGAGTTAATCGGAGAGAAGTAGAATTCCCGAAACTATTCAAGAAGAGAATATACCTACTCAGAGCTCAGGAGTGGAGGACATTGAACAGCCCGAAACAACAGTTACTCGACGAGGCAGACCACCTGGAAGCAAGAAAGTCTATGAAAAGGTGGATCGTGTGACCAGGAGCATAGCAGCTAGATCTGGCTCTGATGAGCATTTGGCTTTTCGTTGTTTTCTTACTGCATCACAGTCTCTGTTGACTGTTGATAATAAAGCTGATCCAAAAACTCTTGCGGAAGCGATGAGTTATGAGGATTCTAAGATCTGGAAAGAAGCGATTGATCGCGAGTATAGATCACTCTCAAAGAAGAAGACTTGGTCCCTTGTTCGACGATCTGAACTACCAGATGGTAGGAAAGTACTGACTGGGAAACTAGTTCTTAAAACGAAGCGAGGCAAAGAGGGGAACATACTTAAGTACAAGGCTCGTTGAGTAGTAAGAGGCTTTGAGCAAGAGTACGGACGCGATTATACGCAGACATATGCAGGTGTTTGCCATAACACGACCTGGAAAATTGCGATTGCCATGGCGGCCAAGTTCGACCTTGAGATCGAGCAGATGGATGCCGTAACAGCATTCTTGAACAGTGACGCACATACCGACATCTATGTGCATGTACCACTAGGCTGGAAGGAGCCAGGCATTGCTTCTACATATCCATTCGTGTGCAAACTTCAGAAGGCTCTGTACGGCTTGAAGCAAGCTCCTCGGCTTTGGCAAAGGCACCTTCGAGGCTGTCTGGCAGAAGTAGATTTTGAACCCCTCGCCTCTGATAACTACCTGTATCTGAATAAGCAAACGGGTATCCTTATTGTCACATATGTTGATGATTTCCTTATTCTTGGAAAAAATATCAAACATATCAATCAGTTGAAAAACATGCTAGCGGACAAATTTCAACTTGAGGATCTCGGGCCAGCTAGTTACTTCCTTGGTGTTCGGATAACGAGAGATCGTCCTCGGAAAAGGATTTATCTCACTCAAGACGCCTATGCTCGCCAAATTCTCGAAAGATTTGGACTTGAAAACTGCCGACTAGTTGACACACCCATAGCAGCTGGATATGAGAAATTCTTGGTGCCAAATGAAAGTGTTGCAACAAGTGCCGAGATTAAGGAATACCAATCCAAAATAGGCTCCATACTTTACTTGGCAGTGCACACACGACCAGATATAGTATTTGCATGCTCGGCATTTTCTTGATACCTGTCAAATCCATCTGCACAGCATGTCAAAGGAGTAGATCGGATTCTCTGCAATGTTAAAGGCACAATTAACCTAGGAATAATGTACGAAGGTAATAGCCCTAACTCTTACCTTCACGGTTATTGCGACTCATATTGGGGAGGTGACAAAGGTACGCGACAATCTACAAGCGGGAGTGTATTCCTTCTGGCTGGAGGGGTGATATCAGCGTCCTCAAAAAGTCAGCCGAATGTATCTCTATCATCTACTGAAGCAGAGTACTATGCCTACACATCATGCGTTCAGGAACTCCTATGGATACAGCAGGTCATGTCTCAACTGATGTACATCGGAAAGGACATCATATCAACTCGCATCTACTCTGACAGTCAAAGCAGTCTCGCTCTTGGAGAAAATCCTGAGCTACATCAACGAACGAAGCACATTGACATTAAGCACCACTTTATATGGGAACATATTGATTCTGGACGGGTTAATGCTCGTCACATATCCACGCATGAAATGGTGGCTGATGGCATGACCAAATCACTTTCGCAGAAGAAACATTCTAGATTTGTTGAAATGTTGAACTTGAGAGTTGCAGAATTTGATTAGGAGGAATCATGAGTGATCAGTTTCGGTCTCAGACTGAAGGGGTGTGTCGAAGCATCAGTCTTCAACCCTGGTTAGCATGTGACTTACTTGGCTCGCTTAGCAAGCACACACTGTATATTAAGTTCAACTGAATACTTTTCAATAAATATAAGATTCCCAAATAATACATTTCTGACCCATTCTGCTTTTCAACAGTAATTTATATGTAGCAATGAGAGTCTTCTCTCTTTAGATTAAATCTAACTTATAATTCACCACAAGTAGTACGCTTCCCCTGACAGTTTCCAGTCAATTCTTCCTCCTACAACTTCATACGAGACTTACTGTATCGGTCTAACCTCCATATTAGCTCAAGCTCATAACTTTAACATACTGAACCCACATCCACTTTACAAAGTGAATAACCCCTGTGATACCTACAGTATCATCACTATTGCCTCCTGATTGCTACACACTGACATCAACATGTTCACTATAATAATGGCACCATTGTAGTTACTCTAGCTATCATAGACAATAACATGTGGAGGAACAAGGATTGGAACTCCTCTATATAGATAGGGCCTTCTTACTCTTAGTATCTATCTCTAACATCCACATCTACAATTCACTACCCTTCAATTATCTTACTCTGTCCAAGTAAAATACTGAATTATCCCATACTTATCAGTGCTCAATTCACAAGGTGAAGCCTCCCTATCCATCGCCCTCAGCTTTTCAATAATAAGAACATTAGGAAGACTTGGCTTGACAACACAAAATATAACCAATAATCTTGGCTTTACAACAAGGTAAGTACAGCGTGCCAATGGTCGAGAGGACGAGAATTCTACACCTCGCAAAGGATGCTCAACTAAATCTAAGCACGGATCAAGTTGATTGTCAGGCTCGTTAGCTAGATCAGAAGACACGGGTCGGAGTCGGAACAGATATATTTGGGACAGGATGTAATCGGAACAGGATGTAATCAAAACGGGACGAAGGCAAGACAAGACAGAGGCGGAATGGGACGGAATCGGGGTATAAGGTAAAGCTTATAATTGGATCAATCTAAAGTCTAGAATAATTACAGGACAAAAAGCTACAGAACAGATCCAGTCCTAGACTTTCCTTAAGTACTCAAGACCGGCTACTACAATCAGGGGTATGATAGTCTACAGCAATAACATAGCAACTGATTACTATGTTGATTAGTAACTGTTGTTATCATAACATTGTAACCATCGTAACGCATTGACTATGTTACTAGGGAAGCTCCTGACTTGGTTGACCAGATTAACGTAGCATCTCAGTATTATCATAGGGCACAATGGTAGTAACAAGCAGGCCGATTTCCTCGTGGGAAACCCGGTCTGTGACATTGATGAACTTGATGCTTTCTTCCGGGATTCTCCTGAAAATCGACAGATGTCCTACTTGGATCTTTCGATGTGACCCTTCAGCCACTGAAGATGCCGTGAGCATGTAAATTCTAATGCCCTCAAAAAAGAGGTTACAGCAGATGCATTGCTCGGAAGAAGCCTCCATTAAACGTGGTTGACAAGCAAAAAAGATTGGAATTTGCCTAATTACATTTAGATTGGAGCAATTAACAACGAAGTTGCATACTATGGACCGATGAAACCTGGGAATCAAGTTATTCTCAAATGAAACCTTGTAATGCAAGAAAAGTACGAATGAATTCCATCAAAACATTCCACGTTCAAATAACAGATCTTAGCCTGATGATAAGTTTGAAGAGACTTGTATTGTGGCTCATCATGATCATAGGAACAGCTGGATGTTTTGGGGATCACTTTATGGATCACTTCATGGATCACTGAAAGGCCCATTCCTAATAATGGAGAAGAATTGAGAATCAATAGGGGCCTCATCTTTTTGTGAAAGGATTTTGCTTCTTCTCAATAAATTTCAATTGGAAGATCCAGAACTTTTATACATGCACGATAATTCACCATGTCATAAAGCACACTCAATGATTGAGGTGCTGTGTGAGGTTGGAATAACGTCTATTAGATGGCCACTTTACTCTCTAGACCTGAATCCGATTGAGTCATTGTGGAATATCTTAAAAAACTAAATTTAGTTATATAGTCCTGAGATATATTGGGTCAGGCTTGTGCAATCTGCAACGTTAAGAAGCATGCACAAAAGATGTGTAGCGGTGATAAAGGCAAATGGAGGGTATACAAAGTATTAGGATGGAGCAGACTACTAGAAAATATGTAGTACGCTCTCATTTTAGTTGCGTGCCATACTGAGGGCTTTGATGTATACTTTTGCAATACAGAGCATTTATTTTTGAAATAGATGTGTCATTTTAGATAATATCAATTGATATTTTTAATTTTCAATTTGCAATGAGGACCTGTCAGAGCAGCATGTAGACAGCAGGGCGGTGACAAGGGTCAAAGAGGTGGTATTCAGGTTAAAGGGCGCCATCCTACATAATGCATGAGATAGTTGCATAACCACTTTGTTGAAATTGGTGCTTCCAATTATGGTAAAGACAGGGATGTGGAGAATACACGTCACTAATCTCCCATTAATTGTGAGGTTAGTATTAATGCGCTTTGATGCAAATACCAGCCACTAGATTTTATTATTACAAAATATAGTTTATATAGCACTCTGTGTCCTAGTGGGAGTAATTAACAACTCTCCACGACAGATTTACAGACTCCTCTATTTTCCCACTCGCTTCACTAAGTGAAATAATCTGTGCCTTACAGCCAAAAGCTTTTCCAATCCAATCCGCTCAACACACTTGGCCAAAAGGCCAGATCAGAATCATAGAACACTAGATCTGGTTATCTCCACATATATAGATTATACAGAAGGCAAAACTGACAGGACCATTGTACAATTCCCTTAGAGTTGACAACCATCTCCATAATTTAGACCTTCACACAATATCATTGGATAGTACCCCTTGCTTGCTGTCAGATTGGAGCGTAGGCGTTCGACCTGAAGCGGAATTGGAGGGTGAGAAGAGGTCGGATGGATCGCTAGAGATGACTGAAGGTCTACTGGACATAACTAGGAGAAACTAATGGTTTGAAAGATGGGTAATATAAATAGCTAAAAGTTCTAAAGGTTTGAGTGGGCACTAGCGGTAACTAAAGGTACAAGAGGTAATCCGAAGGTGATGGTCGTGACAGAAAACTAAGCGTGGAGAGCTCAGCTTCAGTAGACCAAGCCCTTAATATTTACATGATTTCTTTCCATTGTTCCATTATGACATAAGTCTTATCCTAATAATAGAGTACCTAGTGCCAAGAGCTACGGTATTGTCATAGCCGCTTGGAAGAAGACTAAAAATATATACTAAATTAAGAATGAAACAGGGAATCCTTATACTATGCTAACAAATAATTTCTAGATGTTTTGGGATAATATATTATACTCTAACTAGCTCACTAGGATTCGACCAGATTCTAGGTTGCTCTCTGGAGTTCAACAGGAATCTGGCTGGAATTAAATTACCTTAGTCTGTAGCAGATAGTGTCGAAGTATAAGTAGCTGAGGTATCTTCATGTCGAAAGCTCTCCAGCTCTCAGTCTTGTACTATTCCCTAGTCATCGAAGAATCAAGACCCTAGTCTTCTGTTAATATACTATCATTATTATCAAGTATCCAAGATTTCACACCAACAATTTCCAATTGAAGTAGCCAAGTCCCAAGAGAGCCTTGACAATGACTTGGTTGAGATCCGTGAAACTTTGGATTTGATTGGTTTGGTCTTCCTGTAGGCCCATTTGTAGTTCGTCCACTAGTTATGCAAGCATGTGTACTAACCAATAATATACCTTGAAAGTCGAAATTAATGGGGACTGTGTTCAACTCTAGAAGGAATGAAGGTCTTCATTAAAAAAATAAAAAACAAATAATAAAAATTCAATTGATATTGTCCAGGAATACAAATCCATCATTGGTTTATTTCTCTAGTTTAACGTCCTAAGCTGTACCTATATATAGAACCATGAAGTTGGTAAATCACTTTGGTAAGGGAAAACGTTTTCAACAAACCAACCCAGATTTATGCTTAGGACATTTCTTTCAATCACAATTTTATAAACTTTCCCTATAATACCGTAACTCCCTCTTCAATCAGACTAATGTCATGAAAAAATTAAAAACAGAAGGCACCTCCTCACTTGGCGTCAGTCATTGATGTGTTTGAAGAGTTGGCCCCAATGTTGGTGCTGCTGTTGCGGGGATGTTGGTGCTGCGGGGGCTTCAAATTCCTTGCGTGGTCGTCCTGGCCCTCTTCTGAGTCCTTCAGCCTTCTTAGTGGTGACCAAAGTTAATCCATGATCATCAGTTGTTCCGACTGTTTGCATTGTGTCAGGAAATTCTGCTTAGTCATCTAGTTGGTCAAGTGCAAGGTGTCTACATCCTTGGTACATAACACATCTTAATCACTCCATACCTATAGTACTCACGATATACATTCCTCTGCATATCCCGTATTACCGTCTATATTATCTTACTCTCGTGATAATCCCTTCTTAATATCCCAACACATTGGTGCCGTTGTTAGTTTTTCGTTCCATATTTCCACCGTTTTTGACATCAGCTACATCAGAGCTTTTTCTACACTTCCCCTGTGGACCTGACAGGTGCGACACGCTGCTATCTGCCACAGACGGTTTTCCTTACCATAGTGGGCACATGAGACCCTTTTCCTCTGACAGTCCGGAGTTTGGTGTGTGCCAGTGCCAGCACACTCACCGCATCTGGCAGCCTTTCCACACGATGCCTGAGTGTACCCCCACTGACTGCAGTTAAAACACTGCTTTGGCTGGGACCGTGGTGACCACACCTGCGCAGTGTAGAGCATAGCGCTCATAACAAGGCTGTTTTGGATAACTTCAGTCTGCATTGCCTATCATGGGGGGCTAACCACAATTGATATTACGACCGACCTCAGGTTGACACTAGAAGACTCCCTTGAAAGATAGAAGAGTAATTGCTTTGTATTTGGATCTAATGCTACGGACGCTAACTAAAAGAAAAGACAAGGAGAGAAAGAGGCATGCAGCCTCGCTTGGCTGAAAACTCCACCAGCTTGCTTCCAGGACCGATGCTTACTCAACCAGACTCCACATCACGTGATACCATAAACCTATCACTTGTGTTGGGATATTAAGAAGGGATCATCACAAGAGTAAGATAGTTCGGATTAGGTCTTAGTCAACGATGTCTAGCTTAATTGTGCTAGGTTGCAGGCTACTGTTACAACTATTCATGGGGTCATATTCAGGGTAGTGAAGTAGTTTGGGTTTGGTATGGGTTATAAGGTTGATACCTGAGCGTGTCTCATAGTAGTCAGACACGCGACTCAAGTAGCAAGTACATGGTAAACCTCAACCCCAAGATGATGATACGTATCAAGTTTAATATGCTAGGTCCTGTATGGCTAGTATGAATGGGATATGGGGGATTTTACCTGTAGATAGATAAAGACGCTGTAGCCCTCTGATAGTTGTGACAAGTCTTCTACCAAATAATATCGGAATCAATCCTAGCCTCTCATTAAGCAATCTCATGAATTATTTCCGTGTCTGTCATTACAGACCAATAAACAGAATCAACGATCAAGATTTAGAAAGTCGATCAAAGAGAATATAGACGGTAATATGGGATATGCAGAGGAATGTATATTGTAGGTGCTATAAGTATGGAGTGATCAAGATGTGTTATGTACCAAGGATATGGACACCTTGCACTTGACCAACTAGATGACTAAGCAGAATTTCCTGACAACTTGTAAACTCAAGCCATAACAATTGATCCTTGAGTTTGTCCATTTTTTTATTGACTGCTGGTGTTCCTTTCCGCCGTGTAACCACCTTATGTGAATTACAACTAAGCCTGGAATCCGTGCCTTTGTAGCCGTCCCTATCTTCCTGATTATGGCATAATGGTCGGTATCTCTGTCTCCTTCAATCCATGTCCACAATGGGTGTGATGGGGTATTACCAAAACAATAAGAACAAAGTAAGCTGGCCGTAATACAGTCTATTTTCTAATTATCTAGGAAATGGTATCTATCTAGTCTGTAGGGCATATATACATGTAACTCTGACCCCAGGGAGGTTAATACCCATCGGATTGCTGATCATCTGCATTCTTGAGGTGATTTATCTACGATTTGTATTTGTCAGATCGGTGAGCACTTATAATCCAATAAACCAACATCGGCGATTAGTACATAGATAGGCACAAGTACATGGATGTAAGGCGCAGCCTGTAACAATGGGACACTGTTGACCTTGACTGCAAAATCTTGCCGCGAAATCTTGAGTTCCATTGGTAGTTGCATATTTAGCGCTGCGTCTCTCTAGGGCGCCGACTGAATGATTACCTCGGTATTGTTCCTCCACATTTGGCAAATTGTGTATGCACCTTGAATGTGCTCTTTTGCCTTTGAAAGCAGCTCTTCGGGCTGCAATTTTTCTGCTCCATTGATTATTATCCTCACCGCTGTTTTCGTCATTTAAGGAGCCATGACTGACACGTAGCTCCTTATAGGCAGGGCGCCCAATACCACTGAGGATACCGGATTGATAGACCTATAGGTTAGTACGAGGCTATCATAAATAGTAATGCTTATGTAATGTTGTCATGTCAGAGTCCGGGCGTAAGATAAGGAATACTGTACTTATATAGACGATACCCTGTATGAATAGAAAATGAAGTTACATCTAGTCTCAAGCTCTACTAAACATATTGGTAGTTTGGAGCCGCGAGAAACCCGTAACCTACACGATCTTAAAACTAAACTTATCTCACATTTTACACATTCTAATCCACTGGGAACCTCAAAAAATATTTTTTGAAGAGAAACTCTCGGTTCCATTTCACAGCTAGCCACTTTAAATAAATTCGTTTGAAAATGGCAGAAAGTTCTCAAGCTACACCCGAAAATCCAACAATTCTCAGTTTGAACAAGAAGTTGCGCAAGAGCAATGAAAATACTGATATCAGAATCGGAGCGTTGACAAAACAAATTGACAAATTGGAAATTATGACTACCACTCGCTTCGATAGAATCGAAGCCTTATTGCAGCAACTTGTATCTGACAAGACCAAAGAGAACCCGTCTGACGATACAAAGCAAAACAATAAGGTTATAGACTCCAGTGCCTCCCAACCAACTTTACCACAAGAATACGGAAAGTCTTTTCCCACAGAAGAGATCACCACTTTAAATCTTGAAAACCCTCAGCTAACTTTGATGAAAAAATTTGTCAAAGATGCCTGGCCTGAAGCTCTGCTCGCACGTAACATAGAAGACAATATGTATACAAGCTCGAAGAATAGAGTCGTTATTAAACCGGAGTACAGTCTAAAAAAGGCGGATATTACAGTTTTCGAGAAGCTGCGTCACATACAATCTGCATTTAGAGTAGCTCTCGTGCCCTATCATCTCTGGGCAGAACGTCTATCTCATGACCTCGATGAAGACTTCATGGGAATCCGTATATGGTCTGCCTCTAGGCCTAATCTAACCTGGGTGGAAATGCTGCACGCTATTTTTGTCGCAATGACTGACCACGATGCTCTGCGTAGCCCTTTGACAATTTTCTCGAGTGTTGCGCCAAAAAAGGAGTCAATTATTGTTTTTACACAACAGTTCAGGCAGGCATTTTATATGCTGTCTGCAAATGATAGAAATAGCACATCGGTAACAACAATGATTACAGATATTTGTAGTAAACACCTGCCCCGAATTTGGACACTGGCAGAACCAAGCATGATCAATTTGTTAAACTACCAGAGGATTGAAAAGGTAGTGCAAGTCACGGAAAGAGTCTGCAACTGGTCGAAGGAAGAACAAACTTTCAATTTTGATTCATCACAGTCATTGAACACAATGATCGAACAGCCTTTGTCAGACGCACATGTATTCTCAACGGCTGATGGCGCATTTTCACAGGGCATGGCCGATCAAGCTTTTCCTGCCAACAGCGACTTATGTTATCATTGTGGTAAAAAAGGTCACTGGGCTAACACCTGCCATCAACAACGTGAAATGCCAAGAAATCCGAGGACACAAATTGAATCTCAGAAAAGAAGCATCCCATATCGTCAACTAGATCTCACCCAAAGATTTAACGCTCTGAGACCTAAATCTAGTATGGCTCATCCAAATCACCAAACTACCAGCTATAATCAACCCCAAAACAATAAATCCTACATTGTAAATACAAAGGATTTCACAGATGAAGAATGGGAATCTTTACAAAAGCTAGGTGCACAAGAGTATGAAAGCTCAAGCTTAAAATACGACGACATGCAGGAAGATCTAGCCGACGACAAAGAAACTTAATGGTGCCAAGATGCCTACTACATGGCAGTAAGTGTCGGCAAAATCAAGCCACAAATAAAACATCATCGAGAAGGCTTTGGAAAGCCACATAATATTTTCCTTACAAGACTGTCAAATTTTCCCACTATCACGTTCACTACATTTTTCGACTATGGATCTCCTTCTTGTTATGTTTCTTTTTCTCTTGCAAATAAACTCGCTCCTTACAACTCTCTTATATCATCTACTATGGCCGGGATCGGGGGGAAAGGCCCTAAAATCACGCAAGATGCTATAGTGCAAGCCGAATTTTCTATATCAGCTTTACCACAACAATCTTGGACCCCCACATTCACTGTTTCAGTCGGTGTAACACCTGATAATACTTTCCCAGCCGATCTCACCTTAGGACAAACCATGTTTCACGCACTAGGAATCCTCTGTCAAAAGGATGGCTCTATCCGATTATCAACAATGAAAGGAGAACCGACCATTTACCCGATAAAAGCACCGATATGCCCCACTCAACTCTTTACTATCAAAGATAAAAGACCAGTCATCTGGCACAAAGACACCACAGATGTGGGCACTCGTTTTGGCATGAAATATGCAAGCTTATTTCCTTCCCTGTTCGATAAATCAGCACGAAAAACTGATAAAATTGCAAAAACAAAACACCAAATCAATACCCAAAATCATCCTCCAATTAAACTTCCTCCACGTCGCTATAGTCCAAACCAGCAGCAAGCAATACGTGATTTCTGCAAGACCCATGAAGGTTCAATTATAAGAAAGAGCAAAGGACCTTGGGCAGCCCCTCTTGTATTAATATCAAAGAAAAGTTCCAACTATAGCGACCAGGTTATTTGGCGAATCTGCGTTGATTATCGCGAATTAAATAAAGTCACGAAAAAGCATGCCCACCCCCTTCCAAACGCTCAAGACGAAATATAAAGAGCTGCAGGACACAAATGGTACGCATTTCTTGACCTCGAAAACGGATTCTGGCAAATACGCATGCACGCTGATGACTGTGAAAAAACTGCCTTTGTTACCCCTTTTGGGATATACAAATGGATGGTTATACCTTTTGGCCTATGCAATGCGCCTGCAACATTTCAAGGCTTTATCGAAGAAGTCTTGGAACCATTTCGCCTTTTCACGGCGGGCTTACTGGATGATGTAGCAATCTGGGGAGATTCAGTTGACCAGTTAATCACTCGTCTACTCTCTGTTCTATCTCGCTTCGCAGAATACGGCCTAATTCTTAATTCATCCAAATGTTGCCTATTTGTGCATGGCGGGGTATTCCTAGGTTTCTCAATCTCCGAAAAAGGTATTGCTGCAGATCCTGAAAAAGTCTCCGCTATCTGCAACAGACCTCTACCTACCACCACATCTGAAATAAGGGGATTTGTCAGCGCAGCCAGCTACTTGAGGTGCCTTATTAAGAATTTCTCCAAATTAGCAGGCCCTCTCACAGATCAATCCACAGAACCAAAAAACAAGCCGGTTATACTAACACAGGAAGCAATTGACTCGTGGATGTCTATAAAAGAAGCTATGTCAACCGCCCCACTAATCAAAAAATTCGACTGGCGCCTACCAGTAGTTGTCGAGACAAATGCGTCCCAGAAATATGTCGGTGCCGTACTCTTGCAACCTCACAACCTCGCAGTTGAGGAAGAAATAAAAGCTATTCTGCACCCAATAGCTTATTTCTCTCAAAAGCTAAACGATACACAGCAAAGATACTCCGCTCAAGAACGCGAATTACTTGGAATTCTCCTGGCATTGCGACATTGGCGACACTGGGTAGAAGGAAGCAATCTCACTGTTATAACAGACCACGAATCACTCAGATCTATCCAAACAAAAGTTGAGCAACCAGCGTGTATCCTCCGATTTCTTGATTCTGTTGAACATTACGGTATACGTATTCTCTATAGAAAAGGAAAAGCGAACGTACTCGCAGATTTCCTCTCCAGGCCATCAGAAGAAGCGTACCCTTTGGAAGAAAATGAAAGCGATACTGGAGTAGAATTAACAGATGACCCTGATCTAATCAAAACGCCAGATCTGCCAATGGTAAAAAACCCTGAAGAATTAAATCGCGTTGACCTTAGTTGTATCTACGAATTCTTATCCCACGATCAATGCTTACCGACAAATCTCCATCCGGCATGGGTCAATAAAAACTTCGTAATCTATGATGCTAAGCTACACCGAGTTATAATGAATCCAATGACTGATGTCGGCGATCCGCCAACTTCGTCTGGGAAAGCAATATTTCTCGAGGTCTTAGAATATGAAGAGTTAATCAACAAGTCAAGACAATTACACGAGAATTTAGGTCACCCATCTGTTGGTACAACGATCCGCGAAACAACCAAGACATACTGGCATCCTCAACTTATGTTAGCCGTACATGAAGTCATTCGCACATGTAGATCTTGCCAACTCATGAAACCTCCTGATCCGAGCATAGGTGACCTAAGACCAATCCAACCAGCACCCCCACTTACCCGCTGGGGAGTAGATCATACGCAGGTAGGTTCACGAATTCTTCTCAATGCAGTTGAGTACGCTACCAGATGGCTGGAATCACGATTCGTACCTAACGCCGACTTTGCTAATACCGTCCCTTTACTTTTGCACATATTTCATGTTTTTGGAACACCCAAGCAAATTATAAGCGATAATGCCAATTGCTTCAGTGGACACGAAGCACAGCAGTTTCAGATAAAGCACGGATTTACAATGTCTCATACCACTCCAGCTAGACCTCGAGGTAACGGAAAAGTAGAACAAGCCAATGGTGTTCTCAAGGGAATACTGGCTCGTGCAATTCTTGATAATCCTAAGGGACCACTAGATAGATCACTAGCGCGCGCAGTATCTATATATAATCGCCGTATATCACCTTCAGGTTACAGTCCTTATTTCCTACTCTTTGGAACACAACCTCCGGAAGTAGAACTTGTATACCCAATATACACCCGAGAAGCCACCCAGACAGAAGAACAAGAATGGGTACATGAATTGGTTAACTTTCAAGCTGCACCCACTGCTAGATCATATGTAAACAGCATGAAAGCTTCCAGAGCCAAAACTCGTGAATATTAACAAGAGTCGAAAGCATTAATAAGAATATATACCCCCAGTGACTGGGTACTAAGAGTCCGGCAAAGAAGACATAAATTTGAACCCTTCTACGACGGGCCGTGGGCCATCGCTGAATGCCATTCCGGTAATACATATTCTCTAGTGTCACCTGGAGGATACAAAATGACAAATTGTTACAATGGATCCAACCTCTTCCCAGCATATACTTGCGACGGTCATCCTGTACGAAGCTTGTAGTACGGAAGCCAAAGAATGTTAGACCAGGATAGGAGACAGTTAAAATCTGCAATGGGAATCTTAGTATATCAAAAAGCAAACCTTGAGTTGAGGACAACTCTTAATTGAGAAGAGGAGTGATTGAGGATCCCGGATTGATAGACCTATAGGTTAGTACGAGGCTATCATAAATAGTAATGCTTATGTAATGTTGTCATGTCGGAGTCCGGGCGTAAGATAAGGAATACTGTACTTATATAGACGATACCCTGTATGAATAGAAAATGAAGTTACATCTAGTCTCAAGCTCTACTAAACATATTGGTAGTTTGGAGCCGCGAGAAACCCGTAACCTACACGATCTTAAAACTAAACTTATCTCACATTTTACACATTCTAATCCACTAGGAACCTCACCACTGCTGGAGCAGCTTTTCGAGCGGGATCCGCGAGGCTTTTCTTGACAACTTCTTCTAGTGCTATCATCCACTCCTCGATAGGAGACTTCTTCTAGGACGTTTCCGTCCAGGCCCTTTAGTGTGTGTTGAAGGCCTATACGGCCTCGTTTACGTTCTCAATTGAGGCTAAGTTCTCCTCATCCATCTCTCCCATCACTATTAATCCAACCTATTTAAGTAGTTTCCCCAGGATTTCAAAGTTTCTATCCTTTGGAGCTGTCTGCGCTCTGCTACCATTGTTTGTTGAGGCCATTTTCGTATTTTGTGACGCGTCTGTAATGGCTGGTGAACCGACAGTAAACCCTGTAGCCTGCGTTGGCCAACGCAGGCACCAGAAATACATTAGGGTTCGGAGCTGTGGGAGGTTGCAAGTATTCTATTATTATCTATCTACAACGCGTAAATACACGACCACCGCGCTACTAGTTCTAATTACATAATCACCTTACGTAACCCGCTACATCTCTAGTCCTGTAGCAGCAACTTGTCGTCCACGACAATGCACAGAGAACTCGAGTACTGTTATCCCTTTTGTTTTTGCTCTGAAAGTTTGTCTAACTACTTAAGAGATTATAGAACTTCCTTTGATGTGGTGAATAAAACTCATACTCTGAATACCACGATGGACTTCAGGGTAATCAGTCGATCCATAACTCTCTCCAGACAATAAAAGTGTTCATGTAATGGTGAGATTTAAACATTGAACATAACTCCATTTCCCAAAATCAGTTATAAAATCCCATTATAAGTCCCGTAGCTGCAATCAATTGTCTGCACTTCATTCTGAGTCTCCGTTTCCGACGACTGCAGGTCGTTTATGACTTGCTATTCCTGCACGGAGGTTCTGATAGAAAGGTACTTTTTCTTCTCGACCAGTGATTAAATGACTTTCCCTAAGTTTGAATAACTTGAGGTGGTCCCCATAATAGGTTCTCGGGATAGCCTTTTCATGAACCTGTCTTAGAAGGTAGGATTTTCCATGGGAGCCACCATGACCAGCCACAACAAAGGGTTCTCAATATGCTGGATGATGTGACAGTCGTAGCCTGTAGATATCTAGGCGCTCGTCTCTTCCCAATGATGCACTCTAATTGGGCTAAACTCGGCATAAGGTTAATCCGGGATTCCGTACTCTTTGTAATTTCTATGTAGCAATGAGAGTCTTCTCTCTTTAGATTAAATATAACTTATAATTCACCACAAGCAGTACGCTTCCCCTGACAGATGAAGTTTCTTCTTCGCAGATTTTCCATCATACAGCATCACATAATCTCCGGGTCTGAAAGTTTGCACACGCACTCCTCTATCATGTCGCTCCTTCTGGACTTGCTTTCGCCAGTTCGTCTTATCTATGATTGACTCTCTTACAATTTCCCTATTCTGCACGAATAGGTCTACTGCACTCGCATGGTTATCCTCGGAAATTTCCACAAAGCTCTCAATTTCATTTTTTATAGTATCTAGAGTGACATTTCGTTCGGGATGATACTTTTGTTCCAATACTAATGGAGGTTGATATCCTCTTCGAATCTCAAATGGCAAGTAGCCCAAGTAGCTGATCTGACGCCGATTTCCCTTGAAGACTGCTTGCTGTATTCTCCATGGCCAGCAATGCGGATCTGTGGTGATTAGTTTCATAGTAATCTGCAAGATATTGTTGGCTTTCTCTACCATTCCAGTTGCTTTTTTAGATGCTACCGAGGAGGAGATAGACTCCGTACTGTGAGCTTTCAGAAAATTGGCTGTCCTCTTTCCAAAATACCCTCCTGTGTCTTGATACGTTGCCACAGTGTTACGGTTTGACCGTGGTTTAGCTTAGGTGGAGACCTAAGCGGAGTTTGGGGGCGTATTAGGGAGAGTGTTACATATTATCTTGTATCAAGCGACTAAGTTTCACTTGGCCACATTACATTGGAGCTAGGAAGGAATGTGAGACGGCAAAGTAGAATTGCCAAGTGAGAGAGTCAGCTAGATGGCAAAGATGACGACGGGCAGTGGCGGAGCAATATGTCATTCTCACCAACAGAGTACGTACTGGATGAGCTAGGAGGATGTACAAATAGCCATTACCCGTAGTTGTGGTACTTCTCTCTTCATATAGTTTAATCTTTCTAAAAGTACACTACAACCAGCTTGGTTTCGTCACACACAGGAGCTCCTTCCTGACTGATCAGCCATGCAAGGCAGCGAATGGTCTCGTCTTGGCTATTGGTGATCGTCGGGAATTCCGATACAAATTGATCAAAGTAGTCTATTACAAAAAGTATATGCCTGAAGTTTACAAATCCGTAATTGTTCGTAGATTGGGTTACGAGTGGGTTAGATTCCTGAATCGTTACTTGAAATTTAGACTTGTGAAGCTGTGACCACATGCACTTCAATGCCTCGTCCATTGTGACGGCTGTTTTTGGAAACGGCCCGATGTAGTCCATTCCCCAGAGGACATTTGGTTTGTCAATGACTGTTGGTGACTGAGTTTGCATCCACTGTGCATTTCCATGCTGAGCGCACTTCATACACCCAAGAATGTAATTCCTAACATTTTTTGCCACATTTGGCCAGTAGTACTTTCGCAGCTTCTTCATGGTAATTGCGTGTTTCCAGTGACCTTCCTTATCATGAGCGTGTCGAATTACTTCCGAGACTTCTTGGAGTGTTACACAGTTCTTCCACACCCCTCTCATCCGAAAGAACATATCGTCCCCAATCACCTCAAAATTATTGCAACGTCGCTTTAATCTAGTAACCTGTACTCGATCGAAGTTCGAAGGGTAGGAGGCCCTTGTGAGTGCAATTCAGATGTCTTGGTACCACTCCGAATCTAGATATTTCAAATATGTTTCTTTTTCTTCCATTTGTGTAGCGAGTGCATCTAACTGTTCTTCTGTTTCAACCGTTGACTGATAGCGCTTCTGTCCCTTGACCAGTTCTCTCTTTGTATTTACCCTTGTTGACATTTTCTTGACATGCTTTGCAAAATTGGGCAAATATTGCAGCAGATCTAGTAAACTAATTTCCATTCGAAAAAGTCTTGCCCACTGTGTGTAGTCCAATGGGCCACATCAATTTCTACCCGCTTTCTCTTTCAATGCATTCATATTTTCCCTCACCTCTTTAAGAACTCAACTGTTTGTTACTTTTTTTCCAGGAAATTGTGAATCCTTCTGTAATCTAGGTACATCTGGCTTGCCTAAAATGTCTGGAGTTTTCTTATCCGTAGAAATGTCAGAGGCTACATTATTTGTAACAATTATCTTTGGCGTAGTATTTTTCTTGCCCTAATCTACCTCTATGATTTGAGGGATAACAGAAGGCTTTTCCTTACACTTACGATGAGATTTTGTGGCTGCTATATCTCAGACCTTAGCTGGAGTCTTCCGACGTCGACCATCTGATTCGGGCGCCGCATTAGCATGTTGGTCCTCTGACAAGCCAATACTATGCGTCACAGTGACCTCTTTTCTACCACCATATCTTGTAACCCTACCTGTGTCTTGGTCTCATTTAGGAACTATGGCTTTCGCTCTTACAGGAAAAGCTTCTAAATTTGCCTGTGATTCTATATCTGAAAAGCTGGAGTCGTAATTCATCGGTGATTCCGAGGTAAATACTGTTGACTTAGCATCAAACTTTCTGGGTTTCAACTTCTTCTTCATCTGCACTGCATTGACATCTATCTGGTCTCCTCTAACTTGTCTCAAATCTTCCCAAGTCATCTGTCGAGGGACAATTGGGACTTGATTTGTACCGGTTCCTGAGGATGCTTGGGTTTGACTCTGCTGAGATTGCCTATCTTCGTATCCAAGACTTTACTTATTCGCCTCCTGCATTCCCTATATCGCTTGCTTCCGTAACTCCTCGCTTTGGGCTATCTCAGCCATAAACGAGCCTATGGTACGGGAATTCCGAGGATCTCATAACTTTCTGATGCATGCTTGTTCCCAGTGCAACATTGGTTGGTTCCTGCATTGTTTTCCTAGATGCATACCGACTCCTTCGGATTTTCCACACTTGTAGCAATGTCAGGATTGCCTTCTGTATAATCTATATATGTGGAGATAACCAGAATCTAGTGTTCTATGATTCTGGTCTGGCCTTTTGGCCGAGTGGTTATGCAACTATCTCATGCATAATGTAGGATGGCGCCCTTTAGCCTGAATACCACCTCTTTGACCCTTGTCTCCGCCCTGCTGTCTACATGCTGCTCTGACATTATCATAGAACTACAAATTGGTCTAGCTCTGGCACGTGTTCATCCACTCGTGTGTATTCAGTTCTGGCTAAGCAAGCAAATCACGGATGAGCCTGCGGAGGTTGGGCACATCTATAGATTATAGGAGGGGTAATGTCAGGATTGCCTTCTGTATAATCTATATATGTGGAGATAACCAGAATCTAGTGTTCTATGATTCTGGTCTGGCCTTTTGGCCGAGTGGTTATGCAACTATCTCATGCATAATGTAGGATGGCGCCCTTTAGCCTGAATACCACCTCTTTGACCCTTGTCTCCGCCCTGCTGTCTACATGCTGCTCTGACAAGCAACAAGTTTCTCCGTTATTTCTCCGTTATACACTCGCTGGCCGTTTATCAAGGGATGGCGGGAAGTACTTGGATCTGGTAGCTGCTGGCCTTTGGGGAATAATTCTGGGATGGTATCTTGATTTATCAATGGAGCTTGTGCTATAATATATTGAGCCGGAACTTTGTACTCTAGCAACGCTTGCTGAAGTGGTGGGGTCAGCCGGACGGCTCTTGAGTACGCAGAATTGTAGGGGCTTAGGATTTGCTGCTTCGGCTTCCCAAGTGAGACACAATAAGCGTCGTATTCTGGTTGTTGGAGTATTTCTTGCTCCAATCTTTCGAGGATATCAAGTTTTCGGAACCTTGTTGTTTCTTTCTCTGCTTCTGCCTTCGCTTCCAAGAATTTGCTAGTTGCTTGAACGACCTGAGTTGCTGCAGATAGCGTATCACACATGAACCAGTCACGACTGCTGCGAACTTCATCTCTGAGAATACTGTTATATAATCCTTTACCAAAAGTATTTATAATCTTCTTCAAAATGTAGTTCTCTGCTTGACTCTTTTTTGTGCCGTCTGTCACATCAAATGCTAGGAGAATTTCGAAGGCCCGAAGAGAGTAGGCTTCGAGTTTTTCGTCCTGATATTGAGCTAGATCCTCAAGAAGTTCATCCGGAACCACTTTCTTCACTTCATTGGCTGAAAAATGCTTCAATAAGTGGAGCTCAATGTATCTGATGTCTTCTATCAAGATCACCTTTAGTGGATCTCTCGCGTCTTTCATCAGTTGACAGCATCTCGCGTCTCGTTCTAGCGCGTCGAAAGCTGCGCCTTACTCTTTCTGTCGATTGCCTTGACAAATTGTGCAGGTGTCCATTCAACACCAGATTCATCGAAAGCGTCATGAAGTTGGCGGAAAAATCGCTCAGTCTGCATGCCATCAAACGACTCGACAAAATCTATGTTAACTGTGGCCATTTTAGTAGTCATATTTGGAACTCTGTGGAGGATATGCTCAAGAGATTGAGGACAAAGATGGTGCGGCTTGATAGGTTTGATGGGCAGTTCCCGCATCCTTAAATTAAACTCAGTAGCTTCTACAGAATTAAAAAAATCCTCAGATGATTCCAATGAGCTATCAATGCTAGCAATCTTTAATGAGCGTATCCTTCGAAAGTTGGCCAGGACGAGTAGAAATTACAAAAAACAAAAATAGAAGAGAGAAAAAGTTTTAGAAAAATAATAAAATCTGTCGTCTCACAGATTTCGTGTGGTTTATCTCAAACAGGAATCCTATATGCCGTTAGATAATTGTTCGAAATGACGGTCCAAGGATTGATCTAAGTTGTGCAAAGATGTGTTCCTAATTTCGTAAACCGTACTATGCTGATGAAGGGTCTCTGCAAGGGATGATATTCTGCACCAAAGGAGGAAGTTATGATCGCTAATTCTCTGGGAGAAGAAAACTGTGTTTTCGTGAGTCAAGCGATTCAATTGACAATTCGATTGGATATTGCAGGTTGCTCCTAGAATCTTGCCTCAAGTCCTCAAGATGTTTCTCACGAAATATTGTTTTACAGCGTGTGGAAAAGTGGGCGTTATCTAACTTCCTTGCTTACGGCCTATGCACACTAACATTCCAGAGTTCCCTGCGAAGGTCACCAGAAATACATTAGGGTTCGGAGCTGTGGGAGGTCACAAGTACTCTACTATTATCTATCTACAACGCGTAAATACACGACCACCGCGCGACTAGTTCTAATTACATAATCACCTTGCGTAACCTGCTACATCACTGCACCCTTTCTACCCACTTGTCAGGGTAAGGTCATGAAGTAGATTGACGAGGTCTAATCTGGTGATTGAGATTGTCTACAAAGAAGAAAGAAGACTCCTATTAAGTCTTGTGAAAATAGGTATATTGGGAATGGCGTATCAGAAGCGTTATATCACGTGACAGTAACTTCCCTCAATTCACTCTATCCCTTGATGTTGTGGTTATGAGCTGTGTGGTATATGGCGACTAAATGACTCTGCTGTCCGTCGGTGGAGTGGCACGGGCTCATGTGCAATGGTGAGTCGCGGAGATGGCGCGCTCACGCTGGGTGATGGCACAATGGACACTGAGTGCGTATCACTGTGGTCAAATGGGTGTCAGTAGGTATCAAATGTGAACTCTTACTGACAATGGTGATCTATGAAGGTGACGTTAGATGTGCATCCCGACGATTGATAATATAATCTAATGGATGATGTGAAGTATGATATTATTTGGATAGATTTAATTCACTAAACTCGGCAGGTGAAGAGATTGTAAAGTACATGAACAGCGTCTGTGCACCAGCCTGTATTTTCCACCCTTTCCTAATACAGCAGCCCATCCTCCGTTCCCCTGTCTCCTAACAACTCAACCGAGCCAGCACAACACTTAACACCACTAGGACTTCCAGTAATTGAAAACTCACTCTACTGCTCAGACAACTAGCAAACACTCGGACAGTCGTGGGGAGGATTGCCTCTAGCACGGGGAGTGACATAATTAGAGGACTGTGTGGTGGACTGTGTGCCGGAACATCTATTGAGAAAGTTAACAGTACTCGGATGTGCTCAGAGAGGATTGTTCCGGGCACGGCGAAACTGATTGAAAGGTAGCCGAGTGGTAGGGCGAGCGTCGGGAGTTAACACCAATACAGAAACCTAAACTCTCCATAGGTACACCTGTCCGCTCTTAGGAATAGATGGGGGCCAGGTATTTGAGGAGAGCACGGGTATAAATAAGCCCTTCTTGTACATTCATATTCTCTCCTTAGAAGAATTGTAAACTATTGATCGTGCATCTCAAGCCAACTTGAGAACTTCCCCAACTGTCACAGTGTCGAAACCGCTGGAATTACCCATACCAGCAGCCACACTTGCCACCTTGGAACACGGAAAGCAAATAGCTGAGAACTGGTTAATGAAGATGGAAAATAAGATTCATGATGTCAAATTGATGAGAAAGGCTGCACAGCCTTGTGGCAAAAATGATGATTTTTCGCCAAAATAACACAATTCTATTTCAAAAATAATTGCTCTGTATTGCAAAAGTATACATCAAAGCCCTCAGTATGGCACGCAACTAAAATGAGAGCGTACTACATATTTTCTAGTAGTCTGCTCCATCCTAACACTTTGTATACCCTCCATTTGCCTTTATCACCGCTACACATCTTTTGTGCATGCTTCCGGCTAGTGATGATATCTCCTTGGAGATGATTGAGTCTTACGCGACCTCTAGCAATATTCTTGACGTTGCAGATTGCACAAGCCTGACCCAATATATCTCAGGACTATAAAACTAAATTTAGTTTTTTAAGATATTCCACAATGACTCGATCGGGTTCAGGTCTAGAGAGTAAAGTGGCCATCTAATAGACGTTATTCCAACCTCACACAGCACCTCAATCATTGAGTGTGCTTTATGACATGGTGAATTATCGTGCATGTATAAAAGTTCTGGATCTTCCAATTGAAATTTATTGAGAAGAAGCAAAATCCTTTCACAAAAAGATGAGGCCCCTATTGATTCTCAATTCTTCTCCATTATTAGGAATGGGCCTTTCAGTGATCCATGAAGTGATCCATAAAGTGATCCCCAAAACATCCAGCTGTTCCTATGATCATGATGAGCCACAATACAAGTCTCTTCAAACTTATCATCAGGCTAAGATCTGTTATTTGAACGTGGAATGTTTTGATGGAATTCATTCGTACTTTTCTTGCATTACAAGGTTTCATTTGAGAATAACTTGATTCCCAGGTTTCATCGGTCCATAGTATGCAACTTCGTTGTTAATTGCTCCAATCTAAATGTAATTAGGCAAATTCCAATCTTTTTTGCTTGTCAACCACATTTAATGGAGGCTTCTTCCGAGCAATGCATCTGCTGTAACCTCTTTTTTGAGGGCATTAGAATTTACATGCTCACGGCATCTTCAGTGGCTGAAGGGTCACATCGAAAGATCCAAGTAGGACATCTGTCGATTTTCAGGAGAATCCCGGACGAAAGCATCAAGTTCATCAACTTGATCCGTGCTTAGATTTAGGTGAGCATCCTTTGAGAGGTGTAGGATTCTCGTCCTCTCGAACATTGGCACGCTGTACTTACCTTGTTGTAAAGCCAAGATTATTGGTTATATTTTGAGTTGTCAAGCCAAGTCTTCCTAATGTTCTCATTTCAATCCATTGATTGCGAGTTACATGCCTGCGAAATTTTGTTTCAGAAGCAGCCTTTTCGAGAGACATTGTTTGCCAGAATAGAGGATGAATTGATAGTGGTGTTAAGTTTCATGTGCTGCATTGATTTGGCAGTCAAAAGTGTCGTTGCAAGTGTGTTTCTCTTAGTGACTGTTAGAATAAGATTATTGGACCATACTTTATTGCGAGAAGGTTAATGTGACGAGACGGAGGGCAAGACTGACACCTGTACGCGGTACCCTCTACGAACCTGGGAATGAAATATTCTCCCCGAGCCAAGTTCAGTCAAATTTCGCAATACCGAACAAGTTGGCCCATGAGGCAATGATTCAAGACTCTCCACCTAATCAGATTTTCACACCTGACGAGATCAATCACCACAAAAACCTCATCAAGTTTGCAAGTACGACTTAGTACATCCTTATTTCAATGATCACACCTCTCGTCGACTTTCTCTGGCCACAATTAACCACCACGTACACGCCCACGCTGATATTTACACCCGACGGAGGAAGCAAAGCGTGGCGCACAAACCTGTGAGAAAGTTCTTTGGGATGGGCATGAGAGGGATTAGGACAAGTTCACAAGATGACACAGAGGATGGAAATGATCTCGACGGGTGTGAATTTTAGAATTTTGACAACGAGTTTTCGAATTGAGCTTTGTGCGTGCGCCAAGACTTCGCTTGCGAGAGTGCGGGCGACAGTATAAACACCGCCGTGGTTGGATGGTGCGGTGGTACATCATCTTGGCCGGTTTCTCAAGTAAGGTCTGGATAGCAAGGACACCTATCCCACCCGAGACAGGAGACCGCTGGTTCGAATCCAGCAAAACTTAACTACATTTCTCGCGGCGCTGGTATGCATGGATAATGAAGGCATGCTTGGATAATCAAAGGTCTTAAATTCCCTTTGATGGGTACTTACGGAGGAGGGTTGACTGTTTGTGTAAGCAAACATACCTCATAGTGGTATTTGCGAATGAAATCCAGAGTATGAGTGTCTCTAACGTCAAAAGAGTTATCCTATATGTATACATTGTACCGGTCATGTGTCATAGCTAGATAGCTGAAAACACATTAAATGATTTAAAAATAACAAAAAGGTGACGAGACTTACTAACCTATTATAAGCTAGCCCAGCTGCGCTTACAGGGCTAATCCCTTAATCAACCTAGTTTGAAGCCTAACGTCTCGGATCCTAGAGACACTGTATCTTTTTTGCCCATGAGAAGCTGTAAGTAGGCCGCAGGGGTCGAAGTCTCGGATTGGCGTCCCACTGAACTATAAATAACAAAGCAATCATGTAGAGCATTACTTAAGCAATTGAAGGCAGGATCATAGGAACATGTCCAAATTGAAACATAACTTAATCCTTCCAATCAAACTACGTTAAGTTAATCATGATTTAGGATGAAAATTACAAGTAGAAGTCTTTGAATGCATGATAGATCCTTAATTAACTCATCGATGGCCTAAATTTTGAGAGACAAAACTATTTCCCCCGATGGATGTAGAACAGAATAGAATCTAATTTCAGTCCCTACTGAGTCTATGACTACGAAGGACTGCTAGAACCATAAAAAACGCCACCAAAATTCATATGTTTTTCATTGATCTCTATTTTCAATATTTTCCGATGGAAATTGAGGGATTTACCATTACCCCGGTGGATGTAAGATAGCCAGATAACGGCGAATGATTAATCATCGAGTACGGAATCATGAATTTTACTTTCGATATAATAAGTGTACCTGGGCATAAAATAATTGCCTCGGACGCTTGATATTATACTCTGAATTGTTTACATTAATTTATTGGCCGTTTCTGTCTATTCGTCTACTCAACTAAGATGTAATTTCTTTCCAACTTCCGCAAATTTGAGAAAAGCGGCCCTAATCAAGAGGCTTCCACACAGATTCGCTCGTTGAAAATCGTTTTTTATTGCTTTTCTGGCTATTCAGAACTTCTTACAGGTCTTCAGACGAAGATGTGGATTAATTTCAGCGTTACTCTTGTAATATCTTGGTTAATACTTCAAGTCAAATGTGATGACATACCAGACTCAGATATGTACCTTCCGGATGGAACCAATGGCTTCGCATGTGGTTTAGAATTTCATTCGATCGATCATGTACGGGAAGTAGCCAAGAGAGGTGTCGAGGCATTTTTCTCAAAAACAATGTTTGGAAAATTTCCGACAACATTCGAAGATACACAACTATTTAATGTGAAATCAGACATCCTTCTCTCATGGCCTATTATGTCCAGTGGATTATTTTTTAAAAGTAATAAATTAATTCCTCTGTGGTCTATCTCTATATTTAATGACAGAAACTGAATCAAAGTCTAGGGACCCCAGGGAAATCTCGTCTTATCATAAACACTAAAGGTCAAATCATGGGCATAGTTCTGATAACTTCCAAAAGGCTAGCTCATAAAATTAGTTACAATAAATGCATACCGGTACGCAGGTCTCTTGAAGAGAATAATGAAGAGCAAACCATGTTAAATGAATGTTGGGGTCTAGCTAATCCTACGTTTGGATACAATTGTGGCATGAAGTTTTTTCCAAAACCCACTTTAGACAAAATCCCAGGACCAGATTCAATTAGGTATTATCAACAAAGACTAAGCGGACAACACAAGCTACCCAGCCTCCAAAAATACACGGGCGATGAATTCAGCGGGGTTGATCTTTACTGGTACCCTTTTCAACAAGGAACAAGCGAGAAAGCGATCTCTGGTATTTGTATTCCCCATCAATGGTATTTCATCATTCTCACGACTCTTTGCTAGGTCCGCCTGGTAAATATCGTGCTGTTTTTGACATGAGCAATAGCGAATTCAAGGGTATCATCAATTTAAAAGAGAGAAATGAAAAGTGCATCACTGTGTGGGATGTATCATCCATCTCACCGAATAATATTTATATCTCATCATCTACTTTAAACCTCGATAGAGTTAGAGATAATATTTGGCCTCAGACTTGTTTTGGACATAAGTTGAAGTCAAAAATAGTATGGCTCTATTTAGAGTTGGCCCTAAAAAATATGAAGTCTGCTTTGAATCAAAGTAGCCCTAATTTATCTATTAAAAAACAGATTTTAAAAGATTTATTGCTATTGAGACCTGAAGAAACCAATAAAGACTGTAAATACTCCTCATAAACCTTTCCCAAAATCTGATTTTGACACGAATTTAGCGACATATAACGTTTTCGCGATATATCATGACCCAAACTCTAACGCTTTCAACCTTTATCTAGTTAGACCACGGAATGTTGAATTGAGATCTTTTAAACCATGTCTGCAGTTTCCTCGCCATGATATTCAACGTTTACAGAAATATATCGGAAATAAACACAACCCTGAGGAAAGCCTTTCCCTAGATCACTGATAGTCTGTTAATCAATGCGTGGATTGGTATATTAGGGAACGATTGGATCTAATGAAAGGCAGTCTAATGTCGATATATGTGAATGATGCCTATTTCTAGCTATTTAAGGAGATGATGATGATGTATCTATATTACTTCGCCTGTTTTATTCTAATTCCCCTTAACAGCTTGAAGTATAAAGTAAATACCTCTGTCATGACTGCTTTTTGTTGGAAAAATTCTATACCAAAAGATTAAACTAAGTAGCCATGAAGCTGTAATGGCTGAACATAACCTTGAACTGTGACACTGTCAAGGACGTAGACGGTAACGTTTGAAATTTGGGTCTTTGGAAAGTCTTCAATGACTAAATATGTTACGGACGTCAAGTGGGTGATGATTAGTTTGATGTTGTAAAGTCTATGAACAAAAAAGAGAAATCCAATTACAATTCCAAGGTACTTTTATAGTGCAACAGACACTTTAAAAACAGGCAAGTATGGAAGGTGTTTGGTCCACATCCTGATCGACATGTCCCAGAACTAAAGTCTGGATAGCCTGGACACCTGCCTCGCTCTAGTGAGGGAGGACTGTGAGGCTCTATCTCACACGGTGGCTATATAGAAGATGACAAAGACATGTTAGTGTAGCGAAAGACTTTTCCTATTTTCCCTTTAGTGGATATTAACGGTTGAGGATAGGGTGAAAGTGCCTAGCACCAAGGTCTCCAGTGGTATCAGCGAATGCATCCACTACATGAGTGGTCCAAATGTCAAACTGATTTATCGTCATGTATAGTCGTCGGGGAAGCCAGTCTTTTCTGTCTTATGCTCTCTAAGTGTGCGTGTGTTCGTGTGTTTGTTTTCATTGTACTACTTGAGTAATAGAGTATCTAGCACATTGGGCTCCTCTCTGACCCAGACCACACCTTGTACAGTGCTCCTTGCCTCTCATGTTTCTTGAATGATCATTGATATATTGCCCTTGATGAATAGCCATTCAGCTCAGTGTTTACCCATGGAATTCAGCCACCTTTTCCACGGAACCTTCTACCCTAAAAAATAAAAATGGTAGCAATGGAAACTGCGTGCGCGGGAAAAAGCCTCAAAAAACCTGCAGCCCCCAGCCAGGCGTGGCCTAGTCACCGGGACCACACGAGATGCGCATATTCATTTATATCTCCCTTCTTTGAAACAGTCGAGGCTGACTTGATCCAATACACCATCTCCGTATCGGGTACTGGGTACGCTCCGGAAACTCATTGGATGGTTTTTCATCAATGACCAAGGGTTGGTGATGAGAAGGGCTTCGACCCTAACGTCTGATCTGATCATGGTTAGCTTCATGATAATGGTGAAAGGGGGATGTCCGTAGGAATGAAGATGATACAGACAGCGAAAGCGATTAGGTATCCTTAACGAAGTGAGGATTTTGTCACTCAATCTCGGCTCTGCAGACTCTACAGTGAGAGCTGGAGGTTCGCAGGAGACACCACTGACAGGTGTTGAGAATAGTCCTCCTCTGAGTACAGAGCTTGTGCCCGTAACAAATAAACATTCATCCGGGGTTCTTGTAAGATTCGACCCCCTCTGTTAGTTCCGTTGTTTATGCCTATTCCTTGAGTCAAACACTTGCTGATGGCCACACTTTGTCCGTAGTCACTGCTTCGTAAATTTGCTCTGACCTCTTGGTTAATTTTTTTTTTTTGCATCAGATTTTAATTGCGTATGCAGCTAACTAGCTATGATAAAATATCGGAGAAGATGTATAGAATAGATGACTCAATTTACAATAAGAGCACTCATGCCTCGGATTACATTTGCAAGTACCACTGCGAAGTCATGGTAGCTTTTTCTTCGCCCCAAGTCAACCCTCATCCGTGAATACCCACCCAGGGGAACGTCTCAAAAACCCTGGATTATCCAGACATGCCTTCGTCATCCTCTGAATTTCCTCCGCGCGAAATGTAGTCTAAGGTGTCTCCTTCCCAACTGGAGTAGGTGCCCAGGCTACTCAAACTATACCGGAGAACACCACGAGGAGGCGGACCACGGCACCTTCCATCGTATGCGTGTTGTTATAGTGTCCGCTGCACTCTCGCAAGCGAAGACTTGGCGTGCACAAAGCTCAATTCGTAAAACTCCTTGCCAAAATTCAAAATTACACGCCCGTCGAGATTGTATCCATCTTCCGTGTCATCTTGAAAACTTGTCCTGATCTCTCTCACATCCATTCCAAAGAAACTGTCTCCCAGATTTGTGCGTCACGCTTTGCTTCCTCCGTCAGGTATAAATATCGGCGTGGGCGTGTATTTGGCGGCTAGCTGTGGCGAGAGAATAGTTGATGAGAGGTGTGGTCATTGAAACGGGGATGTACTAAGTCGTACTTGTAAACTTGATGAGACTTGGGTAGAAATCGATGTCGTTGGAAGTGAAAATTTGACATGGCGGAGAATTTTGAATTATTGCCTCGTGGGCCAACTTCTTCGGTGTTGCGAAATTTGACTGCACTTGGCTCTGGGAGAATATTTCACCCCCAGGTTCGGAGAGGACACCACGTACAGGTGTTCCGTCTTGACCTCCATCGGAATCAATCCTAGCCTCTCATTAATCAATTTCATGAATTATTTCCGTGTCAGTCATTACCGACCAATGTACAAAGTCGACGATCAAGATTTAGAAAGTCGATAAGTGATTGAAAGAAACGTCCGCAGCAAAATGCCGGGTCGGTTCAGAGTGCCGGGACATCTGGTTTTGTTTGTTGAAAGTGATTTTCCCTTACCAAAGCGGCTTACCAACTTCATAGTTCTATATATAGATACCGCATAGGACGTTAAACCAGAGCAATTAATGAATGAATGGATATGTATTTTTAGATAATATTAATTGTTTTTTTTAATGTTTTTAAATTTTTAAATGTAGACCTTCATTCCTTCTAAAGTTGAATACCGTTCCCATTAATTTCGACTTTCATGGTATATTATTGGTTAGTACATTTGCTCGCATAACTAGTGGACGAACTAGATATGGGGCTACATGAAAACCGAACCAATCAGATCCATAATTACAGGGATCTCAACTCAGTCATTTTCACCCATCTATCTTCTCTACCCATGAGAGGCTGTAGTTAGGTGGAAGGGATCGAAGACTCGGCTTGGTGTCCCACTGAATGTTAAATAACAAGGCAAGCAAGTAGATCATTACTTTATCGATTGGAGGCAGGATCTTAGGCACATGCCCAGAAAGGAAGATAACTTGATCCTTCAAATCAAACTACGTTAAGCTCATCATAATTTAGGGTTAATAACTACAAGTATAAGTCGTGAATTGCATGATAGATTCTTAATTAACACATCCATGGGCTATATTTTGAGAGATAAAACTATTTTCCCCGATGGGTTTAAGATAGTCAGATAACGGCGAATGATTAATCCTTGAGTAAGAAATTATGAATTTTACTTTCGATCTAATAAGTGTACTTCATTTCCCTGCAGCTACACACCAGTAGATTTCGATCGTTTTGTTGGCTGGGGAGGGGATATAATGACGGGATAACGGCTCCTTTTAGTGTGTACTCGAATGAAGACCTGTGGGGGTATTACTGCTGGAAAGAAGTTATGAAGGGGGCATAGGATGGAGTACACTACCCGAGGCATAGATACTCATGGCCTGAAGGCAGAAAGGACCTACATGTCATTACATAGTCATAGAATTTATAGGACAATAAACACAAACAAAAAAAAAGTGCACCTGGGCATAAAATAATTGCCTCGGACGCTTGATATTATACTCTGAATTGTTTACATTAATTTATTGGCCGTTTCTGTCTATTCGTCTACTCAACTAAGATGTAATTTCTTTCCAACTTCCGCAAATTTGAGAAAAGCGGCCCTAATCAAGAGGCTTCCACACAGATTCGCTCGTTGAAAATCGTTTTTTATTGCTTTTCTGGCTATTCAGAACTTCTTACAGGTCTTCAGACGAAGATGTGGATTAATTTCAGCGTTACTCTTGTAATATCTTGGTTAATACTTCAAGTCAAATGTGATGACATACCAGACTCAGATATGTACCTTCCGGATGGAACCAATGGCTTCGCATGTGGTTTAGAATTTCATTCGATCGATCATGTACGGGAAGTAGCCAAGAGAGGTGTCGAGGCATTTTTCTCAAAAACAATGTTTGGAAAATTTCCGACAACATTCGAAGATACACAACTATTTAATGTGAAATCAGACATCCTTCTCTCATGGCCTATTATGTCCAGTGGATTATTTTTTAAAAGTAATAAATTAATTCCTCTGTGGTCTATCTCTATATTTAATGACAGAAACTGAATCAAAGTCTAGGGACCCCAGGGAAATCTCGTCTTATCATAAACACTAAAGGTCAAATCATGGGCATAGTTCTGATAACTTCCAAAAGGCTAGCTCATAAAATTAGTTACAATAAATGCATACCGGTACGCAGGTATCTTGAAGAGAATGATGAAGAGCAAACCTTGTCAAATGAATATTGGGATCTAGCTAATCCTACGTTTGGATACAATTGCGGCGTGAAGCTCTTTCCAAAAACCATTCTAGACAAGATCCTAGGACCAGATTGGAATACAAATTATCAACAAAGACTAAGCCGAAAACACAAGCTCTCCAGCCTCCAAAAATACACGGGCGATGAATTCAGCGGGGTTGATCTTTACTGGAACCCTATTCAACAAAAAACAAGCGACAAAAGGACCTCTGGTAGTTGTATTCCGCATCAATGGTATTTCCTCATTCTAACGACTCTCTGCTAGGTCCGCCTGGTAATTATCGTGCTGTTTTTGACATGAGCAATGGTGAAATCAAGGGAATAATCAATATAAAAGAGAGAAATGAAAAATGCGTCACTGTATGGGATGTATCATCCATTTCATCGAATAATATTTATATCTCATCATCTACTTTAAACCTCGATGGAGTTCGAGATAGTATTTGGCCCCAGACTTGCTTTGGACATAAGTTGAAGTCAAAAATAGTATGGCTCTATTTAGAGTTGGCCCTGAAGAATTGGATGTCTACTTTGAATGAAAGTAATCCTAATTTACCAATTGAAGACCAGGCATTAAAAGATTTCTTACTATTGAGACCTGAAGAAAGCCATAAAGACTGTAAATATTCCTGATAAACTCTTCCCAAAATCTGATTTTGACACGAATTTAGCGACGAATCACGTTTTCGCGATAGGTCATAACACAAACTTTGACGCTATTACCCTTTATCTTGTTAAACGACGGAAAGATAACTTGGGATCTTTTGAACCATGTCTGCAGCTTCCTAGCTATGATATTCAATGTTTACAGAAACATATCAGAGATACACACAACCCTGAGGAAAGCATTTCCCTAGACTACTGATAGTCTGTTAATCTATGCCTGAGTTTGTATGTGAGGGAACGGCTGGATCTAATTAAAGGCAGTCTAATGTGGATGTATGTGAATGATGTGAGAGGACAGGCAATGTTGCTATTCGCTCGAAAGTGCCCAAAAATGAGTCTATATTAATCTAAGGAGAGAAAATATTTACACTCTAATCACTATCTAACTACCCCCAACGTGTTACTAGCGCCGCATTATGTAATCAAAAAGAGCCGGATAATCTCCGGATTCAACTACTAAGGCATTAGCCTGTAACAAATGATGCCTATTTCTAGCTATTTAAGGAGATTAAGATGTATCTATATTTCTTTGCCTAATTTATTGTAATACTCTAAAGAGCCTGAAGTGTAAAATAAATACCTCTATCATGACTGCTTTTTGTTGGACAACTTCTATACCAAAAGATTAAACTAAGTAGCCATGAAGCTGTAATGGCTGAACATAACCTTGAACTGTGACACTGTCAAGGACGTAGACGGTAACGTTTGAAATTTGGGTCTTTGGAAAGTCTTCAATGACTAAATATGTTACGGACGTCAAGTGGGTGATGATTAGTTTGATGTTGTAAAGTCTATGAACAAAAAAGAGAAATCCAATTACAATTCCAAGGTACTTTTATAGTGCAACAGACACTTTAAAAACAGGCAAGTATGGAAGGTGTTTGGTCCACATCCTGATCGACATGTCCCAGAACTAAAGTCTGGATAGCCTGGACACCTGCCTCGCTCTAGTGAGGGAGGACTGTGAGGCTCTATCTCACACGGTGGCTATTTAGAAGATGACAAAGACATGTTAGGGTAGCGAAAGACTTTTCCTATTTTCCCTTTAGTGGATATTAACGGTTGAGGATAGGGTGAAAGTGCCTAGCACCAAGGTCTCCAGTGGTATCAGCGAATGCATCCAGTGTATGAGTGGTCCAAATGTCAAACTGATTTATCGTCATGTATAGTCGTCGAAGAAGCCAGTCTTTTCCGTGACATGCTACCTGAGTGTGCTTGTGTTTATTTTTATTGTACTACTTGAGTCATAGAATATCTAGCACATTGGGCTCCTCTCCGACCCAGGAAACACCTTGTACAGTGCTCTTTGCCTCTCATGTTTCTGGAAAGATCATTGATATATTGCTCTTGATGAATAGTGTTGGAAATATCGCGCAATGAAATGGGCGCAATATTTATGCAACGAAAGTAGAAGTTGACTGAAAGAGTGTCATGTTCGGATTACAACTAAAATTGTGGAAAGTGTGCGCTAAAAGTACAAGTGTAAGCGATACAGAGACTGAGCCATAGCATAAACAAGAGTGGCGCCGTCTAGGTCAAGAAAACCCCAAATAAACTTCTTGTGCCCACGCCATTCAGCCGCTCATGTATCCAACAAGTAGGCCGAAGCGCTACCATGTTACCAATTCCAACCTCTTAAATATACACAAGATCGTGTCGGGAACTTAGACGAAATGGAGGGCCCGTACTTCCACGACACTCTTTGTCTCCATTTCCAACAAATAGCCATTCAGCTCAGTTTTTACCCATGGAATTCAACAACCTTTTCGACGTAACCTTCTACCCAAAAAAATAAAAATGGTAGCAATGGAAACTGCGTGCGCGGGAAAAAGCCTCAAAAAACCTGCAGCCCCCAGCCAGGCGTGGCCTAGTCACCGGGACCACACGAGATGCGCATATTCATTTATATCTCCCTTCTTTGAAACAGTCGAGGCTGACTTGATCCAATACACCATCTCCGTATCGGGTACTGGGTACGCTCCGGAAACTCATTGGATGGTTTTTCATCAATGACCAAGGGTTGGTGATGAGAAGGGCTTCGACCCTAACGTCTGATCTGATCATGGTTAGCTTCATGATAATGGTGAAAGGGGGATGTCCGTAGGAATGAAGATGATACAGACAGCGAAAGCGATTAGGTATCCTTAACGAAGTGAGGATTTTGTCACTCAATCTCGGCTCTGCAGACTCTACAGTGAGAGCTGGAGGTTCGCAGGAGACACCACTGACAGGTGTTGAGAATAGTCCTCCTCTGAGTACAGAGCTTGTGCCCGTAACAAATAAACATTCATCCGGGGTTCTTGTAAGATTCGACCCCCTCTGTTAGTTCCGTTGTTTATGCCTATTCCTTGAGTCAAACACTTGCTGATGGCCACACTTTGTCCGTAGTCACTGCTTCGTAAATTTGCTGCGACCTTTTGGTTAATAGCGCTGTTTCTTTAAGTCTTGTCGATCATCCACCAACAGTCCTATTGTCAATATCTTCAGGAACGCGCTTAGGTATTCACCCAAACTTAAACAACTGTCAAATCGTACTAAAACGAAAGATAATAAAAGTTGATCATAAAGCGACTGAATAAGTGTTGGAAATGGAGACACAGAGTGTCGTGGACGTACGGGCCTTCCATTTTAACTAAGTTACCAACACGATCTTGTTTGTATTAAAGATGTTGGAATTGGTAACATGGTAGCGCTTCGGCCTACTTGTTGGATACATGAGCGGCTGAATGGCGTGGGCACAAGAAGTTTATTTGGGGTTTTCTTGGCCTAGACGGCGCCACTCTTGTTTATGCTATGGCTCAGTCTCTGTATCGCTTACACTTGTACTTTTAGCGCACACTTTCCACAATTTTAGTTGTAATCCGAACATGACACTCTTTCAGTCATCTTCTACTTTCGTTTCATAAATATCGCGCCCATTTCATTGCGCGATATTTCCAACACTATTCATCACTGCTGTAATTTTAACAGTCCTGCACATGTTTCAATATTCTTGCACTATCTCATTTTTGCTTCCGTTTTTCACATTATTTAATGCAGCGCCACAACTACTTTCTGTAGTATTAATTAATCTTCTTAAAGTACGTATATAGAATGTAATATAAGTTAATTGATGTGTAGGTTACAGGTGTTATTATGGCTAATATACAACGCTAGAAAGTAATGTAAACGCTACTAGATAAAGTCATGTGACATAAAACAGCGTAAGGCTGACACTTCAACAATTCTTAACGCTTCTCACAACATATGTTGGAAACTACGGCATATGCATGATTCTGTCCAACACTCAGCTAGCTTGGGGGCTTACTGGTACTCAAGACGAACTTCCACCATGATAACGTCGCCATCCTGAGACATGGGCCCATACTAGAGTGTAGGCGACACATACACACCAATATGGTTGGATGGTGCGGTGGTACATGGTGTTGGCCGGTTTTCACGGATCCCTAATTAGAATTTTAAATATTAATATTAATTTGTGACAAGATGAAGGGGTAGTTAATTATAACCATCAATTTAATAATAGCTTCCCCTATACAATTAGTCATGTACAAATCCATGTAAGGATATACAAGAGAATCATGAAGAGAAGGACAAGAACACAGCCATCAATGCGAAGATATTGTCAAGAACCGATTACGATTAATACCGGCTGGCAAATGCTTCTACTCTTGTATATAATAGTTCAGCGTGAGAGAGCTTTACTCCTCACGCAACGTCTTCTTTACTTACCCATTACTATACATTTGTTTACCCATCTCTTCGTTGGGAAGATCATCTATCCATTCTCCAGTTCTTCATCGGCAAGACCCACGTGTAACATCTACTGCAACTAGTTGCCAATTCATCTCTTCCTAGAGAAGACCTGTCATCACTTTGACCCATTAAACATCCTCATTTACCACCTAGATCTTCACTAGGCCGTACAACGCACCCCGTGGAACACTGTCAAACCCTCATCCTTGAGACCGGTCTCCCAAGTAGAGTCTGGATAGCTTGGACACATATCCCAATCAAGACTAGAGATCGCTGGTTCGAATCCGGCAAAACTAAACCACATTTCTTGCAGCACTCGCGCACACAGATGACGAAGGCATGCTTGGATAATCAAAGGTTTTGAGAGGTTCTATGGTAGGTACTCACGTAGGAGGGTCGACTGTTTGTGTTAGTGAAAATACCTCATAGGGATATTTGCAAATGAAATCCAGAGTATGAGTGTCTCTAGCGTCAAAAGAGTCATGCAAAACAAATACAGTGCACCGGTAATGTGACATAGCTAAATATCTGCATACACATTAAATGATTTAAAAAAAAGAAAAAAAAAGGCCGCATGCCCTGATGTATTTCTAAATTCCTTCGACTAAGACTAATTCCTGTTTCTATATGTAGTGCTCTTCTCCTTCAGAAATCTTTAGTTCATTGCATTTACTAAATATCTCTGAATATGTTGATAAATTGGGGCTAACAAGATTATCTCAGAGTGAAGAAATGTGATTGATTGATCCTTATGAAGTACTCCATCCATCTTTAAATACAAGTCCTTCCGTCCTTCATCCGATCACCCACGTACAGACCATATTATCTCCCCATACTATTGTACAAGCTTCGTGTGCCAAATAATCACTAGTACAAGGTTACGAGTCGTAGATAACATGAATATAGATAGTTACAGAATTACGACTCGTACATGATTACATGAATACAAACAGTTACAGAATATTTTCACAGATAACGTCAGGTGAAATGTTTAGAGCTCGATATGTCTCACGTGAGATCTTGGCGCACTTAGCCCGCAGGGTTATCTGTACTTGTTGGTTTCACATCGCTTTGGATGCAGGTCATAGTTAGGTTGACAGAATATTTATTCATACCCTCATTGTATCACCCTAACAAGCTTTACCCTAAAGCTCTCTTCGACTGCTTTGTTGTTCGGCAGATATCCCTCGCTTCCCTAAATCATTTCAGCATTCCTCCTTCACGATCTGTAACCTCACAATAATCACTTTATAATATGACTTCTGCATAGGTCATAATCACAACACCTATCTCATAACAGATAATCCATCTTCTAAATTTGGTAGACTATCTCCGAGGAAAAGACTCTAAATCATGTGTCATGGAATGTGGTCGTGATCTAATTGATCGAACGAAATATACAAAGTTTATTCTGATTTCTTAAAATAATGATAACGCATGAATAACTATAATGCAGAATAAGAGCATCTTGAAAGGAAAGATTTTTTAACAGGGGTATGACTAAGCGGACCCTAAGGCCAGCATTATACATGGGCCGCCCACAGTGAACGGCAGGAGTTTGTGCGCTAGATCCTGTAACAGGTGATTGCATCGTGTTATGATAGGTATATGATTCGGGTGTACATACAATTTATGGGATCAAGCTGCTTGTGATCACAGATGAACAGTTAGGCCGAATGGGTCAAATAGTGATGTATGGAAGGATCTCTTTTGTGTGAAGAAAGACTGAGTTGATTGATCTATCTACATCGGAGGAAAGCTCTCTACTTTTAGTCCCTAGACTATTGCTTACTAATGATACCAACTCAACGTAGTAGTTACAAACAGAGCAAATGCTTGCAGTTGCGTGACCATCGCAGCTTGAGCTGCGCATTGTAGCTACGTGGGTCCAGGCAAAACACATTGCCTACATTTGGCCTCCGGATCTAATCTGTCTGTAGGTTCACAAGTGGCAAATACCCGATTGGGTTGTGGCAGAGGAGCTGCTTGGGGCGGAGGATCGACTGTTCTATTTCCACTAGCAACCCTGATGGTCGATATTAACGACTCCAGAGTAGCGTACGAGTTTTGATCCGCACATGCTCTAAGGTCCCTCCAATTAGTTAGCCAAGGAACATGCTTAGTACCCTGGACAAAGATTGCTGCTGCCAGTCCTTTCGTTACATGGTACTCTGTACCTGTAGTGGCGTGTAGAGTCTCTGCCTCGTCCTTTGGGCCTTGGAGATTGGCTAGGAACTTGTTTATGTAGTCGTCAGCATGCGACTCAAATTTGGTCCTCAAGAAGGCTTCCAGGGCTAATGTGTATGGAGCTATAGTAGTCTCTCTGCACGAGTCAATGATGGATTGGTATAATTGGTGGGCAATGATTCGGTCGAGTTGGCCCAGAATGATTTTTTAGCCCTCATTTCACCTGGTGTCCAGTCCTTCACTGCAGTTGCGTAAGCGTCCAGTCCTGGGAGGTAATCTGCTGAGTCGATCTCTTTTTTAGGGGCAGCCGGTCTGTGGATTGGCCGGATTCCCTCGAACTGGTGGTAGACATGACCAATCAGGCCTTATCTGGCCAGTTTTGCTTGCAGATGTTGTAATAATACAGTTCTGCATCAGTATCGGTGCAGGATCTCTGTCTGTGCACTACTACATGTAACTCTTAATTAACTTGTTACCTGATCTCAAGGGCGGGGTTAGGACAGTGTTCCACAGGGTGCGTATGTGGTCTAACGGAGATCTAGGTGGTAGATGAAGGTGATGAGTGGGTCGAAGGGATGACTGGTCTTCTCTAGGGAGAGACAAATAGGTAGATAGTAGCGATAGAGGCTACACGTGGGTCTTGCTGATGAAGAGCTGGGAAGAGATAAATGGTCTTCCCGAAGAAGAGATGGGTAAACAAATGTATTGTTAAGGTAATTGAAGAAGACGTTGCGTGAAGAATAATGCTTCTTCACACCAAGTATTTATATACATAAAATTACCAAATAGCACGTAACACACAGCCTCTATGCCAAACAATCTGCTACACATCACCTAATGAAACTAGCCTACTCTTATCAGTCTTCCTTGCTGGTTTTAAAAGTGCATTGAACTATTATTTGTGTTTTAGCCTAGCCGTCCACATGACGTTTCATATTACGCTATGCCACAACGATCCATGAAACCTGATTCCTTGTTTAATGTAGTCACATCTGTTTCTTGTTTTAGTCGCGGGGGTTCACTAAAACATAAGGTTAAAACGTCATTTGGATAATGCTGTCAAGTTGAGATATTGGCACGTACCTCAACAATCCCCAAACTTTAGTCATACCAAGTTTGATTCCTGTATAGAGATGTAGTCTCTCCTACCTCCAGAGATCTTCAGTTTATTGTATTAACTGAATATCTCTGAAGGCTATATTCATCACCCCTCTCGTCAACTCCACAGCTTTACATCTAAAGCCCCGTTCACCTGCTCCTGTGCTCGAATACCACCCTTTCTTCCTCTCCAACAGCCCGAAATCCCTCTCGATCTTTAACCTCACAACAGCAGATTCCTGGTTATAGGATGATTCTGTTGAACTGGAAGAGGTTGTGTGAGACATGTTGTTGGGAATGTAAAAACTTGCAATATTGCTAGCATGGTTCATTTATGCGTGGTACTGCACCGGGCTCATAACCTGTTTTACTTGGTCTATGAAATGGGGAATGTACACTTGCATTTGACAGCTAAGATATGATTTGATTGAGAGTGAATTGTAAGTGGCTCTATGGATGTGTGTGTGTTTAATTTATAGTCGTAAAACCTCTCCTTTTATACCCCATTAACTTTTTTACCCGCCAATCATATGCCTACTATACTTACTCATTTATTTATTTATTTATAATACTTAACGTCGTACCCGCGCACAGCACGTGAGCTCCTCACGTGCCGGTTAGCTCAGTCTAAATAAAACTACCCGACGTGTTGGCGCCTACACAAACCCAACATAGCAAATGAAAGCCAGGATCTTATCATCCTGCGCTTGAAGATTAAATTATACATGGTTACCGGTCACCCTTCAACTCTCATGTATTCAGATTGTATTGAATGAAGAATAGATTAAATAAACAATATGGAAGGGGGAACTTGGTTAAATCACATGATTCCCTTTCGGTCAGACTTGTTGTGCTTTTCCAAAGAAATTTGTGACCCGCACCCAGCTATTAAATGCGTGAACTCCCTCCGCGGAAGCGAGAGCCCAAGATATGCTGGGACTAGGATTCTGTGCTTTGTGGAGCTGTGCCTGGTACTGCCCAAGGTGGCAATAGAAAAAGTGGTCGGGGGACTTTTCTTCTCCGCATGAGCAGGTTAGAATGGCGTTTTCGTGCTGAAACCGTCAGTGGTAGTCTGCGAAATCGCCATGTCCAGACCGTGCAGCTAATAGATATCCTAGTGTTCGTCGCCCTAGACAGGCGAGCTCGGCTGTAATCTTAGTATTAGGACCAATTCCTAATTCTTTATATCTAGATGGAGAATTTTCTGCCCAGTAAAGTGCAACAGAAGCCTCGTACTGGGCTTTGACTTCCCTTCTTGCCCTCGCAATAGAGAATACCGAGTGTAGAGATGGAGCCGCACAAGCAGCTTTGGCAAGCGCGTCGGCTGCTTCGTTTCCCAGAATACCTGCGTGGCCCAGGCACCATCGGATGGCCACTTCCCCAGGCGTTGTGTTTTGGCCGCGTGACCTTCTTTTACAGTTTGCTGCAAGCTTGCGAAAGAGAAAGATTTTCGCTGGGCTAGACGCTGTGGGAACATCAGAGAGAAGACAGAGGGCGGCTTCCTGGTTGTCAAGGCAAACAGTGACGTTAGAGGCATAGAAAGCCAGTGGGTTGAGGAGTGCTGCAGCAAGGCCTTCCGTGGCCCCGGCAATTTCAGCATCATAGACCTCTGCCGAGTTTCCGAGCGGGAGTGATCCTCGCCCAATCTCCTGCGTAAGGCCTCGATAGATCACGTACCCCGCGCCTGCTCGGTCTTCTATGAGAGCTCCATCTGAAAATACGAATAAGTCTAGAATGGGTCGAGCAGCCTGCCACTGTTTGAAGGAATTTGATCCCGAGAGTCTACCTACTGCCCCAATTTCGATTAGCTTTTCCTCACGGGGTGCCGACCATGGTGGGGGGATAGTATCTTCGGAAAGTTCTAGTGAAATCCTCTGGCGGATCCAGCGCATGCGGCTAGTGTTCCAACGCCTACGAAGAGGGTGATAGGGGTCAGCTGCAGCAATTCGAACCGCTAGACGGCTGTGAATTCTGTTAAGCCACGTCTGAGCTGGGCCCCAGCCAGCTTCACGTAGAAGTGCTGCTATTGGTGTGGTACGGTAGACTGGGAGAGCTGCCCGTGCCGCGTCGTTCATCCTATGTTGGACTTGCAAGATAATTTTTTGGGAAGTCTGTTTAGAGTACCAGGTCTCGGCCCCGTAGAAAAGGGTCGCAAAGGCAGCACCTTGTAGAGCTTGTCTTAGAAAGAGAGGGCTAATTCCTCGAGTGGTTGTGGACAGTCTTTTCATATGGCTCTTGATAGCTAGAGACTTCCGGCAAGCCTGTAAAGTATGATATTGGAACCGAAGAACACGGTCGAAAAAGATTCCAAGCCAGCGAGTGTGGTCATTGGGCGTTATAGTTGTCCCTCCAATACTAAGAGTAGGCTCTAGTGGTGAGCCTCGCTTCCGGTGAACGTATTGCGGCTCAGTCTTAGGAAGTTCGAAACTAATTCCGTTAGTCAGACCCCATGCTAGAGTGCTATCTAGTTTCTCCTGGAGTTTACGTGCACATTCGTCTAAGGAGGACGCAGACGCGAAAATGGCAATGTCATCTGCATAGCCAAAGCGGCCAGTGGAAAGACGTAGTGCCCCTTCCATAGCCAGAAGAAATAGAATTGGCGATACTGGTGAACCCTGTGGGAGACCACAGTGAGTTTGGAAGGGCGGGGAGGTAGTATCTTCAATAGAGATGATGGATTATTGCTGCTCCATGAATGATGCTACCCAGCGAACCACGTTTGATGGCCATCCTTGGTTTCGAAGCCTGTAGCAGAGCCGTCCTTTTTGGATACCATCAAACGCCCCTTGGACATCGACAGTCACTATACCAGCTACTTTCTTTTCCATCCATTTTTCCTGGATATCGCAAGCAAGTGCTGTAGTAAGGTCAGAAGCAGAGCGAAGAGGGATGGCGCTGCATTGGTCTTCAGCTAGTACCCGATATTTCAGAGCTATAAATGAAAGTCGCCGTGCTATCAGTCGCTCAAAGCCTTTACCTAGGCATGAAAGGAGGGAGATTGGTCTATAGGACTTCGGGAGGGTGAGATCACGGTTTCCTGATTTCGGAAGAATAATCACTGTAGACTTCTTGAAGGCTATTGGGTGTATTCCTAGCTTCTCGCACTGGCGGAAGAGAGCTGATACTCTCTTACCAAGTATTGGCCATGCTTGACGGAGAGAATTCGGGGTTATTTCTTCGGATCCTGGGGTTGTAGATGAGACCTGACAGCATGCGCGAAATATTTCTTCCTCGGTGATTGGGGGCCATAGGAGATCTGTCCTGGCAACACTTGGTGTACTGATAGGGATGTCATCTTGGAGCGAAAATCTATTCAGCAGGGTCTGTCGGAAGGTCTGAGCCTTTGCTTCAGGAGTGTCTATAGATCCATGCGGTCCGACGAGAGGGGGCATAGGGCTGGCTGTTTGTTTCTTGTGCCACCTAGTAATTTTATATGCCTCTGTGAGACTCGCTACTTGGTCAATCTTGTTACGCCAGTAGTCTCGCTTGGCTTTCTTGACAGTTTTGGCAAATTCGCGGCGTTCTTTAACAGCATCTAAGCCTTGTCGACGTATTCGACAAAAATTGCGGTGAGCTTCTGCACAAGCCTTATTCCACAAACGATTTCCGCTACCATGTTTTCTGGACCTTGGGCAGGCCACCCGAAGGGCTCCTGAAATAGCTTCTGCAAGAAAGGTTGCTTCATTGCTGACATCTGATATTAGGGGAGTTCTAAGCCGATCCCTCAAAATGTTGTTGAATGCAGACCAGTCTGCAGCAGCGTATCGGAGTCGGCCAGGGTTAGGGACCTCAGACCCTCTATCTGTAATTCGGAAAAACATTGTCCAATGATCTGAGCCGATGTCAAGATCATGTCGAACTTTGCAAGAAGCTTTGGAACACTCTTTCACGAAGCATAGGTCGAGAACAGAGCCTCCATCGTGAGTATGCTCTCCGTAATTGTTTAATAGTAGGAGCCCCTTTTCGGCTGCCCACTCTAGGTGTTATGGTGTGCCGAGGGATTTGTCAGGAGCTAGCTTAGTAAATTAGCCGACCCATGTACATAGAATGTATAGAACCCACACATTCAATTAGATAGAAAAAACCAAGTCTGCACACATTAGCTCATTGCTCCCATCTCACATATTCGTTCTCCTTGTACATCGCCAGTCACCTTTATTTGTCTATCAAGATATCTTCCGCAAGCTCATAACTATAACAGGTTATGAGCCCGGGCTCTTCAACAACCATGATAAATACAGATTCAGACAAGGTGACCTTAAGGAAAGGAGTTCCATTCAACCAGTGGAAGAGCAGCTTACAAGCAAGACTCAGTATACTTGATGTCGTAGGACATGTCTTTCATGATGTCCCAGGCATAGACCCCATTACCCAGCCATCTAAGCCGAAGGAAATAGATGAAGATGAAGACGCAGCAATGAATCACAAGAAGGCACTTGCGAAATGGTCGCACGGTGAGTTTCGTGCAAAAGATGCGATCGTCACTCGGTTGAGCCCCGAGTTGGTCCCCGAAGACTACGACCAGATCACTGCGAAACAGTTGTACGACGAGCTAGCCAAAACTAGAATAACAACAGCCTCCGCACCGTATGAAACTGCTCTTGCCAAATTGTTAGAAACTAGATTCACTGCAACTGCAGATGAATACTGCGATGTGTTTCTCAAGTGGCTGCAAAGTGTTAATAATGCAGCTTCAGTTATGGCAGCTGCAGATGAATCAGCAATGGCAGAAGACTACAAAGTCCATAAAGGACAAGCAGCAGCTTTATTTGTTTTTGGCACAAAAGAGGTGGAGTGGCTTGACATCTGGAGAGGCACGAAGACTCGAACTCTAAAAAATACCCTTGCACCACTGGATTATATGATGTCCACACTGCGAACCGAGGCCGGAGTCCGAAGCCAAGCACCTAAAATCGCCATGATGGCTGCTCCACAACAACAAGATGTTAATAAACCAGATCCAGAAGCAACATGTAGGCTGTGCTGGCACAAGCATAAAAACAAGTATTGCTACAAGCAACATCCGGAATTGGCAGTTGGACCTAAAGCAGAAAAGTGGCTGAGTAAAGGAAAGGGCAAGGGTAAAGCAAAGGCATCCATCCAGGAGAATATCGAAGATGGTGAATCTGAATATTCAGAAAGTGTAAACATATCTGCAGCAGCTATAAGTGGAAATAAAATGCCTTTCATATATGATACCGGTGCATCGCACCACTTTGTGAGCATGAAATCTGCCTTTATTAACCTCCACGAGCGTATACATCCATTCAGATTTGACCAGGCTGTAGGAGCGATGGCTCTCACTAAGGAAGGAATAGCCCGTATTAAGCTGGGAAAATTCAGGTTAGACTTACATAATACTCTCTACTCTCCAAATGTCAATGGTGCTAGAGGTGTTCGCATTCCCAGGGTCAAGAGTTCGATAATTCAAGGGTTCGACAGTTCAAAAGTTCGACATTAGATAATATTCATTAATTCTAAAGAGTTCCTAAAAATACAAGACCATAATCTGCCGAACTAGAGTTATCCCAAATACCCATTATATACTCCTCTCCATTGTTCTCGAAATTTCCAGTATACTCTGATGCAGAATAGAATGGAGTAGTATAGAAAAGCACGGACAAGTACAGATCGGAACAGAACGAAGTAGAATAGAACAGAATAGCACACATATCATCGTACATAGTTCCTATTGATTTAGAATAGGCCCTTGGTCCGTGACACCAAAATCAGCATGCAATATTATCTCTGCCGGTAGACTAGAGCGACTCGGAGGTATAACTATTGACCCCGTCAAGAAGTTTCTAGTACGAAAACATGTGTTACGGTTTGTTCTACTATATGTTTCTTTAAGGCGTTGATGGTACTGCAGGGAATAGACCTGGGATGCGCGGCGTTAGTGTCTTGGCATGTAGATATTTTATTTTAGGAGCTACACGTAGAAGAGAGGTAACAGAATAGACAATCAGACGATTATTACCGCGAACCATTAATGCTATTAAGTCCATTACAAGTTATCTAATAGTTATGAGCCCGGCTGCTCTACAATAATCTCTCGATAATCCTTTTCTCACTGCTTCGAACGCAATCCCTGAGTTCCACCTGTCTGCGAATCTACGCGACAAAACCTAAGCCTCAACCAAGAACCGAGAGTTGTCTGCGAATCTACACGACAAACCTAAGCCTCAACCAAGAATCCGAACAGGCTGTGAATCTGCGCTTGTCAAATCTATTTGCAGCAACAATAAATCACTCGAAAATGTATTCTGAATCTGACCCAACAGTTACTCGAGTCACAGTTGTCCTCGATAAGCCTGGTGACTGGTTTGATTGGTTATTTATAAGAAAAGACTCATGTTTTCGACATGATCTCTGGAAATACGTGAACCCTGAGACACCAAGACATTCTTTACCAGTTCTCACAGAACCTCCTGAGCCAGAATTAAGTTCCTACAAAGCCGACGCCATTTCACTAGCTAATCTTGACAAAGAAGATAGAGATACCTACCGTTGGGATTACGATTGATACGAACGTAAACTAATGGAATATCGAAAATTGGTCCAAGCTCTCGCCGATTTCAACCTAGAAATCAGCAAGACAATTTCAAAAAAGCATATTTATCTTATCCAAGATTGCAGTACACCATATGATAGGTTAGTTAGGCTCAAGAAGCATTTGGCACCTGATGCATCCACGCGTCGTCATGAAATAACGTCGAAGTACTTTGGCCTTAAAGTAGCTCCAACAGCTGTGAGTAAACTGGATGATTGGTTCTCTAATTGGACTCGGATTACTACGATTGGAAAGTCTATGAATCTTCCAGAAACTGATGGTATAAGGCCACAAGAAGATTTCCTTGTGCGTGTAAGGCACTTGATCAAGAATATGCAACGACTTGTCTTCGCGACCTCTATAGGGCGGAAAATGCTGGCACCACAGATTTACTTCCTTCTCTAGATGACTATGTTGCAGAGATCACAGCATTCCTACGACGCAACAAGCCTCAATTATCAGGGTTTTCTGTTGCTGCTGCAAACCTCGAGGTAGCAAAACCATTCAACAAGAAACCAACAGGTGCAAGTAAGAATCGAAGAAATGGCAAGCCCATACCCGAATGTATCTGTGGCTCGAGACACTGGTTCGCAGACTGCTTCATTATCAACGAAGATCATCCTGAACGTCCGCCAAATTACTGTCCAAATCCCGAGGCCTTGCATAGAGTTGAACAAGCCCGAAATGATCCAAAGATAGAAGGAAAGATTTCTGCTGCTCTAAGAAAGTGGGGTAAGAGAAGTCAGAAACAAGAAACGCTCCAAATAGATGACGGTCTTCCACCAGCTAGCTTTGATACATTCGCTGTGTATGTTAGTAGTACTCTTGACGAGTCTGTAAACTCTACCAACAGTAACTGTATAAATACAAAATGTTCAAACTACCTATCTGTAGACGATGATGTCGAGCCGGTTGAGAATCTTGCCACTGTAGCTCTCGAGAAAAATCAACCCAATGAATTACTGACTAGATGGATAGTCGATCCAGGATCGAATACTCATGTAATAAATAGTGAAGCCTGGAAGGGATGGAAAAGAGAGCGTGACAATACCGAACGGCGAACTATAAACGCAGGTAGTAGTTGTTCTCTTATCAATGCCTGGGGAAGTTTTGAACTAGTTGCACGTACGCCAGCAGGGCTCAAAACTCTGCGTTTGACCCATGTTGCATACGTCGAAGGATTTCTTACCAGTGTCATTGGTCTGCGCGCTGCCGAAAAGAAGCTATTCATTTTGATTCTGGACGAGACGTGCTCTATAGGCAACAGCCTACTAATATTATAGCTCAGTTGCAGTACAACGGAGGACATTGGCTCATAGATGCTGATCCTTCTCGTAGACCTTTTCCAGCGGACATAAAAGAGCCCTTAAGCAGCTTTGGAGTTTCATACCGTCCATCTTACGTCCCAAAGCCAACAAATACCATTGATCGGCAGCTTGCACATCAAATTTGGGGACATCCTAGCAAAAAGGCTGTAGAAAATCTCGAAGAAAATGTCAAAGGTATTTCTATTAGCAAATCAGAGCTTCAAGATTGTATTTGCCAAGTGTGCACAGAGGCAAAGCTGACAAAAATTATTTCACGACGCCCGGCACAAGATAAAGCCACTAGGCCATTTTATCGGATTGGTATTGACCTTGTATATATTGTTCCTCTTAATGAACAATGCTGGAACGGCGATAGATACATGCTCCACGCCGTCGATGAATATACCAAATGGCATGAAGTTTCTACTATACGCAAAAAATCTAGACCGGTTCTAATGCATTGGATCAAGTCTGTTATTAGAAAAATAAGTCGTGTTTTTGATGCAGACGTATGTTGTATTAGATCTGATAACGAGCAGGGCTTCGGAAACGACTTAGTCGATCTGTGTGCTGAACTAGGAATTATCCTCGAGACTTCTTCGAACTACACACCTGAGCAGAATGGTCTTGCTGAGCGTGCTGGAGGAGTACTTACATCAAGAGCTCGCGCTATGCGACTTCAAGGAAATCTTCCAAAGACTTTGGCAAATGAGGTTTATAAAACTGGAGCTTATATTCTCAATCGCACTCCGACAGAATCACTTTGTTGGAAAACTCCATTTGAAGTGATCTGGCACAAAAAGCCTCTTGTCGCACACATGCGTCCCATTGGTTGTCTTGCCTATGCCCTCAACAAACAAATCAGTAAGGGTGATAAGACTGAATCTCGAGCACTCATTGGGCACCTTGTTGGTTACCAAGGCACAAACATATTCCGCATTTGGCTGCCTACTAGCGATGATGTGCTTGTGACACGCGACGTTGTTTTTGAACAGTCTATCTTCTACGATAATACGAGAAAATATGCGACAAGATCAACAGTTGAGCGTGTTGTCGAACTTCTTGAATACCCAGAAAATTCGGTTATTGACATTGCTATGAGTGATCTCCTTTCAAATCGTCAACGCAGGAATGGAAACCTCAGTTCAGCGCCTGAGGATAACGACACCGAGCCAGAGGTTGGGGTGTAAGCGCTAAAAATGCTCAAAAGTATAACTGCCAGACTACTTCTGAATATGGACGACAACTACTAACCCCTGGTCCTTCAGAAATCGGCGACTCTGCTCAACCATCTACGAACATGGAAAATTCAGCAATGCAGCAAACTCATACTGTGCAAGCTCCCAGAGGACACCGATTATATGGTAATCCTGCCCCAAAGGAAATTAATCTCGATCCGTTCGATACGAGTCTTATTATTACAGGAAAGCGCAATCGAAAGCAATTGTCAAATCCAAATGTCTTTGCTATTCAGTCACACGCGGCTACACTAGGAATGAATCAGGTATCAGATTATTTGGAAGCGTTTGTGACTGAAACCTCTAAACAAATTCACTGTAATAAAACTCTCCGAATCCACCAAAACCAACTTCCACCTCCGCCGAAGCATGTGAAAGCTCTCGAATCTCATAAGTTTGGAAAGCAATTTGGGGATGCTCTAAGTAAGGAATGGGATTCACTCTGCGCGAAAGGTTGTTTTAAGGAAACAGAAAAGTCAAGGGCCACAGCAGACGCTGAGATTTTACCATTGATGTGGGTTTTTTCCTACAAAACGGGTGAAGATGGCTTTCTCATGTCATTTAAAGCACGACTAGTTGTTCGAGGAGATTTGCAAGAGCACCTGGAAAATACCTACGCTGCCACGCTTGCAATTCGAAATTTTCGTGCTCTTATCTCTGTAGCAAATTATTTTGATCTAGAGCTAAAACAGTATGATGTCCCAACTGCATTTCTCAACGCTAAGCTCAATCGTAAGCTTTATGTCGAAATTCCTGATGGTATTTGTCATATACGTGGAGAGATTCTAGAAGTTCTACTCGCTTTATACGGACTGAAGGAATCACCGCTGCTATGGTACGAAGAGCTGAAGAGTACCTTGATCAAGCTAGATCTCAAAGCTGTCTCTGGTTTCCCATGTCTCTACAAAAATGAATGGCTCCTTCTATTTGTTTACGTTGATGACATAGTCATGGCGTATCATCGCACAAATGAAGACATTCATAGCAACTTTGAGCGGAAACTCATTCAGAAGTACGATTTGAAGATCATGGGTGACTTGGCTTGGTTTCTCGGTATTCGGGTTATACGCAACCGCCCTAATCGGAAAACCTGGCTCATACAAGATGCATACATCGAAAAGGTCTGTGCTCGATTTGGTATTGACAATATTGGCAAGTATCCAGAGGTACCAATAACTGAAAACTGGCTTCCTCAATCAACTGAAGAGCCAGATAAAGGTTGCATAAAGCTCTACCAGCAGCTTGTCGGCTCTCTGGCGTACATTGCTGTATGGAGTAGACCTGATGTAGCTCGCACTCATGTTCTATTTGCGTGTCACCTCACAAATCCAGGGCAATCACATATCTCGAAGATCAAACAGACTTGGCGTTATCTACTGGGCACAAAAGGACTCGCACTTGAGGCATCTGCTGAAGAAACCCAATTGATTGAAAGTATTACTGATAATCCCATGTACAAGGATCCATTGTTCTTCGGGTCCTCAGATGCGTCCTATGCTGATGAACCAGAGACACGCAAAAGTTCTCATGGTTACCTCTTCAAGTTCGGTGGTATGGCAATAGACTGGAAATCGACAATACAAAGAACAGTGACAAAATCAACAACCGAATCTGAGCTACTATCTTTGTCACTAACTGGCTCACAGATGCGGGAATGGATAAGATTTTTCGATGGAATTTCTCTAAAACTTGATTGTAAGCCAACAATTTGGTGTGACAACCAACAAACTGTCGGTATTGCCATCAAATCTGAAGATAAACTTCAAACTAAAGTCAAGCATGTCGATATACACCAACTTTGGATCCGTCAAGAAGTTGAAGCATCTCGACTGAATATCATATGGGTTCCAACAGAAAAAATGCCTGCTGATGGTCTCACAAAAATCCTCCCCAAACAGAAATTTAAAGAATTTTTAAGCCAGCTCGGGTTGGTTGATATCAGCAGTCGCATTAAAAAAATGAGAGCCATTCGCATGAATGATGTCAATGTTTCATTTCCAAACCGATGATCTGACAGCCATTACTATTTCTTGAATCTCGAAAGGCAATTATCAAAGATACTGGCTGGGGGGTGTGTTACGGTTTGTTCTACTATATGTTTCTTTAAGGCGTTGATGGTACTGCAGGGAATAGACCTGGGATGTGCGGCGTTAGTGTCTTGGCATGTAGATATTTTACTTTAGGAGCTACACGTAGAAGAGAGGTAACAGAATAGACAATCAGACGATTATTACCGCGAACCATTAATGCTATTAAGTCCATTACAAGTTATCTAATAACATGAAGGTCAACCTGATATGCCTATAGCGCATATTATTCAAAAGAACGATGTATCATACATCTTACCTCTGAAAGGTAGATGGGAAAGTGAAACCAAGCAAATAGCAGTACCCGGAGTTGCGAGAGTGCCCAAGACAAATAATACTCAGCGATGGCACCAAAGGCTGGGACATGTTGGACAAAAGATTCTCAAGAAAACCTTACAGTGTTCTATAGGTCTAGAGAATCTAGATACTTCAGATCTTAGTGTGTGTGAGACATGCCATCTGAGCAAAGCACAACGCTTTGTCTCCTGCCAACCAAGACTTATACCTAATGATCCACTAGATGAGATTTTCTTAGACACAGTAGACCCAATAGCTCCGTCACTTCTCGGTCACCAATATGCTGTTATCATAACTGATGCCAAAACCCGTATGAGATGGGCACTAGCAATCCATACAAAAGATCAAATTGCAACAATGCTTATCCAATGGATAAATACAATGCATCACCAGTATGGCAAGCGTATCTGTATTATATTTAGAGATGGCGGAACAGAGTTTACGAGGACCAGAGCTTACTGTGAATAAAATGGTATACAGACCGACACCTCTGCACCTGACACACCAGAACGAAATGGGCTATCTGAAGCGGCAAACAAGGTGATTTTAAGAGTAGCACAATCAATTGTTGAAAGAGATAGAGTATCACTTAAAGCAGAGCGAAGAAGAGTGAATTAATTATTTGTTTATATGTAAAAAGATGTTAATAAAGACAATAAAAAACGACGTGATGATATATATTAGTAAAAATCAGTAAGTGATTGTAGGCGATCATTTACGCTGTATTCCCTTGTCATAGAAGTAGACCCACACTAGTACCTGTTCGTGCAAATCTTACAGGGGAGATGGGACTAGAGTGTAAATAGTGGATGTAGGAATTGCATTGGGAACCCTTACGTAATGAAGGTATTATTTCTTGTGCCAGGCTTACACCCTCCATCTAGTGGACATGACATGTATGGAGGACATCTAGAATACAAGTTCCTCCATTTTCCAGCAAAGCCCATCCGGTGCCTGACTTTTCCTGCTACGTGCCTCACGCTTGTTACATCAGGTCGAATAGGTAGGAACGCATTCACCATGATCCTAAGACCATGCATTGAGGGAAAACCTTCGTGGGAAAACCTCAATGATTCCTCCTGTACTCTTTCACGACGAGCAGCCGTAGTCCCCCCTTAAACAGGCCGTGTAGGAATCCAACCTACCACTTCTAGAAAGCACATCCAGCACCCGACCAACTGTGCCAACGGCCTGTTGAAAATCACATATCATTCTTCCCACATTCTCCCCTGCATTGCGCTCAACCCCCATTTGAGAGGGCTGAAATTCCGAAATCGAGAGCTCAAAACCGAGGCATCGGTGCCCCAGCTTTTGTCGTACATTGATCGTTGTCTGTGTGAGGCGTCTTCGTTCGCGCTGTCTTTGGAATGTGTCGAAAAGTTGAGAGTGTTGATGTCGCGGTCGAGGTGCCTGTCTAAAATGAGGCCGAGCAAGTGCCCAGTCCTGCACGCAATGTTAGTAAGGTTGAAAGCGAAAGGAATTTTACCTTTGATTTTGGGAGGTTGTTGGTGGGTCGTAAAGTCCTCCCAGTCAAACTCAATCGGGAAGTTGTTAGAAGACTGAATAGAAGAGACCCAAACTTTTGATCTATCGTGCCGTGAACGGAACCTAGCCCATGTGTCAACCGAAATCGACTGGGCCACGCTCAGCAAGCTGCCGTTGCTTTTTACGTAATGAAGGTAATCGTTACTAATAGGATTATACTTCATTTTCCAACATCAATGCTCATTGATGCTAAAATGCCGGCTAAATATTGGCCCTGGGCAGTCCAACATGCATGTTTTATTACGAATAGACTCTTTTGTCTCCGTACCAAGCAGGTTCCACTAATAGACTTTCTCAAGAGCCTCAAACAGCCATGCCAAGAAAAAATTGACTTTAGTAACTTGCCACAATTTGGATGCCGGGCATATAAGCTGGCTGACCCCAAACCAAGCAAATTTGAGCCGAGAGCATGTAAAGGCTGGTTCATTGGATTCCAAGTTAATACAGATAAGAATTTCATTATTCACCACCCACATTGGACACCGATTAATGGGCAGAAATGGAAAATTAGCTTCACACCTCATGCAACATTCAATGAGGATGTAATGTATGGTGATGAATGCGAAAGATCTGACCATCAACAAACTATTGATTATTGGGCAGGGGATAATTCTATCTTTGCTGAATCGACAATGTCAATACATTAATCACCCTCATGGGCACCGTCAGAAGAAATTACCCAACAAGAATTTCAGGGGGAGTACTGCTCACAGAGCTCAAGCCAGCCAAACTCAATAATTCCTGACGCTAATGATTCCCAGCTTGATTCATCAATAGTTCCTCGTGATGAAATTCAATCCAATCATCAGTCATCTAGATCCCATACACAAGATGAGGCAGTAACAAGCTCTCCTATGGAATGGCAGCGTGAATTGAACCAAGAATCCACGCAAGGACCTGTACAACAACGGGATTGTCAGGTAATCGGCCCAGTAGAAACGTCACAAGCAGCTCAACATCAGACTATTTTTAGAAATCATCAAGATATGCAGGGGGTACAAGAACAAACAGGAGACCAACAGCAAATCAGTCCGCCAAATACACAGCAAATTACTCAAAATTTGTCTGATCAAGAAGTTCACGGTCCTCTGACAACATATGAACGACCAGGATCTCCGGTTGGATTAAGTGATGTAATGGACTATGAACCAGATGATGAGTGGACTGAATATGATAAAATTATGACTGGATGGGATCCAGTTCCACCAATTGCTGGACAAAAGCGGCCACATTCACCAGAAGCTGAGACTACACAAACAAGAAGTGGTAGAAATGTTAAAAAGTTAAATTACTATTGTCTGCACCATGGTCTAGCAGTACAGCCTTATACTGATCCCAAAACATGGGAGGAGGCAATGACAAGTGGTGAGTCGCGACAGTGGAGGCAGGCAGCGCAACAGGAAATCAACTCCCTAAAGGAAACTGGAGCTATCCAGATCATTAAAAGATCACATCTACCAAAAGGTCGCAGCCCAATGAAGTGCAAATGGGTTTTCAAGAAAAAGTTCCTCGCGGACGGAAGTATTGACAAATACAAGGCACGCTGTACAGCAAAAGGATTCACACAAAGACCAGGAATTGATTATCAAGAAACATTTGCCCCCACACCTAGACCTGGAACTGGAAGGATCATGTTAGTTGTAGCACATCAGCTTAACTGGCACAGATGTCAAGGTGATGTTCCAACAGCGTTTCTCAACCCTGATCTCAATATAGATCTATTCATGGAGATGCCGAAGGGTTTCGAAAGAGATGGTCATATCATACTCTTGCACAAAGGTCTGTATGGTCTAAAGCAAGCTGCAGCGCTATGGTACGATGACGTCAAGGCTACCCTGGCATCACTGGGACTATTCCCAACAATTTCTGATGTTTGTTTGTATGCCAACCAAAGCAGGGATCTTTTTGTTGTGGTGCATGTCGATGATTTTCAGATATTAGGACCGGACATTGATAAAATAAATGATCTCATGCATGCACTGTACAAAAAGTACAAGCTTAAACCTGTCGAAACTGTTGAAAGGTTAAGGATTGTGAGAGCGGAATGCTGGAGCGATGGAGGAGAGTGAAGAGTTATCACCGAACAAAGAAGCAGGTGAATAGAGATTTATGGAATAAATCTTGGTAGGTTGACACGAAGCAGGTATGAATATGACCTTCAGAGATATTCAGTAAACGTAATGAACTTTAATTAGAAAAACTACAGTATGGAATCTTACCTTCAGAGATATTCAGTAAACGTAATGAACTGAAGATTTCTGAAGGATAAGGCCACTAGATATATACAGGAATTAGCCCTAGTGGGACGAATGCAGAAAATAACTAGGATATGCGCCCTAATTCCACTATGGCAACATTATCAAGGTGTGGGTGTGTCTTTACTACCAGTAGGCCCCCAAGCTAACTAAGTGTAAGACAGACCTTGCATGTTCGTCAACAGATTGAAATGAAAACGAGACAGTGCATGGCCAGGGTTACAGGTGCAGGACTGTTAATAATTACAACAGAAACAAACCTATTTCTAGGAATAAACATAGATTACCCAGACAAAGACACGCTCAAACTAACACAGGGGCAATATGCCCGGACGCTCTTGAATAGACACGGGCTCTCTGATTGTAAACCCGCCAACAGAACTCTGGAGCAATTATTAGAGCCAAATGCCTCGCAATGCACACTCCAGACTAGAACTGAGTACAATTCAATTGTTGGGGGTCTTCAATATCTTTCAAATAACACCCGACCAGATATTGCCTTTGCAGTAAATCACCTTGCGCGTTTCTTGATAAATCCCTGCATGGAACACCTACAAGCAGCGCGTCGTGTGCTCCGATATATCGCAAAAGATCCCGATCAAGGTATTACTTTCACGAGGTCAAAGGAAAAACCAGTATTGGAAGCATATTCAGACGCAGACTTTGCCGCAGATCCATCCACCAGTCGCTCAACGTCCGGCACACTTCTCAGATTAGGAGAGGGGCCAATAATGTGGAGATCACATCTACAGCGTGAAGTTGTACTATCATCAACTGAAGCAGAATTTCTGGCTGCAACAGAGACTTGCCGTGAACTAAACTGGGTCAAGTCATTGCTTTGGGAATTGGGAATTCAAGATCAAATCGAAGGCATTAAAGGCACCAGTCTCTACGTGGACAACCAGTCTGCCATATCACTAACCAAAAATCATGATAACCACAGACGTACAAAGCATGTTGCACTACGAAATTTCTACTGTCGCAATCAATTTCAGGATGGGTCCATTGTTGTTATTTACGTGCCAACAACCAATCAACTGGCTGATGCGTTAACCAAGCACAAGTCACTAGTAACAATAAAATAAGTCTCAGTGGCACTCTATTGTTGGCTCACTCTTTTAGGCCATACTAAGGTCCATAATAGTTATCACCAACAGGGGGAGTGTTATGGTGTGCCAAGGGATTTGTCAGGAGCTAGCTTAGTAAATTAGCCGACCCATGTACATAGAATGTATAGAACCCACACATTCAATTAGATAGAAAAAACCAAGTCTGCACACATTAGCTCTTTGCTCCCATCTCACATATTCGTTCTCCTTGTACATCGCCAGTCACCTTTATTTGTCTATCAAGATATCTTCCGCAAGCTCATAACTATAACACTAGGAGAGATTCACCACATGCATCGTTTCGCGCTGCGGGATCCCAAAGCGAGTGACGGGTATTGAAGTCTCCTGCTAAGATATCTGGATTCTGGTTAAGGGAAAACAGATTAGTAAGTCCTGCTCCTGCCTCCACAGAACCAATTGGAGCATTGTAGAGGTTGAAAATATTTACTGCACATTTATTCTTCCGTCGAATACAGACTTGAAGCAAATCTCGGGAGTGTATAGCTGGCTGGAAAGGAGATAGACCAACACCTTTGCGGGTGTAGGTCATGACTCGGGGTCTGTCTGTCCAGTTGAGAGTTGGGGTAAAAGTAGAAAAACTTGGGTGTGTTTTAGTAGCTTTGCGTGTAAAGTTGGAAAAAATCCATGGTTCCTGGATTAATACGATGTCTGCTCCTGCTTGATAGGCAAGTTCAAGAGCTGTGCCGTGAGCAGGCCCACGCTTTCCAATATTGACCTGCAGTACGCAGAGACCAGCAGATTCCTGCTCTCTGCGTGCACGTCCTCGGGTCATCATAATTGATCTTCCATGGTGATCAAGGGGGCAAATCTGGATCCAGATCCGATAATAGCAGCAGAAGGTGTAGGACTACCTTCGAGCGTGGCTCTAGCTTGCTGGGTTATCTCTACCTCGGTAGGAGGAAGTGGGGGAGGATTGAGAGCGACCTAGGCCCTGTGACCCTCTTGTCGGATAGCACGGAGCCTATTTTTGTCTGGTCGTATAAAGACACCATTCGCGCGGAGTGGACGGGCTGGGCAGCCGGGTGATGATGCCTGGTGAGGCCCAGCACAGTTTAGACACTTGACTGGGGTAACACATGGCCCGTTATGAGGATCTGCAGCGCAGATGCCGCAGCGAGCGTGCCTGGTGCATGCATTAACGTTATGATAGCCATGGCATCTAGGACATACCTGAAGCTGAGGTCTGTTGTGGAGAGGCTTTAGACTTGTGACTCTAGCAAATAGACGGAGGTGTGTTGGAAGCTTCGAGGTGGCGGAGGCCGAAACTACAAGACGGAGAGTCCCATCCCCTTCGGGAGATGCTAAAGATCGACGGGTCCAGATCATGGAATAAAGTTTTGTGGTATCAACGTTTGCAGACTTTAATTCTTGCCAAATTTCTTCATCTGAAAGTGACTCGCGAACCCCGGATGCGTTGTATCCATATTTTGGAACTGATCCGAGGAGATAGTTAAGCCTTTTTTCCTGTCGCTCTATCTGAGCATTTCCAGTAATTGGCTGTAGGGCTTGAGCGGCCTGTAGCAGCTCTGGAGCTTGGCTCGCCGAGGGGGCTACTAGTGCAATACCGGATGAAACATTCCGAATATCTTTGATGAGCTCTTTTCATGGATCATTGTGGCATAGCGTAATATGAAACGTCATGTGGACGGCTAGGCTAAAACACAAATAATAGTTCAATGCACTTTTAAAACCAGCAAGGAAGACTGATAAGAGTAGGCTAGTTTCATTAGGTGATGTGTAGCAGATTGTTTGGCATAGAGGCTGTGTGTTACGTGCTATTTGGTAATTTTATGTATATAAATACTTGGTGTGAAGAAGCATTATTCTTCACGCAACGTCTTCTTCAATTACCTTAACAATACATTTGTTTACCCATCTCTTCTTCGGGAAGACCATTTATCTCTTTCCAGCTCTTCATCAGCAAGACCCACGTGTAGCCTCTATCGCTACTATCTACCTATTTGTCTCTTCCTAGAGAAGACCAGTCATCCCTTCGACCCACTCATCACCTTCATCTACCACCTAGATCTCCGTTAGACCACATACGCACCCTGTGGAACACTGTCCTAACCTCGCCCTTGAGAGCTCTGGTCGGTCCAATAGCCCTCGGAGCCTAGAGCGGACCAGAAGTGTGTCCTGGAGACGTAGAGGGTGGTCGGTAGGGAGACGAACAATCACTCTAGTGTCGATCTTCGGTGTTTTCGCTCGTTTCTTGCCCTTCTTTGGGTGGATTTTTGGTGCGAAACCAGTATCTTGGGCCGGCGCTGGTGGGCCAGATTTTGTTACATTGGCGTACGTTAGCTTTGTGGCGGTTTTAGCTGGTGCTTGGCGGGCTGGTACAGTCATCTGGTGCGAGTAAGTTTGTGGTTGTTGATTCATGGGTCCATTTTCGAAGACCGGAAGACCCGCTATAACCCGAGCGGCGCTACGCGTAACAATAGCTCTGAGGTCTGCTGCGATTGCAGGCGGTAGACTACGGAGATATTCGGATCTAGCATTTTGCCAGGCTAGAAGCGCCCTTGCGAATTCATTTGTCACTGCTGCTGATGGGGAGGTCACAGCACGAACGTATGGGCTTACATTCTCCCTACTATGGGTGGAAGTTCTGTACTCGTGAGAAGGAGATGCGTGCATCGAGTGAGCAAGCCCTAGTCTTGCTTGGTTTATCTTTGGATTCTTTGAGGGGGCACCAATTCTATCTATTGATGCCTGGATTTGAGAAGGTGAGTTGTGGTCCTGGTCGGACTTCTCGCTTTCGTCGTTGGAGTACGCGGGCATATACTCATCTGCTGAGTCAGTAATCATCTCATCTACTTGATAGATCAGTACGTCTTCCTGGAGAGTCGCTATATTTGATTCTTCACGGATAGTCTGGAGGAGGGAGCGTGTTTTTATGCGTTTGGACACGCAAGTTGCTGCACATGTGGGTGACGGCCGCAGCGATGAGCCGGGTTTATTCCGCCTCCCGGGCGGCATTTATGCTATGGGTTTCTATGAGGATATGGGTGTAGATGTGAAGCGCGGTGGCACTGAGGTGATACTTACTCATTTAGTATGCCTTGCCTGACCAAATGCGCCAAATATGTCATCTGAGTTGTCCATGCCCAAGGCACCTTGACGGCACACTTTTTGAAATTGGCGCTACTTAGCAATGAAGAGTTGCATTAATATGGCACGTAATAAGGTTTGAGTTTTACTAGCCACATCCATGCTGGCTCATACATTGACTAGCCTCACAATTATCTAGCATAAACTTGTGAATTGTGTTCTTTGCTTGGCTGTAGTAATTAGTTTAAATAGCGCTCTGATACTGTCACAGGCTCATACCTGGTTATCATCAGGCTGTTGCCTAATAAATAAGGCTTGAACTCTTCCAACCATCTTAAACATCATACATGTCATGAACCCCTCCACAACTCATTAGACCAAAGTATAGGCCTTGGCCCAGTTCATGCAAATATATTCTTAAATGACAAATTTAGATTGCAGACAGGACGACTCGAACACCAGTCGTGAGTCATCTAAGCCACATGCATCATAACTATTTTAATAACTTAAATTGCTAACATTAAAATGAAGCTGAATTAAAATAGACAGAGATGCTGGTGTTTGTCAGAGGACAGGTCATGGTCTATTTTTAGAATGGTATGAAATGAGGGAACAAGATCATAGTATTGTAAATAAATAGGAGCCTATCTGTCATGTCTCTGCTTGTTACTTTAAGATTTTCATTTGTATCTAGCTCTGAGTTCAGTTTGAATAAAACGCCACTTTAAGACCATCACAGATACTAAGTGGGTTTAATCAACAACAGTCCACTATAGTTTTCAGACTCTTCAATCTCCCAACTCGCTTCACTGGGCGATATTAAACAGAAGCATAACGGCTTAAGCTTCTCTACACAGCTTCCAATATAACAACACTCACTCTCCATGCGCTACCTGCGAGGGCTATCTTAGCTGAGCACAACAATAACTGCACACACCATCAGGGGATAACCGTGCACCAACTAAGTTAACCCTTTAGAGTCTGATCACTATTGCCTCCTGATGTCACGGAATGTGGTCATGATCTAATTGATCGAACAAAATATGCAAAGTTTTATTCTGATTTCTTAAAATAATGATAACACATGAATAACTACAATGCAGAATAAGAGCATCTTGAAATGAAAGATATTTTTACAGGGGTATGACTAAGCGGATCCTAAGGCCAGCATTATACATGGGCCGCCCACAGTGAACAGCAGTAGTTTGTGCACTAGATCCTGTAACATCACCTCCCTCCTCCCGGGCGTATTTGCAACTATCATTGAAGCGGTGATTTCTTTTTACCCCTGGAACCTGTGTAGCTAGCCGTCTTGGAGTCACCAACATTGTCTCCATTGCTGTATTGCTCAATTAAGTTTTTAAAAGCATCCGTAAGAATAAGATTTTCTCCGGGTTCCCAAGTTGTTTCTTTGTGACCTCTCCACTTAACGCAGACAATTTTTTTTCCTGGGAAAGATTGGGCTGTGAGAACTTTATCTACTCCATAGAGGGGATGTTTTCCGTCTATAAATGGCGGGGGTTGACCATCATTGGTGACTTGGGAAGAAAATGGATTGTCAGAATCCCGACAGAGTAGATCAACAAAAAATCTGGGATGGATATTACTTAGCACATCTAGTTCATAGACATCAGGGGCAATCTCCCGCGTTATTCTGTATTTGGTATTGATCCATGATAATTTCTTTTTGAGCTGTGGGGTGGAAACATTTCTTAAGTTTAGCCAGACTTTGTCCCCTACCTTTAACTTTTCAGCCGGTCTTCGTCCCCTATGAGAATTGTGCTCCATAACTGTCAGGGCTCTCTTGGGACTTGGTTACTTAACTTGGAAATGGTTGGTGGAAAATCTTGGATACTTGATAATAAAGACAATATATTAACAGAAGACTAGGTTCTTGATTCTTGGGTATCTAGGTAATAGTACAAGACTGAAAGCTGGAGTGCTTTCGACATGAAGATACCTCAGCTACTTATACTTCGACACTATCTACTACAGACTACAATAATCTAGTTCCAGCCCAATTCCTGTCGAACTCCTGAGAGTGACCTAGAATCTGATCGAAGCCCAGTGAACTGGTAAGAGTACAAAATACTATCCGGAAACATCTAGAAACTAATTGCTAGAATAGCTTAGAATGCCATCGAAGTAACTCAACACCATGAATCATCTCCACATCAGTCAGTCCGTGACAATAACTTGCTGGGCTGTTTTCATTGCAGATTTGGCAATTTCTTGACCGTCATATAGGCGATTTATGAAAGCGTTAGCCCTTGCTTTAGGGGTTTTACCTGAGCTAGATAAGGTTGACGGGCGTTGGATTGGTTCGAGATGGTAACCATGAGTCAAAAAAATAGGACTAAACCCGGTTTTTGAGCTAATCTTGTTATTGATGGCAACCATTGTTGATGGAATTAGCTTTGCCCAATCATCTTGGGAATAGGAGATATAAGCTCGAAGGTAAGTCAGTACTTCTTGGTTCATTCTCTCGGTTCCTCCATCTGTCTGAGGATGGAATGCTGTTGATAGATGCTGTTGAATACCAATACGTTGACAGAGTCTTTTCCAAAAGTGACTGACCCAGTTAGATCCGCGATCTGAAGTTAGGGAGTTTGGGAAGGCGTGGTAGCGCCAGTGGCTCATAACAAATTTGTCCGCACAAGCTTCGGCTTCCATTGTATCCATAGCTTCTAACGTAGCACTTCCTAGAAGTCTATTGTGTATAACCATGAGGAATCTCTCGTTTTTGTTAGTCGCAGGCAAGTCAGTCATGAAATCTATAGCTAGCTCGCTGTGAAATCGCTCTGGTATGGTAAGTGGCCGGAATAAACCACGAGATGATTGTCGCCAAGCTTTTGACCTACCACATACATGACAGTTGTTGAAATTGGTGCTATATGGTAATGAAGGGTATCATTAACATGGAACGTAGAAAGGTATAAGTTCTCTAGCCAGGTTCATGATGACTCATACATTGACCAGCCTCCCAATTATCCACAATAAGCCAGTAATTGTGTCCCTCGCTTAGTTGTAATAATTAGTTTAAGTAGCACTCTGATACTAAGTGGGTTTAATCAACAACTCTCCACTATAGTTTTCAGACTCTTCAATCTCCCAACTCGCTTCACTAGGTGATATTAAACAGAAGCCTAACATCTTAAGCTTCTCTACACAACTTCCATTATAACAACAGTTTCTTACAAACCCCCGAACGTCTTTGTACTGTTGAAGCCAAAAAAAACTTCATGAAAGTATTGAAAGAGTTATTTCTCTACCCAGATGGCCAGTCATCTGAGCATTGTGTACTTTTTGAATGAAGGTGGTACGTATAGGTTCCCAGTTTGGAACCCACAGGGCGCCTCTGTAGACTAGAGCATTCTTGTTGTCGAAAGCACAGTCCGTAACCTGCATTGAAGGTCCAACAGAATGTGGTAACGATCAGTCTCCTCTTTTAAGACTTGCATAAACATCACGAAAAGATGGATCTTTTCCTACTGCTTGATTCCAGAATTTTTGAATTTCTGGCTCTTCAAACAATTGAATTCCTTTTGGTGGACCGTCTAGCGGGTGAGAGATGCTTGCTGGCTGTTGTTGTGATCAGGCCCACTTATAGATCACATAACTTGAAATGGCTAGTATTAGGCAAGTATAACCGACAGGACAAGCAATCCTTTGTCAATGATACGTCATTAACATACAGCAAATGACAACACCAGTATCTCAGCCATACATGATGATATGATCATATGACGCAGGTATATCGAATGATATAATTGTTGAATGGCTGAATGGTTGGGAGTTATTGCTATTGAGGGTATAGTTTGTGTACCATTTTTGTGTATAAATACTTGCTGCTAGAACTCTGTACATGGTGAACCTTTTCTACTCCTATCTTCAATAGTCATCAATATAGCAGATCTACAATACATATCCTTCTTCTTCACGTTAGACTTAAAGCGCTATCCTATATCCACCCAAGTTGACTGTTACATTCATTGCGACCATTCTTAGACTTCTCATAACCTCGTTAGTACAACAGCTGTTTGTCGGTTTCAAGTAGATGTTCATTTGTAGCTGCCTCCGAAGGTCTGGCTTGTTGCCTTGTAACTACTGCTGAGAGACTTAGAGATGACAATAATTCATTATTTTCTGGATCAGACAATAAACAACTATTTTTCAAAAGTTGAAACTCCTTTTTTCGGAAAATTTCATCATTTGTATCTTTTGGCTTGAACTCAGCTTTTCTAGAAAGAATATCAGGTTTCGCCGAATCAGAGCCAGGTCTAAATTTTATGTTAAAGTAATAGCTTGCAAGCTCTTTGGCCCATCGGACTTGGTGTTCTGAAAGTTGGCGTGTTGTCATAAAATGCTGTAGGTTGCGATGATCAGATAGGACGATAAAAGGCTTATCGACACTTCTGAGTTCCCCCCTAAAGTGTCTCATGGTAGCACTTACGGATAACATTTCTTTGTCATGGATTTCGTAGTTAGCCTCAGCTGGCAGTAACTTCCTAGAGAAGAAGCCTACTGGTCGAAGCCGACCTTTCTCGTCTACTTGTGACAGAACTCCTCCAACGGCATACCCCGATGAGTCTGCTTCCAAAACTGTGTCCGCTTCGGTATCAAACATTGAAAGCACTGGTGCACTTATCAGGAGCTGTTTTAATTGTTCGAATGCATCCTTCTGGGGCTTATTCCATTGCCAAAGTATACCTCGCTTGGTAAGATAATTAAGCGGCTCACATACGTAGGAGAAACGAGGAATGAATTCTTGGTAGAAATTTGAAAATCCAAGAAAAGATCGTACTTCTGATACGTTATTTGGCTCTTCCCATTCATAAATTGCTTGAACTTTGTCAGGGTCTACTTTGACACCAACTCCAGCTTCAATGATAAACCCTAAGTATTTTATCTTTGTCACACCAAAAGCGCGTTTGTCTAGATCAAGCCGCAAGCCTGCTGACTTCAGTGAATTCACAACTTTAGAAACTTTTTGGAGGTGATCTTCTAAGTCTCCATCTGAATAGACTATAACATCATCAACATACGCTGAGCAGAAAACATCAAGGAACTCCTGTAGGGTGCTGTTAATAAAACGCTGAAATGTTGCTGGTGCTCCACATAATCCAAAGGGGCAAACTAGCCATTCAAATAGACCTTGGCGTGAGCGAAAAGCCGTTTTCCACTCATCTCCTTCTTTGATCCGTAGACGGTGAAAGGCAGTGCGAACGTCCACTTTGGTAAACCAGCGGGCTTTAGCCAATTGTCGTAGGGTTTATCTTATTAGCGGGAGTGGGTAACGATCTTTTTTTGTAATTGCGTTAAGTCCACAATAGTCGACACAAAACCTTAAGCCACCTCCTGGTTTCCTTGCAAAAAGCAAGGATGAGCTGGCTGGTGAGGAACTTGCTTGTATCCAACCTTTGTCAAGGAGATCAGCGAGAGTTTTCTGGAGGACTAACAACTCTTCTTTTGACATTTCATAGAGAGGCCCATAGGGTGGTCTCTTTTCATTGTCGCTTTCATCCTTCTCCAACTTTATTTCCATTTCATGACTGGCTCGGTGGGGAGGTAGCTCACTGGACTCGTCCTCTAAAAACAATTCTTCGAATCCAATTAGCTGCTCGGGGAGTTGCTTACCAATTGATTCGATAGTGGGCTTTTCTCGTTTATTATTTAGCTTCTGTAATGCTTTGTTGATGTCTGAAATTGATACTGATGCTAACGTGAGATCTTGTGTACCGTTTTGAGCTTTCTTCGTAAAAGCAGAAAATGCGAGTGCGGACAAGAGCTTCCATTCCCGGATATATTTGGTCTTATTTCTGACATAATTGCTTTTCATCCAGCCTTTTTCTAGTATTTTAAGTTTTTGATCCCCTTTATTCAGATAGAGGGTATGACTTTTAGCTTCATACAAGACATTATTTCTCTCAGCCCATCCTTTACCAACTATCAAGTCGTAATGTAGGTCTTTAATGACCTATCCCCACAACCTTTCTCGTCGGCCATGTATATCAAGGGTAAAATAGGTTATCTGATTAATTTTATGAGAGGGATTATCATTTTTTGCAAGCTGAAGATTTCTCTGCTCTACTGAAATGCGTGGAAGTTTATGTTTCTGAACAATGTTTTCGCTGAAAGCAGCGTGCGGGAGACAGCTGGAGTCAAAAATAGCTAGAAGAAAGAATTGATCATTTATAAATGTTTCTACTAAAAATGGCTTGCTATCCATCCTCTTTTTTGCACCGAGAATTTCCCTAAACGACGGCTCCTTCTTCAGATCTACACCAAAAGAATCAAAAACTACGGGCCTCTGGGCACGACTTTGCTCAGAGGCTACTAGTTTTCCGAATCCGAAAAGCATCCCCTTTTTGAAGGCTCTTAACCCATTGAATTTACCCCAGCCTGCCGAGAGGAGCTATAGCCTCTAGGTGTTGGATTTTCCCGAAAGTTTTGATAATGGCAATCTCCCCATCGGTGGGATGGAGAATTTCCGCACCTTTTGCAATGGTTATTATCGATACGGTTGTTCCTTTCGACTTGGGAAATTTCGGGAGGGTATGGGCAGACATCATTCCTCCTACCATTTATATTTGTCGAATTTGAGTTGGTCCCTTTCAGCACTGATAATATTGCTTGGGTCTAGGCCTCAATATAGCTTTGGAACGTGTTGATATCAGCCATCTGTACATTGCCTTCTTGATCAAGTCGTGCCTTAGGCTGAATTATTCTACTAGAAGAATTGGTTGTCGGAAAATTCGGTTGATTGGTGTCCATAGAGGGCTGGAATGTTTGTGTCACATTATGGCTTAAAAAGAATTCTTGATCAGAGCCACGGATTTCATGGAAGCTAGGAATTGATTCTAGCTGTTTTGCGAGGCTTTGAACCTCCCTTACAAAGCTCTCGTAATCAATTTCCGAAATCCCTTGGCGGTATGCTATTCCTTGTCGAAGGTGCAAAGCCAGCGCACACTTCATGGCATTTACTTTCGAGGCACCGGTTGGAGTAAGGTGATCTGCCTCAGAGCAGAGCTACTCGAAAATAGATCTGAATTTGGCAAAAGTTTGCCGTGGTCCTTGGCGAAGAGCATTGATTTTCGTCTGAGCTCTAGTTGTTGTGTCCCTATCGATAAATAAGTCCTCGATGTGGGATATAAATTCGGCTCTATTCCATTTGTCTGCCCTTTTCTGAGCTCTCATCCATGGTGCTACCCGACGTTGAGCTTCAGCGGGAAGAGATTGGGAGAAAATCGAATAACAAAATGATCTGTCGTTTGAATACTCTTCTGCGGCTCCTTCAAGGCATATGAGGAAGGCAGGAAAGTCTGAGGGATTTCCCGACCATTTTGGCCATTGGATGATGGGCATAAAGAGGTCTGGGTTTTGACTGTTAGTAATGGTACTCGACATTTTAGAACTCAAACAATGTGTTGATAATACTGGGGCCAACTGGGGTGCTGGCTGAGGTGCAGCGAGCTGAAATTCCTGTAGAGCTGAGACAAGGTCTTCAAGGCTCATGAATTGAGTTCGGGAAAGAAATAAATTATCCTGAGATTGTGAACGGTGCTGCGAGATGTCGCAGGCGTGGCTATTTGAGGATATGAAAGAGTTAGGAAATCAGAATATGTCACGGAATGTGGTCGTGATCTAATCAATCGTACAAAATATGCAAAGTTTTATTCTGATTTCTTAAAATAATGATAACACATGAATAACTACAATGCAGAATAAGAGCATCTTGAAATGAAAGATATTTTTACAGGGGTATGACTAAGCGGATCCTAAGGCCAGCATTATACATGGGCCGCCCACAGTGAACGGCAGGAGTTTGTGCACTAGATCCTGCAACACCTGATTGCTACACACTGACATCAATGTGTTCAATACAAAAATGACACCATTGTAGTTACTATAGGAATCATAGACAATAACTTGTGGAGGAACAAGGGTTGGAACTCCTGTATATAGATAAGGCCTTCTTACTCTTAGTATGTATCATTAACATCCACATCTACAATTCACTGCCATTCAATAATCCTACTCTGTCCAAGTGATCTATTGAATTCTCCCATACTGTCTACGGGTAACATTTCACCTACTCTTGTAAACTAAGCTAGACAGGTCACATGACCTTCCTAGCAGTACATAGATTTCATCTGTGGCTGTAGTGCTCTTTAGTCAAAAATCTACAACGCAATACTGTGTCCCACGTATCTTTCTTAAGACATACTGTGACACTCTTAAAGTGGCGTTTTATTCAAACTGAACTCAGAGCTAGATACAAATGAAAATCTTAAAGTAACAAGCAGAGACATGACAGATAGGCTCCTATTTATTTACAATACTATGATCTTGTTCCCTCATTTCATACCATTCTAAAAATAGACCATGACCTGTCCTCTGACAAACACCAGCATCTCTGTCTATTTTAATTCAGCTTCATTTTAATGTTAGCAATTTAAGTTATTAAAATAGTTATGATGCATGTGGCTTAGATGACTCACGACTGGTGGTCGAGTTGTCCTGTCTGCAATCTAAATTTGTCATTTAAGAATATATTTGCATGAACTGGGCCAAGGCCTATACTTTGGTCTAATGAGTTGTGGAGGGGTTCATGACATGTATGATGTTTAAGATGGTTGGAAGAGTTCAAGCCTTATTTATTAGGCAACAGCCTGATGATAACCAGGCATGAGCCTGTGACACACACTTATCAGTTCTCTATTCAAGAGGTGACGTCTCCATATCCATCGCCCTCAGCTTTTCAATAATAAGATCTTTAAAAAGACTTGGCTTGACAACATGACAAGTACAGCATGCGTGTGGTCAAGACGTCGAGAATCCTACACCTTGCAAAGGAAGCTCGCCAAATCTAAGCGCGGAACAAGTTGATGAACTTGTTTCTTTCGTCCGGTAATCTCCTGAAAATCTTCAGATGTTCTATTTGGAACTTGGGATGTGACCCTTCAGCCACTGAAGATGCCATGAGTATGTACTTTCTAATGCCCTCTGTCAGGCGTAGGTTCACTAGGGGCAAGACTCGAGGCGTAGGAGAGGGTGTAGCGTACGATGTACTGAGGAAGGATGCCTCGTGGGAAAGCCGGGAGTCGTTCTAGGTCAAGTGGCCAGAGGTGACGGTAGGTCACTATGGGTGGCAGAGGACGGGAGTGAGATGTAATTAAAATTATGTAACTATTCCTAAAGACAGAAAACAAAGCGTGGAGATCTCCGTCTCGGAAATGAAAACTACATAATTGTCCTCGCTAGATAAGAAAGCCTAGTGGGACTAAACATGGAACCCATAAACCCTGCCTAAGGCATTTCTCCAGAATGCTTACACCCTCAAAAATAAAGGTTACAGCTGATGTATAGAATTTTATATATGTCCCTACTGAGTCTATGACTATGAAGGACAGCTGATGTATTTCTCGGTTGAAAACTCCGTCAAGTGTGGTTAACAAGTCGAAAAGATTGGAGTTCGCCCAATCGCATTTTGGATGGAGCGAGGAGCAATAGAATCGAATGCTATGGACTGATGAATCCTGCGCATCGAGTTATTCTTAAATCAAACCTCGTATCGCAAGAAAAGTACGAATGAATTCAATCAAAATCTTCCACGTTCAAATATCAGATCTCAGCCTGATTATAAGTTTGAAGAGACTTGTATCGGGCTCATCAGGCTCATGGGAACAGCTGGATGTATCAAACTATGGATAGTTTGGAAGCGATCAAAGTCAGATTTAGAGTTAAGGTGTTAGGTTTACAAAGCTTGGAGTTACTTGTTTCGGACAAAGGTATTTCGCTTGGGCTATAGTAATAAGAACTCTATATCCTCTGACTAGAGATGTTTTGTTCTAAACTATGAGAAACTTAGTTCATTGAGACAAGTAGGGGACAGATCGAGTATTGCCATTTTCTGAACATACATAATCTAGATAGTAATAGACAGAAGAAGGGCAGCCAGGAATCAATAGACACTTTTTACATTTTACATTTATTCAATTGACTCGAAGAGTCTAACAGGCTGTTTTGGGGATCACATTATGGATCACAGAAATGCCCATTCCTAATATGGGAGAAGAATTGAGAATCAATAAGGGCCTCATCTTTTTGTGAAAGGATTTTGCTTCTTCTGAATAAATTTCACTCGGAAGATCCAGAAATTTTATACATGCACGAGAGTGCACCATTCCACAAAGCACACTCAACGATTGAAGCGCTGCGTGAGGTTGGCATAACGTCTATTAGATGGCCACTTTACTCTCTAGGCCTGAACCCGATAGAGTCATTGTGGAACATCTTAAGAACCTACATTCAGGTATGTAGTCCTGAGATAAATGGGGTCAGGCTTGTGCACTCTGCAACGTTAAGAATATTGCTAGAGGTCGCGTGGGACTCAATCACCTCCGAGGAGCTATCATCACCAGCCTGAAGCATACACGAAAGATGTGTAGCGGTGATGAAGGCAAATGGAGGGTATACAAAGTATTAGGATGGAGCAGACTACTAGAAAATATGTAGTACGCTCTCATTTTACTTGCGAGCGATACTGAGAGCTTCAATGTATACTTTTGCAATACAGTGCAATATTCTTGAAATAGATTTGTCTTTTTTTTGGCGAAAAATCATCATTTTTGCCACAAGGCCGTGCAGCCTGTCTCATCAATTTGACATCATGAATCTTATTTTCCATCTTTATTACCCAGTTCTCACCTTTTCGCTTTCCGTGTTCCAAGGTGGCAAGTGTGGGTGCTGGTGTGGGTAAATCCAGCGGTTTCGATGCGTCACAAAATACGACAATGGCCTCAACAAACAACGGCAGCGGAGCGCAGACAGCTCCAAAGGATGATACTTTGAAATTCTGGGGAAACCACTTAAATAGGTTGGATTAATAGTGATGGGAGAGATGGATGAGGAGAACTTACCCTCAATGGAGTACGTGAACGAGTCCGTGAAGGCCTTCAACACGCACAAAAGGAGCTGGACGGAAACGTCCTAGAAGAAGTCTCATATCGAGGATAGGATAATAGCACTAGAGGAAGTCGTCAAGAAAAGCCTCGCGAATCCTGCTTGCAAAGCTGCTCTAGCAGTGGTTTTGGGCGCCCCGCCCCCAAGGAACTACGCGTCAGTGGTGGCTCCTTAAATGACGGAAACAGCGGTGAGGATAAGAATCGATGAAGCAGAAAAATTGCAGCCCGAAGAGCTTCTTTCAAAGGCAAAAGATCACATTCAAGGTGCATACGCGATTCGTCAAATGCGGAGCAACGATACCGAGGTATTCGTTCAGTCGGCGTTCCAGAGAGATGCGGCGCTAAACATGCGACTACCAACAGAATTCTAAATTCTACGGCAAGATTTTCCAGTCGAGGACAACGGTGTCCCATTGCGGACACGAATTGAAGGATGCAGAGATACCGACCATTACGCCATAATCAGGAAGATACAGACGGCTACGAAGGCACGGATTCCAGGCTCAGTCATAAGTCCAATAAGGTTGTTACACAACGGGAAGGAACACCAGCGTTCAACGAAAAATGGCCACACACAAGGATCAATTGTGGTTAGCCTCCCATGAAAGGCAATGTAGACGGAGGTAGTTCGAAACGGCCTTGTAATTAACGCCATGCTCTTCACCGCGAAGGTGTGGTCAACACGGTCCCAGCCAAAGGAGTGTTTTAACTGCAGTCAGTGGGGATACACCCAGGCGTCGTGTGGAAAGGCAGGCAGGTGCAGTGAGTGCGCTGGCGCTGGTACTTACCAAACTCGGGACTGTCCGAGGAAAAGGGTTTCTCGTGCGAGCTGCGGCAAGGAACACCGTTCGTGGCAGAAAGCAGCGTATCGCACCTACCAGGTCTATAAGGGAAGTGTAGAAAAGGCTCGGATGGAGTTGTTGTCAAGAACGGCGGAAATTTGGCACGAAAAACCAACAATGGCACCAATGCGAATAGTCGGAACGACTGATGATCAGGGATTCACGTTGGTCACTAGTAAGAACGCTGAAGGACTCAGAAGCGGGCCAGGACGACCAAGCAAGGTATTCGAAGCCCCCGCGGCATCAACAATTGGGGCCAACTCTTCGAACACATCGACGACCAACGCCGAGTGATAAGGCACCTTGTCTTTTTAAAATTTTCATGACATTAGTCTGATTGAAGGGGGAGTTGAGATATTCTGGGGAAATTTTAAAAATTGTGATTGAATGGAACGTCCTTAGCATAAAGCCGGGTCAGTTCAGAGTAGTATGACATCGGGTTTTGTTTGTTGAATACTTTTTCCCTTACCAATGCGGCGTACAGTCTTCATGGTTCTGTATGTAGATAGGGCATAGGACGTTAAACCAAAAAATAGAACGAATGACTAGATTTGTATTTTTAGATAATATCAATTAAAATTTTATCATTTGTTTTTAATTTTTTTAATTTTTTTAATGTAGACCTTCATTCCTTCTAAAGTTGAATACCGTTCCCATTAATTTCGACTTTCATGGTATATTATTGGTTAGTACATTTGCTCGCATAACTAGTGGACGAACTAGATATGGGGCTACATGAAAACCGAACCAATCAGATCCATAGTTACAGGGACCTCAACTCAGTCATTTTCACCCATCTATATTCTCTACCCATGAGAGGCTGTAGTTAGGTGGAAGGGATCGAAGACTCGGCTTGGTGTCCCACTGAATGTTAAATAACAAGGCAAGCAAGTAGATCATTACTTTATCGATTGGAGGCAGGATCTTAGGCACATGCCCAGAAAGGAAGATAACTTGATCCTTCAAATCAAACTACGTTAAGCTCATCATAATTTAGGGTTAATAACTACAAGTATAAGTCGTGAATTGCATGATAGATTCTTAATTAACACATCCATGGGCTATATTTTGAGAGATAAAACTATTTTCCCCGATGGGTTTAAGATAGTCAGATAACGGCGAATGATTAATCCTTGAGTAAGAAATTATGAATTTTACTTTCGATCTAATAAGTGTACTTCATTTCCCTGCAGCTACACACCAGTAGATTTCCATCGTTTTGTTGGCTGGGGAGGGGAGGGGATATAATGACGGGATAACGGCTCCTTTTAGTGTGTACTCGAATGAAGACCTGTGGGGGTATTACTGCTGGAAAGAAGTTATGAAGGGGGCATAGGATGGAGTACACTACCCGAGGCATAGATACTCATGGCCTGAAGGCAGAAAGGACCTACATGTCATTACATAGTCATAGAATTTATAGGACAATAAACACAAACAAAAAAAAAGTGTACCTGGGCATAAAATAATTGCCTCGGACGCTTGATATTCTACTCTGAATTGTTTAAATTAATTTATTTGCAGTTTCTGCCTATTAGTCTACTCAACTAAGATGTAATTTCTTTCCAACTTCCGCAAATTTGAGAAAAGCGGCTCTAATCAAGAGGTTTCTACACAGATTCGCTCGTTGCCATTCGTTTTTTTATTGCCCTTTTGGCTATCCAGAATTTCTTACAGGTCTTCCGATAAAGATGTGGATTAATTTCAGCGTTACTCTTGCAATATCTTGGTTAAAACTTCAAGTCAAATGTGATGACATCCCATACTCGGATATGTACCTACCGGATGGAACCAATGGCTTCGTATGTGATTTAGAATTTCATTCTATCGATCATGTACGGGAAGTAGCCAAGAGAGGTGTCGAGGCATTTTTCTCAAAAACAATGTTTGGAAAATTTCCGACAACATTCGAAGATACACAACTATTTAATGTGAAATCAGACATCCTTCTCTCATGGCCTATTATGTCCAGTGGATTATTTTTTAAAAGTAATAAATTAATTCCTCTGTGGTCTATCTCTATATTTAATGACAGAAACTGAATCAAAGTCTAGGGACCCCAGGGAAATCTCGTCTTATCATTAACACTAGAGGTCAAATCATGGGCATAGTTATGATAACTTCCAAAAAACAACCTCATGAAATTATTTTGAATAAATGCACACCGGTACGCAGGTTTCTTGAAGAGAATAATGAAGAGCAAACCTTGTTAAATGAACGTTGGGGTCTAGCTAATCCTACGTTTGGATACAATTGTGGCATGAAGTTTTTTCCAAACCCCACTTTAGACAAAATCCCAGGACCAGATTCAATTAGGTATTATCAACAAAGACTAAGCGGAAAACACAAGCTCCCTAGCCTCCAAAAATACACCGGCGATGAATTCAGCGGGGTTGATCTTTACTGGTACCCTGTTCAACAAAGAATAACCGAAAAACCGAGCTCTGGTATTTGTATTCCTCATCATCGGCCTTTCCCCATTCTAACGACTCTTTGCTAGGTCCGCCTGGTAAATATCGTGCTGTTTTTGACATGAGCAATGGTGAATTTAAGGGAATCATCAATGTAAAAGAGAGAAATGAAAAATGCGTCACTGTATGGGATGTATCATCCATCTCATCGAACAATATTTATATCTCATCATCTAATTTAAACCTTGATAGATTTCGAGATAGTATTTGTCCCCATTCTTGCTTTGGACATAAGTTCAAGACAAAAATATTATGGCTCTATTTAGAGTTGGCCCTGAAGAATTGGATGTCTACTTTGAATGGAAGAAATTCTTATCTGCCCATTGAAAACCAGATATTAAAAGACTTCTTGCTATTGAGACCTGGAGAAACCAGTCAAGACTGTAAATATTCCTCATAAACTCTTCATAAAAGCTTATTTTGACTCAAATCTAGCGACGTATTACGTTTTCGCGATAGGTCATAACACAAACTTTGACGCTTTCACCCTTTATCTTGTTAAACCACGGAAAGAAAAATTGGGATCTTTTATACCATGTCTGAGACTTCCTAGCTATGATATTCAACGTTTACAGAAATATATCGGAAATAAACACAACCCTGAGGAAAGCCTTTCCCTAGACCGCTGATAGTCTGTTAATCTATGCCTGAGTTGGTATGTCAGGGAACGACTGGATCTAATTAAAGGCAGTCTAATGTCGATATATGTGAATGATGCCTATTTCTAGCTATTTAAGGAGATTAAGATGTTGTATCTATATTACCGGCCTGTCTTATTGTAATACTGCTGGGAATATAATACGGGGATAAGGCTGTTGTAGGGTTAAACTTAAATAGGACTAGCGTCACTAGAAGGTTTTATACCACTCTGTCCATAGATGTAGAAAAGATAGAAAAAGAAGAAACGAACAACCGAAAACCTCACCTGCTCACTTGAGTGACCTGTAATACCAACACTGATCAGTGATTAACTTTACAGTTAGTCACAGACGGCAAGGCATTAAACAGAAGAGATCTTGCTTAGAAAATAAGACTGCAAAAGCTCTTTTAAATTCCTAGTAAGGTGCTTAGGAATTCGATACTAGAAATAAGACTGCGAAAGCCTCTTCGACTAGTTTACGAATTCAAGGATTCAGTTATTGATGCAGTCTGCTATTAGTCGCCATTGCATACAGTATTCCTGAATCTGCGTCCATCACGCAGAACAATTTACGTTAACGCAAGGTGAAGAGGATTTGAGATTTATTTCTCCATCATCTTATCCAAGGACTGCCAGCCACGATTTACTCGCTAATTAGTCACCGGCAAGAACCATAAAAAAAAAAAAATGGCCGATAAAATCCCCATCAAGTTATGGCAGACTGACAACGAAAAATGGGGAAAGAAATTTGATGCAAAGGCTTTATCAAAAATGACGGAGGAGCAAGCCGAGATATACGTTAACACTCATGCTGAGTATGCAATGCGTTATTGGGAAACCTTCAACATCAAGGATTTTGAACTTTGGGAGAAATTTGGTGAGCGATTTGATGAATGGACAGAAGAAATATTCATGCATATGAACGATAATCTTCTCGAAAACTTCAGGGACTTTCTGCGCTCACGAGGAGTGTGGGTCAAGAAGCAGAGAGGGTTCTCTAGAGCGAAGGCTTTATGTAACCTTCTTCAGGAGGAAAAACCTACTGAATGGAGTAATGAGGAGATAAATTTGATGATGACAGCAGGGAATTTTAACTCGGCACGTAATCCAATGATTAAGCAGCCTCAATTTATACCTGATTCCAAGCCAAAGTCACCATCAACAATCCCCACCCCTGGAAACAAAATCTATGCAGACCAAGATAAGCAAATAGAATCCAGTCAATCCGTACCGAAGATTCCCATCAATCAGACAGTCACCAGAGCACTGATTGACCTTGGCAAATTTTATCATGACGAAGAAATTAAGTATGGTGGTGGTTACTACGACATTCTAGACGTCAAGTTAGAAATTTTCAAGGATAACTGTCGAAAGGTCTCATTAAGTGAAGAATTTTACCATGAGGCTTTCTCAACAATACTGAAGGGAGGTGCCAGACTGTTTTATTATAATGTTTTGCTTCGAGCAGGGCTTACCACAAACTTTAGTATAATGATTGCGCAATTCAAAGAACACTTTGAAACTCCCCAGTTCCAACAGGCATACTTAAAGGAGTGGCGGGAAATTACATTTCAGGGAATTCGAGAAAAGAACCTAGACAGGAGCGTTCAGGACTGCCTACGAATACTTTTTGACAAATTGCAATTGCTCCAACAGGCGTTGGGGGGAACATATGTCATGGACGAAACCATCAAACAACAGTAAATTATTGCATGTAAGGGAGTACGAGGAACCCAGCTCATGCACTTTAGTCCAGCGGCTACCTACGAAGGTGTATGCTCACAATTAAGAGCTGCGCTGAATACTGAACAACCGGAAAGTCCCGTCGCTCCAGAGTATTTGTATGATGAACAATATTACTTTGACTGTACATACAGGGGACAGAATAATGGCCGAAGAAATTTCCGAGGGCGTGGAGGAGGAAGCCGCGCACAAGGCATCCACAGTCAATATCGAAATGGAATGGGATCTAGTGAACGTGGGACAAATTATCGTGGTAATTTCAACAACGACGGCAGAAGAGGATATCATGAACGTAATTACAAGAAAGTTTGTTGGATTTGTGGAAAAGAAGGTTGTTTCTCCAGCAAACATTCAAATGATGAAAAACAATCAGGTTGGAATAGATATCGCAATCAGCAACATTTCTTCCAACAAGATAGCTATCCAAATTTGAGTGATTACGGCCATTTTCTCATCCATTATGAAGGCATGGATGGACTTCCAAGTTCAGATATGACAACGCCTGATGATTTGGGTCAATATTTGGCTGGATTTTCAATTGAAGACACCGAGGAAGGTAATCACGATAATTATCTCACTGAGATTGGCAACGTTGATGCGATCAAAACCGTCTTTTTGCTCAACAATCAATCCACACGCCATGCTTTGACAAAGCAAGATATTTTCCATGAGCCACGTAAAGAAAAAGATTTATTCCTCCTGTAGACCGATACAATTCTGGTATTTTTCAAGGTATTATACCAGACACAGGGGCTTCAGGAATCTCGACAGCGGGATCCCCCAACTTCTGGCGCTGCAGAAGCTCGATCCAACTATCAAGCTCGATATTTCAACCAAAGGCAAACATAATATCAAGTTTGGAAAAGGGTCTGCAGAGACGGTTGGTAGTGCTGTTGTTAAAACCCCCTTGGCCCAATTATCTTTCATGTCGTCGCTGCAAATACACCATTCCTGTTTTGTCTCAAGGATATGGATGACATGGGAGTAAAATATGACAATCTCGAAAATGTCTTAGTTCAGGGATCCAAGAAAGTGCCGGTGGTACGTAAATGGGGACATCCATTTATGATGACATATAACATGGAAGAAACTGCAGCTTTTTGTCATCTTACTGAAACAGAATTGCGTCAGCTTCATCGGAGATTTGGCCACCCTTCAGTTCGTAGACTGTCAGAATTCTAGAACGTGCAGGGCATGAAGTTGATAGTGTAATCATTAAGCGCCTCACTGAATTTTGCCATCAATGCCAAACCAACAGTAAATCTCCGGGACGATTCAAGTTCACGCTAAAGGATGAACACAATTTTAATTACGCGATTTACGTGGACATTATGTATCTAGAGGGGAAAGCAGTTCTTCAAGTTGTTGATTCAGCAACATCATTTCAAGCAGCGAGATTTCTCACAGATCAAACCGCCAATGGACTCTGGAACTGTCTCAGATATTGTTGGATTGATGTGTACCAAGGGCCACCTGACAACATTATTACGGATGCTGGAACAAATACTTCGTCGTCGCTAATTCGGCAGAATGCGGGACTTATGGGAACTGAAGTTAAAGTCGTACCTGTGGAAGCACATCACAGCATTGGTAAGGTCGAACGATACCACATACCATTGCGTAGAGCCTATCAAATTCTTCGCGATGAATTGAAAAATGACGTAATTAGCAAAGAAATGATATTACAAATGGCTGTCAAGGCTGTAAATGACTCTGCAGGCCCAAATGGATTAGTACCCACACTACTTGTCTTTGGAGCGTATCCAAGAATGACCTTTTTCGACCCTCCATCACCATCAATTGTTCAGAGGGCTGAAGCTGTTCGAAAAGCTATGAAAGAAGTTCGTAGGACAATTGCGGAGCGTCAGATTAAAGACGCCCTCGGCATGAGAAATGGTCCAAACACGCTCCCGATTTTGAAGCTACCTATTGGTTCTGAAGTATTGGTACATTGTGAGAAGAAAGGCGAAGGTTGGATGGGACCATACACTTTAATGTCAATGGAAGGTGAGACTTGTAGGATTATGATGCCAGGAGGACCGACCAACTTCCGATCAACTTCAGTCAAACCCTACAAACGCGAGCCTGCCGAGCATCCGCCTAATGATTATGATGTGAATCCTGACGATATCGTGCAAGATGTTGTAGATATACCTTACAATCCTCCGATGACAAATCCAACGCTACCAGCTCATCAGGGAAGGTCTCCAGAATCTAGTTAAGCTGACTATCTCAAAGCTCCTCGTAAAAGCGCTCGACTACAGAACAGGCTCCAGTACGTGAACCTAGTCGATTTCGAACAACTTGATGATGAACCTGACAACGGAAACTTCATTTCCCACAAAGAACAGGCAGATCTTGTACTTGCACAAAATTTACGTGAAGAAGGTAAGATTACGACGCCTGGTGAGCCATTCGAGGCCTCCGATAAATTAGAAATTGATGGCTTAAATGCAAGCGGAGTTTTTGAGTACGTACAGTATGAACCTGAAGGGGCTCATAAGGGAATTCGTCTTTTTAAGTCCAGACTAGTTCATGAAGTCAAGGGTAAAGCGACTAATATGCCTTATGAAAAGTCAAGACTCGTCATCCAAGCGTTCAATGATCATGGAAAATCGGCAATTTTAACACAGTCACCAACAATTCAACGATCGGCTCAACGTATTATCCAAGCACTTGCGCCATCTTTGATGCTTCTTCAAGATCAGGACATACATATTTGGCTTCGTGATATCTCCTAAGCATACACTCAGTCTACCAGCTGCCTTAATAGAATGATTATTGCAACTCTGCCTGCTGAGATTGCACTTCAATATCCGGAGAGAACAATTATGGTTGTTCGAAAACCGTTATATGGAATCCCTGAAGCGGGAACACATTGGTGGGCCACTTATAGTACTCATCACAAAAAGGAACTAGAAATTCAATCATCGACATACGATCTTTGTCTCTTTGTCTCCACTAACAAAGATGAATTTGGTGTTGTAGCAATGCAAACAGATGATACCCTAATTGTTTGTGGACCTAAGTTTGCAGCCAAGGAAGATGAAAGACTACGAAAAGCTGGATTTAAGGTAAAAGAAAAGGAAAAACTCATAGTTGGCAAAGCTATTGACTTCAATGGCTGTATTCTTAGCATAGCCAACAATAATGTCCTTATCCAACAAAAGAAACAAGGCGAAAAGCTATCACTTATCGATCTGAAGGATGAGAATTTGTCACAGGCTCATACCTGGTTATCATTAGGCTGCTGCCTAACAAATAAGGCTTGAACTCTTCCAACCATGCTAAACACCATACATGTCATGAACCCCTCCACGACTCAATAGACCCAAGTATAGGCCTTGGCTCAGTTCATGCAAATCTATTCTTAAATGACAAATTTAGATTGCAGACAGGACGACTCGAACACCAGTCGTGAGTCATCTAAGCCACATGCATCATAACTATTTTAATAACTTAAATTGCTAACATTAAAATGAAGCTGAATTAAAATAGACAGAGATGCTGGTGTTTGTCAGAGGACAGGTCATGGTCTATTTTTAGAATGGTATGAAATGAGGGAACAAGATCATAGTCTTGTAAATAAATAGGCGGCTTTCAGTCATGTCTCTTCTCGTTACTTTAAGATTTTCATTTGTATCTAGCTCTGAGTTCAGTTTGAATAAAACGCCACTTTAAGACCGTCACAGAATTACGCCCAAGTATACGTAGAACAACGTGCTCGCGGGGCATACATTGCCACGATTTGTCAACCAGAAGCAGCATTTGATCTGTCGGAAGCAGCTCAGCATAAACAACCTACCATTACTGAAGCCGCTATTCTCAACAAACGACTTGATTGGCAGATAAAGAATCAAAATCGAGGACTCGACTACATCCCAGTTGACCTTGCCACTGCAAAGATTTTCGTATTTGTTGATGGTTTGTTTGCCAATAATCAAGACTATAGTTCCCAGATTGGATATGTGATCATGATTTCTAATGAGGTATCAAGAGAAAACGAATTTGAGATCACCGGAAATATAATCCACTGGAGCTCTACTAAAAGTAAGCGTGTTACTCGCAGCGTATTATCTTCTGAATTGTACGGTATGGTTTCAGGCATGGATATGGCATATTCTATCAATAGTACAATCACTATGATTTTAAAACAACTCGAACTATCAGCCCTCCCAATAATTGTTTGTACCGACTCTTATTCTCTTTACGAATGTCTTGTGAAGCTCGGAACGACTAAGTAAAAGCGTCTGATGATTGATATAATGGCTTTGCGTCAATCTTATGAGCGACGAGAGATGCAGGAGATTCGTTGGATCAATTGAAATGATAATCCTGCAGATGCCATGACTAAATCAATTTGTAATACGGCTTTGAAGAAATTTATGGACTCAAACAAGCTGAATATTCGTGTAGAAGGATGGGTCAAACGTTAGAGAAGTAAGTGGCATGCAATATTAATGGTATTAAGAAGGGGCATAAGTTTTAACTACAATTATTTCTCATATTTAATTTTTAGGGGGAGTTATTCTTATAAAGAAAGGTTGCCAGTGCTGGGAATATAATACGGGGATAAGGCTGTTGTAGGGTTAAACTTAAATAGGACTAGCGTCACTAGAAGGTTTTATACCACTCTGTCCATAGATGTAGAAACGATAGAACAAGAAGAAACGAACAACCGAAAACCTCACCTGCTCACTCGAGTGACCTGTAATACCAACAAATACTGCTATTCAAAACCACGCGAGGAATATGCTAACAAGACGAGGACTCGAGTCCAGTCTTCAGAATATGAACACCATTGCGGCTGCTCTCCTAGCTAAGGAGAACGATGTCCCCGAAGTAGAAATGGTGGACGCAGAAGTCGATAGGTTGAAAACCCTAGCCGATTCAATTTGGGCATCCTCCAGCCCAGAAGACACGGAACAAGTCTTTCCAGCACTACCGCGACTGGTAGAAGTCAGACCCTCAAAAGGGGCCGAGATAATAACCAACAATGCATCAACTGCCCCAGAAATTGTCACCGAGGAAAGCAGTCCCGTCGACAACAACCGAGCCCGCATACGTTGCGGCTCGAAAAATTGCGGTTCCGTTAGCAAAGCAGACACCAATAAAAAATACAGCGAGGGAAACGGAAGTCCCGAACTGCGCAGAGGCAACAAATGCCTCAAGACCTCAGCCACCCCCGACCTCGATTCCAGGGACGGCTGGGTGCCACAATCACTCTTCGGGTGGTGCTCCCACCGGCACCACGCCAATTCACCCGCCGGAAATAGAGGCTTTACTCGAAGCCGAAAGAAAGCGGGCTGCAAACACCTCAGCCAGGCTCGAGATAGGGTCAACAGTGTTAAAAACATTGGAAAGTGTTATCCTGTCCATGAAAACGACAGATAAAAAAGAATACTTGGGCGCGATGAACGTGTGTCTGAGGGGCGCCCTCGCCAACTTCCTGCGCACTGGAACCACACCAGTGCCGACAAGTCTTCCCTCCCACCCCATCGGCAAGCAGGCCAGCAACAGCGGGCCCTCACCACCATCGACCGCCACGACAGCAAATCCTGCCATCGCGGTGCCTCAGGTCACCTCAACCTGGGCAACTGTAGCCCGGAAAGGGCTACCCAAACAGCCGACGCCAGTGATGATAAGTCGTGCCCCGAAAATGCCGACTCCGCCGACCAAGCAATCGGCCAAGATGTCCCCTTCATCCACGCCGGACAACCGACTGTTCCTCTGGCTAAATTCTAAACACCAGTGGCGATATCTTTCGCCAGCTGGCATCAGAGAAGCCGTGGCACAGCTCACTAACGCGACCCAAGCAGCAATTGAACACGTATACCGTGTCCCAACAGGTTTCGCGCTCCGAGCGAAGAACAAGGAATCCCGCCAGGTTCTATTGAACGCGGCAGAATCTTTCCTCCCCATCGGGGGAAGACTAGAGGAGGCCTCCGAACTTGTGGCGCTCCAGATCTCGACGGTCCCCGTTGACATCCACACTCTTCTTGGAAGGGTACAAGTGACAGAAGAGATGGTGATCGAGGAAATATCGAGAGTTACAAAGGCCATTCCAGTCAAGGTACGGCCCCACGGGAAGACCCGGCTGGACGCACCATACAAGTCATGGCTTGCCCATTTCAAGAAGGGAGCGGCACCAAGACCAGGGTCCCGCCTATTGGAGGACTCGGGGGTGGCAGTCCCACACAAACCGCGACAGACTGTGCAGCAATGCAAACGCTGCCTGCAGTTCCACGGGACACGTGGTTGCTCTCGTGCCCAAGCTTGCTGGAACTGCACCTCCACGATGCACTCGACAGACGAGTGCTATGCACACACCAAGTGCCGCAACTGCGGAGGACCGCACAGGTCCGACAGTCGAGTCTGTCTGGCATGCCCCACCAAGTCCGGGCCGGTAAGCAGAGAGAAACTGGCCAATATTCGCATCGCGAGCCAACGCGAGCTAGCGGCTGTTGTGAGGGCTAAAGCTGCTGTCCGTCGCGCTGAGGCAAAAGCTTAAGCGGCTGCTAGGCAAACGCAAGACTCACCAACAGCGGTGAAATCAAACAACAGTTTCGAAGTTCTGATGACCAACGTCGCCCCCGACGCCACGCCCACGGGAACGACTAATCCTGTTGAGTCTTCCTGAAGTGCCCCTCACGGGTCCCTTCTAGCCTCCCACCTACGATAAGTTTTATGCCGATCAACGTAGGTATGGGAGGCCAATCACACGACATCGCGCTTTCCCGAGCTTACGAGCTTGGCGTAGATGTGGTGCTAATACAAGAGCCTTTGTGGAACAAAGCCACAAAGGAAACGAAGTCACACCCTGGATATGACTGCCATACACTATATGGCGGCGTAAACGTTCGACCCAGGGCAGTGACTTACACACTAATAAACAGGAGAAACCTTTCGGCAACTCAAATCTTTCCCTGCAACCCCCCGACGGCGGACTACTGCTGGGTTGTGGTATACGGAGTAAAGTTTCTCAACGTGTACAAAGACCCAAACGACCCGACAGCAATTCAACCTCCCCTCAGCTGGGACCCACCACCCCGATCCGTCGCGGCTGGAGACTTCAACGCGGTGCACTGCGCGTGGCAACCAGAGGTCACCCGCCCACGCGGACAAGGAATCGAAATCGAGAGATGGGTGGAACGCCATAATCTCACTTGTCTGATTGTGGGCGAGCCAACGCATCGGGCCGGAAACACGCTGGATCTTGCTTGGACCAACGTCAACGGGGTCCAAGCATGGGTGGATCGCAGCGAGTGCGTAACCAGCGACCATCTTCCCATTCGAGGACAAGTTCCCACCGGATTCGGAAAAAGGTGCCAGGAGCCATCGCCGATCAGGGTAACGCGCGGCAACCTGCCGAGGTTCGCCCTTGCCGTCACGCAGTTCACTAACCCGCCACTAGTCTTGGACACGATTTGCCAGGTGGATGAATACGCCAACAATCTCTGTTCCGGCCTTACTAACGCTATCAAAGCAGCAGGAACACGAAGGAACAAAAGACGTGGCAAATGTGCACCTTGGTGGACTCCGGAATGCAAGCTGGCTCACACGAAATATCGTGCAGCAGTAACTCCGGAACAACGATGGGTGCATGCGAAGAATCTGCGTTCAACCCTCAGAGCGGCAAGGAAAGAGCACAAGACGCGTCAGGTCGAAGCGATCACAACACCGAATGACGTGTTCAAGCTGATACGCTCGGCCGAGCCAAGGTAGGCAAGCACGCCCCCTACACTCAACTACGAAGGAAAGGTGTACTCCGATCCGGCTGAGCGGGCAGAGATACCCCGAGATGCTCTTTTGGCACGGCACCAAGCGACGGACGACCTACCGCCACTCGATGCGCCGAGTACCAACCGAATCCCCTGGAACGACCATGTCTCGGACGAGGAGATTCGCATTTGCACGATAGGCTGTGCCAACACAGCGCCCGGAGCAGACGGGATCTCTGTAGAGCTTCTGCGAACCTGTTGGAAGACGATTGGACCATTTGTTGGCACTCTCTTCCGCGCCTGCATCAGACTCGGCACCCACCCATCCTGCTTCAAGCTGGCTGAAGTGGTGTTCCTCCGCAAGACGAACGGAGATCCAGCGACTGTTAAGGGCTGGAGACCAATTGCACTTCTGTCATGTTTGGCTAAGGGACTGGAACGACTCTTGGCGAAGCGGATGGCCCATCTCGCGGTTACGCTCGACGTTGTCGGAGACCAACAATTCGGAGCGCTCCCCAAAAGATCCGCAAACGACATCGTCAACTGCGTAGTCCACGACATCGAAGAGGCAAGCACCCAGGGATGGGCAGCAACATTTACGACTCTCGATGTCCAGGGCGCGTTCGATGCAGTACTCCACAACCGTTTGGTGAGGAGGATGCAAGATCAGGGATGGCTGGACTCAATTCTGCGATGGACGGCGTCTTTTCTTGCACATCGGAAGGTGCAAGTCCGATACTCCGGAGGGGTAACTGGGCAGAGAGAGCTGGTTTGTGGGGTTCTGCAGGGATCACCAATATCGCCACTTCTCTTCCTTCTATATATGGCAGAGCCTATGTGAAGCGGCAACCCAGGAATGAGGTTCAGCTACGCAGACGATATCGGGATCCTAGGATTCGGGCGCAGCATTGCCGAGTCGGCCGCTTCTGTACAGAAGGAAGTCGATCATCTACTGGAGTGGGCGAGTAACAACGTAGTCTCCTTCGATACTAACAAGTCGGAGATAGTCCGGTTCCCCGGACGGAAACGCGAGAATTTGGTGGCTATTCAAGTGAACGGCGTAAATATTGAGCCAGCAGACCAAATACGCTGGCTTGGAATACACTTAGACCCGCGACTGGACTCTAAACATCACGTCACAACGTGGTGTGGAAAAGCTCTGAAGGTAGCCCAGCAAATGCGCCGCTTCAACTCAGCATATCGAGGAGCTGCTCCTGCAGTATTGGTTCGGGCAGTGGACACGTGCATTGTCCCCATAGCAACCTTTGGAGCAGATGTTTGGTGGCCCGGCCTCAAACGTCCGACCAGAAGGGGAATCATCACACCTCGGACTAGCAATTTCTGCGAGATGATCGACAAGGCAATCTTGACGGGACTGCGCGCTGCCCTTCCGGTAATGAGAACGACACCGAATCTTGTTCTCCATCGCGAAGGAGGTACCCCAACAGGAAAGATCATTCTGGAAGGGAACCGATTACGGCTCTCGTCTCGGCTCCACTCACTGGACAACCGCCACCCGCTCCGGACTCGTGCCGCCGTGTGTCCAAACGATGGAACATGGAAGTACAAGAAAAATGCTCGTGCACCCAAGAATCCGGAGATCCAGATGTCAAGAGTGCAGCGGGCCTATCGACAACTCTCGGACGCGGAAGACGCCAAGCCTCTGCCGCCGCCATGCTATCTGTCGAACTTCGGCCCAAAGATAGAGGAGGAGGACAAGTTGACTCGGTTCCTTAGAGGTGTAATACTATCGGATATCTGTGCCTACCCGGATGGATCGTCGGAGGGGCATGGTCACTCAGCATGGGGGTTCGTCTTGAAGAGGGATTGAAAGACTCTGTTGAAGGGATGTGGCATCAAGCATGGTGGTGAAGTGCTTGATGCGGAAATTATAGGGGCGAGAAAGGCCCTGGAAGCTGCGCTAGGATTGCTGGAGAGAGAGAGCGGGAGAAGTAACGGCAGGCAGCGGATCAACGTGTTGACGGAAAGTCAGTCTGCAGTGAAGGCACTGTCGATGGGAACTTCAACAACAAGCTTCGACGATGTACGCCAATTTAGGGCGCTATCAACAAAGGCTCTAGTCTCAGTGAAGTGGATACCGGCCCACTCTGGGATACAGGGAAACGAAGATGCAGACAGAGCTGCACGCTCCGGCCTCCGACAACTGCCAAGCAAAGACAGCCAGCCTGGCTCCGTCACAATGGCGTACGTTCGTCGGCTCATGAACCGGAAACGTCAAGCGCTTCTCGACGACTGGTGGGAAGAAGTATGTCCACCAAGGTATCGAAATCTGGGTCTTCTCATGCGACGACGCAAGCCACGCTGTTAAGTGACTAGGGATCTGGTATGGAGATATGGTGTTGGATTGGGATACCCACGGAGTTTTGGCGTTATGGAAGCACTGATGACATTTTCATTACTACTCGCTTAAATCTTATTATATATGTAATTCGTAGACAGAGTTTTGCTCTTTAGCTTTATTACCTTTTCAACTTTGAGTTCTTGCTTGCCATATTCTGCGTGTCATAACACACGCGAGCAGGCACTTTCTCGGCGGCTACTCCGTGAACTGATCTTAGCCCGTAGGGGCCACGGAAACTTCGCGGCATGTTACCGCCGCTTTAACAACTTCGCAGCTTCAATGGAGTGTGCGTGTGGGGAGGAAACATCACCTCTCCATTTCATTCACTGTCGACTGCACGCACGTCAGACGCGTCGACTACGAGGGACAATGTCACATCACGACTTTGTGCACAAGCTTCTCGGGCCCAAGTGCCTTGAGAACTTTACAAAATTTGCGCAGGAAACCGGCTGCTTCGGGGGCCCACCTACGGATCCGTCTCCAGCTCTCAGCGGAGAGGACATAAATTAGGTCATAGCATGAAGCATGGCAGGTAGAAAAATGAGACGAGAAGTGTCGTTTTTCTCACCACAAACTGGATTACTGGGGTTGGAACTTTAGTTGTAGGAGTTTACGGGAGTTTCTATTTTTCTTTCTTTTAACTAGCTACTGGTTGTGTAGTGGTTCACGCGGTGAAACAGAGGTGGGCATGCGGAAAGCATGATCTCGGCTGTGTACACCGGTCTTTGACTCCTAGGAGATATAGAGCATAGCTTAGGACCCTAAAACAATTCAATTCAATTCAAACTAAAGGCAGGATCGTATTGTTTTTTTATTGAACTATAAAGTCTATGACTAGGTAAGGAAATGTAGATCCTTTCTGCCTGCAGGCCGAGAGTATCTATGCCTCAGGTAGTGTCCACCCTCTTTTTTTTTTTTTTTTGCATCAGATTTTAATTGCGTATGCAGCTATCTAGCTATGACACAATATCGGAGAAAATGTACAGAATAGATGACTCAATTTACAATAAGTGCACTCATGCCTCAGATATCATTTGCAAGTACCACTGCGAAGTTATGGTGGCTTTTTCTTCACCCCAAGTCAACCCTCATCCGTGAATACCCACCCAGGGGAACGTCTCAAAAACCCTGGGTTATCCAGACATGCCTTCATCATCAACTGAAATTTCTCCGCGCGAAATGTAGTCTGAGGTGTCTCCTTCCCAAGTGGAGTAGGTGCCTAGGCTACTCAAACTATACCAGAGAACACCACCAGGAGGCGGACCACAGCACCATCCATCGTTTGCGTGTTTTTATAGTGTCCGCTGCACTCTCGCAAGCGAAGTCTTGGCACGCACACAGCTCAATTCGTAAAACTCTGCCAAAATTCAAAATTACACGCCCGTCGAGAATGTATCCATCCTCCGTATCATCTTGAAAACTTGCCCTTATCCCTCTCACGTCCATCCCAAAGAACTGTCTCCCAGATTTGTGCGCCACGCTTTGCTTCCTCCGTCGGGTGTAAATATCGGCGTGGGCGTGTATTTGGCGGCTAGATGAGGCCAGAGAATAGTTGATGAGAAGAGTGGTCATTGGAACGAGGATGTACTAAGTCGTACTTGTAGACTTAATGAGACTTGGGTAGGAGTCGAACTCGTTGGGAGCGAAAATTTGACGTGGCGGAGAATTTCGGATTATTGCCTCATGGGCCAGCTTAATCGGCATTGCGAAATTTGACTGAACTTGGCTCTGGGAGAATATTTCACTCCCAGGTTCGTAGAAGGCACCACGTACAGATGTCAGTCTTGCCCTCCAGTGTCCACCCTCATATGGCTCCTTCACTGTTACAGGCCGTGGCCTGGTTTATCCGGCTCCGAATAGGCGTAATACTTATTTTGGGAAAGGCCTCGACTCTGCTTAGTAAAGATTCGCGAGTGACGCGACGCATCATGTTTTTATCCGCCAAAAAACCCGTCGTAGCAACGATTTTCTTCTCTAGATAGAAAATAAATTCATTTTTAACATACAATTGCGAGAAGTTGGCGTACCGTTCTCTTACATCCACGACTTTTTTCCAGCAATAATACCCCCACAGGTCTTCATTCGAGTACATACTAAAAGGAGCCGTTATCCCGTCATTATCTTCCCTCTCTAGCGAGCGAAACGATGGCCATTTACGGATTTGTAGCTGCAGGCAAAAGTCTCAAAAACTACTGGGTGCAGGGCTCTCCTATGACGAAGAGGCCGGCCAGCCGGGCGCAGCAGACCTGTGTATAACTAACAGCGTCTCTCCTCCTTCCTCTTTTCCTGATTCATGCCGCAGCACAAACAGAAGATCGTGAAAGGATGTCAGAAAAGTCTTGGTCGGGAGTGACTGTCATGAAGAAGCCTAGCCTAGCATCCAAAAGTCGTTACGGACGTGGGGTCGTCGGATAACTCATGTATTCCAGATACCCTCCTGGCTAGTAGATTCGAAATTAAAGATTAGTAGGGACGAAATTATACACAAGTGGAAATCTGCTTTTCTTGAGGGCGGAAGGGTCTTTTACTTTGCTTTCGTGGGCTTTTTGATTGCCCGCTGATGGGTAGCACACGTTGTAATATAACGAAGGCTTCTCTAACTACCGTTGTAGCGTTTGGTACCGCATTAGCTTTCCTTATTCCTAACATGATTATCGTCGTCATGGTCGTCTTTTGTGTTATCGGGAGCGTATCTTTGCCGGAGGGGGTGATTACTCAGCTCAAACGTGCTACTCAATTTCGGCTCTACAGACTCTACAGTTAGAGCTGGAGGGTCGTAGGAGACACCACTGACAGGTGTTGAGAATAGTCCCTCAAGGCAGGATGGTAGGAACATGTCCGAAAAGAAAGATAATTTAATCCTTCCAATCAAACTACGTCAAGCTCATCATGATTTAGGGATAATACTAGAGGTAGAAGCCGTGCATTGCATGACAGATCCTTAATTAACACATTCATGGGCCGTATTTTAAGAGAAGAAATTATTTCCGCTGATGGATGTAAGATAGTCAGATAACGGCGAATAATTAATCATCGAGTGCGAAATCATGAATTATACTTTCGATCTAATAAGAGTACTTGGCCATAAAGTAACTGACTCGGACGCTTGATATTCTACTCTGAATCGTTCAAATTAATTTATTGGCAGTTTCTGACTATTCGTCTACTCAACTAAGATTTAATTTCTTTCCAAGATTCGCAAATTTGAGAAAAGCGGCCCTAATCAAGAGGCTTCTACACAGACTCGCTCGTTGCCATTCGTTTTTTAATGCTCTTTTGGCTATCCAGAATTTCTTACAGGTCTTCCGATAAAGATGTGGATTAATTTCAGCGTTACTCTTGCAATATCTTGGTTAATACTTCAAGCCAAATGTGATGACATCCCATACTCGGATATGTACCTACCGGATGGAACCAATGGCTTCGTATGTGGTTTAAAATTTCATTCTATCGATCATGTACGGGAAGTAGCCAAGAGAGGTGTCGAGGCATTTTTCTCTAAAACGAGGTTTGGAAATTTTCCGACAACATTTGAAGATACACAACTATTTAATGTAAAATCAGACATCCTTCTCTCATGGCCTATTGTATCTAGCAGGAAATTTTACAATAGTAATAAATTAATCCCTCTGATTTCTATTTCTATATTTAATGACTGAAACTGAATCAGAGTCTAGGTACCCCAGGGAAATCTCGCCTTATCATAAACACTAGAGGTCAAATCATGGGCATAGTTCTGATAACCTCCAAAAAACCACTTCAAAAAATAAGTTATAATAAATGCATACCGGTACGCAGGTCTCTTGAAGAGAATAATGACGAGCAAACCATGTTAAATGAATGTTGGAGTCTAGCTAATCCTACGTTTGGATACAATTGTGGCTTGAAGTTTTTTCCAAAATCCATTTTAGACAATATCTTAGGACCAGATTGGAATACAAATTATCAACAAAGACTAAGCCGAAAACACAAGATCCCCAGCCTCCAAAAATACACCGGCGATGAATTCAGCGGGATTGATCTTTACTGGTACCCTTTTCAACAAGGAATAACTGAAAAACCAAGCTCTGGTATTTGTATTCCACGTCATTGGTCTTTCCTCATTCTAACGATTCTTTGCTAGGTCGACCTGGTAAATATCGTGCTGTTTTTGACATGAGCAATGGTGAATTTAAGGGAATCATCAATATAAAAGAGAGAAATGAAAAATGCGTCACTGTATGGGATGTATCATCCATCTCATCGAACAATATTTATATCTCATCATCTACTTTAAATCTCGATGGAGTTCGAGATAGTATTTGGCCCCAGACTTGCTTTGGACATAAGTTCAAGTCGAAAATAATATGGCTCTATTTAGAGTTGGCCCTGAAAAATTGGATGTCTACTTCGAATCGAACTAGCCCTAATTTACCTATTAAAAACCAGACATTAAAAGATTTCTTGCTATTGAGACCTGAAGAGACCAATAAAGACTGTAAATATTCCTGATAAACTCTTCCTAAGATCCGGTTTTGACTCAAATTTAGCGACATATCACGTTTTCGCGATGGGTCATGACCCAATCTCTAACGCTTTCAACCTTTATTTTGTTATAATACGGGATGCTCAATTGAAATCTTTTAAACCATGTCTGCAGTTTCCTAGGGATGATATTCACAGCTTACAGAAATATATCGGAGATACATACAACCCTGAGGAAAGCCTTTCCCTAGACCACTGATAGACTGTTAATATATGCCTGAGTTGGCATGTCAACGAACGACTGGATCCAACTAAAGGCAGTCTAATGTCGGTGTATGTGAGTGATGTCTATTTCTAGCTATTTAAGGAGATGACGTTAATGTATCTGTTTACTTCGCCTATTTTATTCTAATACCCTAAACAGGCTGAAGTGTAAAGTAAATACCTCTATCATGACTGCTTTTTGATGGACAACTTCTATACTAAAAGATTAAACTAAGTAGCCATGAAGCTGTAATGGCTGAACAAATCTTGAGCTGTGATGCTGTCAAGGACGTAGATAGTAACGTTTGAAATTTGAGTCTTTGGAAAGTCTTGAACGACTAAAAGTGTGACGAAAACCAAGTTGGTGATGATTAGTTTGATGAAGTAAAGTCTATGAATAAAAAAGAGAAATCCAATAGCAATTCCAAGGTAATTTTATAGTGCAACAGACACTTTAAAAACAGGCAAGGATGGAAGATGTTCTGATCCACCTCCTGATCGTCATGTCCTCGAACTAAAGTCTGGGTATCCTGGACACCTACATAAATCAAGGGATGGAGGACTGTGAGGCTATATCTCACGCGGTGGCTATATAGAAGATGACAAAGACATGTCAGGGCAGCCGAAGGTTTTTCCTATTTTCCCATTGCTGGATATTAACGGTTGAGGATAGGGGGAAAGTGTCTAACACCAAGGTCTCGAGTGGTATCAACAAATTCATCTAATAGATGAATGATCCAAATGTCAAACCAAGTTATAGTCATGTATAGTCATCGGGATAGCCAGTCTTCTCCGTGTCTAGCTCTCCGAGTGCTGAGATAGTCTTGTTTTTTTTTAATTATTATTGTCCTAAGCTATAGCTATTTTTTCCACAATGGGTCAAGGACCGGTGGAGCCGGCGGGGATCTCCGCTTACAGATACAACTCATTCCAACCGCATGGACTTCGTCGAAAGGGGATGAAGGATGGCAAGACTGACACCTGTACGCGTTGCCATCTACGAACCTGATGGTGAAATATTCTGCCAGAGCCAAGTTCAGTCAAATTTCGCAATACCGAACAAGTTGGCCCATGAGGCAATGATTCAAGACTCTCCACCTAATCAATTTTTCACACCTGACGAGATCAATCAACACCAAAACTTCATCAAGTTTGCAGGTACGACTTAGTACATCCTCCTTTCAATGATCACACCTCTCGTCGACTTTCTCTGGCTTCAATTGACCACCACGTACACGCCGACGCCGATATTTATACCCGACGGAGGAAGCAAAGCGTGGCGCACAAATATGGGAGGCAGTTCTTTGGGATGGACGTGAGAGTGTGACGGTTTGCAAGCCGGTAATTGCCTGTAGCCTGCGCTGTCTATCGCAGGCTTAGCATGAAACTAGGCAGGGACTATTCTTGGAAGCAGGGTCTTACAAAGTGGCAAACACCTCCAAGAATAAGGAGGACGAAGGCTGAACACCTGTCAGTGGTGTCCTCTACGAACCTGGGAGTGAAATATTCTCCCAGAGCCGAGATTCAGTCACGAACAAGGGTGGGATGAATTTTATTTGATGGATCTTCGGCTTGAAGGAGTTGTACTCGGTATTTTGGTCGAAAAATCAGTCGACAGAGATTTCACAACCGCAAGAAAGTCGAACAAAAACTCATCACTACCAACATACGATTCACGGATGGACCAAGGTCTGTCTGGGGGTCGTATTCAAACATCCGACATTTCTCTAGCTCCCCATATATTTGAAACGAAACATTTCTCAATCGGTCCTATACCTGCGACCCACCTCCATACTCGTCAGATCACCTACCTAAACACGCCCTAATGAGGAAAGTCATGATGAAAACGGGACGTGTACAAAGGAGGAAGAAAAGGGAAGATACACCGAGGGGATTACACAATTTCCCAATGACGACAACAACCCAACGGTACGATATGAAAGTGCAAGGCTAGAGCAACGATGAGATATTGGACAGCAATTATATTTCGGAGTTAATGAGGATGTCAAGGGCTCGGGCGCGTGGTGGCCGAGGCTGAGGAGAATTTGCGCTTCGGCGCGTCAAAAGAGGGTTCTCTGGACGGTTGGGCTTGACATGATTCAACACATGGGTGAAGTCTGAGGTGGTCCGGTCATTTAGGTGGGACGAGGTAGATGTTCTTAATGGTAGTTAACCTGATCCAGCCCGGCCCCACTCGTGCTTAAGCTCCAGTAGGAGTGCGACGGGAACCAATGTACCTAGCACGTAAATGAACAAGACAAGACGAGACCTCCAAGAATAAGGGGACTATTCTCAACACCTGTCAGTGGTGTCCCCTGCGAACCTCCAGCTATCACTGTAGAGTCTGCAGAGCCGAAATTGAATAACAAAGTCCTCACTTCGATGAGGATTCCCAATCGCTTTCGCGGTCTGTATCGTCTTCATCCATAAACACATCCCCCTATCACCATTATCATGAAGCTAACCACGATTAGATCAGATGGTAGGGTCGTAGCCCTACTCATCACCAACCCTTGATCATGGAGGAAAAGCCATCCGATGAGTTTCCGGAGCGTACCCAGCACCCGATACGGAGATGGTGGATTGGATCAAGTCGGCCTCGACTGTTCCAAAGAAGGGAGATATAAATGAATATGCGCACCTCGTGTGGTCCCGGTGTCTAGGCCACGCCTGGCTGGGACTGCAGGTTTTTTTGAGACTTTTTCCCGCGCACGCACTTTCCATTGCTGCCGTTTTTACTTTTTGAGTAGAAGGTTCCGTGGAAAAGGAGGCTGAATTCCATGGGTAAATACTGAGCTGAATGGATATTCATCAAGGGCAATGTATCAATGATCATTCAAGAAACATGAGAGGCAAGGAGCGCTGTACAAAGTGTGGCCTGGGTCAGAGAGGAGCCCAATGTGCTAGATAGTCTATGACTCAAGTAGTACAATAAAAACTCACCCACTCACTCACTCATTTACAAATACCACTGTAAGGTATGTTCCCTTATACAAACAGCAGAGCCCTCCTCCGTAAGTACCCACCAAAGGGAAATTTAAAACCTTTGATTATCCAATCATGCCTTCATCATCCATGCATACCAGCGCCACGAGAAATGTAGTTAGGTTTTGCCGGATTCGAACCAGCGGTCTCCTGTTTCGGGTGGGATATGTGTCCTAGCTATGCAGACCTTACTTGAGAAACCGGCCAAGATGATGTACCACCGCACCATCCAACCACGGCAGTGTTTATAGTGTGGCCCGCACTCTTCCCACCCTGTTCATTCTTCGGCAGACTGTAGCATCTGCTTGTTGTTAAGAATTGAATGAACTTCTGCCATCCTTTCTCCCCTATCATTTCCCAGGCCACAGGTGGGGCCATCAAAATATGAATTGATTTTTTTTCATTTTTAATTTTAAGTGAGGACCATTGTACTATTACTTTAGAGTTAAAAACCATCTCCATAATTTAGACTTTCACGGAATATCATTGGATATGACCCCTTGTTTGCATAACTAGTCGACGAACTAGACATGGGCCTTAATGAAGACAAATTCAATTAAGGCAATATGTACAGGGATTTAATCCCAGTCATTTTGACAATTGTACAATAACCATCCATAAGACACTGTAGAGGTAGAAGCCGTGCATTGCATGTCAGATTCTTAATTAACAGATTAATGGGCCATATTTTAAGAGACGAAATACTTCCCTCGAAGGATGTGGGATAGTCAGATAACGGCGAATGATTAATCATCTAATAAGAGATCATGAATTTTACTTTCGATCTAATAAGAGTACTTGGCCATAAAGTAATTGACTCGGACGCTTGATATTCTACTCTGAATTGTTTAAATTAATTTATTGGCAGTTTCTGTCTATTCGTCTACTCAACTAAGATGTAATTTCTTTCCAAGATTCGCAAATTTGAGAAAAGCGGCCCTAATCAAGAGGCTTCTACACAGACTCGCTCGTTGCCATTCGTTTTTTAATGCTCTTTTGGCTGTCCAGAATTTCTTACAGGTCTTCCGATAAAGATGTGGATTAATTTCAGCGTTACTCTTGCAATATCTTGGTTAATACTTCAAGTCAAATGTGATGACATCCCATACTCGGATATGTACCTACCGGATGGAACCAATGGCTTCGTATGTGATTTAGAATTTCATTCTATCGATCATGTACGGGAAGAAGCCAAGAGAGGTGTCGAGGCATTTTTCTCTAAAACAATGTTTGGAAAATTTCCGACAACGTTCGAAGATACACAACTATTTAATGTGAAATCAGACATCCTTCTCTCATGGCCTATTATGTCCAGTAGATTATTTTATAGAAGTAATAAATCAATCCTCTGTGTTCTATTTCTACATTTAATGACAGAAACTGAATCAAAGTCTAGGGACCCCAGGGAAATCTCGCCTTATCATAAACACTAGAGGTCAAATCATGGGCATAGTTCTGATAACTTCCAAAAAACAAGCTCATGAAATTATTTTGAATAAATGCACACCGGTACGCAGGTTTCTTGAAGAGAATAATGAAGGGCAAACGATGTTAAATGAATGCTGGGGTCTAGCTTATCCTACGTTTGGATACAATTGTGGCATGAAGTTTTTTCCAAAATCCATGCTAAACAGTATCCTAGGACCAGATTTGAATAAATATTATCAACAGGGACTAAGCGGAAAAAACAAGCCGCTGAACCTCCAAAAATACACCGGCGATGAATTCAGCGGGATTGATCTTTACTGGTACCCTGTTCAACAAAGAATAAACGGAAAACCGTGCTCTGGTATTTGTATTCCTCATCATTGGTCTTTCCTCATTCTAACGACTCTTTGCTAGGTCCGCCTGGTAAATATCGTGCTGTTTTTGACATGAGCAATGGTGAATTTAAGGGAATCATCAATATAAAAGAGAGAAATGAAAAATGCGTCACTGTATGGGATGTATCATCCATCTCATCGAACAATATTTATATCTCATCATCTACTTTAAACCTCGATGGAGTTCGAGATAGTATTTGGCCCCAGACTTGCCTTGGACATAAGTTCAAGTCGAAAATAATATGGCTCTATTTAGAGTTGGCCCTGAAGATTTGGATGTCTGCTTTGAATCGAAGTAGCCCTAATTTACCTATTGAAAACCAGACATTAAAAGATTTCTTGCTATTGAAACCTGAAGAAACCAATAAAGAATGTAAATATTCCTGATAAACTCTTCCCAAGATCTGGTTTTGACTCACATCTAGCAAAATATCACGTTTTCGCGATAGGTCATGACCCAATCTCTAACGCTTTCAAACTTTATCTTGTTAGACAATCGAAAGATAAATTGGGATCTTTTACACAATGTCTGCAGTTTTCTGACGATAATATTCAACAATTACAGAAATATATCGGAGATAAACACAACCCTGAGGAAAGCCTTTCCCTAGATCACTGGTAGACTGTTAATCTATGCCTGAGCTGGTATGTCAGGGAACGACTGGATCCAATTAAAGGCAGTCTAATGTCGGTATATGTGAATGATGTCTATTTCTAGCTATTTAAGGAGATTAAGATGATGTATCTATTTTCTTTGCCTCTTTTATTGTAATACCATAAACAGCCTAAAGTTTAAAGTAAATACCTCTATCATGACTGCTTTTTGTTGGATAACTTCTATACCAAAAGATTAAACTAAGTAGACTTGAAGCTGTAATGGCTGAACACATTGTTGAACTGTGATACTGTCAGGGACGTAGACGGTAACGTTTGAAATTTGGGTCTTTGGAAAGTCTTGAACGACTAAAAGTGTGACGGAATCCAAGTTGGTGATGATTAGTTGGATGTTATAAAGTCTATGAACAAGAAAAAGAAAGCCAATTATAATTCAAAGGTACTTTTATAGTGCAACAGACACTTTAAAAACAGGCAAGGATGGAAGATGTTTTGGTCCACCTCCTGGTCGTCATGCCCCCGAACTAAAGTCTGGGTAGCCTGGATACCTACTTAACTCAAGAAAGGGAGGATTGTGAAAGCATATCTCACGCGGCGTCTATATACAATATGACAAAGGAATGTTAGGATAGCCAAAGGTTTTTCCTGTTTTCCATTTGGTGGATATTAACGGTTGAGGGAAGGGTGAAAGTGTCTAGCACCAAGGTCCCGAGTGGTATCAGCAAATGCATATAGTACATGAGTGGTCCAAATGTCAAACTCAGTTATCGTCATATATAGTCGTCGGGGAAGCCAGTCTTCTCCGTGTCAAGCTCTCTGAGTGCAGAGTGTGCGTGTGTTTGTTTTTATTGTACTACTTGAGTCATAGAGTATCTAGCACATTGGGCTCCTCTCTGACCCAGGCCACACCTTGTACAGTGCTCCTAGCCTTTTTTGTTGCTTAATAGAGCACAGAAGTATTGCCCTTGATGAATATCCATTCAGCTCAGTATTTACCCATGGAATTCAGCCTCCTTTTCCACGGAACCTTCTACCCAAAAAAATAAAAATGGTAGCAATGGAAACTGCGTGCGCGGCAAAAAGTCTCAAAAATCCTGCAGCCCCCAGCCAGGCGTGGCCTAGACACCGGGACCACACGAGGTGCGCATATTCATTTATATCTCCCTTCTTTGGAACAGTCGAGGCCGACTTGATCCAATCCACCATCTCCGTATCGGGTGCTGGGTACGCTCCGGAAACTCATCGGATGGCTTTTCCTCCATGATCAAGGGTTGGTGATGAGTAGGAATCCGACCCTACCATCTGATATGATAGTGGTTAGCTTCATGATAATGGTGATAGGGGGATGTGTTTATGGATGAAGACGATACAGACCGCGAAAGCGATTGGGAATCCTCATCGAAGTGAGGACTTTGTTATTCAATCTCGGCTCTGCAGACTCTACAGTGATAGCTGGAGGTTCGCAGGGAACACCACTGACAAACGTTGAGAATAGCCCTCCTGCGTATGCTATAATTTCCAACATATGTTATGAGAAGCGTTAAGTATAATTAATATCACAGAAAATAGATGTGGCGCTGTATTAAATAATACGAATAACGAAAACGAGAACGAGATATTGAATGGCTAGTGTAACAGGTGCAGGACTGTTAGAATTATAGCAGTGATGAGTAGTGGATGATGTTACATTTCGTGGGTGACAGTGTTAGAATCATACAATACTGTGCTGTAAGTATATGATCAGAAGCTATAAGAACAGACCTAATCATCGATTGGCCTTAACGTACGTGTACGTAAGGTTAGTTCAAAGCAAGATGAAAGGTGCAAAATTGAGGTGCCTAATATGATATCTTATGTATCTTCTCTAAGGATGTTGTGAACGTGGAGTTTGTTGCAATGGCTGAGCCATCAAGATTATGACTCTGCAGCGGAGAGGTGCACCCCACTTAGTGCACATCAAGTAGAAATACTTTCCAATACCTATATCTTTTAATGGCGGGTGCATCTCTGAAATCATATCATGCTCCCCTAACCAACAGACTAGTTGTATATGATGTGGCCTTGTGACACCCGCGATGGCCTGGCCATAAACAGTTCGTCGTCTAATATTATAACATGAGAGGACTGAAATTCTACATAAATGTGTCACATGGCTAGCTAGTTGAACTGGAGGGCAAGACTAAACACCTGTGCGTGGTCAAAGCTTTTCAGGGACTCACTTCTTAGCCATCATCTAAACCTACAAGATATTCCGATATATGCGCCAGCTGTACCCCGGAAAAGTCTCCTCTGGCCATCGCTTACAGATGGGGAAATTTTCCGCACATGCTGCCAGGTAACGTCCACCACCTCGGGACTAGATGAAATCACCATAGACGCTCTTAAAAAAGCTTGGCCTATAATAGGAAGGCGGATTATAGCTCTATTTCGCCAATGTGTCCAGCTAGAAATTCACCCATCTGTATTCAAGAAATCTAGCGTCATTATACTACCAAAATCTGGAAGCCGTAATTTCTTCCTCCCCAAGTCCAACAGGCCTATAGCTCTTCTTTCCTGCCTAGGAAAAGGACTCGAGCGACTAATAGCCCGAGGGCTTTCGTAAATCGCCCTCAAATATCGTTTCTTAGCTAAGGACCAATGCAATGCAGTCCCTCGCCGCTCCTCTACAAATCTTACCACAGCCCTTGTATGCGATATACAAACAGCCTGGGATAGAAAGAAAGTAGCAGGAATGTTAACAGTAGACGTAAAAGGTGCCTTTGATGGCATCCAAAAAGGGCGTCTCTCACTTTGTCTACAAAATCAGGGATGGCCACCCAACGTGGTACTCTGGGTAATTTCCTTTATAGAACAACGAGAGGCTTCAATATATCTAGATGGGCACTTATCTTCCTCTTTCCAGACCATCTATGGTCTACTCCAAGGCTCTCCTGTTTCTCCTTTCCTCTTCCTTCTGGCAATTCAAGGAGTGCCTCGACTGTCTCATGGCCGTTTTGGGTATGCTGACGACATCTCGAATTTCTCTTCCGCAAATTTCCTGACATGGTGTGCTAGCCTCCTCCAGACTCAACTTAACAATACCATTTCCTGGGGGCGGGAAAATGGCATCTCCTTTGAAATCTCTAAGACTGAGCTAAAGTATTTTCACCGAAAACGCGGCGAGTTAGTAGAGCCAAAAATCCACGCGGGAGAAATCGTAATAGCGCCTAACAAACATACCCGTTGGCTCGGAGTATACTTCGATCGTGGCTTACGCTTTCGATACCATGTGAGTGAAGCCTGTAGGAAGTCTTTAGCCATTACAAGCCACCTTAAAAGACTCTCATGCATCACCCGTGGCACCAGTCCCTTCCTTCTTCGGCAAGCTATTCAAGGAACAGCTTTCGCCATCCTCTTTTTCGGAGCCGAGACATGGTACACCAAAATCACGCCACTAAATATAATAAGGCGTGTTCAGCGTAGGATAAACAATGCCGCTAGAGCCGTTCTCCCTGTCTACCACACTGCCCCAACTTCTGCCCTTCTTCGAGGGACAGGGTAGGGGGCGGCTAGCACTTGGCTAGAACGATTACATGACCGATTTACGGTACGAGTTGCATCAGCAGACCCACGTCACCCTTTACGGCAGCTCTGGACCTCCTCCTGAATGTTGTGGATCCGACAAAGTATATCTCCCGACCTTTCTACTGATACAATACCACCCCCTTAGAACGCCAGTCGCAAAACACTTCTACAAAATATCGGGAATATAGGCAGAAGAAATGGCCTCGAAGAATTCAATAGATGGCAAGCATCTCAACCCCCTTTGGATCTGTATCTCTTCTTCGATGGCGCCCTTATTGACGATAGAGCCGGGTCCGGATATGTCATCTATCGAGACTTCACATAGAGAGTTGGGCAGGGAACTCTTCCTCTCGGAGAATCTACCGAAGTGTATGATGCAGAAATAGCCGGGGCCACTGAAGGCCTAGATGCTGCTCTCCATAATCCGATGGCTAGATTGACCACAAATATTACGCTATGCCTAGATAATCAGGAAGCCGCCCTTCGCCTCCTCATAGATAGTCCTACCCCAAGCAGTTCCTCTCGTATCGCTCGATTCCGACACCTCGCTACCAGATGGATATAAAGAGAACGCAGCTACTATTCCAAACCAGGTTTAGTTAGAGTACAATGGTGTCCAGGACATATCGGCATACCTGGCAATGAAGCTGCTGACGCACTTGCTGAACAAGCATGCGCAGCCCCAACGCCCTCCTTATCTCCAACAATCTCTCGAGCAAAGAGAGACGTAATCACTCGATACAAATCTTCTATATCCCTGTACTGGTCCCAAAACGCTCTTGAACGATACCAACAACTGGGAATAAGCCTGAATACTGGGAGCTCCCCAGAGCTCAAGAACCTCAATCGCTACGCTCTTGGTCGCCTTCTCTCAAGGGCGAGGTTAGGACAGTGTTCCACAGGGTGCGTATGTGGTCTAACGGAGATCTAGGTGGTAGATGAAGGTGATGAGTGGGTCGAAGGGATGACTGGTCTTCTCTAGGAAGAGACAAATAGGTAGATAGTAGCGATAGAGGCTACACGTGGGTCTTGCTGATGAAGAGCTGGAAAGAGATAAATGGTCTTCCCGAAGAAGAGATGGGTAAACAAATGTATTGTTAAGGTAATTGAAGAAGACGTTGCGTGAAGAATAATGCTTCTTCACACCGAGGATTTATATACATAAAATTACCAAATAGCACGTAACACACAGCCTCTATGCCAAACAATCTGCTACACATCACCTAATGAAACCAGCCTACTCTTATCAGTCTTCCTTGCTGGTTTTAAAAGTGCATTGAACTATTAATTGTGTTTTAGTCTAGCCGTCTGCATGACGTTTCATATTACGCTATGCCACAACGATCCATGAAACCTTCTTGCAGCCCGATCAGGTCTCAGGCTTGTTAGCTAGATCAGAGTACACAAGTCGGAACGGGTCGGAGTCGGAACATATATACTTGGGACAGGATGTAATCGGAACACGATGTGATCGGAACGGGACGAAGGCGAGACAAGACAGAGGCGGAACAGGACGGAGTCGGGGTGTAAGGTAAAGCTTATAATCGAATCAATCTAAAGTCTAGAATAATTACAAGACAAAAAGCTACAGAACAAATCCAGTCCTAGAAATTCCTTAAGTACTGTTAGAAATTGTCAAGGATTTCTAGGAGGAAATATCTCGAAGAACAAGTGTACAATTTCGGACAAGAATATATTGATAGTTGTATAGGATATCGAATTCTCTTCTCAATATGAATTATTAGAATATAATGTTTTCGTTAACTTAGTTTAACATATACAAATAAGCCAATCCTTAAATACAGATTCCCGAGGCTTTGGTGATCCCGAACTCCTAGTGATCTAGCTACAACCAGCCACTCAATTACCGCATGGTGGCATTTCCTAGCCACTGCATTTAAGATACTACTGAATCTCGTGTCCCCTAGCTAAGCTTAATCATATGCAATAGAATCAAGTAAATTGATCTTGATGATCAAACTAGAAATCTAAACCTTCATACATACGAAATCTAGATTTCCAACAAGTACTCAAGACCGGCTAATACAATCAGGGGTATGATAGTCTACAGCAATAACATAGCAACTGATTACTATGTTGATTAGTAACTGTTGCTATCACAACATTGTAACCATCGTAATGCATTGACTATGTTACTAGGGAAGCTCCTGACTTGGTTGACCAGATTAACGTAGCATCTCAGTATTATCCTAGGGAACAATGGTAGTAACAAGCAGGCCGTTTTCCTCGTGGGAAACCCGGTCTGTGACATCAGGTCATGGCGACTTTGCACACTACCACCGCCGCTTTCACCACTCGGACGCACTTCTATTATGCGCTTGCGGGCTAAAAAAATTCCCCGGATTCTAGGCTCCCTTAAAGGTGCCATAGCGTTTAGTAAATGGCTTCATGAAACATGATTTTTTGTCACGGTTTCAGTAAAAGGTGTATGAGCGATCTTGTAGGTACAGTATATTTATTATAATTCTCTGAGGAGAGAATTCCTGAAGCAAAAGACTACATATATATACATTCTGAACTATTGCCTTTCGAGAAGATTCTCCCTGTAACCTGAATGACTGAGACTATTCGACAACTACCTAGAAGGTTCTCGGTACACCTGTCATCCTCATGAACCTTCAGTATGTTTCCAGAAGGTTCACTGAGAATATTCTACGCTTCGTGGCTTCCGAGACCTCTCCCAAATATTCTCTTTGTGTCATTGCCTACGCTAGCCAGCGTAGGCTACAGGAATTCTTCGGCTCAACAGCTGTTACATTGTTTGAAAAATGCAATAACAACACTAAATAGTACCCCAAGCTATAAAACTTTGGCCTGTATTTGCAAGGGCTCAGATTTTAAGACTTTTGGTCTAGGTGATGGATAATTTTCATGTTCATATAGATAAATATCTTCTCTACTGTATTAGAATACAAAAGTCTCAGCTGGAGAGTACTTTTGACTTTAATTGAGAGGTCGGGGCTTCGGCAAGACTGACAGGAAAGCCAAACAAGAGTATTGGCGTCAAAAGATAGAGAAGATATCCAATCTAACTGAGACTTACCAGGTCACCAGGTGGTACAAAAAGAAATCTCTGTTTCAGACCCCCCCTTGTCAGACCAAGTGGGCCTGCAATAACACCTGAAGCAAAATCGCAGCTCCTCAAAGACACACTTCTAAGTCGACATCTAGATCATGATGATCTCCCTCTAGATGTACTGTTATGGTGTGCCAAGTGATTAGTCAGGGGCTAGCTTAGTAAACTAGCCGAACCATGTACATAGATTATAGAGTACTCACACCCGACCAAAAAATCAAATTAACACAAGTCTGCACACATTAGTTCATTGCTCACAACTCACACAATTGTTCTCCTCTCACATCGCTAGTCATCCTTATTTTTCCACTAAGATATCCTCCGCACGCTCATAATCATAACAGGTTATGAGCCCGGGCTCTTCAATAAATATGATAAATATAGATTCAGACAAGGTGACCTTAAAGAAAGGAGTTCCATTCAACCAGTGGAAGAGCAGCTTACAAGCAAGACTCAGTATACTTGATATCATAGGACATGTATTTCACGATGTCCCAGGCATAGACCCAATCATCCAGCAATCTAAACCGAAGGAAACTGATGACGATGGAGATGCAGCAAAGACTCACAAGATAGCACTTGCAAGATGGTTGCACGGCGAGTTTCGGGCAAAATACGCAATCGTTACTCGATTGAGCCCCGAGCTGGTCCCCGAAGACTACAATCAGATCACCGCAAAACAATTATATGACGAGCTAGCTAAAACCAGAGTCACAACAGCCTCCGCTCCATACGAAACTGCTCTTGCCCAATTATCGGAAACTAGATTCATTGCAACTGCTGATGAATACTGCAATGTGTTTCTCAAGTGGCTGCAAAGTGTTAATAATGCAGCTTCAGTTATAGCAGTTGCAGATGAATCAGCGACAGCAGAAGACGTTGTTTGTAAATCTTAGAGCGACGGCTACTGTAGGTTTTCTTTGGGGCGAATTAACAAATATATTATATTAAGTATATATCTCGCAACCACTTCTATTCACTGACTCCTCTTCCAAAGGAACTCGACACCAGAATAGTTTTCCATCTCAACTCTGACCACCTTTCCTTCTATGACTAATTCATGACTAATCCAAAGCTCCTTCCTGATCAGTCTCAGGGTTAAGTTTACTCCAAGCAGATCAAGGTACTGTATGCAAGAGTATTCCTACAGAAGACTATAAAGTTCATAAAGGACAAGCAGCAGCATTATTTGTATTTGGCACAAAAGATGTGGATTGGCTAGACATCTGGAGAGGCACAAAGACTCTAACGCTGAAAAACACCCTTGCGCCACTGGATTACATTATGTCCACACTGCAAACCGAGTCTGGAGTCCGAAGCCAAGCACCGAAAATCGCCATGATGGCTACTCCACAACAAGATGTTAATAAAGTAGATCCAGAAGCAACATGTAGGCTGTGCTGGCATAAGCATAAAAACAAGTATTGCTTTAAGCAACATCCGGAATTGGCGGTTGGACCTAAAGCAGAAAAGTGACTGAGTAAGGGAAAAGGCAAGGGCAAAGTAAAGGCATCTATTCAGGAGGAAATCGAAAATGGGGAACCTGAGTACTCAGGAAGTGTAAATATTTCTGCCGCAGCTATAAGTGCAAATAAAATGCCTTTCATATATGATACTGGTGCATCGCACCACTTTGTGAGTATGAAGTCTGCCTTTGTTAACCTCCACGAGCGAATACATCTATTTAGATTTGACCAGGCTGTAGGAGCGATGGCTCTCACTAAGGAAGGAATAGCCCGTATTAAGCTGGGAAAATTCAGGCTAGACTTACACAATACTCTCTACTCTCCAAAATCATCATGCAATATTATCTCTGCCAGTAGACTAGAGCGACTCGGAGGCATAACTATTGACCCTGTTAAGAGGTTTCTCGTACGAAAACATGAAGGTCAACCTGATATGCCCATAGCGCGTATTATTCAAAAGAACAATGTATCATCCATCTTACCTCTGGAAGGTAGAGGGGAAAGTGAAACCCAGCAAATAGCAGCACCTGGAGTTGCGAAAGTGCCCAAGACAAATAATACTCAGCGATTGCACCAAAGGCTGGGACATGTTGGACAAAAGATTCTCAAGAAAACCTCACAGTGTTCTAAAGGTCTAGAGAATCTAGATACTTCAGATCTTAGTGTGTGTGAGACATGCCATCTGAGCAAAGCACAACGCTTTGTCTCCTGCCAACCAAGACTTATACCTAATGATCCACTAGATGAGATTTTCTTAGACACAGTAGGCCCAATATCTCCGTCACTTCTCGGTCACCAATATGCTGTTATCATAACTGATGCCAAAACCCGTATGAGATGGGCACTAGCAATCCATACAAAGGATCAAATTGCAACAACGCTTATCCAATGGATAAATACAATGCATCACCAGTATGGCAAGCGTATCCGTATTATATTTAGAGATGGCGGAACGGAGTTTACGAGGACCAGAGCTTACTGTGAAGAAAATGGTATACGGACCGACACCTCTGCACCTGACACACCAGAACAAAATGGGCTATCTGAAGCTGTTACTGTTTTACTTGGTATATGAAATGGGGAAAGTACACTTGCGTTTGACGGCTAAGATATGATGTTTTATCGAGAGTAAATTGTAGATGACTCTATGGATGTGTGTTCTAATTTACAGTGGGAAATACTCCCCTTTTATACCCCATGGGCTCGCTTACCAGCGAATCATATGCCCACCATGCTTACTCATGCAGTGTGCCTTGCCTGAACAAATGCGCCAAACATGTCATGTGAGTTGTCTATGCCTGAGGTACGTTGATGACACACTCACCCTCCATGCGCTACCTGCCAGGGCTACCTTAGCTGAGCACAACAGTTACAGGCTGTGCCCCGTTCGATTTGGCTGGGCTATCTTTCAGGCCCAGCCTCGTTGAAGGAAATTGATCACGTGACTGACGCAGGGTCGTTTCTCACGACGCGAATCACTCAGTCAATTATGCGGAGGCTGGGAAACAGATTGTTGAAATACAGGGCTAATCCTAGTAATCAGGATTAACATGTGTCCTTTATGATGGTTAGACCCCCAATAGTAGTATATATGTAGCAAAGCTCCCCGAGCCCTTTATAGAAATAGTTGAACCAGTATATTCATTTTACAGGTTATAGAGTCCGGTGATTACGCTACTAGCGCAATCTTGAGGATATACTTTATTACACTCACAACGAAAATCCACCATGTCTACAAAGTCATCGAAGTATGGTGGTACGAAACTGACCGGAGAGGACAGTTTTGACAACTGGAAGAACGATTTGGAAGACAGTCTAGTTGTTGACGGCCAAATCGACCTGATCGAAGCGAAAAGGGCCCCCGAGAAGAGCCTTGATGGAGAGATTGATGCAGCGGCTCTATCTGCAACAAGGTTATTACATGCGCAGGTATCTCTCAAAATAAGTCAGAGTGTCGATGAGAATCATCGATCGATAATTGGTGCTTTTAAGCATCCACAAGACAAGTACAACGCCTTGATATCGAAGTACGAAGGAAATAACGAGACTCGATATCACCGCCTGGTTACAAGATTCACAGATATCACAGAGGGAAAATCGATGGGTATCCACGAAAAAGTCGAGCTGATGAGAAAGCTGCGAGCACAAGTCTTGAAGATTAGACCGAAAAACGATATTCCTGAGTGGCTCATGATTCATACTTTGAAGTTGAGCGTTGATGAGGAGCAATATGAGACAACCCTCCAAATAATCAACCAAAGCACTGTGGAGTTAGAATTCGAAGACATAATCTCCCGGTTGGCGTCCAGGGAGACTGAGCTTACTTCCAACATCGCAACAGCAAATTGGGCAGGACGAAGACAAGTGGGCTACCAAGTAAGAGGCAAGGAGGAACCCCGTGGCAATGACAATACTAACACCGCTGGCTTCAATCTAACTCCAAAAATCTCTACGAATTCTAAGCTTCTAGCTGGAGGAGGTTGTTTCTCTTGTGGAGGGCCGCACTTCCAGAATCAATGCCCACTGTGGTTAAAAACGTCGGCAGGAAAAGCTTGCTTGGTTGTCCAAGTGCCTAGGAAGGAAAACGCGAAAGTAGCAAGGGTCTTGAATAGTGATACGGAATCTGATGCTTCACTTTGCTTTATGACCCAAAATTGTGATATGAAACGTGTGATCTGGTGGCTTGATACATGTGCATCCACCCACATTACAAATCGTAAAGATGTGTTTGTAGAAGAGATATTAAGCCCTTCGAATACCTGCGTTGCTGCCGCAAATGGAGGAACCATTTATTCTAAAGGATCAGGAACAGTCAGGATTTATTGGCAGAACAAGGAAGGAAAGGAAAAAATGACAACGGTCAAAAACGTTGAATACATACCACAATGCACAAACAATCTGATTTCCGTTGGAAAGCTCGAAGATGAAGGTTTTTCCTTGACTGTGGACTCACCTAACAGGAGTATCAGCCTGACAAAGAAGAACAAAGTGGCGTTAGAAGGAAAACGAAAAGGCAGAATGTGGAGGGTGCGCCCATTACCTAAAGACATATCAAATGAGGTATTCAAAGCATCATCATCAAAGCCAAATCTGAAAAAGAAAACAGTCAAGTTCGCACCTATTTTGGAGGCTTCTTTGGATGTAGCCAATTCGAAAATAAAGGCAAGCAGAGCTCAAGTAGAGCTGCTGCATGCCCGTTTAGGCCACCCAGGAAAGCAACAAGAGGCAGGGTTAAGAAAAATCATGAAAGATTTACCTGACCATTCTTTTTGTCCACCCTTTGTTATGAATCTTACTTATGGACTGGATTACGGAGCTGTTAAGCTACAGAGGTCGAGTCAGTTTCGGCAAGATAAAGATTTCAAGGGTGCAGGTAAATCACGAATAGTTAATCAAGTAGATATATTTAGTTCTGATTATCGAAGGGTATAAGGTCGTGTATCTTAAAACAAAAGTTGTTCGAACTAAGGAGCAAATTCTAAAATTCCAACCAACATAATCTACGCCCCATTTGCCAAGCCCTAACCGAATTTACGAAATAGTCCGTGCGCCACCCAATCCAAATTACCTACAACTAATTCATAACACCCTTCTGCAATGCTTGCACACAGGGAAAAATGACGAGAAACCGGTCAAAAGAGAAAATGAGATCAGTATCAGCACCGCTTGAAAGGGTCCACATGGATCTATGGGGGCCGATCAGTCAGCATTCAATACAAGGAAATCGATATATGCTATCAATTACAGATCAACATACTGGTATGATCTGGGTATATTTTCTGACAAATAAATCACAAGCTAAGGGCAAAGTTCGTGAATGGATTGATACAGTAGAATCTCAAAGACGCCGTTGGGGTATTAGCGAAAAAGTGAAAGCAATTTGTTTTGATCGTGGAAGAGAATTCTTGAATACGGAGTTGATGAAGTGGTGTGATGGCCGTGATGTGGCGATAGAGCCAACAGTTGGATATCACCCAGAAGGTGACGGATTGGCGGAGCGCAGTATGCGCACAATAATGGAAAAGGCGAATACAATGAGATTTGGGATGAAAATGGAGCCGGCATTTTGGCAACTTGCCGCCAAACACTCAGTTTATGTTCACAACCGTCAGCAGGTTAAGGATATGGAGCTTTCACCTTGGGAACAATGGAGTGGGAAGAAGCCGAGTGCGTTGCAATGGAAGGTATTTGGGTGCCCAGCATGGGTATATATACCAAAATAAAAGAGAAAGAAACTGGATCCAAAGGCCTGGGAGGGTGTTTTTGTTGGTTTGAAGGGAGAGTCAGAAAAGATCTTTCTAATTTGGAGTTCAAAGGAAAAGAGAGTAATTGAGGCACGTTTCATGAAGTTCGATCAGATGGTCAATGGCGTAACCAATTGCGATCTGATTCCTTGGGAGCAGATAGTTGAAGGATCGGAAATGGAGGATAACGAGACTAATGATGATGAAGATGAGTCTGGCAATGATTTGGATGAAGATTGCGAAATTAATGACGTAGTGAGTGATGTTGGCACCATTGATACTGAGGTTGGGGGCTTGCCCAAAGATCAAAAATTTTCAGCCAATGAGAGCGATGATTCGACATTAAGCGAGCTCACAGACCTCGTTAGTTCGACGATAATTTCAGACGAGGAAGGAAATACAAGGTTGCCTCAAACTTTGATACGCCAACCAACGCAACAACAGACAGCCGCGGAAAAAAAAGAGACTAAAGAACAACTCAAACGATTAAGACAAGATGAAATCGCGAAAGAATCTGCTGCGCGGAGGCAGCAAACGAGAGGAGATGGCAGAAGACCACGTGATCAGGTTAATATGATGAAAAACGAGCAAGGTATTCACAAGGGAGTGATCTACAAAGAACTTACATTTAAGCAGGCAATGGAGCTCCCTGACAATGAAGAATGGCTTAAGGCTTTCAAATTGGAAATGGATAACATCGTCCGAAACAAGACACTTTCCAAGTCAATCGATGCATTACCAGAGGGGGTTAAGGCAATATCATCAAGGTTGGTATTTGATGCCAAAACTGACGAAGATGGGAAGATAATTAAATATAAAGCTCGATTGGTAGCAAGAGGGTTTTCGCAGATCCATGGCATCGATTATGAAGAGATCTTTTCGCCAGCAATTGGTATGGAAGGGTTACGAATAATTGTGGCAATTGCAGCGAAACATGGTTGGAGAATCCATCAAATGGACGTTGTTGCAGCATTTGTAGCAGCAGACCTGACCGAAGATATCTTCCTTGAGGTTCCAAAAGAGGCACGACATTACTTCGGAAGATTTGTGAAAGTACTAAAGAGTCTTTATGGTTTGAAGCAGGCAGCGCAATTATGGTACTTGTTATTGTCAGAATTTCTCGAAGGCATAGGATTCACAGCATCCACAACTGATCCGACAATATTGATTCGAAAGGCTACTAGCGTGGTGGTAGGAGTCCATGTCGACAATATACTTATAACAGGGGCTAATGAGAAAGCCATTGATACTGTGAAAGCTCAATTAAAAAGCCGATTCGAAATGAAGGATCTTGGTGATGCGGAGAACGTGCTAGGAATTCGCATAAAACGTCAACCAAATGGTGCAATTTCTATTGATCAAGAAAAGTACGCTAGAGGAATTGTGCAAGAATATCTTTACGAGGACTCGCTACTTTATGCTACGCCAATGGAGAAGGGAGCTGTCAATGATTTAAAGAAAAATCCAGGACGCGAATTGAACGAGGGGGAGAAGAAGAAGTACGTTCAACTCTTGGGCAAACTTATGTGGCTTAACAATACACGCTTTGATATTGTTTTTGCTGTCACTAGAATGGCATCATTTGCGACAGAGGCAGGCTGGAATCATTGGAAGGCCCTTCTAAGAATCGTCGGATACATTTCTGGTACAGTTACGTTTGGTACAACATATGGGAATAAAGATCATAGAGGAGATCCCCCACTTGACTACTACACTTTAAACCATGGTGTTGAAGTATATTCTGGGTCAGCACAGTTGAATGACGAGATGGGCTATGCCGACGCAGATTATGCCGATGACCAACGTGATAGAAAAAGTATACTTGGATGCGTTTTGATGCTAAACGGGGGTATAGTCCACTGCTCCAGTAAAAAAATGCATTCTGTGGCTCGGTCAACAACTGAGGCTGAGTATATTGGAGGTAGTGAGGCGGCCAACAAGGTGATCTGGTTAAGAAGACTGGTCGCAGAAATTGAAGGCAAAGACTATGCTGGTAGAGCCGCGCCGATGTTGCTAGGTGACAACAAATCAGCGATTCAACTAGCATCAGGAGTATCAAACACATCGAAAATCAAGCACATTGATATTGCGTACCATCACATCCTCGACAAAGTAAAGAAAGGTACGATTTTAATACGGTGGGTACCAGGGGAGCGACAATTAGCCGACGGAATGACAAAGGCATTGGAGAGGGCTAAATTTGAGGCTAATCGACGAGCAATTGGGATTTCAAGCGTAATTTCAAACCTCTAAATAGTTTCACTCGTGGCTATTTGCGAGTTTTAGGGAAGTGTTGAAATACAGGGCTAATCCTAGTAATCAGGATTAACATGTGTCCTTTATGATGGTTAGACCCCCAATAGTAGTATATATGTAGCAAAGCTCCCCGAGCCCTTAATAGAAATAGTTGAACCAGTATATTCATTTTACACAGATCACTCAGTAGCAAAGGAATACGTGTCAGGAATCTAGATCACTAGTAACTGCGGGGGGCATACTTAATGTAACGGATTTCCTGTAGTTAATCTCTATAGAAAAATGTTAACTCTTTGTGGTACTATTTACGTGCGGTGTCCGTAATTCTCCTCGCCCTTAACAGAAGCGGCAAACAAGGTGATTTTAAGAGTAGCACAATCAATGCTCATTGATGCTAAAATGCCGGCTAAATATTGGCCCTGGGCAGTCCAACATGCATGTTTTATTACAAATAGACTCTTTTGTCTCCGTACCAAGCAGGTTCCACTAATAGACCTTCTCAAGAGCCTCAAACAGCCATGCCAAGAAAAAATTGACTTTAGTAACTTGCCACAATTTGGATGTCAGGCATATAAGCTGACAGATCCAAAACCCAGCAAATTTGAGCCGAGAGCATGTAAAGGCTGGTTCATTGGATTCCAAGTTAATACAGATAAGAATTTTATTATTCATCACCTACATGTTATGAATTAGTTGTAGGTAATTTGGATTGGGTGGCGCACGGACTATTTCGTAAATTCGGTTAGGGCTAGGCAAATGGGGCGTAGATTATGTTGGTAGGAATTTTAGAATTTGCTCCTTAGTTCAAACAACTTTTGTTTTAAGATACACAACCTTATACCCTTCGATAATCAGAACTAAATATATCTACTTGATTAACTATTCGTGATTTACCTGCACCCTTGAAATCTTTATCTTGCCGAAACTGACTCGACCTCTGTAGCTTAACAGCTCCGTAATCCAGTCCATAAGTAAGATTCATAACACTTTGTTCGAACTCACATTACAGACCTCGAGTCAGCTTTGACAAATCTAAATCCAACTCGATTAATTAAGTTAAAATCAAAAATGTCGACCGAAGAATCAACTACTGCAAATGCCAATTTACTTGAGAGCGAGTGGGATAAATTAGCTGCTCTGATCGGGTAAATTCAGAGCCAGCCAACCAGCTCTTCGGCTCCGATACCAATGGGTGCACATCCTAAGGTCAAAATGTTCTGTACCCAAGCTTTTGTAATGGGTAAGCAAGCTGCCAGTCATCCTGAGATTATGGGACCACAGATCCCCTCTACAGCTTGCGATAATCAGCAATTTCTGATGTACGAGTACTTCTCGCTTGGTATGGATTCGTGCCGCACAATTAATCCATCGACTTCGACATCAAGGCAAGAAGGCAACAGGCCTGACCTGTTCTATGGAGATCGTGATAAATTTAAGGCGTTCTCCAGACAATTAGCACTCTGGTTTGGTCAAAATCCAAACAATTTTAGATCTGATAATGAAAAAATTAGTTTCGCTGCCAGCTACCTCCGTGGTGAGGCATTTGAATGGCTTGAGCCTTTTGTGAACGAATCCGATGGGAAAGTTCAATTCGACACCTTCGACAACTTGATGCATGCCCTGAGAGCGGCCTTTGCAGATCCTGATTCATACGCCACGTCTGAGAGGGAGTTAGATCAGCTCAAACAATATTCATCTTGTTCGGCATACTTTTCTAGATTCTCGGCGTTAATATCGCAACTTGGCTGGAACGAAGATGCTGTGAAAATCCACCACTTCCGCCGTGGACTAAAGGATGGAATCAAGGATATGCTAGTGGGAAGAGATGTCCCATCAACAATAAATGAATTCGCTGCATTGTGCATTAAATTAGATAACCAGAATCAGGCACGAGCACAAGAGAAAAAGAGCGTGGGGCCATTGAGGCTACAGAATAATCCACTGAAGCAAGCGAACTCAAATTCGTATTTGCCACCACCTTCGCCCCAATCCGCCCCCCAGCAACCTCCTGGAGAACCCATGGAGCTCGATGCAGCATCGCGCAATGCCTATTGTAGGGCAAATAATTTGTGTACATATTGTGGAGCGTCTGGGCATTTTGTCAGGTATTGCCCAAAGGCTGAAGCAAAAAAAAATAAAGTAGCATCTGCAATTGTACAATCACCAGATCAACCTGAAGAAAATTCGTCTACTATATTTGAAACAAAAAACTAGGACATCTAGAGGATAAGCGGCAATCTTTTAGTAAAATTTGGGCCGCAATACATTCAATTAACTTCAATTTGGAAATAAACCACCACTTGTTTTAAACACTATAATCAACAAAAATATTTCTTCTTCATCAATGGTGGATTCCGGCGCAACTTCGCTCTTTGTCGATTCTTATTTCCTTGAAAAAAATAATTTAATACCAAAAAAGAAAAAATATCCTGAGACTTTAAAAGTCGTTGATGGCCGTGAATCAGTTAGTGGAGCTATAACACACGAGATTGAGTTAAGTTTACAGCTTGGTGATCATTCTGAGTGTGCCCTGTTCCAGGTAACAAAGCTCTCAGATTATCCTATTATACTTGGAAAAGCTTGGCTCAATCGTCATGACCCTACAATTCATTGGTCTTCAAATTCGATCTTGTTCACATCAGAATTCTGTCAGTCTCATTGTCTTCATAATAGGGACTCTGATGTCTCAATCTGTTCTGTCACGCTACCTGTTCTCAACAAATTAGCAAAGCGTGAAAACCTTGAAGTCTTCGCTATTTCTGTTAGGGAAATTGAGGAGCATCTAGAAAAATCAGAAAAATCCGAATCTGAAGAGTGCAAGGAATTACTTCAGAAAATCCCACCGGAATTCCATGACTTGTTGCCGCTGTTCACTAGAAAGGAAGCAGATAAGCTTCCTCCTCATAGGTATGTCGACCATAGCATAGAGCTTGAGGAAGGCAAAAAGCCTCCATTTGGCCCATTATACAACATGTCGAATTTGGAACTTCGCGCTCTCTGGAACTACCTTGAGGAAAATCTAAAAAAAAAATTCATTCGTCCTTCGTCTTCGTCCTCGGCCTCACCAGTTTTATTCGTTCGTAAGCCTGGAGGTGGATTGAGATTCTGTGTGGATTACAGAGGGCTTAATTCCCTGACCAAAAAAAATCGATATCCACTACCCTTAATAGATGAAACTCTCCGCCAACTACAAGCTGCAAAAATATTCACTCGACTCGATCTTCGTGGAGCATACAATTTGATTAGAATTCGAGAAGGAGATGAACATTTGACGGCATTCCGCACCCGCTATGGACTATATGAATATCTAGTTATGCCATTCGGCCTCACAAATGCTCCTGCTACTTGCCAGCAATATGTTAATGATACCTTGAGACAGTATCTCGATCGTTTCTGTGTTGTCTATCTTGATGACATTTTGATATATTCTCAAAATCTGGAAGAGCATCGCCATCATGTCCGTCAAATACTAGAATCGTTGCTTCAAGCAGGACTCTATGTCAAGGGAGAAAAATGCGAGTTCTTCACTACTTCGACAAAATTCCTTGGGTTTGTTATCTCGACATCCGGTATATCCATGGATCTAGCCAAAGTTTCAACAATACTCGAGTGGAATCCTCCCACATGTGTAAAAGAGCTTCAGTCTTTTCTTGGATTCGCAAATTTTTATCGTCGATTCATAGAAGGTTACTCCCAAAAGGTGAAACCTCTAACTAAATTACTTTGTAAAAATTCGACTTTTGAATGGTGTAATGAACAACAAGAAACATTTGAGGCTTTAAAGCAGAAATTTTGTTCAGCTCCAATACTCCGACACTTTGAGCCGAATTTGGAAACAATCCTCGAAACAGATGCTTCAGATTTCGCAATCTCAGGAATTCTGTCCCAGTATTTCCAACATTCAGGTAAAAAAATGCTACACCCAATAGCATACTTTTCGAGAAATTTGACTCCAGCTGAGCGCAACTATGGGATTGGTGACAAGGAGCTCCTCGCCATTGTAGCATCACTAGTGCAATTTCGACCATACGTTGTCAATTTGTCACAGCCTTTATTGATTCTTACAGATCATTCGAACTTGACAACCTTTGCCTCAAAACAAATCTTGAACAGAAGACAAGCTCGCTGGGCCAATGAGCTCTCAGAACTAAACTTCAAGATTGTTTACCGTCCAGGCAGTAAAAATCAACGCGCAGACGTGTTAACTAGAAGATCAGGAGATCTTCCTGTTGAAAATGAGGAACTGCAACCTGCAACAATACTCGGACCTGAGAAATTTGAAATTTCGGCGCTAGAAGCGCACTTTGAAGCAGAAATTAAAGAAAATTTGAAATTAGATTCATTTGGGCAGAGCATATTCAAGGCGCTTGATCAGGGACTAACTCGTCACCTAGGTGTCGATTTGGCTACATGCCGCAAAAATGATGATGGTCTTTTAGAAGTCAATGGACTAATTTATATACCACAAAACCTAGAATTCCAGCAGCGCATTATCAGCTCACGACATTCGCATCCTGCTGCAGGTCATCCAGGACAGGCAGCTACATTTGAACTAATATCTCGCGATTTTTGGTGGCCTGGAATTCGTAAGACCATCGCTCGTTACATTCGCAATTGTGATACCTGTCAGCGCATAAAACCTGTCCGACACGCACCCTATGGGTATATTAAGCCTCTGGAAATTCCTCAGCGACGTTGGGAATCAGTCTCTCTAGACCTTATCACGGGTCTTCCGTTTTCTAACTCATTTGATTCAGTACTTGTTGTGGTTGACCGTCTCACCAAGATGGCACATTTTGTACCCTGTAATACTGACTTGGATTCGACTAACTTTGCTCGCCTCTATCGCGATTCGATTTTCCGTCTCCACGGTCTTCCGAGCTCAGTAATTTCAGACCGTGGTTCGATTTTTACATCTGGCTATACTAAGGAACTTAGTAAAATTCTATCCATTGAATCTCGCCTTAGTACAGCATTTCATCCCCAGACAGATGGACAGACTGAGCGAGTAAATGCTATTCTGGAACAATATTTGCGGGGATATATTTCGTACCAGCAAGATTATTGGGTTGAGTATTTGTCTCTTGCTGAATTTGCATACAATAATTCGATTTCTGCAACCACTAAGGTTACTCCGTTCTTCGCAAACTATGGCTTCAACCCTTGATTTGAGATCCTAAGAAAGGATTCAAATAATTTGTCACCTTTGTTACCAGAATTACAACAGTTCCGAGTAAAACTAGAAAAACTCGAGCAGCACCTTCGACAGGAAATTCGGCTAGCACAGGAAACTTATGTTGAACATGCTAACAAGCACCGAATTTCTCCTCCGGTATTTGAAATTGGATCTTCAGTTTGGCTGCTACAGAAAAACATTCGAACAACTAGACCATCTGCCAAGCTCGATTACAAGCGACTAGGACCCTTCAAAATAATAGCGAAAATCTCGACTCATGCTTATAAATTGGATTTACCTTCGACCATGAGAATTCATCCAGTCTTTCATGTTTCGTTACTCGAACCAGTAGCTATAGACCCTCTTCCTGCGCAGAAGAAAATACCTCCTCCTCCAGTTGAAGTTGATGGGGAACTCGAATTTTACGTTGAGGAAATATTAGATGCCAGAAAAACTGGGAAATCAGGTCAGCTTCAATATCTTGTCAAATGGGCTGGTGATTCGCAACCTACTTGGGAACCTTTTGAACATGTAAGAGATTTGGAAGCACTCGATAAGTTTTTCGCTCGTTTTCCGAAGAAGCCGAGACCTGCTGCTCGTAGGAACTCGCACTAAGAGAGGGACCTACTGTTATGAATTAGTTGTAGGTAATTTGGATTGGGTGGCGCACGGACTATTTCGTAAATTCGGTTAGGGCTAGGCAAATGGGGCGTAGATTATGTTGGTTGGAATTTTAGAATTTGCTCCTTAGTTCAAACAACTTTTGTTTTAAGATACACGACCTTATACCCTTCGATAATCAGAACTAAATATATCTACTTGATTAACTATTCGTGATTTACCTGCACCCTTGAAATCTTTATCTTGCCAAAACTGACTCGACCTCTGTAGCTTAACAGCTCCGTAATCCAGTCCATAAGTAAGATTCATAACACTACATTGGACACCAATTAATGGACAGAAATAGAAAATTAGCTTCACGCCCCATGCAACATTCAATGAGGATGTAATGTATGGTGATGAATGCAAAGGATCTGACCATCAACAAACTAATGATTATTGGGCTGGAGAGAAATTTATTTTTGCTGAATCTACAGAATCAACACATCAAATCCCTGTCTGGGCACCATCAGAAGAAATTACCCAACAAGAATTTCAGGGGGAGTACTGCTCACAGAATTTAAGTTAACCAAACAGAATAATTCATGATTCTACTGATTCCCAATTTGATCTATCAGTAGTTCCTCACGCCGAAAACCAGTCTAATCATCATGCACCTAGATCCGTTACACAAGAAGATGCAGTAACAAGCTCTCCTATGGAATGGCAGCATGAAATTATCCAAGAATCCACGCAAAGTCCTATACAACAACATGATTATCAGACTATGTTTAGAGAACATCAAGACGCACAGGTAGTACATGAACAAGCCGGAGACCTACAACAAATCAGTCCGCAACAATCACAGCAAATTACTCAAAATTTGTCCGACCAGGAGGTTTATGGTCCTCTGGTAACACATGAGTGGCTAGGATCTCTGATTGGGTCAAATGATGTGATGGATTATGAACCAGATAATGAGTGGACTGAATATGATAAAATTATGACCAGATGGGATCCAGTCCCACCAATTGCTGGACAAAAGCAACCACATTCACCCGAAGCTCAGACTACAAAAACAAGAAGTGGTAGAAATGTTAGAAAATTAAATTACTATTGTCTGCACCATGGTCTAGCAGTACAACCTTATACTGATCCCAAAACATTGGAAGAGGCAATGACGAGTGGTGAGTCGCGACAGTGGATGCAAGCAGCGCAAAAGGAAATCAACTCCCTAAAGGAAACTGGAGCTATCCAGATCATTAAAAGATCACTTTTACCAAAAGGACGTAGCCCAATGAAGTGTAAATGGGTTTTCAAATAGAAGTTCCTCGCGGATGGAAGCACTGACAAATATAAGGCACGTTGTACAGCAAAAGAGTTTACACAAAGACCAGGAATTGATTATCAAAAAACCTTCGCTCCCACACCAAGACCAGGAACTGGAAGGATCATGTTGGTTGTAGCACATCAGCTAAACTGGCACAGATGTCAAGGTGATGTTTCAACAGCGTTTCTTAACCCCGATCTCAATATAGATCTCTTTATGGAGATGCCAAAGGGTTTCGAAAGAGATGGTCATGTTATACTCTTGCGCAAAGGTCTGTACGGTCTAAAGCAAGCTGCAGCATTATGGTACGACAACTTCAAGGCTACCATGGCATCACTAGGACTATTTCCAACAATTTCTGATGTTTGTTTGTATGCTAACCAAAGTAAGGATCTATTTGTTGTGGTACATGTCGATGATTTCCAGATATTAGGACCGGACATTGATAAAATAAATGATCTCATGCATGCACTGTACAAAAAGTACAAGCTTAAATCTGTCGAAACAAATCTGTTTCTAGGAATAAATATAAATTATCCAGACAAAGATACGCTCAAGCTAACACAGGGGCAATATGCCCGGACGCTCTTGAATAGACACGGGCTCTACGATTGCAAGCCCGCCAACAAACCTCTGGAGAAATTATTAGAGCCAAATGCCTCGCAATGCACACTCCAGACTAGAACTGAGTACAATTCAATTGTTGGAGGTCTGCAATATCTTTCAAAAAATACCCGACCGGATATTGCCTTTGCTGTAAATAATCTTGCGTGTTTCCTGATAAATCCCTGCACAGAACACCTATAGGCGGCGCGTCGTGTGCTCCGATATATTGCCAAGGATCCCGATCAAGGTATCACTTTCACGAGGTCAAAAGAACAACTGGTACCGGAAGCATATTCTGATGCAGACTTTGCAGCAGATCTATCCACCAGTCGCTCAACATCTGGCACACTTCTCAGATTAGGAGTGGGGCCAATAATGTGGAGATCACATCTACTGCATGAGGTTGTGTTATAATCGACTGAAGCAGAATTTCTGGAAGCAACAGAGACTTGCCATGAACTTAACTGGGTCAAGTCATTACTCTGGGAATTGGGAATTCAAGACCAAATCGAAGGTATCCAAGGCAGCAGTCTTTACGTAGACAATCAGTCTGCTATATCTCTAACCAAAAATCACAATAACCACAGACGCAAAAAGCATGTTGCACTACAAAATTTCTACTGTGGCAGTCAATTTCAGGATGGGTCCATTGTTGTAATTTATATACTAACAACCAACCAACTGGCTGATGCACTAAACAAGCACAAGTCACGTGTAACTATTAAATAAGTCTCAGGGGTGCTCTATTATTGGCTCACTATTTTAGGCCATATTTGGGGTCCACAATAGTTATTGTTGTAATTAAGGCAGCAACATGACTGCAGTAGATAAATAGTTCATATTAGAATAATATGCACTGACGCCATGAGATATGATTAACCTATATCATCACTCACTGGCATGAATAGTAATTAGCCAATAGATGCCTTACAGCATACATTGGCTTCAGGATCTCCAACACCTTTCCCACTTAGGTTAGATAAGGAAGTATGTTGGAATTTACACTAGTGTGCGGAAAACCCCGCTTTCATGTATATAGAGGGACTTCTCGCTACACAGATAGAACTATAGCAATTTCTTTACAATTAACTATCCATTAAATATCAGTAACTTCTTCGTACATTAAACAGATTCATCATATCTCTAAATCAACCTCAAGGCTAGTATTTATCTCTTCCAATATCCGGAACTATTTCAATTGTTATCACCAACAGGGGGAGTGTTATGGTGTCCCAAGGGATTAGTCAGGGGCTAGCTTAGTAAACTAGCCGAACCATGTACATAGATTATAGAGGACTCACACCCGACCAAAAAATTGAATTAACATAGGTCTGCACACATTAGTTCATTGCTCCCAACTCACACAATTGTTCTCCTCTCACATTGCTAGTCATACTTATTTGTCTACTAATATATCCTCTGCATGCTCATAATCATAACATGTACCTACTGTGCCCAGAAAAAATATCTGTTGGCCTGCACTCACAGACGAGGAAATATTCCGCTCGTGCTGTCAAGTAACCTGCACAGCACCTGGAATAGATGAAATTACGACAGATTCACTCAATAAAGCGTGGCCTGTAATAGGCTATCGGATTGCAGCCCTTTTTCGTCAATGTATCCAGTCGGGGCTTCACCCACCTGTCTTCAAAAAGGCCAACATAATTATTTTACCAAAGATGGGAAACCGCAATCTCTCCCAACCCAAATCATATAGGCCGATCGCACTTCCTTCTTGCCTCGGAAAAGGATTAGAAAGGCTAATTGTCCGAAGATTCTCCTACCCTGCCCTCAAGTACCGCATTCTCTCTCAGGATCAATGTAGTGCAGTGCCCCGCCGCGCGGCGACAGATCTCACAATATCCTTGGCCTGCAATATTCAAATGGAATGGGCCGAAAAGAAGGTTGCAGGAGTTGTTACCGTGGACATAAAAGTTGCCTTCGACAGAATTCAAAAAGGACGCCTCTCTTACGGCCTACATAGCCAAGGATGGCCACATAATATGTAGGAATACTCTTGCATACAGTACCTTGATCTGCTTGAAGTAAACTTAACCCTGAGACTAATCAGGAAGGAGCTTTGGATTAGTCATGAATTAGTCATAGAAGGAAAGGTGGTCAGAGCTGAGATGGAAAACTATTCTGGTGTCGAGTTCCTTTGGAAGAGGAGTCAGTGAATAGAAGTGGTTGCGAGATATATACTTAATGTAATATATTTTTTAATTCGCCCCAAAGAAAACCTACAGTAGCCGTCGCTCTAAGATTTAAAAACAACGTAATATTGCGCGCTGGGTAATCTCTTTCATGAAACATCGTGAGGCCATCATATCTTTGGATGGCATTAAATTGCCAAGTTTTCAAATCTACTGCAGCCTTACACAGGGGTCCCCTATATCATCAATCCTCTTCCTTCTGGCTATAGAAGGAGCACTCAATCTGTCACGCGGCTGATTTGGTTACGCTGACAGCATTGCGTATTTCGCATCAGCACCAGACCTTTGCTCTTGCGCAAAACTGCTCCAGAATCAATTAGATCAAACGCTTACTTGGGGACATGTGAACGGCATGTCATTTAATATTTCCAAAATCGAGCTACAGTACTTCCACCGTAAACATGGAATGCCAGCAGAACCAAGTCTTTACATTAATGGCCTTGAGATTAGGCCTATCAACCACACCAGGTGGCTCGGAGTTTATTTTAATCGGAACTTGCAATTCAGATACCATGTTAGCCAGGCCTGCAGAAAGGCTCTTAGCACAACAGGTCACTTAAAAAAGATTTCATGTACTACCTGAGGCATTAATCCACACCTTCTCAAACAGGCTCTCCAAGGAGTAGCATTTGTCACGCTTTTCTATGGAGCTGAAACATTGTACTCAAAGTCAACGCCAAAAGGTATCATCACACGTATCCAATGTAGAATAAACGATGCTGCCCGTGCAGTCCTCCATGTCTACTGTACAACACCTACTGCCGCCCTTCTCCGAGAGACTGGTTGGGGCCCGGCACGTGCATGGCTTGAGAGAATACACAACCGTCACGCAGTCAGAGTTGCAGCAGGAGACCCAAGGCATCCGCTCCAATGACGCTGGAACTCACCTCGTATGTGTTTGATCCGCCAGAGAACCTCTCCAGAACTTTCCACCGACACCATTCCATCACCCTGGGACATCAACGTCAAGTTACACTTACAAACTGTAGGCGCTGTAGGCAAAAGAATAGGTCTACAGGAATTCACAAAGTGGCACACATCACAGTCTCCCTTAGACTTATTTGCTTTCTCAGATTGAGCGCTTATCAACAACCAAGCCGGAGCTGGGTACGTGGTATTCCGGGGCCTCTTGCAGGAAGTTGGGCGGGGCTCACTCCCCCTACGAATTTCTGCTGAAGTTTACGACGCCGAAATTGCCAAAGCAACCGAAGGACTCGCCGCAGCCCTTCTTAACCCCATGGCTTAATATGCCAATGGGGTGTTTGTGTGCCTAGACAACCAGAAGGCTGCCCTTCGTCTTCATGTATACACCCCTACCACCTCAAGTTCTCCTCACATCACTCAGTTCAGAGGGCTTGCGAAAGCATGGACTAGAAGAGACCGTTGCCACTTCACAGAAGTTGGCTCATTCATCATTAGATGGTGCCCTGCGCACGTTGGTATTTTGGGAAACGAGGCTGCAGACGTTCTCGCCAAACAGGCCTGCAAACTCCCAGCTTCCTCACTTACACCTGTTGAAATTGGTGCTATATGGTAATGAAGGGTATCATTAACATGGAACGTAGAAAGGTATAAGTTCTCTAGCCAGGTTCATGATGACTCATACATTTACCAGCCTCCCAATTATCCACAATAAGCCAGTAATCGTGTCCCTCGCTTAGTTGTAATAATTAGTTTAAGTAGCACTCTGATACTAAGTGGGTTTAATCAACAACTCTCCACTATAGTTTTCAGACTCTTCAATCTCCCATCTCGCTTCACTAGGTGATATTAAACAGAAGCCTAACAGCTTAAGCTTCTCTACACAACTTCCATTATAACAACACCGTCAAGCTCGAGAGCGAACAGGGGTATCAAAATTAGATACCAAGATTCAGCGACCAGATATTGGACGCAAAACACCCCCAAAAGATACAAACTGCTTGGAATTAGAGAAAATGTTTGAGACTCACTCAAACTCAGAAGTCTCGACCGGCGAACAATGGGCCTGCTTCTTGCTGCACGGTCGGGGCATGGGGACTTTGCAGAATACCACCGCCGTTTCCAACACCTCGAAGCTCTCTTGACCTGCAGCTGCGGACGAGAAAAGTCACCTGACCACTGTTGTAATTCTAACAGCCATGCATCTGTTACGCTAGTCATGTACTATCTCGTTTTCGTTTCCGTTATTTGTATCATTTAATACTGCCCCACATCTATTTTCTGTAATATTAATTAATCTTGGTGCTTAACACAAGATATGTTGATAATTATGGTATATGCATGATTCTATCTTACACTCAGCTAGCTTGGGATTCTACTGGTGGTCAAGATATACCTTCACCATGATAACGTTGTCATACTGGGACATGGGCACATATCCTGGCTTATTTCTAAACTCGTCTCAGTAGGACTAATTCCTGTATATATATGTAGTGTTCTTCTCCTTCAGAAATCTTCAGATCATTACATTTACTGAATATCTCTGAAGGTCTATTCATACCCTCTTTGTGTCACCCTACCAAGCTTCACCCTTAAGCTCTATTCAACTGCTTCGTTGTTCGGCATATATCCTTCACCTCCCTACACCATTCCAGCATTCCTCTACAATCCATAACTTCACAACAAGCTTAAGTCCGGATTTAGCTCTTCCTGCAACCATGTCTGTTGAAGTCGCCCCAATTTCTGTCAGTAACCTCAAAGCCAACCTCCCAGTATTGTCCTCGCAATCCCAATATCGGACATGGGCACAAACTTGGCAAATTGCGCTTATGGGGTGTAAGTACTGGCGCGTCATAACGGATCATGACTATTACAAGGAATCTCGATCATCAAATGCTGGCAAAGGTGTCATAGGAAATGCGAAGAATATTCCTACAAACAAACAGGAAGGATATGATATAAAGAACAACATAGCACACGCTGCTATCCTCTCTGGAGTATCCACTGATCTCCAAAGGATTGTAGCTGGCTTTGTTGGCCAACCTGAATCTGCTCGGCTTGCGTGGAAAGCTTTGAAAGATAAGTTTGATCACAAAACACCAATATCTACCCTCGAACTATTGAAATCTCTAGTGATGCTAGAAATGAAAGAAGGTGATATTATCTCCGATCACATATCAAACTTTGAAACTACCTACGCCCACATCTTCAACCTGTCAATGGTGCTAGAGGTGTTCGCATTCCCAGGGTCAAGAGTTCGATAATTCAAGGGTTCGACAGTTCAAAAGTTCGACATTAGATAATATTCATTAATTCTAAAGAGTTCCTAAAAATACAAGACCATCATCTACCGAACTAGAGTTATCCCAAATACCCATTATATACTCCTCTCTATTGTTCTCGAAATTTCCAGTATACTCTGGTACAGAATAGAATGGAGTAGTATAGAAAAGCACGGACAAGTACAGATCGGAACAGAACGAAGTAGAATAGAACAGAATAGCACACATATCATCGTACATAGTTCCTATTGATTTAGAATAGGCCCTTGGTCCGTGACACCACCAATGTTCTGAATCTTCTCAGGAGGAAGCACATTATCTCAAGTGTTTCCTTGACTCCAACTCTATTAAAACAATGACCTTCCTTTACACTCTTCCTCGCTACTTTGAAAATGTCGTGGACAACCTCATGTCCAAAGAATGCCTCACCTTTGCTGATGTCAACAAGCGATTGCTTGTCATCCAAGCATCCCGTTCCTCCTCTTCATCTAGTGATTCGAAAGGTTATTTTGTTGACAACAAAGATTCATTAAAAAGAGAAGATAAAAAGGAAGGAAAAGAGTGCTACTAGTGTAAGGCTAGGAATAAGAAATACAAGGGTCATGTACACACAGAAAGTCATCAGATGAAGATTTTTCAAGAGAAAGAATACAACACAAAAGGCAAAGAAAAGTCACACACTGCTACCACAACTGAAAACACCGACTCAAGCTTGTTGTGAAGTTATGGATTGTAGAGGAATGCTGGAATGGTGTAGGGAGGTGAAGGATATATGCCGAACAACGAAGCAGTTGAATAGAGCTTAAGGGTGAAGCTTGGTAGGGTGACACAAAGAGGGTATGAATAGACCTTCAGAGATATTCAGTAAATGTAATGATCTGAAGATTTCTGAAGGAGAAGAACACTACATATATATACAGGAATTAGTCCTACTGAGACGAGTTTAGAAATAAGCCAGGATATGTGCCCATGTCCCAGTATGACAACGTTATCATGGTGAAGGTATATCTTGACCACCAGTAGAATCCCAAGCTAGCTGAGTGTAAGATAGAATCATGCATATACCATAATTATCAACATATCTTGTGTTAAGCACCAAGATTAATTAATATTACAGAAAATAGATGTGGGGCAGTATTAAATGATACAAATAACGGAAACGAAAACGAGATAGTACATGACTAGCGTAACAGATGCATGGTCGCTAAGGTTACAAAAGGTATTTTTGTTGGAAATGGAGACACAGTGTGTTGTGGACGTACAGGCCCCCCATTTCGTCTAGGTTCCCGACACAATCTTGTGTGTATTTAAGAGGTTGGAATTAGTAATATGGTAGCGCTTCAGGCTACCTATTAGATATACGAGCGGCTGTATGGCGTGGATACAAAGAGGTTATTGGGGATTTTATATGCCTAAATGGCGCCACACTTGATTATTGTGTGGCTTAGTGTCAGAGCAGCATGTAGACAGCAAGGAGGACCCAGGGGTCAGAGAGGTGGTATTCAGGCTAAAGGGTGCCATCCTACATTATGCATGAGATAGTTGCATAACTACTCGGCCAAAAGACCAGACCAGAATCATAGAACACTAGATTCTAGTTATCTCCACATATATAGATTATACAGAAGGCAATCCTGACACTTAGGCTACGTGTTGTAACGACTGGTGAACCGACAGTAAACCCTGTAGCCTGCGTTGGCCAACGCAGGCACCCTTTCCACCCGCTAGGACTTCAGGTAATGGAAAACTCACTCTAGTGCTCGGACGACTAGCAAACACTCGGACAGTTGCAGGGAGGATTGCCTCGAGCACAGGTAGGGACATAATTAGAGGAATGTGTGGTGGACTGTGTGCTGGAACATCTATTGAGAAAGTTATCAGTACTTGGATGTGCTCAGAGAGGATTGTTTCGGGCACAGCAAAACTGATTGAAAGGTAGCCGAGTGGTAGGGCGAGCATCGGGAGTTAATACCAATGCAGAAACCTAAACTCTACATAGGTACACCTGTCCGCTCTTTGGAATAGATGCAGGCCACGTATTGGAGGAGAGCGCGGGTATAAATAAGCCCTTCTTGTACATACATATTCTCTCCTCAGAAGAATTGTAAACTATTGATTGCGCATCTCAAGCCAACTTGAGAACTTCCCCAATTGTCACTAGTGTCGCTTACACTTGTACTTGTAGCGCATATTTCCCACACTTTTAGCTGTAATCCAAACATGACACTCTTTGAGTCAACTTTTACTTTCGTTCCATAAATATTGCGCCCATTTCATTGCGCAATATATCCAAAAATTTTCCAGGTGCTCTTGCAAATCTTCTCAAACAACTAGTCGTGCTTTAAATGACATTAGAAAGCCATCTTCACCGGTTTTGTAGGAAAAAACCCACATCAATTGTAAAATCTCAGCGTCTGCTATGGCCCTTGACATTTCTGTTTCCTTAAAACAACCTTTTGCACAGAGTGAATCCCATTCCTTACTTAGAGCATCTCCAAATTGCTTTCCAAACTTATGAGAGCCGAGAGCTTTCACATGCTTTGGCGGAAGTGGAAGTTAGTTTTGGTGGATTTGGGGAGTTGGGGAGTTGGGGAGTTTTAATACGGTGAATTTGCTTAGAGGTTTCAGTCACAAATGCTTCCAAATAATCTGATACCTGATTCATTCCTAGTGTAGCTGCGTGTGACTGAATAGCAAAGACATTTGGATTTGATGATGGCTTTTGATTGTGCTTTCCTGTAATAATAAGACATGTATCAAATGAATCAAGATTAATTTCCTTTGGGGCAGGATTTCCATATAATTGGTGTCCTCTGGGAGCTTGTACAGTATGAATTTTCTGCATTGTTGAATTGTCCATGTTTGTAGGGGGTTGAGCAAAGTCGCCGATTTCTGGCAGTCCAGGAGTTAGTAGTTGTTGTCCATATTCAGAAGTTGTCTGGTAGTTATACTTTTGAGCATTTTTAGCGCTTACACCCCCAAACTCTGGCTCAGTGTCGTTATCCTCAGGCGCTGAGCTGAGGTTTCCATCCCTGCGTTGACAATTTGAAAGGAGATCACTCATAGCAATGTCAATAACCGAATTTTCTGGGTATTCAAGAAGTTCGACAACACGCTCAACTGTTGATCTTGTTGCATATTTTCTCGTATTATTGTAGAAGATAGACTGTTAAAAAACAACGTTGCGTGTCACAAGCACATCATCGCTAGTAGGCAACCAAATGCGGAATATGTTTGTGCCTTGGTAACCAACAAGGTGCCCAATGAGTGCTCGAGATTCAGTCTTATCACCCTTACTGATTTGTTTGTTGAGGGCATAGGCAAGACAACCAATGGGACGCATGTGTGCGACAAGAGGCTTTTTGTGCCAGATCACTTCAAATGGAGTTTTCCAACAAAGTGATTCTGTTGGAGTGCAATTGAGAATATAAGCTCCAGTTTTATAAACCTCATTTGCCAAAGTCTTTAGAAGATTTCCTTGAAGTTGCATAGCACGAGCTCTTGATGTAAGTACTCCTCCAGCACGCTTAGCATGACCATTCTGCTCAGGTGTGTAATTCGAAGATATCTCGAGGATAACTCCTAATTCAGCACACAGATCGACTAAGTTGTTTCTGAAGCCCTGTTTGTTATCAGATCGAATACAACATACGTCTGCATCAAAAACACGGCTTATTTTTCTAATAACAGACTTGATCCAATGCATGAGGACCGGTCAAGATTTTTTGCATATAGTAGAAACTTCATGCCATTTGGTATATTCATTGACGGCGTGGAGCATGTATCTATCGCCGTTCCAGCATTGTTCATTAAGAGGAACAATATATTCAAGGTCAATACCAATCTGATAAAATGGCCTGGTGGCTTTATCTTGTGCCGGGCATCGTGAAACTATCTTTGTCAACTTTGCCTTGGTACATGCCTGGTAACAATATTCTTGAAGTTCCACATTGCTTAATGAGATACTGTTGACATTTTCTTCGAGATTATCAACAGCCTTCTTACTGGGATGTCCCCAAATTTGATGTGTAAGCTGCCAATCAATGGTATTTGTTGGCTTTGGGACGTACAATGGACAGTATGAAACTCCAAAACTGCTTAAGGGCTCTTTTATGTCTGCTGGAAAAGGTCTACGAGAAGGATCAGCATCTATGAGCCAATGTCCTCTGTTGTACTGCAACTGAGCAATAATGTTAGTAGGCTGTTGCCTATAGAGCACGTCTCGTCCAGAATCAAAATAAATAGCTTCTATTTGGCAGCGCAAGAGACCAATGACACTGGTGAGAAATCCTTCGACGTATGTAACATGTGTCAAACGCAGAGTTTTGAGCCCTGCTGGCGTGCGTGCAACTAGTTCAAAACTTCCCCAGACATTGCTAAGAGAACAACTACTACTTGCATTTATAGTTCGCTGTTTGGTATTGTCACTCTCTCTTTTCCATCCCTTCCAGGCTTCACTGTTTTTTACATGAGTATTTGATCCTGGATCAACTATCCATCTAGTCAGTAATTCATTGGGTTGGTTTTTCTCGAGAGCTACAGTGGCAAGATTCTCAACCGGCTCAACATCATCGTCTATAGATAGGTAGTTTGAACATTTTGTATTTAAAAAGTTACTGTTGGTAGATTTTATAGACTTGTCAAGAGTACTACTAACACATTCAGCGAATGTATCAAAGCTAGCTGGTGGAAGACCGTCATCTATTTGGAGCTTTTCTTGTTTCTGACTTCTCTTACCCCACTTTTTTAGAGCAGCAGAAATCTTTCCTTCTATCTTTTGATCATTTTGGGCTTGTTCAACTCTATGCAAGGCCTCAGGATTTGGACAGTAATTTGGCGTACGTTCAGGATGATCTTTGTTGATAATGAAGCAATCTGCAAACCAGTGTCTTGAGCCACAGATACATTCGGGAATGGGCTTGCCATTTCTTCAATTCTTACTTACACCTGTTGGTTTCTTGTTGAATGGTTTTGCTACCTCGAGATTTGCAGCAGCAACAGAAAACCCTGATATTTGAGGCTTATTACGTCGTAGGAATGCTGTGATCTCTGCAACATATTCATCTAAAGAAGGTAGTGAATCTGTGGTGCCAGCATTTTCCGCCCTGTAGAGGTCGCGAAGACAAGTCGTTGCATATTCTTGATCAAGTGCCTTACACGCAACAAGGAAATCTTCTTGTGGTCTTATACCATCAGTTTCTGGAAGATTCATAGAATTTCCAATCGTAGTATTCCGTGTCCAATTAGAGAACCAATCATCCAGTTTACCCACAGCTGTTGGAGCTAATTTAAGGCCAAAGTACTTCGACGTTATTTCATGATTGCGCATAGATGCATCAGGACCCAAATGCTTCTTGAGCCTAACTAACCTATCATATGGTGTACTGCAATCTTGGGTAAGATAAATATGCTTCTTTGAGATTGTCTTGCTGATTTCTGGGTTGAAATTGACAAGAGCTTGGACCAGTTTTCGAATTCCATTAGTTTACATTTGTATCAATTGTAATCCAAACGGTAGGTATCTCTATCTTCTTTGTCAAGATTAGCTAGTGAAATGGCGTCGGCTTTGTAGGAACTTAATTCTGGCTCAGGAGGTTCTGTGAGAACTGGTAAGGAATGTCTTGGTTGTTGTAATGGAAGTTGTGTAGAGAAGCTTAAGCTGTTAGGCTTGTGTTTAATATCGCGTAGTGAAGCGAGTTGGGAGATTGAAGAGTCTGAAAACTATAGTGGAGAGTTGTTAATTAAACCCACTTAGTATCAGAGCGCTATTTAAACTAATTACTACAGCTTAGTGAAGGACACAACTCACTAGTTTATGCTAGATAATTGTGAGGCTGGTCAATGTATGAGTCCGCATAAATGTGGCTAGTAATACTCGAACCTTATTACGTTCCATATTAATGCTACTCTTCACTGCCAAGTAGCGCCAATTTCAACATTGGTGTCTCAGGGTTCACGTATTTCCAGAGATCATGTTGAAAACATGAGTCTTTTCTTATGAATAACCAATCAAACCAGTCACCAGGCTTATCAAGGAAAACTGTGGCTCGAGTAAATGTTGGGTCGGATTCAGAATACATTTTCGAGTGATTTATTGTTGCTGCAGGTAGCTTTGACAGGCATAGATTCACAGCCTGTTCTGATTCTTGATTGAGGCTTAGGTTTGTCGCATAGTGTCATGGACTGACTGATGTGGAGATGATTCATGGTGTTGGGTTACTTCAATGGTATTCTAAGCTATTCTAGCAATTAGTTTCTAGATGTTTCGGGATGATATTTTGTACTCTTGCCAGTTCACTGAGCTTCGATCAGATTCTAGGTCACTCTCAGGAGTTTGACAGTATCGGGCTGTAACTAGATTACTGTAGTCTGTAGTAGATAGTGTCGAAGTATAAGTAGCTGAGGTATCTTCATGTTGAAAGCTCTCCAGCTTTCAGTCTTGTAGTATTCCTAGTCATTCAAGAATCAAGAACCTAGTCTTCGTTAATATACTACATTAATTATCAAGTATCCAAGATTTCACACCAACCATTTCCAAGTTAAGTAGCCAAGTCTCAAGAGAGCCTGACACGTAGATTCACAGACAGATGGATCTCAGGAATTGCGTTCGAAGCAGTGAGAAAAGGATTATTAAGAGATTAATTATAGAGCAGCCGGGCTCATAACTATTAGATCACTTGTAATGGACTTAATAGCATTAATGGTTTGGGGTAATAATTGTCTGATGGTCTATTCTGTTGCCTGTTTTCTACATGTATCTCTGATAGTAAAATCTCTACATGCCAAGACACTAACGCCGCACATCCCAGGTCTATTCCTTGCAGTACCATCAACACCTTAGAAACATATTGTAAAACAAACTGTAACAAAAAGTTCTCCAAACACAGCAACATTCCCCTGAACATGACTTTGCTCAGGGGCTACTAGTTTACCGACTCGCTTGATGATACATTAGCTATCCTTGAGTTGGCTGTATCTGTGTGAAAGCCTTTAAACTTGCAGTCCCTGAAACAGTGACATGGATAAATGTTGCACCAAATGCAGCGGCAAGATTTAAGACGCTGGCTACGCTCTTCTTCGGAACAGTGGGGGGCATTGGGACGTTTATCTAATGGCCGGGGCTGTCCTTGTTTTCGAAAGATGTTTTCGTTATTCAAGGCTGATATAACTGTAGAGACAATAGAAATAATATTATTTCCCGACATTTTAACATCCCTCTCTAAATCACGTACAGAAGAGTAGTGCGTTTGTGGTCTAACCAACTGAGGCTGAGGCAGTGGTTGACTTTGAGTTTGGGTTGCAATTTGTTTACACACTTGTTCCTGGATACTTAATGGAAGGTCTCCAATTGCATTTTTGGTATAGGTTTCTACTTTTTCATCCATACTTAAATGTTGAAATTTGGGTAAGGACTCCCAATTTGTTGCCAGAATTGATAATTGCTCAACGTACTTTTCATAGTCAAGCTTTTCCAGGTGTGTCTGATTAGTGGCAGCCCGGCTTAGATATGGAGCTATTGATTCAGATAAGGTGTGAATTCTGGATACTCCAATAGGAGCAAGATCACCTGAGTTGCTGAGATGGCCTTTGAAAATGTGTAAGAATTTCGCAAAAGGTTGCACTTTTCCTTGCCTCACAGAGTATAATAGGCATCAATTCCGAGCTTCTCGGTCCCTGTCAACAAAATTTTGGTCAAATTTGTTGAGAAGTGAGCTTGAGTAAAATTCTTTTGCTTTAACTTGTTTCTCAAAGGTCCCACTCTACTTCTATGTTCCGCTTATAGGGTCTGCATGAGCGCTAGGTAGACACCTCTTTCACCACCGAAACCCATTACTACTGCGGGATCCTCCGCTGCTACTTACTACATTACTGAGCATAAAGAATATTGATCAGGTGTTCCATCCCAAGGCGTAAATTTATGCTGGACAGCATTGATTTGAGTAGCCATCATGACTATAATTATTAGTATTGTGTATCTGTTGTGCTGGTGATGGCTAGGATTACAATGCACAAGGGTAATGATCACTGAGGGTGAAGGAAGAACTTTCCAGGTGGCTCCATGATGAGTAGAGGAACAATAGAGCACTGTATGGAAAGTGTTTGTAGATAATACTACCACATGGAGGATAATAGAATATTCTGTGATACTGATTTGGGAAAATGAGGCGAGAGTTTAGCCACCTCAGATGTGTATATAATTAGCTCCTTCTACCTCCTAAATCCTAATAGTTCTGAATACCAAACATATCAGCAGTTCACATTGATTCATCGATAATCATCCGTAAACCTTCTGCCAATTAACCTCCGTAAGCTCTCACCTTTACAACAGTATCACTGTCTGGATAATAAATTCAGGCTTCTATGGCACTGGGTCTTAAAGAGATCTTTAATGATTCTCAGAGTTAAGTTTGTTGTCAAAGCTCCCGTAATTGCGAGGCGTCGCTGGTTACAGGTAGTTTAGACTTGAATGGAGATTGAATTGAATTGAATTGAATTGAATTGTTTTAGGGTCCTAAGCTATGCTCTATATCTCCTAGGAGTCAAAGACCGGTGTACACGGCCGAGATCATGCTTTCCGCATGCCCACCTCGGTTTCACCGCGTGAACCACTACACAACCAGTAGCTAGTTAAAAGAAAGAAAAATAGAAACTCCCCTAAACTCCTATAACTAAAGTTCCAAGCCCAGTAATCCAGTTTGTGGTTAGCAAAACGACACTTCTCGTCTCATTTTTCTACCTGCCATGCTTCGTACTATGACCTAATTTATATCCTCTTTGCTGAGAGCTGGAGACGGATCCGTAGGTGGGCCCCCGAAGCAGCCGGTTTCCTGCGCAAATTTTGTAAAGTTCTCAAGGCACTTGGGCCCGAGAAGCTTGTGCACAAAGTCGTGATGTGACATTGTCCCTCGTAGTCGACGCGTCTGGCGTGCGTGCAGTCGACAGTGAATGAAATGGAGAGGTGATGTTTCCTCTCCACACGCACACTCCATTGAAGCTGCGAAGTTGTTAAAGCGGCGGTGACATGCCGAGAAGTTTCCGTGGACCGTACGTGCTGAGATCAGTTCACGGAGTAGCCGCCGGGAAAGTGCCTGCTCGCGTGGCTTGCGTCGTCGCATGAGAAGACCCAGATTTCGATACCTAGGTGGACATACTTCTTCCCACCAGTCGTCGAGAAGCGCTTGACGTTTCCGGTTCATGAGCCGACAAACGTACGCCATTGTGACGGAGCCAGGCTGGCTGTCTTTGCTTGGCAGTTGTCGGAGGCCGGAGCGTGCAGCTCTATCTGCATCTTCGTTTCCCTGTATCCCGGATTGAGCTGGTATCCACTGAACCGAGACTTGAGCCTTTTCTGATAACGTTCTAAATTGTTGCACGTCGTCGAGACTTGTTGTGGCAATTCCCGTCAACAGTGCCTTCACTGCAGACTGACTATCCGACAACACCTTGATCGGCCGCCTGCTGTTAATTCCACTGTTCTCCCTCTCCAAAAATCCCAGCGCAGCTTCCAGGGCCTTCCTCGCCCCTATAATTTCCGCATCAAGCACTTCACCACCATGCTTGATGCCACATCCCTTCAACAGAGTTTTTCCATCCCTCTTCAAGACAAACCCCCATGCAGAGCGACCATGCCCCTCCGACAATCCATCCGGGTAGGCGCAAATATCTGATGCTGGTACACTATCGATGAACCGAGTTGCCTTCTCTTCCTCCTCTAACCTTGAGCCGAAACCCGAAAGATAGCATGGCGGCGGTAAAGGCTCGGAATTTTCCGCGTCGGGGAGTTGTCGGTAAGCCCGCTGGACTCGTGTCATCTGGAACTCTGGATTTTTGTATATCCGATAATATTTCTTGTACTTCCGTGTTCCATCCCTTGGACACACGGCAGCACGGGTCCGGAGCGGGTGGCGATTGTCTAGTGAGTGTAGCCGAGCCGAAAGCCGTAGTCGGTTCCCTTCCAGAATGATCTTCCCTGTTGGGGTACCTCCTTCTCCATGGAGAACAAGATTCGGTGTCGTTCTCATTACTGGGAGGGCAGCGCGCAGTCCCGTCAATATTGCCTTGTCGATCATCTCACAGAAAATGCTGGTACAAGGGGTGCTGATCCCCTTTTGGGTCAGACGTTTGAGGCCGGGCCACCAAACATCTGCTCCAAAGGTTGCTATGGGGACAATGCACGTGTCCACCGCTCGAACCAGTGCTGCAGGGGCGGCTCCTCGATACGCTGAGTTGAAGCGTCGCATTTGCTGAGCAACCTTCAGAGCTTTGCCGCACCACGTTGTGACGTGGTGTTTGAAGTCCAGTCGAGGGTCTAGGTGTACTCCCAGCCAGCGTATTTGGTCTGATGGCTCGATAACCACGCCATTCACACAAATGCCCACTGGCTTCTCGCGTTTTCGTCCGGGAAACTGGACTACCTCCGACTTGTTAGTATCGAAGGAGACTGCGTTAGTACTTGCCCAATCCAGAAGATGGTCCACTTCCTTCTGTACCGAAGCGGCTGACTCGGTAATGCTGCGCCCGAATCCTAGGATCCCGACGTCGTCTGCGTAGCTGAACCTCATTCCTACATTGCCGCTTCGCATAGGCTCTGCCATGTAGAGAAGAAAGAGCAGCGGCGATCCCTGCGGAACCCCACACACCAGCTCTCTTTGTCCGGTTAACCCTCCAGAGTATCGGACTTGCACCTTTCGTTGTGCAAGAAATGACGTTGTCCATCGGAGACTTGAGTCCGGCCACCCCTGCTCTTGCATCCTCCTCACCAAACGATTGTGAAGTACTGCATCGAACGCGCCTTGGACATCGAGAGTCGTGAATGTGGCCGCCCATCCCTGGGTACTTGCTTCTTCAATGTCGTGGACTACGCAGCTGACGAGGTCGTTTGCCGATCTTTTAGGAAGCGCCCCAAATTGTTGGTATCCGACAACGTCGAGCGTAACCGCGAGATGGGCCATCCGCTTTGCTAAGAGTCGTTCCAGTCCCTTACCCAAACATGACAAAAGGGCAATCGGTCTCCAGCCCTTAACTGTCGTTGGATCCCGATTCGTCTTGCGTAGGAGCACCACTTCAGCCAGCTTGAAGCAGGATGGGTGGGTGCCAAGCCTGATGCAGGCGCGGAAGAGAGTGCCAACAAATGGTCCAATCGTCTTCCAACAACTTCGCAGAAGCTCTACAGAGATCCCATCAGCTCCAGGCGCTGTATTGGCGCAGCCTATCGTGCACATGCGGATCTCCTCGTCCGAGACATAGTCGTTCCACGGAATTCGGTTAGTGCTTGGCGCATCGAGTGGCGGTAGGTCGTCCGTCGCTTGGTGCCGTGCCAGAAGAGCGTCTCGGAGTACCGCTGCCCGCTCGGCTGGGTCGGAGTACATCTTCCCTTCGTGGTTCAGCGGAGGGGGGGGTACTTGCTTGCCTTGGCTCGGCCGAGCGCATCAGCTTGAACACGCCATTAGGTGTTGTGATTGCCTCGACTTGACGCGTCTGGTACTCTTTCCTTGCCGCTCTGAGGGTTGAGCGCAGCTTCTTCGAATATATCCATTGCTGTTCTGGAGTCATTGCTACACGATATTCAGTGTGAGCTAGCTTGCATTCTGGGGTCCACCAAGGCGCACATTTGCCGTGTCTTTTGTTCCTTCGTTTTCCTGTTGCTTTGATAGCGTTAGTAAGGCCGGAACAGAGATTGTTGGCGTATTCGTTCGCCTTGAAGACCGTGTCCAGGGCTGTTGGCGGGTGTGTAAACTGCGTTACAGCAAGGGCGAATCTCGGCAAATTGCTACACGTTACCCTGATTTGTGAAGGCTCCTGGTCCCTTTTTCCGGATCCAGTGGGGACTCGTCCTCGAATCGGGAGATGGTCGCTGGTTACGCACTCGTTGCAATCCACCCATGCTTGAGCTCCGTTGATGTTGGTCCAAGCAAGATCGAGCGTGTTCCCGGCTCGATGCGTTGGCTCGCCCACAATCAGACAAGTGAGATTGTGACGTTCCGCCCATCTCTCAATTTCAATTCCTTGTCCGCGTGGGCGGGTAACCTCTGGTTGCCACGCGCAGTATACCGCGTTGAAGTCGCCAGCTGCGACGGATCGTGGTGGTGGGTCCCAGTTGAGGAGAGGTCTAATCGCCGTTGGGTTGTTTGGGTCTTTATACACGTTGAGAAACGTGACTCCGTTTACCACGACCCAGCAGTAGTCCGCCGTCTGGGGATCACAAGGAAAGATTTGAGTTGCCGAGTCGATTCTACTGTTTATTAGCGTATAAGTCACTGCCCTGGGTCGAGCGTTTACGCCGCCATATGGTGTATGGCAGTCGTAACCAGGGTGTGACTTTGTCTCCTTTGTGGCTTTATTCCACGAAGGCTCTTGTATTAGCACCAAATCCACGCCTAGCTCATAAGCTCGGGAAAGCGCGATGTCGTGTGACTGGCCTCCCCTACCTACGTTGATCGACATGAAACTTATCGTAGGTGGGAGGCTAGAAGGGACCCGTGAGGGGCCCTTCAGGAGGACTCAACAGGATTCGTCGTTCCTGTGGCCGTGGCGTCGGGAGTGACGTCGGTCATCAGAACTTCGAACCTGTTATTTGGTTTCACTGCTCCAGGTGCGGCTTCCGTCTGCTTGGCGGCAGCTTGAGCTGCTGCCTCAGCGCGACGGACAGCGGCTTTTGCCCTCACTACTGCCGCTAGCTCGCGTTGGCTAGCCATGCGGATGGTGGCCAGTTGCTCTCTGCTTACTGGCCCGGACTTTGTGGGGCGCGCCAGGCAAGCTCGACTGTCGGATCTGCGCGGTCCTCCGCAGTTGCGGCATTTGGTGTGCGCATGACACTCGTCCGTCGAGTGCATCGTGGAGGTGCAGTTCCAGCAAGCTGGGGCGCGGGAGCAACCACGCGTTCCGTGGAACTGCAGGCAGCGTTTGCATTGCTGCACAGTCTGTCGCGGTTGATGTCGTACCGCGACGCCCGAGTCGTCGAACAGACGGAATCCTAGTCTTGGTTCCGCTCCCCTCTTGAAATGAGCGAGCCATGACTGGTATAGCGCACCGGGGTGATTTTTACCGTGAGGCCGAACTTTGACTGGAACGGCCTTTGTAACCCTGGTGATCTCCTCGATCACCATCTCCTCCGTCACTGGCACCCTTCCAAGAAGAGTGTGGATGGCGACGGGGACCGTCGAGATCCGGAGCGCCACAATGTCGGAGGCCTCTTCCAGTTTTCCATCGATAGGGAGTAAACATTCCGCCGCGTTCAGTAGGAACTGGCGAGATTCCTGATTCTTCGCTCGAAGTGCGAAACCAGTTGGGACTCGGTAGACATGTTCAATGTCTACTTTCGGCGCTTTGGTGAGCTGCGCCACAGCATCTCTGATACCAGCTGGGGACATCTTTCGCCACTGATGCTTTGAATTCAGCCGGAGGAACAATCGGTTGTCCGACGTGGACAAAGGGACCGTCTTGTCCGATTTCTTGGTCGGCGGGGTCAGCTTTTGTGGAGCACGGCTAACCATCACTGGCGCCGGCTGATTGGGTAGTTTTTTCCCGGCTACAGTTGCCCAGGTTGAAGTTACCTTGGGCACTGCAACGACAGGCCTGGCTAGCCTGGCTGTTGAATTTGGAGAAGGCCCGCTGCTGCTGGCCTGCTGGCCGACGGGGCGGGAGGGGAGGCTTGTCGGCACTGGTGTAGTTCCAGTGCGTAGGAAGTGGGCGAGAGCGCCCCTTAGACATGCATTCATCTCGTCCAAGTATTCCTTGTTATCCGTCGTTTTTAATGACAGTAAAACGCTTTCCAGTGTATTTATAACTGTTGAACCCATTTCGAGTCTGGCAGAGGCATTTGCAGCCCGCTTTCTTTCGTCTTCCAACAAAGCTTCGATTTCTGGCGGATATTCTTGTGCCATACTGGTGGGAGCACCACCAGCAGGTTGGTTGTCGCGCACAGTCGTCCCAGGAATCGAGGCCGGGGCTGGCGGAAGTTGTGGGGCATTTGCTGCCTTTGCGTTGTGGGGGTCTTCCGTTCCCCTCGGTGTGATCGCGGTTGGTGTCCGCTTTGCTATCGGGACCGCAATTTTTCGTGCCGCAACGCGTGCGGATTCTGGCGTTGCTTTCGCCGAGACTACTATCTCGACGGCAATCGTTGGTGCTGTTGTCGCCTTCTGGGAGCTCTCCGCTCCTGCAGTTGCCCAACGCGAGTCCTTTTGTCACAGGCTCATACCTGGTTATCATTAGGCTGCTGCCTAACAAATAAGGCTTGAACTCTTCCAACCATGTTAAACACCATACATGGCATGAACCCCTCCACGACTCAATAGACCCAAGTATAAGCCTTGGCTCAGTTCATGCAAATCTATTCTTAAATGACAAATTTAGATTGCAGACAGGACGACTCGAACACCAGTCGTGAGTCATCTAAGCCACATGCATCATAACTATTTTAATAACTAAAATTGCTAACATTAAAATGAAGCTAAATTAAAATAGACGGAGATGCTGGTGTTTGTCGGAGGACAGGTCATGATCTATTTTGAGAATGGTATGAAATGAGGGAACGAGATCATAGTCTTGTAAATAAATAGGCGGCTTTCAGTCATGTCTCTTCTCGTTACTTTAAGATTTTCATTTGTTTCTAGCTCTGAGTTCAGTTTGAATAAAACGCCACTTTAAGACCGTCACACCTTTAGGCCCTTGCGGATCCAAGCATCAATTATGGGAGTGGCATCCTCCATCTCAATGTCGGTTTTGCCGCTTTCTTCCATCTGCGCAATTATTTCGGCTTCCATCCCTTCGAGATCGATGTCGTTCTGCGTCAGTCCATTTGTTTTCGCTTTTTGCATTGCAATGCTTTTTGCTTTGCTCAGCATTTGCTTTTGTGATTCCAGACGCGTCTGGTGGTTGTGCTTTACTACTTTAGTGGTTAACACAATTTTCGCGGGTTTCGCGGATTTTGGGGGTACCGGTGCCATTTTAAGGCTGAGTGGCACGGTACCACGGGAGATTGATGAGTAGGTAGTCGAGAGGTGAATTTAAAGGGTGAAACGGGCTGATAGGGCAAATTTTCATCAAATTCTCTCAAAAATTGGTTGATTGATTGATTTATTTTACGGTCCCAGGCACCAGCCCAGCGCCTTATGACACGAGTCCAGCGGGCTTACCGACAACTCCCCGACGCGGAAAATTCCGAGCCTTTACCGCCGCCATGCTATCTTTCGGGTTTCGGCTCAAGGTTAGAGGAGGAAGAGAAGGCAACTCGGTTCATCGATAGTGTACCAGCATCAGATATTTGCGCCTACCCGGATGGATTGTCGGAGGGGCATGGTCGCTCTGCATGGGGGTTTGTCTTGAAGAGGGATGGAAAAACTCTGTTGAAGGGATGTGGCATCAAGCATGGTGGTGAAGTGCTTGATGCGGAAATTATAGGGGCGAGGAAGGCCCTGGAAGCTGCGCTGGGATTGTTAGAGATGGAGAACGGGGGAAGGGACGGCAGGCAGCAAATCAATGTATTCACGGATAGTCAGTCTGCAGTGAAGGCACTGTTGACGGGAATTGCCACAACAAGCCTAGATGATGTACGCCAATTTAGGGCGCTATCAACAAAGGCTCAAGTCTCGGTGAAGTGGATACCGGCCCACTCCGGGATACAGGGAAACGAAGATGCAGACAGAGCTGCACGCTCCGGCCTCCGACAACTGCCAAGCAAAGACAGTCAGCCTGGCTCCGTCACAATGGCGTACGTTCGTCGGCTCATGAACCGGAAACGTCAAGCGCTTCTCGACGACTGGTGGGAAGAAGTATGTCCACCTAGGTATCGAAATCTGGGTCTTCTCATGCGACGACGCAAGCCACGCGAGCAGGCACTTTCCCGGCGGCTACTCCGTGAACTGATCTCAGCACGTACGGTCCACGGAAACTTCGCGGCATGTCACCGCCGCTTTAACAACTTCGCAGCTTCAATGGAGTGTGCGTGTGGGGAGGAAACATCAACTCTCCATTTCATTCACTGTCGACTGCACGCACGCTAGACGCGTCGACTACGAGGAACAATGTCACATCACGACTTTGTCCACAAGCTTCTCGGGCCCAAGTGCCTCGAGAATTTTACAAAATTTGCGCAGGAAACCGGCTGCTTCGGGGGCCCACCTACGGATCCGTCTCCAGCTCTCAGCAAAGAGGATATAAATTAGGTCATAGTACGAAGCATGGCAGGTAGAAAAATGAGACGAGAAGTGTCGTTTTGCTAACCACAAACTGGATTACTGGGCTTGGAACTTTAGTTGTAGGAGTTTACGGGAGTTTCTATTTTTCTTTCTTTTAACTAGCTACTGGTTGTGTAGTGGTTCACGCGGTGAAACCGAGGTGGGCATGCGGAAAGCATGATCTCGGCCGTGTACACCGGTCTTTGACTCCTAGGAGATATAGAGCATAGCTTAGGACCCTAAAACAATTCAATTCAATTCAATCGCAAAAGATCAGGGAAGCTTGCTTTTCTCCAAAAATTTACGGCCAACAAATTTATCGGAAATTATCTTTACTGCTACCCTGTGCATCACAAACAATCCAACAGAGCTGTTTCTGGTATTTTTAATTCCTGCCACCGCTTAATTAGATCTTCTAACCTCCTCTTGCTAGGTTTACATGGTAAATACCGTGCAGTTTTTGATATGAGCAATCGTGAATTTAAGGGGATCTTTTTTTTTTTTTTTTTTTAATTCATTTAATGTGTATGCAGCTATTAAGCTATGACACATGACCGGTACTATATATACATGTAGGATGACTCTTTTGACGTTAGAGACACTCATACTCTGGATTTCATTTGCTCATACCACTATGAGGTATGTTCGCTTACACAAACAGTCGACCCTCCTCCGTGATTACCCACCAAAGGGAAATTAAAAACCTTTGATTATCCAAGCATGCCTTTATCATCCATGCATACCAGCGCCGCGAGAAATGTAGTTAAGTTTCGCCGGATTCGAACCAGCGGTCTCCTGTCTCGGGTGGGATATGTGTCCTAGCTATCCAGACCTTACTTGAGAAACCGGCCAAGATGATGTACCACCGCACCATCCAGCCATAGTGGTGTTTATAGTATCGCCCGCACTCTCGCAACCGAAGTCTTGGCGCACGCACAAAGCTCAATTCGAAAACTAGTTGTCAAAATTATTAAAATCACGCCCATCGAGATTGTAGCCATCCGCTACATCATCTTGTAAACTTGTCCTCATCCCTCTCACGCCTATCCCAAAGAACTGTCTCCCAGGTTTGTGCGCCACGCTTTGCTTCCTCCGTCGGGTGTAAATATCGGCGTGGGCGTGTATTTGGCGGCTAGATGAGGCCAGAGAAAAGTTGATGAGAGGACTGGTCATTGGAATGAGGATGTACTAAGTCGTACTTGTAGACTTGATGAGGTTTTGGTGGTGATTGGTCTCGTCAGATGTGAAAATTTGATTAGGTGGAGAGTCTTGAATCATTGCCTCATGGGCCAACTTGTTCGGTATTGCGAAATTTGACTGAACTTGGCTCTGGGAGAATATTTCACTCCCAGGTTCGTAGAGGGCACCGCTTACAGGTGTCAGTCTTGCCCTCCACTGTCCTGAATTGTAGTATGGTATAAGCTGTCAGTATCATGGATAGTGTGATACCCTATGGCGTAGGCATCATTTAAGGCTAGGAACCTCTAATCAGCAGGCTTTCTGAATAATTTAGGGAGAGTATTTACAATTATCATGGCTTTCTATAGTTCTCATGAGCCAGAGCCTTATTATCTTATTTTCTACAAGGGAGGAATGGGGTTTTATGTCATTTAAAGCAGTCATCCAATGATTTAGGGCGAACTCCAAAGTAAGCCATATAGTTTTGGACTTGATCTTATGTCCAAAGCAGCTTTCGGGCCAGTAACTATGTTTCATTCCTTCAAGATTCAATTTAGAGGATGGGCGATAAATTTTATGGGACAAGGTCGACGATAAGTCCCATACAGATGTACATTTTTCTTTCCTATTTTCTATATTGATGATCCCCTTAAATTGGAGGGCAAGACTGACACCTGTACGCGGTGCCCTCTACGAACCTGGGAGTGAAATATTCTCCCAGAGCCAAGTTCAGTCAAATTTCGCAATACCGAACAAGTTGGCCCATGAGGCAGTGATTCAAGACTCTCCACCACGTCAAATTTTCACACCTGACTAGATCAATCACCACCAAAACTTCATCAAGTTTGCAGGTACGACTTAATACATCCTCCTTTCAATGATCACACCTCTCGTCGACTTTCTCTGGCCTCTATTGACCACCACGTACACGCCCACGCCGATATTTATACCCGACGGAGGAAGCAAAGCGTGGCGCACAAACCTGGGAGACAGTTCTTTGGGATAGGCGTGAGAGGGATGAGGACAAGTTTACAAGATGATGTAGCGGATGGCTACAATCTCGATGGGCGTGATTTTAATAATTTTGACAACTAGTTTTCGAATTGAGCTTTGTGCGTGCGCCAAGACTTCGGTTGCGAGAGTGCGGGCGATACTATAAACACCGCTATGGCTGGATGGTGCGGTTGTACATCATCTTGGCCGGTTTCTTAAGTAAGGTCTGGATAGCTAGGACACATATCCCACCCGAGACAGGAGAACGCTGGCTCGAATCCGGCAAAACTTATTTACATTTCTCGCGGCGCTGGTATGCATGGATGATGAAGGCATGCTTGGATAATCAAAGGTTTTAAATTTTCCTTCGGTGGGTACTTACGGAGGAAAGTCGACTGTTTGTGTAAGCGAACATACCTTACAGTGGTATTTGTAAATGAAATCCGAGGCATGAGTGCTCTTCTTGTACATGGAGTCATCTTCTCTGTACAGTTTCTCTGATATTGTGTCATAGCTAGAAAGCTGCATACGCAATTAAAATCTTATGCAAAAAAAAAGACACTCTTTGCCCTCCTAGTCTCCCTTAAATCCATTCTCTCAGCAGGATTTCACCGTCTTTGTCATCTAGAATTGCTCTACCCAAAAATGACATAAACCAACTGCGTAATTCATTTCATGTCACCAAGACTACTTATCATGGCTTCGGAGGATCGATCCTTGGCTCATCTTCAAATCACTCCTTTACCATTTAACCAATGACGGCATTACTCATTCATGGGCTTGTGATATTGCAATTTATAGGCAAATGGACAATTTGGTCGGAAGAACCTTAATTCTTTTCCCATATGCAAATACTATCTGAGCGCCATATCCTGGTTCCGGGTTTGCATTGATACACTACTTTGGGTCCTTGTTAGATATTGGTGAAGAGAAAATGGCGACTCTTGGATACTTATTTTCAAACTTCCTAATGTCAACATCGATAAAAGTTGACTGCTCTCCAGTTTTTAGGATCGCAGGCAGCCAATTACCTATGCTATTGGGTCCGACTTCGTCTCGATTAGGAATCGGCCTATTCTGGGCATGCTGCGACTATCACCATCTCTTTCTGTTGTCTGACGCAAAGTCTACTGCGCAAATTTCCACCTAATTTGCCAGACCTAATCTTCTATTATTCACTCTATTATATGCTCTCCATTTTTTGACAGTTTGCTTTTTAATGCAGGCGGATTCGAATATCTTTTGGATGGGTCAGTTGTTGGGTTATCAAAGGATTTTCGGATAATAAATGCCCGGAGAGCAAAAGTTTAGTTTCATCAAGTAAACTACTGCCAGTATCATGATAGATACAGCAGAATTTCAAGGCAGAAAAATTGACCAGAACCGACCCGATTGTAGAAATTAATCGAGATCCTAGACCAGGAATGAATTATCAAACGACTAAGAATACATGGCCATGCAAGAGAGAGTTATAGGAGACCTATCAGAGCAGAATTAGAACCTAACGATATATGTATTCCTCACTTATTGTTTCGTGAGTCATGTAAATTACATTCATTTAATATGAGCGTGACATTATTAACACTATAACATGTAAAATGTAAGCCATAAGGTATCAGGTAATTTTCAGCTAGTAAATACTGGGCTTCCATGTCACAGAAGTAGCGAGCTGCTATTAAGTCGTTTTAGGATTGTATCTAGGCTACAACATTTTGGACTGTGTCATGTCATGTAAGGCAGCTATGACCAGATATTATCATCGTATGTCAGGTATTAGAATTGTGTAGATACATAGGCCGATAGAAAAGGAGGAAGGGAGACAGATAATTACATCTCAATTTACATACTTCAATTGAAAGCTCCTGTGCGGGAGATTCTTCCAGATACCTTCGAGGTACTATTCTCAACACCTGTCAGTGGTGTCCCCTACGAACTTCCAGCTCTCACTGTAGAATCTGCAGAGCCGAGATAGAGCAACAAAGTCCTCACTCCGTTGAGGATACCTAATCACTTTCGCCGTCTGTATCGTCTTCATCTCTCTACACATCCCCATATCACCATTATCATGAAGCTAACCACAATCAGATCAGATGGTAGGATCGAAGCCCTTTTCATCACCAACCCTTGATCATGCAAGAGAAGCCATCCAATAAGTTTTCGGAGCAAATCAAGAACCCGACACGGAGATGGTGAATGGGATCAAGATGACCTCTAATGTTACAAGGAAGAAGATATAGATGAATGTGCGCATCTCATGTGGCTTATTGAATTTCTGGAGGTATCTGGAATGATAGAAGTGAACGTTGTCTTTGAAGTCAATATTGTATGTATCGTAAGATATTGGGGATTTCAGGTTCAGAGATAAATGATTAGGATTATTGAGGTTTGGTTTTAATGAACTTATGGTTTTTTTTTGTTAAATGTAGTTTTCTTCATAGTCTACATCTAAATATCTATGTTCTACCTCGCTTATGTAGAAACTGTAGTGCAGCGGACACTATAAAAACACGCAAACGATGGATGGTGCTGTGGTCCGCCTCCTGGTGGTGTTCTCTGGTATAGTTTGAGTAGCCTGGGCACCTACTCCACTTGGGAAGGAGACACCGAAGACTACATTTCGCGCGGAGGAAATTCAGAGGATGACGAAGGCATGTCTGGATAACCCAGGGTTTTTGAGACGTTCCCCTGGGTGGGTATTCACGGATGAGGGTTGACTTGGGGTGAAGAAAAAGCCGCCATAACTTCGCAGTGGTACTTGCAAATGAAATCCGAGGCATGAGTGCTCTTACTGTAAATTGAGTCATCTATTCTGTACATTTTCTCCGATATTGTGTCATAGCTAGATAGCTGCATACGCAATTAAAATCTGATGCAAAAAAAAAATATGTAGAAACTGTGTTCTGATTACGTGATGGAACAACATTCCCACCACCGAGACTTTACCAAAGCTGGTAGCGATCAAAGATGAGTAGTCTTTGTCTATTCCGCACTACGCGCAGTTCGGTCTGGTATGTCTAGATTTCAACATCGCTTTGTTTTCTAGGCCTCACATGGCTGGGGCTACAGGTTTTTTGAGACTTTTTCCCGCGAAGGCAATTTCCAATGATACTAATTTTTGATTTTATATATTTGGGAATAGGGTTCCGTGGAAAAGGTGACTGAATTACATGGGTAAAAAGAGCCATATGACTATCCATCACAGTCAATAAATCAGGGAAATTTCTAGTGACAAAAGAAGATAGGAACACTGTACAAGGTGTGGCCTGGGCTAGAAGAGCCCAATATAATAGAAAGTATATGACCAAAGTTGTACAATGAACGCATCTCTCTAGTTCATAGATGAATATGGCTCAACAGTTTCAAAAATGAATATGGATGATTATAGATGAAAGTAGAGGCAAAGTGTTGTGGACGTATTGACCTCCATTTCGTCTAGATTCCCGATATTATCTTATGTGTATTTAAGAGGCCGGAATGAGTAAAATTGTAGCGCTTCAGACCGCCTATTAGATACATGAGCGGCTGTACGGCGTGAGCACAAGGAGGTTATTGGGGGTTTTCTATGCCTAGATGGCGCCACAATGGTTTATGCTGTGGCTTAGGCTTTGTGTCACTTACACTTATGCTTATAGCACACAGCTCCCACTCCTTTGACTGTAATTTGAACACGACACTCCTTTAGTCAGCTTCTTTCGTTCCAGGAATATTGCACTCATTTCATTGCGTGATATTTTCAACATTCTTGTATAATTTCTGAGAAACTAAACTTTGAGTAACTAGACTGAAAAAAATTTTCAATGATTGAATCCAGATGAGTTTAAGGATATTCATTGAGACAACTGGTTAGGCTCTAGTTCAGTAGATAAGTTATGATAAGTTCACCCTTCAAGCAAACGAGCGGGAAACGCATAATTTCTACTAATTTTATTTCCACGTTGCTGGTGGCTCCTCGGGTATGCTGGTTGGGTAGCAGGCATAATATTTAAAGATAGTATGGCAGTGTGTAACCTTAATATTGATCGCGTTTGCATTTAATAATGAGAGGGGTCCAATCTAGCTAAAAAGTACTCAATCAGGTAATTAGATGTATAAGAGTTGTTAAAGATGGGTCTGCCTCCTTATTCCACTTTCATTCCGAGAGATTTATTTTCTTGTGGAAGACAGACGGAGTATTTAACAAGTGGAAACCAAATCTGTATTAGAGGTGTAAGTAGACATGAGTTTTTATTATCCAAAGCTTTTATTATGCTATCTTGGTCCCAAACATTGAATATTGTCGTTTCCATAGTATCTTTGGCTCCAAATTTGGGTTTGCTGGATGGTTTTCTACTTCTCTTATCCCATACTGCTGGATGCAACATGTGAAGGCTTTGTTCGAGGGTCTCAGGTCATAAAATGGTTTCCTTTGGCTACTAAGCGTCACATATTCTATTGGGTTTGTGTTCGGCAGTGTATTCCTGTCTGATACAAAATGCTGCGAATTTATCATCTTTGACTGATTTTTTGTTTTTTCTTTCTCTGTATCACTATCAGGATCCGGTTGCATCCCGGGCGAATGACAAACTATGATGGATTGAGATGTTGTTGTTGTTTTTTGTTTGCTGCTTCTCATTTTTCGCAGAATAGCTAATTTTTTTTCTTCCAAATCCCCCCATAGCTTAAAAAGCTGTTCTTTGAGCTTAAAAAGAAGCTCTTCATCTTGAGAAAGACTAACTTTGTTAGAATTGAATAATTTACAGTGCTATGATAGGCTTACTCTGTGGCATCTTCTTTTAAATTCAAAAGATGTTGGGCTTCATAGTTATCAACGACTACCCATAAACACTCTTTTTTAGAACTTTCAGTAATTGAAGCTTCCTCTAGTAGCAGTGCAAATCTCCATTCCCAATTATTCTTCGGTCTTTTGCTTGAAACTTCGCACGTAGCAGAGCCCAACGGCTCATCTATTTCATCGTCATCAAGAGATACTGCAAAATGTTCGATTTGGTCAGGAAAGTAGTCGATAACACGCACTATTGCTTTGTATTTGCAATTCGTGAATGGAGAAGGTACTAGCCTTGACTCAGTCGGCGAACTAAAAGTTGAGTTGAGGATCTCTCTCAAAGTTACAGGAGTTTTCTCTGTAAAATTGGATTTGACTTAAAATTGAGTATGAGAACCTTAATATCTGAAGTGGATGGAATCAACTTACTATTTATATTCAGTTGAGGACGCCCAGTGCCTAGCTTTATCCGTTTCTGATCGGCACGATGGCTTAGCTCTGTTTCTCTATTTTCGGGTTCTCTCCCAGGTACTTCGATTTCATCGAGTTTCCTCTTTGGCCCTGAATTTTTTTTTTTGACATTCTTTTGTTTATTAGCAACACGTTTGCTGTAGTCTTTCAGATACGTTAATTTTCGCTTCTTAGCGGATTCCACTCGAGCCGAGGATATGGGTGATTCTTCAGCTGATGTTAATACTTGCACGTGTACTTTTCCATTCTCGCTATGTATAGCCCCTTCGAGAATACTTCCGCTTGAGTTCAATTTCATGCGTACATTGTTGAGTGCAAGCCAGTCACCACACTTAGCTCGTTCATTAATATAATCAGCGTTTTGATCCCAGAGAGCGATTTGGATAGTCAATTTTCCGAATGGTCCAGGCCAATAGCTCGTGTCTCTCGAGGACTGAATAGCATAGTATTCTTCTTTTGTGTAACTTTTAGTTTGAGCTCTATTGTCTTTATTAACATAGTCGTAAAGATAGTCATTGACGGAATAGTCAGAAATGTATACTGATAGAGCTCCTGAAGATTGCCGCCATATCTTAACTACCTGCCCTACAAGATCGCAGTATTCTCCAGGACGAGCATCTGCTACGAGCCGGTACTTTTCCCTCACATTATTGGCTTGGGGTCTGATGAGTTTGAGCTCCTTAGAAGATAAAGTTAGATGGCTCGATTTTTTAAGGTTCACCTTCAACGCATACTCAGTTTCTATATAGCTAGGTGCATCTATTTTTTTGCTGCTGGAACTATGGTAGAAAGAGCATGATTTCCAAAGGTGTTTATAGCTTTGGCATAAGTTCCGGGGGATTTTTGTCGAGGGCATGATATGCACGGTTGTGTTAATGTTTGACAAAAGAGACCGGAGACCACCAAATCCCTGAAGCTAAACTTGAAGTTCAGCACGTACAAGTCGTAGTGCTGTGGCACTTACCTTTGCTCTTGAAATAACAGCTATGTCTGCCACGGCAGATTCCGATGGCATGTTTTCGAGAGGCCAGAACAGTACAACTTTAATACCTAAACTTTTGGGTTGAATAGAATGATCGGTTATTTCTAGTGTACACTTCCAGTCTAATCCAGAATTAAATTGAGTCATTTTTTTTGCACTTTCTGGGTAGCTGCACCTGAGCCTTTGGTTTTTATTGGGGGTTGAAAATCTTTTATATATCCTATCACGCTGACAAGACGATGACTTTCAGCTTCACGACTTGATAACGTTTGCAACTGCTCAACAGTGAGAAAACCACTTGGCACTTCCAATTCCATTTTGTTAGAACTCATTTTTTCGTTAGACCGATATCTTTGATGAAGATCCTGCAATATTCAAACTATCATGTTTTGTACCGTACATCGACTTTCAGGTTTTATAATAGGCCAACAAGGGATGATTAATATGTAGCTGCATTCACGTGAAACGCGACGCGGCTGTCACTTAGGCCCCACTTACGACTCGCTTATAAGATCACGTTCTTGATCAACAAGAGATAGTCCTTCGTACTTGAAAGGGTGAACAACCGTCGTTCCTTCAGATTTACATTCAGTCTCAAACCACAGGAACTTTATCTTAAATACACAAGCCTAGGTCTTGTAGCTTCTTCACACATCTCTCCCACAGCTGATAAAAGAAATTAATCATGGCCGAGCGCTATATTCCAGAGCATCGTCGAACCCAATTCAAGGCCAAAAATACTTTCAAGCCAGAAGAACTTAGGCGTCGCCGTGAAGAGCAGCAGGTTGAAATTCGAAAAGCTAAACGCGAGGAAAATCTAGCCAAAAGAAGAGGGATAACAAGTGGCGATGGAAGTCGCCCCGGGGCAGCCCTAGGTGCCGAGCCGGATAGCGATGATGATAATGCCCCGACAGAAAGTCAGGTAAGAAATTTTACAAATCTTATCCTAGCATCTATTCCATGAACACAAAAATCGACCACACTTTCACCGACTCATACGCTGAACACTTGAGGTGTACATAACGGTTGAGTAGCACTCTTGTGAAAAAGCAAATTTTCGATTGACCTTGCGGTACAAGTTGGGGAGTTTTATTGTAACGGAGACCAATTATTTGACCAAATTAGGATTTAAATTTTTCCAATTTTAAAAATTCATGCGCACTCGCTAAGCCTAGTATAGTTGAACGAGGAACTTCCGCAGATGGTTGCCGGCGTCATTTCCGACCAAATTGACCTACAAATACAAGCTACGACAAAATTTCGGAAGCTACTTTCAAAGGAACGCAATCCGCCCATCGAAGAAGTGATAAAGACCGGTGTAGTAAGCCGGTTTGTTACGTTTCTACGATCGCCACACACGCTAGTACAGTTTGAAGCCTGTTGGGCATTAACAAATATCGCTTCTGGCTCAGCACAACAGACACAGGTCGTTATTGAAGCTGGAGCTGTGCCATTATTTGTCGAACTTCTCGGAAGTCATGAGCCCGATGTTCGAGAACAAGCTGTATGGGCATTAGGGAACGTAGCTGGAGATAGTCCATCATGTCGAGACTATGTACTGAGTTGTGGCGCACTAACACCACTTCTCAATCTTCTTGGTGATAGCCGAAAGCTGAGCCTTCTCCGTAACGCTACATGGACGCTTAGTAATTTCTGTCGAGGAAAAACGCCTCTACCCGACTGGAATATAGTAAGAAATACCCCACCATGTAGTAAATAAGGCTAAATTTTTAGATATTTCCTGCCCTACCTATACTTGCTAAACTTGTCTATTCCCTCGACGATGAAGTTCTGATTGATGCTTGTTGGGCAATATCATATCTCTCAGACGGTGCCAACGATAAAATTCAAGCCGTCATTGAAGCCGGAATCCCTCGTCGTCTGGTTGAACTACTCATGCACGCATCAACGTCAGTCCAAACCCCCGCCTTACGATCCGTAGGAAATATTGTTACTGGTGACGATATCCAGACACAAGTTATAATCAACTGTGGGGCACTTCCAGCTCTCCTCTCGCTCCTCAGCTCCGGAAAAGATGGAATCAGAAAAGAAGCTTGCTGGACTATCTCTAACATCACTGCCGGTAATTCGAATCAAATTCAGGCCGTAATTGAATCCAATTTAATCCCGCCACTCATTCATCTTCTTTCAAACGGGGACCTCAAAACACGGAAAGAGGCATGCTGGGCTATCTCCAATGCTACTTCTGGAGGTCTACAAAAGCCAGAACAAATACGCTACCTAGTCAATCAAGGCTGCATCAAACCGCTATGTGATCTTCTAAGCTGTCCAGACAACAAGATTATTCAAGTGGCCCTTGATGGCCTTGAGAATATCCTAAAAGTTGGTGAGATGGACAAAGATGCAGGCGGTGAGGGACAAGAAAGTATAAACCGCTACGCACTTTTTATCGAAGAATGTCAAGGAATGGAAAAAATTCATGGCTGTCAAGTTAACGCTAATGAGGAAATATATATGAAGGCTTACAACATGATCGAAAAGTACTTTGCGGATGAAGAGGAGGGCATCGAGGGCACAACTAATCAGGAAAGCCAGGGCTCATTTGGATTTGGAGTAGCGGGGACTCAGGCCGGCGGATTCAATTTTGCCCCTGCCAATGGTGATTCGATGGACATGTAAGAATTGAGTAAGAGTGGATGCTTCATTGGCGTTGCATCCGGTCTCACCCAACACCATTCTCTGCAGCAAATCATCGTTTTCTCCGATCCGCTGTTCACCCCCACAAACTAGCCCAGTATCCCCCTCCCCCGAACACTAACAGCATTTCCTTTGGGAAACCAACCCACGGTAAGCGAAAGATCCACCGTCATGTAATTTGATTTAATCATCTCCCCGATTCTTATTCTGACGGCGTTGGCTTGTTGCCTTGTAAGAGATAGAGTAGTTTGGAAACTCTGATCTGCATACAACATAAAATACAGGTCTGGCTCAAGTGCGGTGACACGAGAATTGCATTCTGAAGTGGAGGAATCATACCTTCCGAATGAGAGACACGTCTCAGGCCATTGGGAACTTTGTCATGCCCTTTAATAAGACTTACAATCTGTAGAGTCTACAAAGACGGGAACTCTACCGATAGCATCTCAATGAACAACTGAAATAAATGAGTCTAAATGTGCCGGCAAAATCTTACCCACATGAAGATTATCTCTAGGATCCTCCTAGCATCATGAAACATATCCGGCAACAAAATAGCATTTAACGGTGTTTTGCGTATATTTCTCACGTGATAAACAAGAAAATCTTATGACATTTCTATTTAGTACCTCGAACGTTTATCAAAGGGGGTGTCATTGATGACATAAGTATACGATGCGTAAACCACGCAATGCCTCTGATGCCAAAAGCAGATCATATTTATACTGGCCGGAGCTATATGGTTCAATATTTCATACAGAGCCTGTCCGAATTCAGGGCTAGTGACGTACAAGTTATCAGTATTGCCCAGGACAAAGTCATGGTGAGTCTAGATTAGATCGGCTGGGTGGCTATAGAGATTGGCGATCTTGAGCCGCATGGAGTCACAACCTAGGAGGCACGATGAGGGGAATGCAGTTGTTGGGGTCTTGACCCCACAGAGAGAGGGGTATTGGCTGCGCGATTAATTCCAAAACTAATTATCACCGCAACTCCACTCTCCCAACAATGCCGGCAAGCTTTTACCAGCACCCTGACTGCGGCTCAAACAATTACGATGAGGATAACAATTCAAGTAGATGAGGCTCTGGAAACTGAATTGAGGCTGGCAGTAATGATGGAGTATTTCGTCTTCAAATGCCAATTTCAAGCACAGTGCGACGATAATCAGTCACTGTCTAGCCGTGCTCAGACCAGGCTGTGACAAATAGCTCGCTTATGCCGACTTATTCCGACAGCCGAGCTCCGTTTTTGGCAAATAGGGCTTTATAGACCTGGTCTTCATTGTGGTTCCTCCCAGCTTCAGGAAGATGACGAGGTGGGAGTTCAAACTGCACACTAACACCGACTGGAGAACGTCAGTGCCATGCGGGAGCTTATTATACCAACAAATTTATGCATCATTAGCTGTCGAGCCCTGCCGAATTTTCAGTAGTCCAACAGCACATCGTACAACTTAGCTCTAGTGACAACATTGCAGTAGACTCCATGATAAAATTAATTACAAACTTACCTACACGTTACACTCAATGATTCTTCAGGTGTAGAAAACACAAGTCCTGATGGTGGTATGACAGAAACCCTTCAATCCTCACAACGGAGCATACAGACCTCAAATTGGATACAAAACTAACAGCAAGGGCATCTATTTCCGATTAGTCTCGGGTTTTAAATACCAAAAATTGTATGAAGAAGCTGGAAAAGAGTACCTTACAAAATGCCCCTTTTGTTAATACTGTTTGCCGCCTTAAGACACCTTAAACGTATTACTAGGCACGGATGATTGGAGCATTTAAAAGAACTCTAGGAAGGCAGGGGGTGAGTTTAAAACTTTGCCAGATGCCGGCCTGCCGAGTGGAATATACTTGAATGTATCTCTAAGGTAGCGATGTCTTCAGATTTAGTTCTAATGTAAGTGTCAACGGAGCCGGTGGCCCAGTGGCTTATGCGAATTATTCTGGCTTTCAGACACCCGTAAGTGACCTCCGTTGCGTTACTCGCAAATGGAAAATAACGAAGGATGAAACGCCCCGCTAGATGTATGATAGAATGAGGACTTATGAGGGGTGATTTTCCCAAGGGAGCTGTACAGATGGTATGGGAGAGTACATAGCTTCTCAAATTCAAGTATCTTTATCAGAAATAACCTTCGTTGCACATATTCTTACTCTGACAAAGGAAAGCAATTAGATTAAAATAAAATTCTACCCACAGCAGACCCAAAAAGCTGGAGAGCAGTCAATTTCTATTAAAGCTGATGACTAGTTAAATATGAGCCTACTGGAATCGCCATTCTCTCTAAATCAAAACAACAAGGGCACATTGCAGTCCAGCAAAGCACGATTGGAGCAGGTATTCCAGTGTAAACTCGGATTTATATGCGAAAATAGTACTAGGAGTCCATGTGGCTACCCATCACAGAATCTCAATACTTGATTATGTCTTGCACTCGATGGTCAATTGGCAGACGATCAAGATAAGGGCCAAAGGTCTTTCCTTCGAAGTGCTAATAGATATTCCTGGTGACAATAGAAGGACTACACGGTGGATCTAATTCCATGGTTGCTTGAAGTAACTGCATACAATAGAAGCGATCTAAATGCTGCTGAGGGGAAAATATAGGACGATCAAAACTTGAGTTCAACAGAGAGTATGTGATTAGTGCTATAGACATGATAGTGTGATTGCGCTTCCGAATGACAATAGGAAACTCCAAGGCATGAATAATTAAATTCGAGGTTATTCACTGTGAATTATCCTCTCGTAAAAATATACATAGTTTTAGCGGCTAAGTGAACATGCCCATGAGAATCGGGTGAGGAAAATAAGAGGTTTTTTCAATCCCCTATTATCTATTCATCAAACTAAATGTGTCGGGTGAGCTGTGCTATGTGTACATTTTGGACGGCTCTGTTGACTTTCTAGACGCTTGTCCTCTGGGGTTCGTTTGCGAATTCCTTTGTGGAGTATGCTTGTTCGCTCACAATGATCGACTAGCCATCTGGAGTACTCACCAAGGAGTATTACCAAAGGCTTGGCTTAGTAATGTATGCCTTAGGCATACACACGTACCAGAGCCAAGAGATGGGCGGTGGAGTTTCGCACGATTTAAGCATCTATCTTGTGCCTTGAGTGAAAAAAATGTCGAAGTTATCCAGAATCCTACTGGCAACATAAATCCCCTCGAGCAATGTAGATCTTTACTAAATTCTTTCTCCGGCCAATGTCGTCAACGTTTACTTTTTTATCGTTGGCGTGATCGACAAACTCAACTGCGACGATGCAGGGTCCCCCTTAGTCTCATCTCATAGCATGGATCTAGCGTTCTCGGAGCGGAAGGGCAATGCACACATGGCGCATCTCCGAATCAATGCGCCCCTGAGTCGCTATATGCTAGAATGGATAGCTGGGTAATCCATTAGCAGGTCCAAGGCTAAAAGCGACTTCCTGCAACAAAATAATTAGCCATTCCTGTTGAGGAATATGATTGTCTCCTTTCACGTAATACCTTGTTCACACATTTAATTTCAAGCATCGTCCACTCTACGGTAGATTGTTCGTCCGAAGACGGAAAATGGCTCACAAGGATGGATGACCTCCATCAAAGCGACGGATACGGGCCGAAACCATGTGCGCCCGACGGAGGAAAGAACGGTACTTATCTTCGGTATCCATTTCAACCCTCAAAGGGAATTAAATATGAAGGGCCGAGCTTCAGTACAAGCTCACATTAAAGTTCAAGTTGAGCCAATAAGCCATGGGAAAATATTTATGACCTGGTCGAATTAAAGCCGAAGTCTCGTCACATCGAAAATTTCGACCTTAAAGGAATGAAAACTCGATATCCGTCAGTGGTGTCTCCCACTATAGAGTCTGCAGAGCCGAGATTGAGTGGCAAAGTCTTCACTGCGATGAGGATTCCTAATCACTTTCGCCGTCTGTATCGTCTTCATCTCTCTACACATCCCCATATCACCATTATCATGAAGCTAACCACAATCAGATCAGATGGTAGGATCGAAGCCCTTTTCATCACCAACCCTTGATCATGGAGAGGAAGCCATCCAATGAGTTTCCGGAGCGTACATAGAACCCGACACGGAGATGATGGATGAGATCAAGATGATCTCTAATATTACAAGGAGGGGAGATATAAATGAATGTGCGCACCTCCTGTGGTCCCGGTGTCTAGGCCTTGCCTGGCTGAGGCTACAGAATTTTTGAGACTCTTTCCCGCGCACACAGTTTCCATTGCTAACATTATTATTTTTAATTTGGGTAGAAGGTTCTGTGGAAAAGGTGGCTATATTCTATGGGTTAATACTGAATTAAATGGCTATATATCGCTGCCGTAGTATCCAAGTTCTTCTTGAACAAAAGAGGATGAGAGAAGCCTTTTTTTGCATCAGATTTTATTTGCGTATGCAGCTAGCTAGCTATTACACAATGTCAAAGAAAGGTACAGAAGAGATGACTCAATCTAAATGAAGAGCATTCATGCCTCGGATTTCATTTGCAAGTACCACTGCGAAGTTATGGCGGCTTTTTCTTCACCCCAAGTCAACCCTCATCCGTGAATACCCACCCAGCGGAACGTCAAAAACCCTGGGTTATCCAGACATGCCTTCATCATCAACTGAACTTTCTCCGCGCGAAATGTAGTCTGAGGTGTCTCCTTCCCCAGTGGAGTAGGTGCCCAGTCTACTCAAACTATACCGGAGAACACCACCAGGAGGCGGACCTCGGCACCTCTAATCATTGGCATGTTTTTATAATGTCAGCTACACTCTAGCAATGGAAGACTTGGCGCACACAAAGCTCAATTCGTAAAACTCCTTGCCAGAATTCAAAATTACACGCCCGTCGATATTGTATCCATCCTCTGTGTAATATTGTAAACCTGTCCTAGTCCCTCTCACGTCCATCGCAAAAAACTGTCTCCCAGATTTATGCGCCGGGCTTTATTTCCTCCGTCGGGTGTAAATATCGGCGTGGGCGTGTATTTGGCGGCTAGCTGAGGCCAGAGAATAGTTGATGAAAGGTGTGATCATTGAAACGAGGATGAACTAAGTCGTACCTGCAAACTTGATGAGGTTTTGGTGGTGATTGATCTCGTCGGGTGGGAAATTTTGATTAGATGGAGTCTTGAATCATTGCCTCGTGTGTCAACTTCTTTGGTATTGCGAAATTTGACTGAACTTGGCTCTGGGAGAATATTTCACTCCCAGGTTCGTAGAGGACACCACGTACAGGTGTCCAGCCTTGCTCTCCATGGGAAAAGCCTGTAACATATGATCTAGGTGTAACCTAACCAGGTGCAGTCAAGACCAATATGTAGTTTTTAGACGGCATAGACGAAATCTTCACTTTCGATTAGTGTAGGTGCATTCGCTCAACATGCTCTATGTGTGTGGGATAGCCAAGAAGAATCGCATCCGAAATGAAGACGAAAGTAAACACGGGTATTTCTGCGTTTGACGACTTCCCAATCATGCAGCACTTACCATTCTCCTCTTAGTGCTCAACCCATTTCTAACAGCATGTCATATCGCCTCGCCCCAATAACCGATAAAGGCGTCACCCCAATTGCAAACAGGAGCTTGCTTCATTAATTACCAGCTATCACATATAAAAACAGGTGAATATTGGTAGTGTATTATCTAGTTTTAGCAGTCCTTCATAGTCATAGACTCAGTAGGGACTTAAATTAAATTCGGTTCAATTCAATACCAGTCAACAGCCGGCAAAGACGAATTCTTCACCTTCCAGTGGTGCCGATGTAATCGCTCAGTATGCTCTGCATATCTGGGATAGCCAAGAAGAATCGCATCCGAATCGAAGTCGAAAGCAACCTCAAGCACATATCCATTTGACGACTTCTCGACAACACCTTTCTCACCATTCTCATCTGAGTCCTCAACCTCCTTTCAACCACGCCTCATCTCGCCTCAACGACCAATAAAGAAGTTACTCCAATTGAAAACAGGAGCTTGCCCCATTGATCAACGGCCATCACCGACTACAAATTTACGACGCCACGTATACCTGCAAGGAGGAAATTAAGTCATAATATACAAGCTGGGTCATGGTTTATAGGGGACTGATGCTCTAATGGGGCCCTACATCTTGAGGAAGGATAGGCGGCTGAGATATGAATCGAGAGAGGGAACACGTCTCTGAAGACCATGCTGGGACTGACATTTTTGAGGGGTTTTCAACTTTGCAACGTTTGTGGGCGCCAAGACCCAGATTTTGGCTATTTAGCTAGGAGGGCTTCTTTTGTCGATGAGTCAAGGGCACTCTCCAGCGCCCTGGACGGAACAAAAGAAGTTGGGCTAAGCTACCATACACCAATCACGCTCTGCAAGACTTTTCTGACATTTCAGCACGACCTTAGGGAAGGAGTTGGAAGGAGGCTAGAAAGGCAGAGGGTGAATTTCCCGAGGTACCCACAAGTCTCCAGCGCCCAGCTGACCGGCCTCTTCGAACGCTTCAGAAGGGTCACTATGTCTTTTGATTTAGTCCTAATGTCGGCATTAGGAGAGCTCCGCACCCAGTGGTTTTTGCGATTTTTCCCGGCTGCCATACACCCGCAAGTGGCCATCGTTTTGTTGGCTGGATAGGGGAGATAATGAAGGGCAAAGGGCTCCTCTAAGTGTATGATCAAATGAGGACTTGTGAGGGGTGGTACTGTTTGAGGGGAGCTGTATGGGAGGCATAGGAGGGGATATACTACTGGCATAGGTATCCTTAGCCTGTAGGCAGAGAGGACCTGCATGTCCTACATAGTCATAGACTCAGACAAGATAATAAAAAATGAAAAAAAAACCAGTCAACAAAAACACAGTTTTTTATTCCGACCCATCTCACATTGCATCACTTATCACCCTCTTACAAGAACTTCCAACTGGTGCAATGGCCCCAGCTGTTGCATCGTCATCGATAACGCCCTCCAATCCAGGAGGGCAACTTCATCCAAGCCTGCTTGGCATTGTGAATACAATGCAAAAAGTAGAACAAGAAAGATAAGAAAGATTGGACTACGTCTAAGAATTTCTTGAATTAACCGACTCCTGGGCTAAGAGCAAAGGAGAGAAGCAAGCAGCAGCAGTCATCGCGACACTGATGGAGAAGATCACGCCTGTTATCACTGCCTTCACAGTAGATCTGTGACGAAACCAAGCTGGTTGTAGTGTACTTTTAGAAAGATTAAACTATATGAAGAGAGAAGTACCACAACTACGGGTAATGACTATTTGTACATCCTCCTAGCTCATCCAGTACGTACTCTGTTGGTGAGAATGACATATTGCTCCGCCACTGCCCGTCGTCATCTTTGCCATCTAGCTGACTCTCTCACTTGGCAATTCTACTTCGCCGTCTCACATTCCTTCCTAGCTCCAATGTAATGTGGCCAAGTGAAACTTAGTCGCTTGATACAAGATAATATGTAACACTCTCCCTAATACGCCCCCAAACTCCGCTTAGGTCTCCACCTAAGCTAAACCACGGTCAAACCGTAACAAGATCAGGCAGAAGCATCTAACTTTCCAAGTAAGAAGCCCTCCACCATGGCAAGCACTCCCATACCAGTCGCGCCCAGGAACAATTCAGCTGTCGAGAATCACAGCCACGCCTTACCCTCAAAGCCTCAAGACACCAGCTTGCCCTGGGTGACAGTAGCCCGCAAAGCGGCCAAACTACCGACGCCGCCTAGCGTGTAAGTTCCGCGAAGGCCTGCTCCAGCAAGCAACCCAAAACCTCAGTCAACCCCAAAGGAGGACAAGCGCTTGTTCTTACGACTGAGAAAAGATCACCACTGGCACAGGCTAACGCCAGTTATAGTCAAGAAAATTATAACCAACAAGGCTGGGATAGCAGTCTCAGCTATCACCTTGATGTATCCAGTCAGGTCGGAGATCACTCTCGAATACGCATGAGATGCATTGAGAGATACAATCATGAGGATTGCACCTTCCCTACAGGAAGACAACACCGTGGTTTAGGAAGCGTCCAAATAAACATCAGTGACCGTACCTCATGTGACATTGTACATCAGGACGCTTGAAGGCAGCATCCCAGTCACCAAAAATATGGTGAAAACGAGTGCCAATGTCACAGGATTGGGACTTCAGTGTTTTCTCAGAGAGAAGGGAAAGAAAGATGATTGATTACTCTATCCTCCATGATCTTACTTCTATTTAAGTACAAGTTTGCTCGTCTTCTTTCAGTAAGTTAGCATTGTCCAGACCATGTTATCTTCCCATCCCATCTTACAAAAATTGTTTGTTATATAATCTTAAATACAAGATAAAACATAATGAGCGCTAATATCGCAAACAGTAAAATGCAGGCATAACCAATTATAGTATAAAATTCCAGATGATAACCTAAATACAAACAAACAAAGAATGACTGCGTGGGGATAGTAATAGACACAATGTGTAATGCACAGTTGATTGTATGTGCCTCCTTATCAGCCTTATTCAGCCTCATATGCGGGTCTCGATTAGTTCGACAGCAAGGCTATATGCAGCGTCACACCAATCCAAATACGGCCCACAGAAACAAAGCTTGGGTAGTACTCAACAAGCCAGACTGTTTATTTCAAACAAAAACCTACAAACACAAATTTTCGTCTTTTTGACAAAATCAGACCAGCAATTTCATTCTTGCATCAACAACCAATCAAACAATGTCAACAGTGCTGGGGATTCCAGACTACACGCTCCTGTACCAGGAGCCAACAATGTAGAAGGCGTGGGGGAACCTATGAAACATCAGAATGCCAGGCCAAGGTGCCAAAGTGCTCAAATTGTGCGGGACCTCACCATTCAAATGAAGGCAGCTGTATGGCCCGGCCAAGACAACAAAGCAGGATAATTCCTCTTCGCACCCCTGCTGACCTACACATCATCAGAGAACGTGGACATCGTGACTATCACGCTGCTCTAGCGTACTCAGAAAGGAAAGGTCCATTGTCATAGCTATATAGCTGAATACAATATGAATTGAAAAAAAAGGTAGGGTAAGGCAGTTGAAACCGTCATTGCCTAGGATCCAAAAGTGCCGTGTTAAAGTTAGGAAGCTCCCTAACAAAAGCACCAAAAGATGAATATAACATCCTCCACTTTTACTATGTGAATGTTGGAAGGGGTGGAGAAAATACAGATATAGCATTGTAGCAGGCATGGGATGCCGGTGCACATGTAGTCATGATACAGGAGCCATAAACTAGAAAAAAAGAGGGGGGTTTTGTCGCATATATTCACCCTGGCTACAATAAATACAAACCATTTTGAGGAATAGACTTCCAGCTCTGTGCAGTAACTTCCACTTGATGAAATGTTATGTTGATATTGCACAACCACGCGAAGCGTGTTTCAGGCATCAACATGTATAGGGCAGATAGTTTGAGACTAACTAAACACGTGACATTGTTTAATGTACGTAGGATTTAGTAGTCAACTCTGTAACAAAACCATCATAGAATACATAGTTTTGCAGCTTTTCTGACCTTATTGGTCATATAAACCAAATGCATTATAACTCTTCATAATCAACTGGTTATGAGCCCGGCTTTGTATGGAAGATTGCATCTTAAAGTAATTTAAAGTAAAGCGACTATTGAGAAGATAGCACTTGTCCAAGATACACAAATTAATTGTTGTACATTGACAATCTTACAATCAACCCAATTCATCTATAATGGCTGACAGTTTGCCCAAACATATTGAGCAGCTTAAGGGACAAAGCTCCCATCGAATTTGGAGTGTCCAAATTAGAAGTGCTCTTCAAACAAAGGGCTTATGGCCATATGTACTGGGCAGATATTCCGAGTCCCAATCTCCTGAAGACAGCAAATCAAAAAGGGATTTCAACAAACGTTTAAAGGAGTACATTATTGATAAAGCCAAATCTACAGGTATACTCCAGTAGTCACTCTCCAAAGATATAATTTTTGATGTAGAGTTTATTGATGAGCCATAGGAGGCTTGGAACTATCTCAAATCTAAATACAAACCAAATGGATTAGCACATCAGTTTTCCATTTATCAGGAATGGAAATCTATTCAGTATGATGGCAAAGATCTCGAAGATTTTATCCACAAGTATACTCAAGTCTGTAGCCAACTTAAGGAATTAAAAGTAGATGTGTACAATACTATCAAACTTTATCAGCTCATACAATAATCTCACCTTAGTTTGATAATTTCAGCGCTGGTATTTGCAATAAGCTTAGAACCTGTAAGGAAGATAAGGACTTGCCATTGCTGGACAATGTCATATCGAATTTGTTAGATGAAGATAAAGCTCAGAAGTATAATCAAGCTGCCAACTTTGCTCGAAATGGACGACCTAACAAACCAAAGTCAATGAATGAAAAGTTTGAAAAAGGAGAATTACCCAGAAATGAAAGTGATCTTACTTGTACTCACTGTGGTTTTGAGAACGGAGAAAAATATTTCTGGAACCTTTATCCAGAAAAAGCTCCAAAAAGATTCAAGCTAAAGCAATGCAACAAAAGTGGGTATAAACTTCCTCAGCAATATTCTGATCACAATTTTAAAGACAGTAAAGTGAAAGCTGATCCTACTTAACCCAACAGAAACTTCTTTGCTGACATCCCAAGCAACTGTAATTTCATGGTGCAAGAAGTCACCGAAATACCACACCCACCATGGCGCTTAACTAACAACATATTGTCTACCTCCATGCCGGTTATTTCAGAGAATTCAACTCGAGCCTTAAGGTCTTGCGAATCAATACATAGCTGGATACTTGATTCCGGACCCTCGACACATTTTGCTCATGATTTGGAAAATATGTTTGATTAAGAAACTTGCAATGTGTGCATGGAATTTGGAAAAGGCTCTGCAATGGCATTAGCTTATGGTTCTGTACAATTAGAAGTTATTGGTTGTGACGGCTGTTAAGCCTAAGGGCTCCTGTACCCTACGCTGTCTATCGCAGGTAATTATACGAAGGGAGGTTCCTGGGAAGACCTTGGATGACAGGGAACCTAGATGATTCATATTGAACCTTATTGAAACATACTGAGAGTCCATGAGGGTTACAGGAGTATCAAGGATCTTCTAGGTGACTATTGGAGAGTCTGAGTTGTCAAGTCATGGAAAGAACCTTATCAAAGAGGGATATTTCAGACTGTATATATAGGTAGTCATTGAGTTCAGGAATTCTCTCTTTAGATAATTATAATAAACATATTGTACCTACAAGATAGCCCATGCATTTTTTAATGAAACCGTGACATTGGTGATAAAAAGCGTAGAGTAACATTCAGTGAAGTGTACTATGTTCCTGATATGCACTCAAACCTTTTATCAACAGAGAAACTTTGCAACAATGGTTTATTCTACCGAAATTATAAGAAAATTCTTTTTACCAAGGATGCTATTATTGAAGAAGTTTACCTGCACCAGAAAGTCCCGCATATTCAGCTTTCTTGCAGTCAGATCAATTGTGAAAATGTCTTAGCCATGAGCAGCCACATCTTATCTGACTCACCAACAACAACAATAATGTCGTATGCACGCTTAGGCCATTTGCCGGCAGCTAGATTACAACAGGCTATAAAAGTAACGGAAGGTATAAAAATTAGTGGCGAAGTCAAGCTCACAAATTGTTATAGTTGTAAGGAGGCCACATTCAAAAAAATTATCAGCCAAGTAACGTCACCACAATCAAAAGAGCCCTTAACACATTGGAACATAGACGTTGTCACAGTAACCCCTGAGATAATTGGTAGGGCAAGATATTTTACACTAATGACTGAAACTGCTACCTTAACGCATTGTGTTGGTTTTCACGCATATAAAAACAGTGCTAATGTACATATACAACAGCTGGTAGATTATATTAAGACTAACACTGGCACGGCAGTAAAGGTAATCCATGTCAATGGTGTTAGTGAATATGGTGGTATAAAGCTTACCAAACTCTGTGCAGAAAATGGGATAAACCTTCATGTTACAACACCTCACAATTCGGAGCAAAATGGTTGTTCAGAGGTCAGTAATCATTATGTATGCTCAGTCGCCCGTAAAGTAATGGTTCATGGCAAAGTATCTGTTACAGGCTATTGCCTTGTAGATGGGATCCGGAGTTTATCCGGCTCCTAGGAGTTGATTATGTCAGCTATAAGCGAGACAACATCAAGGGGGTGATCCCACAAGTATGTAGTTTTTCTCTTTAGACACAAAATAAACCCATTTTGGATACACTCGTGCGGACAGCCATTCACTCTGGTGCCATCCTTTCACAGTATCAAAGGGATTATGGTCTAAGGCTGTAGAGGCAGCTGTCTATATAATCAATCTGACACCATCAGTCACTATGGGTGATGTAGAAACATGGGAGAATGGTCAACTAGAGTCTATGCCATGGAACTCAGAGCTCTCGTTGGAAGAAGTTACAGCGTCAGCCATAGGAAGTAAAGAAACGGCTTCAGTGTATGACAAAATCACCGTCTAACTACTTAAGGCTTGCTGGAGCTCGATTGGAACGTATGTCGGGGACCTCTTTCAGGCATGTTTGAACTTGGGATATTTTCCAACACTTTTTAAGGTTGCGGAAGTTGTACTGCTTCCTAAAATTGGACACGATCTCTCCAGCCCAAAAGGATGGCAACCCATATTGTTACTCTCCAGCTTAGGCAAGAGACTGGAAAGAATAATAGCTAAACCGATGTCCTGGCTTGCGCTAAAGTACAAAGCAGTACCTTCCCAACTATTCGACGCGCTACCAGGACGCTCAGCAGTCGATATGGTATCATGTGTTACACACAATGCAGGAGCTGTAATGAGATCCAAAAAAGTCACCTCCATGGTCTCGCTGCACTTTCAAGGGGCCTTTGATACAGTTCTACACAACCGGCTGCTTGCACAAATGCGGAGTCAAGGCTGGCCGTTATTACTCTGTTGCTGGGTAGAATCCTTTCTGACACAACAGACAGTCTTGGTAAGACATGAAGAAGGCGTAACAGATGAGAAGCCTGTTGAGTGCAGTGCCCCTCAAGGATCACCACTTCTATTCATGTTATACATCTCGATTCTACTCAAGGATAGCACTCAAAACTGTAGATTTGGATATGCAGATGTGTTATGATAACGAGGTCATGAGGGGACAGATGAATACCTGAAATGGATGCAGATGATTATGGATGCACGGATATAATTGATGTGGCTGTAGTGAGAAGATGTGTTGGAATGGACAGTAGTGAGATGGTTGATTCTCTATCTAACTGCGGAAGTATTGCTTCCTTATATATACATTCAGTACCCCAGTCCTGATCACGCACTCACCACAGGTGCTTCCTACTTCTGTCACAATAACCACTTCCATAGCCCCTGACAATATCTCCTGTCATAACATACTATTGACACTGGTTGCTAGTGTGGAACTTCCGGGATTGCAGAGCTACACACCGTCGTCACATTGTATGCTGTTGCCACTCGGTAGCCATCAGAGTGATGAGCACCTCAGTCTAAATGCATTGGTCCACCAGGCAACGCTCGGACGTAAGGATGTTGCCAGAGTGATTAGGTACTTAGCTGTGCTATCTGTTATAATGGAAGTTGTGTAGAGAAGCTTAAGCTGTTAGGCTTCTGTTTAATATCACCTAGTGAAGCGAGTTGGGAGATTGAAGAGTCTGAAAACTATAGTGGAGAGTTGTTAATTAAACCCACTTAGTATCAGAGTGCTACTTAAACTAATTATTACAACTAAGCGAGGGACACGATTACTAGCTTATTGTGGATAATTGGGAGGCTGGTCAATGTATGAGTCATCATGAACCTGGCTAGAGAACTTATACCTTTCTACGTTCCATGTTAATGATACCCTTCATTACCATATAGCACCAATTTCAACACCCCTTCTCACTTTGTACCAAAGATATTGGTGCACAAGTGCATCAGTCTTGGTTTTGGTAGACCTTTTGTACAGATGTCCGCAAGATTATCAGCTGACGGAATATGTAGTAAGGTGAGCGTTCCATCTTCAACTCGCTCTCTAGTGAAATGATAAGCGATGTCAATATGCTTTGTTGCATCATTGAGCTTTGGATTATGTGCTAGATCAATCGCGGAATTATTATCGGTTGACAGAGAAGCAGGTATATTTCTATCCAATATTTGGTGAAGTCCTCGTACAATCCAGAGGAATTGCTTAGTTGCGTACGACAGTGCCATATACTCAGCTTCACAAGTGGAGTGAGCAACAGTACGTTGTTTGCGAGACTTCCAGCAGATTGTGGATTGACCAAGTTGGAATAAATAACCAGAGAAACTTCTGCGTGTATCGAGACAATTTCCGTATGATGCGTCACAGTATCCATTGAGAACCAGGGGAGATTCAAATTTGTATAACAAACCGACATCTTTTGTCCCCTTGATATATCGTAGAACTCGCTTGGCAGCACCTAGATGAGTGACAGATGGATCTGAGTTAAATTGAGAGAGGTGAGAGATTGCATATGCAAGATCAGGTCTAGTGGCAGATATGATATACATTATAGATCCGATTATTTGCTGATACAGAGTAGTATTGGCCCTAGGCTCTCCATTTTGCGCAGCCTTTAGCGGTTGGTTACACTCTATAGGCGTGGAGACCGTATTACAATCTTGCATCGAAAATCTATCCAGGACTCTATTTATGTATGCAGACTGCGATAGAGTGATACCTACATTTGAGTACTCGATCTGAATTCCAAGTAGCCAGTGAAGAGTTCCCATATCCTTGACCTTAAATTCGGTCTTGAAGTGGTTCACTAAATCTTCGATGACCTCATCTTGTTCTCCAATCAGTACTATGTCGTCCACGTAAACTGCAATGATCATTTTACCTGTGTTGTGGATGAATACACAGGGATCAAATAGGGAAGGAGCAAGACCATAAGGAATGATATATTCAGCCAACCTGAAGAACCATTCCCGAGGTGATTGCTTGAGTCCGTATATACACCTTTTAAGTTTAGCAACATGATCTCCTTGCCTGTACCCTTCAGGAAGTTCCATGTAAATATCCTCATTCAAGACTCCATAAAGAAATGCAGTTTTAATGTCGAGCTGTCTCGTTTTCCATTTCTTAGATGCTGCAATCGCCAAGATTAACCGTAATGAATCAAGTCGTACAACTGGAGCAAAGGTTTCGTCATAGTCAAGCCCTTGGATCTGTGAGAATCCCTTGGCCACGTAACGTGCTTTGTATCGTTCAACTTCCCATGTGCGTCTCTTTTTATTTTGCACACCCATTTACCATTGACAACTTTTCGTCCTGTAGGCCGAGGAACAACATCCCAAACGTCGTTATCTTTAAGGGATGCTATCTCCTCATCAAATGCCTTTTCCCAGTAAGCCCAGTTAGGTGATGACTTGGCAACACTGTAGGAGCTGGGCTCAGATTCATCATGAATATTTAACAAGGCTAACTCATTTCCATTGCCACAAGTTGAAATCTGCGATGCGGGTTGAGGAAGATCACGAGAAGCTTTCCACCATTCCCCGTTATCGTGTCTTCATATGTCCGAGGACGTATCGTGCGCTTTGGTCTGGAGTTGACGGATGTTCTTGAATCTTCATTTGATGGGTCGGGCGGATTTGACAAAGCTGCTGTTGGTTGGGGCTCGATCTGAACAGTAGTTGGAATCGACGACGGTTCTTGCAATGACGGCTCTCTTAAATTGGACTGAACAGCCAGACATGGATCTTGATTTTGATGAATATTTCGAATATCTTGTTCTTGTCCAACATTTGGAGGATTTGACAAACTGGTCAACATCAAGGATGATGTTGATAAGTCTGGTTGATTTATGGTATGTGGATAGGAATCAAAAGTTTTCTCAGAGACGGAATTATCAACATGGTAAGGTAGGAATTCCACGTCGCCTGATATAACTATCTGTTTCCTTTGAGACACAAATATTCGATAGTGGTGATCAACTTCGGTGTATCCAACAAACAAACCTTTCTCTGCCCTTGGTAGAAGCTTGCTTCCAGATGGTCGCTTCGCCATGGGGACATGCACGTAGCATTCTCTTCCAAAGGGTTGAAGGTGTAGAATGGATGGTTTTCTCTCATGGAAAGCTTCATATGGGGTCTGTCCATTTACAGAGCCATGTGTAGTACGATTTTTAGTGTAAACAAATGTTTGCGCTGCTTCAGCCCACAACCGTTTATCTTTGACTGTGATCAACATTGCACGAACTCCTTCAGCAATTGATCTGTTGAGTCTTTCGGCTACACCATTTGATTCCGGAGAATAGGGAGGAGTCAAGTGGTGACTTATCCCCTTCTGAGCGAGATATTTGGATAGTGATTCATTGACATATTCGCCGCCATTATCTGTCCTAAGAAACTTGATTTTGCAATCGTACTGAGTTTCCAAGGCCGTAATAAAATCTATGATAGCTTGTGCTGCATCAGATTTATATCTTAGGGATCGGATAGTAGTGCATCGAGTTGCATCGTCTATGAAACTTATGTAATAAAGCGCGTTGCCATAAGATGGAACAGGGAATGGACCTGCAAGATCTGAATGAATATATTCACCTTTATGTTTTGCTCGGAAAATAGATGGGGGTGGTTTATGGTGTACCGACTTCGAAGACATGCAAGCATCACAGTAAAAGTTTTCTGGTGGACTTGGTATAATACCAGAGTTTTGGATGAGCTTATCTGTCTTAGACATCATTGAAGGTGCTGAATGACAGAGAGCCTCATGCCAAAATTCAAAGGTAGAGCATGCAGTTTCATAACTATTGGCCATTTCCTTGATCACGGGTAACGGGCCATCGTAGTAAGCTTCCAACCATATTTTATTATTTTTATATATCTTCATCGTAGTACCATTATCTTGGAGCATGTATCCTTTGGATCTAGCCTTTTTCCAAGAAAACAGTGGTAGGGATAATTTGGGCACGTATAGTACATCATCAATTTTAAAAGTAGAAATATTTCCATTTGATAGTATACAATTTAATAGCACTGTTCCTTTTCCTTCAATCGATATCTTTTCATTTGAGCTTGACATTACATGACCCGCGCAAACTGAAAGTCGTTCGAATCGTTCTGGATAAGGACACATATGAGCTGTTGCACAGGTATCAAAATAGAAAGGATGATGACTTACCCCTTGAGGTCCACTGACAGCAGCATTTGCTCGTTCTTGGATATCCTTGGAGCCCTTATCTATGGATGAGTTTCTTTCTCGGAGCCTGACACAAGCGTTCCAAACATGTCCTCTATACTCCAACGGAAAGTGTCTCCTACAGAAGGAACATTCTTTCGGTTTAGAATCTTTAGGATGTTTAGATTTAATGACTTTATAGGGTCTTGATGCTTTGGAAGTGTCATTTTTCGGCCTCCTGTGATGCGTGACATGGGCTGAGTGAGAAGAGGATTGAATTGGAAATTCATGATCAAGATCTAGAAGACGCTGCTTAACTTCAGTGTAGGATAAATTATCCTTTGTCACCAAATTGTCAACGATATTCTTGTGATGTCGACTCAGACATGCCAGTATCATATCCCTCTTTATCTCATCATCATCCAAAAAATCAGCAATCTTTTGACGACTGAGACTAGAAGATTCTCGGGCTAAAGATGTAGTCCGAAAGTATTCGTTCTCATAAATGTCAATGAAAGAAGTCATCGTACCACTGGGATCGTATGTGCTCGAGAGCGACATCAAAGATCCAAGTTGATGAACCAATGTGAACTTATTGGTCCGATGAAATTCGGCACTCAAGTGGTTCCACATCAGATGGGGGTCTTGTAGTTTGAGAATTTTTCTCAGTATACTTGGAGACACCACCAAGATATATATATTAACAGCAATTGTAGACAATTCGCTGTATGCTTCCTGCTCTTCAAGGCAAGCATCTTCCTTTGGTTTCTTTCCATTCACAACGAGTTCAAAGAGCTTCTGACCTCTCCAGATTGCCTCCATCGTGATTGCCCATGACTCGTAGTTATCGTGTCCGACGAGTTGGGTGACATTAGAGAACGACATATTTCGAAGCGTGCAATTTAGTCGCTTTGCAAAGAATCTTTTGTTGTCTTTATCAGATGTGGAGGAAATTGGGTTCGAAGGTAAGTTTTCCATTTTTCTGTTGAACTGTTAGATGATTGATTGGATAATAAAGAAAAGGGAAATTCTAGGATATTAATGCTTTTCTTTGGGCACCGGGTCATAACCTGTTATAATGGAAGTTGTGTAGAGAAGCTTAAGCTGTTAGGCTTCTGTTTAATATCACCTAGTGAAGCGAGTTGGGAGATTGAAGAGTCTGAAAACTATAGTGGAGAGTTGTTGATTAAACCCACTTAGTATCAGAGTGCTACTTAAACTAATTATTACAACTAAGCGAGGGACACGATTACTAGCTTATTGTGGATAATTGGGAGGCTGGTCAATGTATGAGTCATCATGAACCTGGCTAGAGAACTTATACCTTTCTACGTTCCATGTTAATGATACCCTTCATTACCATATAGCACCAATTTCAACACTATCAGTACCCTAATCTCACCTAGCTTACTGCGGCCGAGTGTCCGAGTGCCGCGATGGTGGAAGCCCGATGAGGCTTGATTGGAGTTGACCCGAGGTATTCACAACAAGATGACATTTGATTTTGATTCTGATCGAATTTAAAGTTGTGCCTGTCTACAGCTCGTGACTACTGTCACGTGCTTGATGGCCCAGTCCTTACAGAACTAACAGACGCTCTAACGCGCACTATAACACCTAGAAATTACAAAAGAGTCCGACCAGCTGTCTGCCACCCCCCTCAGCCAATTCCCCGCTGGACAAGCAAGAAAGAAGCAGCTAGGTTTATAAGAGAGTGGCTACCTACTCCCCCACCCGACTGTCTTTGCGTGTACAGTGATGGCTCTGGGCGTCCACCGACAAAGTGTCATGGGCTTTTGTGACCTTTATCAGTGGCACAGGCAGGGTAATTGAGCAAAGCGGCTCAGGCAAAATAACCAATGCGGAGGTCTACGACGCGGAGGTTCATGGAGCTCTAGCTGCTCTTGAAGCAATCACTAGCAGGAAGCGAGATCGCGGTCGTAGCGCCATCTATATTCTGCTCGACAATTCCGCGGCTGTCCAGGCCTTACTAACGGAAACAACAGGCTCATCATCCTGGAGGATTCAAAAGTATTGCAAAATGGTCGCTAGAGCAGCAGCACTTGTTAAAGTAGGATGGATTCCGGGCCACGAAGGGCTGGTAGGAAATGAAATGGCTGATGAGCTCGCTCGAAGAGAGCTTAACTCGTCGGACGATACGAGGACGACACATGGGGTGATGACCCTCGCTTCATCTAGACGGAAAGCTCGCGAACTGGCAAGGCAGATGGTTACAGACTGGTGTCACTCCAATCGCTCCAGGCATTACGCTGACCTCGAACTCGAGATGCGGCGCAAGAAACCGCCAGAGCTATCGCTGCCGAGAGCGGTTTACGCCCGCTTAATAGCCGCTCGAACCGGACATACAGACTTCGCGGCTTATCATCGCCGCTTCAACCACACTGACGCTACACTTCACTGCAAGTGTGGGAGGGAAAAATCAATCGGTCATCTTGTTCAGTGTCGAAAAGCACTGGCAACATGGCGGCTGAAAAGCAGAAAGCGAAGGGCGCCAGCTATAGAAACAATGCTCGGATCAAGCGGGTGGCAACTGATCAGGGACTACGTCCAGGAGAGCGGAATATACTTGGAGGCTAGCCGGGGGATGGCAGGGATACCTATGACTCGGAGGTGATGAAAGAAAGTCTAGGTGATCTGGCATGGAAGTAGGGATAGGAATCGAGGCTCGGGCGCGTGGTGGCCGAGGCGGAACAATGGAAGGGAGATTGTCAAAGTTTTTCTTTTGTAATGCAGGATTTTGCGCGGAAGCTTTCTTTTGTTTTGTTTTCAACTCTGGGCTGCTGTACTTATCATGTTTCAACACATAGATGCGTTTCGGCATGGTTCCGGTCATTGAGGTGGGACGAGGCACTTGTACTTTACGGTAGTTAACCTGATCCGGCCCGACTCCACTCGTGCTCAAGCTCCAGTAGGAGTTCGACGGTAGTTACTTCACCTAGCACGTTAATGAACAAACAAACAATTCGAGAACCCTCAATTTGCCCATTTCCACCCTTCCACCCGTCTCACCCATTATTTATCGAATCGAATTGCAATTGTTTGCCATCGGCGGCATTTTAAAATGCCTCCGACGCGTAAAACGCACAAAAAACGCGATCAGTGGCACGGCCAAAGATCGCGTCAACAAACCATACAAATTGCATGAATCTATACGAATCATTGCAAGGCAAAAACTTACGGAGAAAGGAGTAGAAGTCTCTGATCAAAATTTAGACACCATCGAGGCTGCGCTCGAAGCTAAAGGTGGCGACATACCCGAGGTAGAGATGTTGGACGCCGAAGTCCTGAAGTTGAAAACTCCATCAGATTCAAGATGGGCTTCCTCCAGCCCAGATGATGCGGAAAAAGCCTCAGGGCCCGCAGAAACCTCAAGAGAAACCGTCATCGCACCCGAAAAGCGCGCTACGGTTCCAGCACTACCGCGACTGGTAGAAGTGAGGTCCTCAAAAGTGGCCGAAATAATAACCAACAAGGCATCAACTGCCCCAGAAAGTGTCGCCGAGAAAGCAGTCCCGTCGACAACGACCGCAGAGGCAAAAAATGCCTCAAGACCTAAGCCACCCCCGGCCTCGATTCCAAGGACGGCTGAGTGCCACAACCACTCTTCTGGTGGTGCTCCCACTGGCACCACGCCAATTCACCCGCCGGAAATAGAGGCTTTACTCGAAACCGAAAGAAAGCGGGCTGCAAACACCTCAGCCAGGCTCGAGATAGGGTCAACAGTGTTAAAAACATTGGAAAGTGTTATCCTGTCCATGAAAACGACAGATAAAAAAGAATACTTGGGCGCGATGAACGTGTGTCTGAGGGGCGCCCTCGCCAACTTCCTGCGCACTGGAACCACACCAGTGCCGACAAGTCTTCCCCCCCGCCCCATCGGCCATCAACAGCGGGCCCTCACCACCATCGACCACCAGGACAGCAAATACTGCCGTCGCAGTGCCCCAGGTCACTTCAATCTGGGCAACTGTAGCCCAGAAAGGGCTACCCAAACAGCCGACGCCAGTGATGATAAGTCGTGCCCCGAAAATGCCGACTCCGCCGACCAAGCAATCGGCCAAGACGCCCCCTTCGTCCACGCTGGACAACCGACTGTTCCTCCGGCTAAATTCTAAACACCAGTGGCGAAATCTTTCGCCAGCTGGCATCAGAGAAGCCTTGGCACAGCTCACTAACGCGACCCAAGCAGCAATTGAACACGTATACCGTGTCTCAACAGGTTTCGCGCTCCGAGCGAAAAACAAGGAATCCCACCAGGCTCTATTGAACGCGGCTGAATCTTTCCTCCCCATCGGGGGAAGACTAGAGGAGGTCTCCGAACTTGTGGCGCTCCAGATCTCGACGGTTCCCGTCGCCATCCACACTCTTCTTGGTAGGGTACAAGTGACAGAAGAGATGGTGATCGAGGAGATCTCGAGAGTTACAAAGGCCATTCCAGTCAAGGTACGGCCCCACGGGAAGACCCGTCTGGACGCGCCATACAAGTCATGGCTGGCTCATTTCAAGAAGGGAGCGGCACCAAGACAAGAGTTCCGCCTATTCGACGACTCGGGCGTCGCGGTCCCACACAAACCACGTGTGAACGGTTAAAGCAGACGGTCAGCGCACGTAAACTATACCATAAAATAATTAATATTCTTCTATGGGAGAGATAACTACACTGGATCGCGCGAGCATAAAGTGTGCCCTGAAAATCACCTTACATAAGCATTATCCAAAGACCCTGTTCTGTGCGAAAGGCCCAGCCTTTTCGCGTAGTCTTCATTATATGCAAGGCTGGGCACGCAGGTCAGCCCAGACAACCAATGGCGGGTAAACCCGTAACAGTACCCACCCATCCTGCTTCAAGCTGGCTGAAGTGGTGCTCCTCCGCAAGACGAACCGAAATCCAGCGACCGTTAAGGGCTGGAGACCGATCGCACTTCTGTCATGCTTGGGTAAGGGACTGGAACGACTCTTGGCGAAGCGGATGGCCCATCTCGCGGTTACGCTCGACGTTGTCAGAGATGAACAATTCGGCGCGCTCCCCAAAAGATCCGCAAACGACCTCGTCAACTGCGTAGTCCACGACATTGAAGAGGCAAGCAGCCAGGGATGGGCGGCAACATTTACGACTCTCGATGTCCAAGGCGCATTCGATGCAGTACTTCACAATCGTTTGGTGAGGAGGATGCAAGATCAGGGATGGCCGGACTCAATTCTCCGATGGACGGCATCTTTTCTTGCACATCGAAAGGTGCAAGTTCGATACTCCGGGGGAGTAACCGGGCAGAGAGAGCTGGTTTGTGGGGTTCCGCAGGGATCACAAATATCGCCACTTCTCTTCCTTCTATACATGGCAGAGCCTATGCGAAGCGGCAACCTAGGAATGAGGTTCAGCTACGCAGATGATATCAGGATCCTAGGGTTTGGGCGCAGCATTGCCGAGTCGGCCGCTTCGGTACAGAAGGAAGTCGATCATCTACTGGAGTGGGCGAGTAACAACGCAGTCTCCTTCGATACTAATAAGTCGGAGACAGTCCAGTTTCCCGGACGAAAACGCGAGAATGTGGTGGCTATTCGTGTGAGCGGCGTGAATATTGAGCCATCAGACCAAATACGCTGGCTGGGAGTACACTTAGACCCGCGACTGGACTCTTAACATCACGTCACAACGTGGTGTGGAAAAGCTCTGAAGGTAGCCCAGCAAATGCGACGCTTCAACTCAGCATATCGGGGAGCTGCTCCTGCAGCACTGGTTCGGGCAGTGGACACGTGCATTGTCCCCATAGCAACCTTTGGAGCAGATGTTTGGTGGCCCGGCCTCAAACGTCCGACCAGAAGGGGAATCATCACATCTCGGACTAGCATTTTCTGCGAGATGATCGACAAGGCAATCTTGCCGGGACTGCACGCTGCCCTTCCGGTAATGAGAACGACACCGAATCTTGTTCTCCATCGCGAAGGAGGTATCCCAACAGGAAAGATCATTCTGGAAGGGAATCGACTACGGCTTTCGGCTCGACTGCACTCACTAGACAACCGTCATCCGCTCCGGACTCGCGCCGCTGTGTGTCCAAACGATGGAACACGGAAGTATAAGAAAAATGCTCGGGCGCCCAAGAATCCAGAGATCCACATGTCACGAGTACAGCGGGCTTATCGAGAACTCCCGGATGCGGAAGACGCCGAGCCTTGCCACCGCCATGCTATCCCTCTAATTTCGACCCAAGGATAGAGGAGGAGGACAAGGTAACCCGGCTCTTGCACAGTATGCAATCATCACATATTTGTGCCTACCCGGATGGATCGTCGGAGGGGCATGGTCGCTCAGCATGGGGGTTCGTCTTGAAGAGGGATGGGAAAACTCTGTTGAAGGGATGTGGCATCAAGCATGGTGAAGTGCTTGATGCGGAAATTATAGGGGCGAGAAAGGCCCTGGAAGCTCCGCTGGTATTGTTGGAGAGGGAGAGCGGGGGAAGGGACAGCAGGCAGCAGATCAACGTGTTGATGGATAGTCAGTCTGCAGTGAAGGCACTGTCGATGGGAACTTCAACAACAAGCTTCGACGATGCGCGCTAATTTAGGGCGCTATCGAAAAAGGCCCGAGTCTCGGTGAAGTGGATACCAGCCCACTCCGGGATACAAGGAAACGAAGAGGCTGATAGAGCCGCACGCTCCGGTCTCCGACAATTGCCAAGCAAAGGGAGCCAGCCTGGCTCTGTAACGTTGGCGTACGTTCGTCGTCTCATAACCAGAAACGTCAGGCGCTTCTCGAGGAATGGTGGGAGGAAGCATGCCCACATAGGTATAGAAATCTGGGTCTTCTCATGCGACGACGCAAGCCACGCGAACAGGCACTATCCCGGCAGCTACTCCGTGAACTGATCTCAGCCCGTACAGGCCACGGAAACTTAGCGGCATGTAACCGCCGTTTCAACAACTTCGCCGCTTCAATGGAGTGTGCATGTGGAGAGGAAACATCACCTCTCCACTTCATTCACTGTCGACTGCACGCACGTCAGACGCGTCGACTTCGAGGGAAAATGTCACATCACGAATTTACCCATAAGCTTCTCGGGCCTAAGTGCCTCGAAAACTTTAAAAAATTTGCGCAGGAAACCGGCTGCTTCGGGCACCCACCTGTGAGTCCGTCTTCAGCTCTCAGCGTAGACGGCAGTAATTAGATCATAGCACGAAGCATGACAGGTAGGAAGATAAAACGAGAAGTGCCATTTTCCAATCACAAATAGGACTGTAGGGTTCGGAATTTTGGTTGTAGGAGTTTACAGGAGTTTCTATTTTTCTTTCTTTTAACTAGCTACTGGTTGTGTAGTGGGTCACGCGGTGAGACCGAGTCGGGCATGTAGGAAGCATGATCTCGGCCGTGTACACCGGTCCTTGACTCCTAGGAGATATTGTCACAGGGCAGGTTTACTAAGTGCGTGGCAAAGTATTATATTTGAGTTGTGCGATGAGAAGAGGAAAGACTATCTAGCTACACGAAGGCCTGTAGAGGCTCAGTTATCGCTTAACCTTAAAAGACGCCAACTACCATCTCACTACCGTGACAGTACTTCCCCCTCCACATAGTTTGGTCCCCAAACGCTTATGAATTTTTATCAGGAATATGTAAAGCAACGATTTTTTATTTCTTGATCTCTAATTTAGAACGTCGTAATCTTTTGGAACGACGTAATCCAGAGTCCGCTTCTGCTTTAGAATTAAGTAGCTTATTTATTCCATTAGGGGGCCCTGGTTTTTCTGGATTTTGAAGATGGAAATTTCGAAGAGCTTTTTCGCAACCTTTAAGATCGGCCTGAGGTTGCCAGGTAGGATTTTTGTCATACTTCCACTTAATGAGATAAGTAAGCCCCGATTTTTCAATATCATCAGCATGAACATCTAATATTTTTTCGAACTCCCATTTATCCATGATATTTCCATCATCGTCCCTCTCGGCAACTCGACCCGCAACAATTCGATTTTCAAGATTATTGATAATTGATTGACCATTAATTACAGGTTCTTTCCATGGCCTTACCAATGAAGTGTGAAAACTTTTGTTAATATGAATGTGGTCTGGCAAATCAACAATTACTGCGCCATTGTATACTTTGAGGATTCGATAAGGTCCGTCCCATTTATCGTCCCATTTCTTCTTTGGTCTATTAGTCCTCAAGTTCTTCAAACTAATCATCACTTTGTCTCCAGGTTGATATATTGGAGATTCTGATCTTCGTGTATTTGCATTGTTTTCATAACGGTCTCGTGACTGCCTTGTAAGGGCATGTAGTTTTCCAAGTATACGATCAAACCGCTCTGCTATCATGTCGGCACGCAAGTACTCTTTTTTGACGCTATCAGTTAAATTGGGGGGTCGAGGATCCGGAGGCTCAATCCCAAGGCGAGGATTATATCCGTAATTGGCATAAAATGGTGAAACTCCTGTTGTCTCACTTGCCTGATTATTAGAGGCAAATTCTGCTAGAGGCAGCCAATCGACCCAATCATCTTGTGTAAAATTCGAAAAAGCTCGAAGGTATTGATTCATAGCCGAATTTACAATCTCAGTTTGGCCATCGGTTTGTGGGTGAAAAGCTGAGCTAGGTTTCAGTGATACAGATAGACGCCTGTTCAGCCTGCGCCAAAATTCAGAAACAAAAGCAGAGCCACGATCAGAAATAATTGAATCAGGTGCACCATGCAGCTTATATATATTTTGTACAAAACAGTTAACGAGTTCACTTGCGTCCAGAGATGTGACAGGGATGAAATGCCGCATTTTTGAAAGTCGGTCAACAACTACAAGGATATGAAGGTATGTCCTTCCATTGCGCTTACATGGTGGGAGATCTACGACATGGTCAATAGAAATATCGGCCCACATACGAAGAGGAATTTCGAGAGGCTTCAAGAAGCCAGGTGGTGAAGTGCGGGGAGTTTTTGTGCGAAAACAGAGGGCGCATCCTCTTACAAAATCAGCCACAAATTGACTCATCCGCGGCCACCAGTAAGTACGCTGGACAAGATCTAGAGTTTTGACACGACCAGGATGACCTGCAGGACCAGATGAATGAGTGCGATAAACAATTTCAAGACGTAATTCTTCATTATCAGGGATAAAAAGTCGATTACGGAAGTAAATCAGTCCATCAATTAATTTAAACTCAATCTTGTCCTTTCGAAGCGTGCGAGAGATGGAAACCGGCCAGCACCTATTAGATGAGGATTTTAGGCACTCTACCATAGATAGAGCTGTCTGGTTAGTTATATAAGCTTGACTTATTAAATCAGACAAAGTCAGCTCAGGAGTCAACAACTTGATAAAATCAACATTATCGGGAACCATATTTTTATATTCTGAGACAGGATTACCCACTAGACTAGCTTTATGTTTACTTAATGGTATTAGCGGGCGAAAGCGATTCTGAAGTCGTTCATCTGATGCATCTTTTGGCTTCAGACCTGGTAGGCGACTTAATGTGTCAGGAAGCAATGCTTTAGATCCGGGGCGGTACGTAATCTTAAAATTAAATTGCGATAGGAATTCTGACCATCGAACCTGGCGTTGATTTAGTTGTTTTGCGGTGTGAAACGTCTGAAGGTTTTTGTGATCAGTGATAATCTCAAATGATTCATGCGTGCTTGACAACTCAGGGCGCCATTCATCAAGCGCTTTGACAATAGCGAGCAGTTCTTTATCATAGATGTCATAATTCGACTCGGCTGGATTATGTTTGGATGAGAAAAATGCTACAGGATGAGAAATATTATCGTTCCCTATCTGGATAAGGACAGCGCCGGATGCCCAGTTAGAAGCGTCCGTTTCCACTATAGTGCGCCTCTGATGATCGAAATGAGCCATTGTTGGTGCCTGGGTAAACAAAATTTTGAGATTTGTGAAAGCATCTATCTGATCCTTTTCCCAGACCCATGGCACATTTTTTCGCAGTAGACGAGTTAAAGGCTCGACTTCTCCTGAATAATTCCTAATAAACCGTCTATAGAAGTTCGCGAAGCCCAAAAATTGCTGTAATTCCTTGATTGTTGTGGGATCTTTCCAGCTAACTACCGCTTTAATTTTTTCAGGATCCATACTAAGTCCCTCAGTGGAGATTACTAGGCCCAGGTACTTGGTCTTCTTGGTGTAAAATTCTGATTTATTAATGTCAATTTGTAGACCAGCTTCACCAAGCCGACGAATTATTTCACCAACGTGTTTTGTATGTTCTTCTCGGGTCCTTGAGTATATCAAGACATCATCAAGATACGCGGTACAGTAGTCATCAAGAGCATCATGAAGGATATGATTGATATAATTTTGAAAGGTGGCAGGGGCGTTACACAAACCAAATGGTGTGACAAGCATTTCGTAAAGTCCAAAACGAGAAGTAAATGCAGTCATCCACTCGTGGCCCTCTGCAATTCGAACACGATTGAAAGCGGCAATTACATCAAGCTTTGTAAAGAATTCAGCTGCAGATATTGAATCTAATGTTTCCCGAATCAAAGGAAGCGGATACCGGTTTTTCACAGTGACTAAATTGAGACCACGATAATCTTGGCAGATGCGCACCCCACCACTAGGTTTGGGTACAAGTAGAAGGGGAGCAGCAGCAGGGGAAGCTGATTCACGTATGAATCCCTTTTCTAACATCTCGTCAATCCATTTTTTGATGCAACGAAGTTCGCCAGGAGAGAATGGCCTATTTTTATAGAATGGGGGTTGTTTTCCTGGTAAAAGTTCGATTTTATGATCCCATGGACGATGCGGAGGTAGAATTTTAGCATTTTTTGGTAAAAAATGTTCAATATATTGGTGTAATTCTGGAGGTAGAAGACCTTTGATCTCGGTTACCGAAGGTTCATGCTTTTCTTGAAGAAATCTATCTACATCAACTTGTTCTACTTTTCTTCGTAAGAGATGCGTAGAACTTTCCATGTCATTGTCAGGGATAGTTTCGATTTTATGAACAGGACAATCTTCCACAGTGGCTTGGTGTAATCTTGGTGCAGTTGGAGAGGGTAAAGTCTGAATTTTTAGCGTGTCTTGAAGTAGTTCAGGGGTTTTGGTGCCTGGTAAAAGTCGGGTGCTGAGATTGTCCATGGGAGACATTGACGTTGACAGAATTGTGAGCCAAAATTAACTGTCATAGCATTCCAATCACAAAGGGGATTGTGAAGCTGAAGCCATGGCATACCTAAGATTATTGGATTGCACGCACCCAGACTTGTTACATAGAGCACAATTATTTCTGAGTGCAGGCCCAGGTGCATTCGAATAGTGAAATAATCAGTAACAGTAGCCTGGGTATTCCCATCAGCTAGGCGAACGTAGCGGGGGTTGACAAGTTTCTTGGTTGAGATCTTGAAGCGCTTTACGACTAACTCAGCATCTGCAAATGCGAAGGCTGTACAGCCGCTGTCAATTAAACTAGATGTATGGAACATTGTAGAGTCACTAGTGCGCGGGTCTGAGAGTTGAGTTTCAAGCAGCATTGAATTTTTAGAGCTAGTAGAGCGTAGTTCTAAAGGTGAGTTATCTAACAACACTGCTCGGATTGATTCATCCTCTTCACCATACCAATCGTACCTCTGATCGCGACTTAGATCAGAGGTTTGCCTTTTAACTGATCTATTTTTCCAGATGTATTTCGGCCTCCAACAGGGGTTTCATGGTCAGAACTAGTATCAGTTACATATCCAGCATTTTCAACTATGGCACGCAAATGAGATTGCGCTGGTTGCTGGGAGAGTTGCTGCGGCATTAGTTGTGGGTACATGGGAGGATAGTAAGGCATGGGCATTTGTGTATGCGACGGTAAAAACTGAGGATTTACAAAAGGGGCACGTGAATTACTGCTCTGAGGTCGAAAGTTTGAGCGATTCTCTGTGTCTTGAAGATTTTTCCTATTGTGAACTGATGTATAATTGGCACGTTTCGGCATCGGAATCGGGTTAAACTTTCGATGGTGGTCTCGGGCAATATGGCCACTCTGACCACAGGCTAGGCAAAGACCTTGGCTGCGCCGGCGCTGTCTTTCACTATCAGAAATCTGCAATCGGCTAATATCCATTGGGTCATCGTGGGGATTGGGTCCGAAAGCAGCATTTGAAATATCTGATGAGAATTCGGCCGGTTCATTGAACTTTTCCTTCGTATTTAAGCCGCGAGAGTGATTGAGAGAATCATAGTGAGACTCTTGGAGCTGATTTCGCGCGATGTTGTCGCATCTAACTACCCATCTGTCAAAATCTTCATCGCTTGGATTGTCTACCTGAGACCGGAGTATCCTCTTGATGTCGGCACCAATGAATTGACGCCATCTGTCAACTTTTTCCCGAGGACCTAGTTTAGCACGGGTTGAAAGTCTTATAAATTCGGCTTTCCATTCACCGTATGGTCGAGTACCATTTCTAGGGGTGTCTTGAAAATAACTGTCCAATGTATTTCTTGCAAGTGTTGCCGAATTAAAAAGAATATATCGACTGTCGAGGTCAGTCCAAAGCGCATTCTCATTCTGCCATTGCCATTGCGAGGAGTCACTCAAACTAGCAGTGATAGACTTGTGACCGTCACAAACTGCATCCCAAGCATGGCCATCCATTAAGCCACAAATATACAAAATCTTAGATGCCTCTGTGGGGAAACATGCAGAGTCAACAGAGATTATTCCTTGCACTTGTGTCTTGAATGTCTCGTATTTTTCCTGGCGCTGAACAGGGTTCTTCTCGTTGTTCGATGCTGTGAACTTATCTGGGTCTTTTTGAGTTCTACGAGCAGTTGGAACTTTAGCATTTATACCTTCCCCTATTGCGTGGTTCTGGGCATTTTGAAGCAAGGCAAATTGAAGCTGAGTTTCTGCTGCAAGTTTCTTTCCCAGAGAATCTGATAACTCGACACGAGTAGTTGTGAGTGTAGCTCTATCTGCTTCGAGTTGAGCGCGAAGAACATCTTTCTCGTTTTCTGCAGCTAAACGAGCATTGCGTGCCTTTGCACTCCGCGAACGCTCTTCATTGTACGCCGTCTCATTTTCACTTGCTTTAAGGCTAAGCTTCTCAAATCCATCTTCAAATGCAAGGAGCATGGCGAAAATAGCCTTTGCAGTGTCATCCAAATTAGGATTTGGGAGTACATTCAAAATTTCCGCTAATTTTGAGGGAGAAAAGGGCCTATTCACAAGAGTGTGAGTAAAATCGTATTCAGCGAGAACTCCAGATAAATTTGGGAAGCGGGAAGTAAAAGATTCACTGATTCTCTGTCCGAGTCCATTGTTTGCAGTAGTCATTCTGGAGATCTGCGGCTAGATTTTTTATAAAATTAGAGGCAAAAAGAGAAAAATGAACTTATTAATCTTCTGGTCTGAGGCTGGATTGAAAGGACTTATCGAGGTTGTGCTGGAAGATACTTTCTTAAATCTATTCACCGGGTCGCGAATCAGGCGGGTTGCTGGGTATGTAAATTTGCCGTGTAACGAAGAAAGCGAAAATTTTCGGGCTGGTATTTGCGACGGGGTGTAAAAAAAGATCGCACAAAATGTCACAGGGCAGGTTTACTAAGTGCGTGGCAAAGTATTATATTTGAGTTGTGCGATGAGAAGAGGAAAGACTATCTAGCTACACGAAGGCCTGTAGAGGCTCAGTTATCGCTTAACCTTAAAAGACGCCAACTACCATCTCACTACCGTGACAGATATAGAGCATAGCTTAGGACCTAAAAAATTAAAAAAAAAAAAAAAACAGCTGTCTGCCACTCTGCTTTCCAATTTAAATTTAGCAAATTTCCCTCTACCAGGAACTTCACTTCTTTTTACAAGTAGTTTTAAATTACACCTGCAGAACAAGAAAATAGGAATACATATTTCCATCTAACATTAACCCACTATGCAGACAACATATATTTATTAATTTATAATATTTAACGTCGTGACCACGCAGCACATGAGCTCCTCAGGTACCGGTTAGCCCAGTCTAAATTAAACTACCCGACATGTTGGCGCCTACATAGTCTCAACAAAGCAAATGATAGCCAGGATCTTATCATCCTGCGATCGAAGATTATTGTATATATGAAGGTCGTCCTTCCGACAAATCTCATGCTATGCAGTTGGTACCAATTCAAGAAAATAATTTACAAAAAATAAAATAAAAGGAGAAAATTGTTTATATCAGATCGTGATTTTGATGAAATCAGACTTTTCGTTATGCCCTTTCGAAGAAATCTGTGACATGCACCCAGTTATTGAATGCATTAACTCCTACTACCGAAGCAAGAGCCAAAGGTACGCTGGGATTTGAGTTCTGTGCCCTGTGGAGCTGAGCCTGGAATTGCCCAAGGTGGCAATAGAAAAAGTGGTTGGGGGACTTCTCTTCTCCGCATGGGCAGGTTAAAATGTCGTTTTCATGCTGAAAACGTCGGTGGTAGTCTGTGAAATCTTCATGTCTAGACCGTGCAGCTGACAGATATCCTAGTGTGCGTCGCCCTAAACAAGTGAGCTCGACAGTAATCTTAGTATCAGGAAAAATTCCTAATTCTTTATATCTTGATGGAGAATTTCCTGCCAAGTAAAGTGCAACAGAAGCCTCTTACTGGGCTTTGACTTCCCTTCTTGCCCTCGCAATACAGAGTTCTGAGTGTGGAGCTGGAGCTGCACGGGTGGCTTTAGCGAGGGCATCGGCAACTTTATTCCCGAGAATACCTACGTGGCCTGGGCACCATCAGATAGCCACTTTACCAGACGTCGTATTTTGACTGCGTTATCTTCTTTCCCAGTTCATTGCAAGCTTGCGAAAGATTAATATTTTCGCCGAGCTGGACGCTGTGGGCGTATCCAAGCGCAGACAGATGGCAGCCTCCTGGTTGTCAAGGCAGACAGTGACGTTTGAGGCATAATAGGCTAGTGGATTGCGAAGAGCTGCTGCAAGACCTTCCGTGGCCCCAGCAATTTCAGCGTCATACACTTCTATTATGATAACGAGATTATGAGAAGTCTAAGAATGGTTGCAATGGATGTAACAGTCAACTTGGGTGGATATAGGATAGCGCTTTAAGTCTAATGTGAAGAAGAAGGATATGTATTGTAGATCTGCTATATTGATGACTATTGAAGATAGGAGTAGAAAAGGTTAACCATGTACAGAGTTCTAGCAGCAAGTATTTATACACAAAAATGGTACACAAACTATACCCTCTATAGCAATAACTCTCAACCATTCAGCCATTCAACAATTATATCATTAGATATTTATCGACTTTCTAAATATTGATTGTCGATTCTGTTTATTGGTCTGTAATGACAGACACGGAAATAATTCATGAGATTGCTTAATGAGAGGCTAGGATTGATTCCGATATTATTTGGTAGAAGACTTGTCCCAACTATCAGAGGGCTACAGCGTCTTTATCTATCTACAGGTAAAATCCCCCATATCCCATTCATACTAGCCATACGGGACCTAGCATATGAAACTTGATACGTATCATCATTTTGGGGTCGAGGTTTACCGTGTACTTGCTACTTGAGTCGCGTGTCTGACTACTATGAGACACGCTCAGGTATCAACCTTATAACCCATACCAAACCCAAACTACTTCACTACCCCGAATATGACCCAATGAATAGTTGTAACAGTAGCCTGCAACCTAGCACAATTAGGCTAGACATCGTTGACTAAGACCTAATCCGAACAGATATACCTGCGTCATATGATCATATTATCATGTATGGCTGAGATAATGGTGTTGTCATTTGCTGTATGTTAATGACGTATCATTGACACAGGATTGCCTGTCCTGTCGGTTACACTTGCTTAATACTAGCCATTTCAAGTTATGTGATCTATAAGTGGGCCTGATCACAACAACTTCTGCCGAGTTTCCGAGCGGGATTGATATTTGCCATATTTCCTACATAGGACCTCAGTAAATGACGTAACCTGCACCTGCTCGGTCTTCCATGAGAGCGCCATCTGAAAATACGAATAGGTCTAGGATTGGTTGTTTAGCCCGCCATTGTTTGAAGAAATTTGGTTCCAGGAGTCTACATATTGCCCCAATTTGGATTAGCTTTTCCTCGCAGGGTGCTGACCATGGTGGGGGTATGGTGTCATCGGAAAGTTCTAGCGGGATCCTCTAGCGGATCCAGCGCATGCTACTGGTATTCCAACGCCTACGGAGAGGGTGGTACGGGTCAGCAGCCGCAATTAGAGCCGCTAGACAACTGTGAATTCGGGACAGCCACGTCTAAGCGGGGCCCCAGCTAGTTTCTCGTAGGAGTGCTGCTATTGGAGTGATGTGATAGACTGGGAGAACTGTCCGAGCCGCGTTGTTCTTCCTGTGTTGGACTTGCAATATGAACTTTTGAGAAGTCTCTTTAGAGTACTAGGTCTCGGCTCTGTAGTAGAGGGTCGCAAATGCGGCACCTTGTAGAGCTTGTCGTAAAAAGAGAGGGCTAATCCCTAGAGTCGTCGTCAAGAGTCTTTTCAAATGGCCAGTAATAGCTAGTGACTTTTGGCAAGCCTGTAGGGTATAAAATTGGAACCAAAGAGCCCGGTCGAAGAAGATTCCAAGCCAGTGAGTGTGATCATTTGGCGTTATAGTTGTCTCTCCAACATTTAGAGTAGGCTCCAGTGGTGAGCCTCGCTTCCGGTGAAAGTATTGAAGCTCAGTCTTAGGAGGTTCGAAGGTTATTCTGTAAGTCAGTCCCCATGCTATAGTGCTGTCCAATTTCTCCTGGAGCTTGCGTACACATTCGACAAGGGAGGACCCAGACACAGAGAGGGCAATGTCATCTGCATATCCAAAGCGACCAGTAGAGAGACAAAGTGCCTCTTCCATAGCCAGAAGAAATAGAATTGGGGATACAGATGAGCCCTATGGGAGACTACAGTGAGTTTGGAAGGGCGGTGATGTAGTATCTTCGATGGAGATGATAAATTCCCGCTGTTCCATGAAAGATGCCACCCAGCTAGCCACGTTCAATGGCCATCCTTGGCTTCGAATTCTATGGCAGAGTATTCCTTTTTGAATGCAGACAATATTGTTACGGGGCGAGAGAGTGTCAGGAAATGATGCGTAGTCAGCTAGTTGGTCAAGTGCAAGGTGTCCACATCCTTGGTACATAGTATATTTTGATCACTCCATACTTATATATTATAAAGAGATGGATCGTGAGGAAGAGGAACGTATCTAATGTCGTGAATTACAAGGAGTTATAATTGACTATGTTACATTGATTATGGACGCAGTAATGAAAGAACGCCTGCACGCTAAGACACTTGCACGTGATGCACAATTACAACATTCCCCCTCATCGTGCACAGTGTTAGGAAACACTTCACAGCATCTCAACGTTAGACAAAGGCTTCGTCAGAGCATCAGCTCGTTGTCTGTTGGTTGGGATATATTGAATGTCAATAAGTCCTCGTCTAAACTGTTGTCGACAATAATGGTTGCGCAGCTTTACATGACGCGAACGCTTATGGTTATCGTGGTTTCTTACCAATGCAATTGTCGATTGATTATCCACAAATATTGTAGTACAGTTACTTCCTTTTATCTGATCTCTAAGCCCAATCTCGTCGAGAATCTCACTGAACCAAGTCACTTGTCGGCACGTCTCTGTGAGTGCAAGATACTCAGCTTCTGTACTCGAAAGCACGACGTCTCGTTGAAGATGCGATCTCCAAGCAATTGGGCCTCCAAGCAAAATGAGGGAGCCCGAAGTTGAACGAGATGTAGATGGATCCCCGCAAAGTCCGAATCTGAATAAGCTTCAAGCATGAGGTTTTTGTCTTTTGAGTAAGTGAGACCAGCATCTGGGTCCTTACTAATATATTTGAGAACATGCTTTGCAGCTAGGAGGTGCTCATCAGACGGATTTTGAAGGAAACGAGCGAGATGGTTAGTAGCAAACGCGATATCAGGGCGTGTTTGGTTGGCGAGATATTGGAGACCTCCAACAATTTGGTTGAACTTTGCGATCCGCTCAGCACAAACTGGCTGTGATGAGATCTCCATGCGACGCTCAATTGGCTTTGAAACGGGTTTACAGTCTGCAAGACCATGTCTGGAGAGAAGTTCGCGCGCATAGCGACCTTGAGAAAGCTTTAGAATTTCACCTTCGTGACTCACATTGATACCGAGGAATTGGTCGCGAGAAACAGCTTTAAATTTAAATTTCGATCTGAGAGCTTTTGCAAGTTTTCTGATTTGATGGATATTAGGTCCAAGAATTTGAAAGTCATCAACATGAAGTAGCACAAATACGTCTCTTTTGCTGTTGGTAAATAGACAAACATCAGATTCAGTAGGCCTGAGTCCAAGTTTGTCAAGCTCAACTTTAACACTTTCATGCCAGAGTGCGGCAGCTTGCTTGAGGCCGTAAAGTCCCTTTTCCAGTTTTACCACTTTTCCTTTTCTTTCAAATCCCTGAGGCATCTGTATATAAAGAACGACGTCAAGTGTGGGATTGAGAAAGGCAGTTGGAACATCGCCTTGTAGTCTGTGCCATCCGAGACGGTGTCCAAGCACTAGAAGAAGCCTTATAGTGTCTGCGCGAGGTGTAGGAGCAAAGGTGTCGAAGTAATCACGTCCTTTTTGTTGAGCAAAGCCCCTTGCTGTCCATCGTGCCTTGTACTTATCCAACGAGCCATCAGCATGAGTCTTACGTTTAAAAACCCATTTTCCGGTTAGAATAGTCCGGTTTTTCGGGACGAGTTTGCGGTCAACTATGACTGCGGTACCGGTTGATATAAGAGACTGGAACTCAGCTTCAGCAGCTTGCTTCCAATTTCTAGCTTCAGATCCTGTCATTGCCTCTATCCAGGATTTTGGGTCTGTTTCAGTAGATATGGGAGCTACTGCCTTGCCAGTGTTGAGTCTTTTATAGTCATGCCGCTGTGTGGTACGTCCTCGACGAGTGATGAAAGTTGGAGGCAAGGGTGGCGAAGGAGGAGTAGGCGAGTAATCCCTTTTCTGACCCGCAAGAGGTGGTGGATTAAATGGCGTCATCAGAGTGTTATACTCGATTTGAGTTTCGTCTCCATCCTGCTCAGTTAGATTTTCACCTCGAGATGTTGTTAAAGGGTCAATTAGAGAGCTATAGCCGGGATGTATAACTTCCTTCGGGGTAGAAGATGGCTGTGGAGCGGGCGAATGAGCCCTCTTTTGACCTGCAAGGATCGGGGGCTGAAATGGCTGCATAGGAGTATCAATTGAATAATTTCTTCCTCGCTTTGTATGACCTGATCTTCAGACTCACTACAGTTTGATCCCTCATTTTCATGGTCATCATCTGTAGTATGTGATACAGACTGCGATAATTTCTCTTGATTTCTCAAATTATCCTCGCATTGAGGTTGAAATAATTGGGAATCCTCAAGGTTGTCAAACATTTCTCCATTAATTGATTGGTTTTGTAATGTAATTCTTTCGACATTACTGTCACATGAGATTTTCGGTTTACAGATTGAATCATCTGGCACGGTTTGAGGTGTAAATTCTGGAAGCTTACTGGAGGCACGAAGTCTACACTTGTTGTAGGAGGAAAGTTGAGGCCTAGACCACCACCACTGCAATATTGTTGAGGTGTTAAACATTGAAGTTCGCCATGGTTGGCCCAACATAGAATCTTCACAGAAAGAGGCATGAGGGGTGGTAAAGACTTTATGAGTCCATTTTTTCTGGGATTTTGTGAGGGGCAACTATAGAAAAATTTTTGGTAGTATTTGCCTGGAAACCAACAAACCATCCTACTTCCGCGCGTGGATCAAATTTGCCACCTTTTTCTTGCTTATTAAGCGTTTGATAAGCTTTACAGCCAAAGCAAGGGAGACAAGTGAAGTCCAAGTATTTGCAATGGGCAACTCGGAGCTCTTGATGAAATTGTAGAGTAGGCACTTTTCTAGTGGTCAGATTGTAAAGGTGGTTGGTGAGGAAAACTGCATGACTTACAGCCCAGTACCAAAAATTACTGGCATTCCAGCATCAATTAGTAGGCATTGTGCATGTGTAATGATGACCTTATTAGCTGCCTCAGCTGGGCCATTTTGTTCTGGAGTGTATGGAGCTGTGATATCTTGTCGAATACCTTTAAGGCGAGCCATATCTTGCCATTGTGAGTTTCGCTGAATTTCAGTGCCTCCGTCAGAGAAGCAGACACGAAGTGTTTTACCGAACTGATTGCTCTTGGTGTTAACCCAATCGATTAGTTTAGTAGGAATTTCATCTTTCTTCACGGCACCAAACCACCATCTCATGCGAGTTGTTGCATCTGTAATAATGACTAGGAATCGCTGTCCAAAGATATTGGGCTCCACAGGACCAACCATGTCAACAAAAACTTCATCTAGAGGCGCAAATGGAATAGGCCTTGGTGTCCGCGTGATAGTGCGCTGAGCTTTACTGAGATGACACGCTTCGCAATGAGAAAGCTCACTGGTTTCAAGTCCTCCCAAACCTTGGGCAAAAGTCTTTGTTTTGGATAAAATTAACGGTCCGACATGACCAAGCCGCTGATGCCATCTATCGGCAGTGGTGCATTTCTGAAGTTTGGCCACAGCGGGTTTTATTAGACCTGAGGGTGATAAATGAGGCTTCTCTGAATGCTTTGTCTTATCAAGTGCTACAATGATTGAAACATCGTTGATGGAGACTAGCTGAGCTACTGGAACTCGATGGCCGTTTACCAATTGGACAAGTAGACTGGCTTCGCGGTCTTCTAAAATGTTGGCAAGATGGTAGGCTCGGCCGGCTGAGATTAGATTTATAGAAGACTGCGGAGAGTATAGAGCGTCTGCAAGTTTGAGATTGAGACTGCCGACTTTTACTCGTGCTGTACCTCCATGACTGAGAGTTGATTTGCTGACGGCTTGGTCGAATCGGAAGGGTTTGCTAAGCTTAGCTAAACTGATAAACGCCGAACGATTGTTTATGAAGTGGTTGGAGGCGCCAGAATCCCAGATCAACGTATCTTTTGTAATGGTGTGGCCAGAACTGCTAGCTATCAGGGCCAAATTTTCAGAGATAGCCGTCATAGCTATTGATGGCTCGTCACTGTCAGAATTTTCGTCTAAAGTTGCAGTATTTGCACGACCTTTGCGATTTATATCCTTTGTGCTTCTAGCTTTACAGTCACGTAGTTCGGGGTGCTGGACTCGACAATTCCTGTTGGTGTGTTTTGATTTGGGATGTATGTGGCAAAATTCATTTAGACCTTCGTTGCATGCTGCCGCTACTACGATAGAGTTATTGTATTCAGTAGTCCGATCGCCTGCAGTAGATCTGAGTGTAGCCATCATCTGCTCTAGAGAAGCGTAAGAATTGTGGTCTCGATTAATTGCCCCTGTTGCTCTCCAAGTTTCAAGCCACTGAATGTGAGATGTTCCTTCAAAGAACATTACTGCGGCAAATCCATCAGAGATACCGTATTCTACAGATTTATCAACTGTTGACTCCAAGTTTACTGCAGCATTGCGAAAATTTGTAAGATTCTTCTGGAATTCATTACAATAATTGGTAGCGTTTGTAGTAAACTTGGTATCTATTAGTTTCCTGTAACAAGTTCTATATGGAATTGCTGCTGAAGGCTTTTGTGTATTGGCAACCATTGTGTAGAGTTGAAGAGCTGTGAGGTTATTCACCGAATCTGGTCTAAGGCTGTGGTCAAGCCTTCGTAAGACTATTCCATAAGCATACAAGTCTTTCATTTTCCATGCTTCGAGTTCGTCCAGATGCCTGTCGTATTTTTCAGTATCCTTTTCGTCTCCTAGTGTGATCGGTGCGACTGGAGCGGTCCTAGGTCGGATTTCAAGGACGTTGTGAAAGACGTAACCAACTAATCCATCCTGCGCAAGAGCACTCCGGAGATCGGAAGACCATGTGGTGAATGGAACACCAGATTTGAGTATGATAGCTCTCTTATCTTCCTTGGTGCTTGACATTGTTATTGATTTAGTTCCTGTTTAGAAGTTATCTGTTTGTTTTCCTAGGGATCCGATGTTCGATAATGAACTGATGATAAGCGCTGCGCTAAATCCGGGCCATAACCTATTATAAAGAGATGGATCGTGATGAAGAGGAACGTATCTAATGTCGTGAATTACAAGGAGTTATAATTGACTATGTTACATTGATTATGGACGCAGTAATGAAAGAACGCCTGCACGCTAAGACACTTGCACGTGATGCACAATTACAACATTATAGTACCTACAATATACATTCCTCTGCATATCCCATATTACCATCTATATTATCTTACTCCCGTGATAATCTCTTCTGTAGGAATACTCTTGCATACAGTACCTTGATCTGCTTGGAGTAAACTTAACCCTGAGACTGATCAGGAAGGAGCTTTGGATTAGTCATGAATTAGTCATAGAAGGAAAGGTGGTCAGAGCTGAGATGGAAAACTATTCTGGTGTTGAGTTCCTTTGTGTTGGAAAATGAAGTATAATCCTATTAGTAACGATTCCCTTCATTACGTAAGGGTTCCCAACGCAATCCCTACATCCACTATTTACACTCTGGCCCCATCTCCCCTGTAAGATTTGCACGAATAGATACTAGTGTGGCTCTACTTCTATGACAAGGGAATACAGCGTAAATGATCGCCTACTATAACTGACTGAATTTTACTAAATATATCATTACGTCGTTTTTATGGTCTTGATTGACATCTTTTTATATATAAAACATATAATTAATTCACTCTTCTTCGCTCTGCTTTAAGTGATACTCTATCTCTTTCAACAGATTATGAGACCAAAGCTCTAACCAACTGTGCTACGACTACATCAGCTCTTTTACACGAGACAGAATCATTTCTGCTCATTCTATTTTTTACTCCTTTTCGAGACAGGACCATTTTCTGCTCAACCTTTAATCTCACACCTTAACGTTCATCATCGCATATTCTATCACTGGAACCTTTCGTCATGTCTACTGCCAAGATTCTCAAGCATTGTAAGAATGCTCCCGAGCTCAGTAAGGAGACGTATCTAAGATGGTGTCGGATATTTAAATTGAGTTTAAACACTCATAATGCCCAAGAATATATTCTGAGGAAAGTGCCCGATCTAATTCCCGTCGATGAAAAGTCTACTTCTGAAATGTCCCCTCAGCAACTTGTCGACAACGACATAAAGTCAGCGCTCCTCCAGCTAGTTCCAGAGGATGTTTACTACATCATTGAAGCCTTACCTACGGCATTTCAAATGTGGAACGCAATTGCAGCCTACTACCAGCCTAACAGCGAAGTTTACATAGATGGGCTGATAAAAGATTTTTGGAGACTTAACTTCAATTCAGGCGCTGACGTCGACGAGTGCGCAACCGAGTTGACAAAACTGCAATCTAAGATTGCATCATTAGACCCATCCAAGCGCCCTTCTGATCTATCGAAAAGGAACCGCCTCCTAGATCATTTTGAAACTGAATGTAACGGCTTCCATAATGGAGCAGTATCATTTATGAAATTAAATTCTCATGTGACATTCCTCGAGGCGGTGAATTTGTTAAGGGACAGCCAGAGAAACTATCTGGAGTATAACGAGAAAGCTGTTGCTAATTTAGCTAATTCCGGAAAAGGCATGACAATGAAGATCTGTTCTTTCTGTGGGAGGAATAACCACATCCGTGAAACATGTTTTAAATGGATAGACACTCCAGAGGGATCGAAATGGGCATCTAAAAACCCACAGAAGGCAGAGACAGTAATGTCACTCAAGAGAAGATTTGGAGGTAGCCGGTCGAATAATAAAGATCGGCAGGATCATGAGTACGTTCTGTCATGTTCAACTTTATCTTCTAACGATGTCATTCTTGACACCGGCGCAACTCATCATATTTTCTGTGACTCATCACTATTCACGTCGATGGTACCTGTGAGGAAGTCCATTGAAACGGCATCTGGACGTGTGGAACCAGTTTCTTGGTCTGGCTCAGTAAGTTTTGAGGTAAATTATGCAAATAATAGACATCAAACTAGAACTGTCAAACTTACTGATGTCTGGTACCTACCATCTTGTGCAAAGAATCTTGTCTCAGGCTCTCAGTTAATTTCTAGAGGCTATAAAATTAAGACTAACGAGTATGGACTAGGAGTCTATTCATCTAACGGCACAATTGTTATGAATGCACGTCCTAAAAATGGACTTTTTTGTTTCAATATGGAAGGTTCAGCTCACTCTCAATTCCTTAGCAACAATCCTAATGCTCTCGTGTCAGAAGGCAACAAATGCACAATAGAAAATTTATTGCATCACCGTTTTGCACATGTAAGTGCCCACGTCTTGAAAAACATTTCCAATTCAGACCTAGATCTCGACCCTAAAAACAAGAAGCCAACAGACCTTAAGCTCAAATCTACGTCCTTCAATGACTGTCATACTTGTAACTCATGCAAACAAGTGGAAAAAATCAACAGAGATCAGGTACAGAGGAAACTTAACCCTCTTGAATTGGTTCATTCTGACACGTGGGGGAAATGTAGGACAAATGGCTTACTTGGAAGTCTTTATTTTGTGTCTTTCACTGATGATGCAACTCGCGAAAGTAAGGTTTATACTTTAAAAAGTTTGGTAGAAGTCCCCGAAAAGTTTCAATTATACAGGGAAGAAAAAGAGCTTCAGACTGGGCGAAAGATTAAAGCGATGCGCTTCGATGGAGGTAGTGAATACAAGAAAGTAGAATTTAACGGTATTTTGCAACAAATGAGCGCCCCATACACACAGCACCAAAACGGTGTTTCTGAAAGGTTGAACAGAACACTTGTGACTATGGCTAGATGTATGCTACACCATGCAAATTTACCTCTACGTTTCTGGGATCTTGCTATCAGCTCTGCATGTTATATTCGAAATCGTCTGCCTACGCAACCTGAAGTCAGAACCCCTCACGAACTAATGACTGGCTCGATTCCTGTAGTTTTACATTTAAGAGTATGGGGATGTCTCTGCTATGTTCTAATTCAAACTTCGGACCCACATAGAAATAAACTTTCTCCGACTTCACTGAAAGGAATATTTGTAGGATATTGTGAGTCTACAACACAGTATCAAATTTACATTCCTTCAAGAGGGTCGTAATAAAATCATAGTCTCAGCTAACGTTAGGTTTCTCGAAGATACTTTCTGGGATTGGGGTAAAACATCAGAGCAACAAGACATTCACTTTGATAGAATTCCTGAAATAGCTACTGAGGAAGAAGTCCCCCAAGAAAGAGAAACTAGCTGCTCACATACTCCGACTCTGATTCCGAAGTTGATTCTGACGCAGAAATGCACTCCACTGATTCAAGAATTGAAACTAATTTACCTCATGATCCTTCAGAAGATTCTGAAGAATCACTCCCTTCCCCTTTTCTCCGGCCGTCTGAACGTCATCAACCTCCCCTGCCAATCTAACTGATCTACCAGAATCATCGGGCTCGGTGCCTATCTCTAACCCTATCACCCTTAGGAGGAGTAAACGAATCCGAAAGCCTATATTGCCCCGTTCGGCGTGGCAACCACGAGCTCAAATTGCGGAAGAGAAAACTTTCATACCTAGGACTTTTAAAGAAGCACTAATCGGGAATGACAAAGAAAAATGGCGAGAAGCAATAAACGAAGAACTTAATTCGTTGGCAATCAAAAACGTTTTCACCCCTATAACACATGTCCCCCATGAAAGACGACCTATTGGTTCAAGGTGGGTATTCTCAGTAAAGAGCGATGGAAGGTTCAAAGCCAGATTGGTTGCCCAGGGCTTTAGTCAACTGCAAGGGGTCGATTATTTTGATACATATTCCCCAACAATTCATATGGATTCTCTTCGGGTAATTTTAGCAGTCGCTACGTTCCGCGACTGGGAGATTCACCAGGTTGATGTGAAAACTGCGTATCTGGAGGGAGATCTCTCTGAAGATGTATACATGAGAACACCAGAGGGAATTAAAGGTGGTAAATACGTGAAACTAAATAAATCTCTGTATGGCCTCAAGCAGTCTGGTAAAGTATGGTATGATAAACTCGATCTCCAACTTAAAACTCTCAATTTCAGGAGATCAACCAGCGACCCTTGTATTTACATTCACAATAAGAGTGTAATAGTAATAGGTGTGTATGTTGATGACTTGGTGATCTGTGGAGAAGAAATTACTGATGTCAACATGATCAAACAGCAACTTTCCTCCATTTTTCCGATCAAGGACCTTTCTGAAATTGGTACTGTCATTGGATGGAAAATAACCCGAGATAGATCTTGCAGATCTCTAACTATCTCACAAACAGACTACATCACAAGTAAGATTGAATCACTTGGGCTAGAAGACGCTAAAGGCGTAAATTCTCCTCTTGAGGGGTACGACTCCATCATACCAGCTGAAGATGGAGAACAAAAAGCAGACGATTCTGCCTATCCAAGTGCAGTAGGGGGGTTAGGATACGCTTCTAATAGTACTCGACCAGATATCTGTTTTGCGACGTCTCAACTGGCCAGATTTAACTCATCCCCATACATGCGACATTGGAATGGTGTGTGTCGTGTTCATAGGTATCTGAAGTTTACAAAAAACCACTGTATCACATACAAGTTCGGACCTAATACTTCAACACTCGATCAAGAACGTACCTTAAAAATGTTTTCAGATTCTGACTATGCCTCTGATATTCACACCCGTCGATCTGTGAGTGGTTACGTTTTGATGCTCGGAGGAGGCCCTATTTGCTGGCAATCGAAAAAACAAAAGTCAGTTGCAACTTCAACAATGGAAGCAGAATATATTGCATTATTTGAAGCATCTAAGCAAGCGATTTGGGTTGGTAAGCTTCTAAGAGAGCTTCAAGTTGCGGACGAATTTATCAGTCCAAATGGAATGACAATTTACACTGATAATCAAAGCGCCTTAGCCCTCGCCAATGGAACGAACTCGTCAAAGGCAAAACATATTGATGTGGCCTACCATTTTACAAGGGAATGTGTTCAAAATGGTACTATAAGTATACAATATATTCCGACAAAAGATATGCTTGCTGATATACTCACCAAGCCTCTATCTTTTTCTAAAGCTGGGCCTATTTGCGCTAAATTACTCACGGGCTCATGAACTTCAATTTTACTTGGTTGCGTCGGTCAGGAGGAGTGTTGGAAAATGAAGTATAATCCTATTAGTAACGATTCCCTTCATTACGTAAGGGTTCCCAACGCAATCCCTACATCCACTATTTACACTCTGGCCCCATCTCCCCTGTAAGATTTGCACGAATAGATACTAGTGTGGCTCTACTTCTATGACAAGGGAATACAGCGTAAATGATCGCCTACTATAACTGACTGAATTTTACTAAATATATCATTACGTCGTTTTTATGGTCTTGATTGACATCTTTTTATATATAAAACATATAATTAATTCACTCTTCTTCGCTCTGCTTTAAGTGATACTCTATCTCTTTCAACACTTTGCAAGATGAGTCAGTGAATAGAAGTGGTTGCGAGATATATACTTAATATAATATATTTGTTAATTCGCCCCAAAGAAAACCTACAGTAGCCGTCGCTCTAAGATTTACAAACAACGGGTTATGAGACCGGAACAGCGCAACGCTGCCTAGAATTAATAAATGCGAACGAAAAACGGCTTTGAGTAGGAAATCGTCGGGAAGAAAATTAAACAAAGCAACATACACCAAAAATTTACTCCAGTAAATGCCAGGATCGCCAAGTGAAGAAACACCAGAGCAGTTTGAGACGTCCAAGAAAACCAAATCCCTTCACTTTGACTCAAAGGCAGGTAGATTCAGATATAAAGGGAGATTTATAGCTACCTCTGAAGCCGAACGCCTTGCGAAGGAAGAATTTTGTGAACTAACTCAAAGATCCGAAAAAGTATCAACAACATCTCTGGAAACCAACATGAACGAAAAAATGAATAAAAGGACTTTAGAGCTGGACACGATCTTGGATGGAGCAGAGGCATGGGCAGGATGGACGACTGCACTTTTTAATGCGTTATATGTCCATAATATTCCAGGAACAGACTATACACAATGGGAAATTGTCACTGGAGAATACACCATGCCATACTTGTTGCCAAAAGATGAGAACGAAGCTAGTACTATAGTTGAGAGCACACCCGCACAAGTAAAATTATGGAAACAGGCTAATGCAGTCGCATTATCTACCATTAGGAAAAATTGCTCAGTACTAGTTAAAGCTCGGATAGGTACTTGTGTAACGGCATATGAAGCATTCAAGGAACTAGAAGAGGCATTTCAAAGTCAGACGTCTATAGAATTCTACAGCCTGTTAAATAGCCTGATGATCAATGCTTTTGACGACCGGAAAAACGATGTTGTGTCACATATTGCTCAATACGAGCAGGTATGGAACAATTTTGTCGGGATTATATCCAGGGCAAAACTTGACAATGATGATGGCATGGGGAGAGGACTTTTGGAGTTCAGCAAAAGCGACAAAGCTAAGGCTGAGTTTCTACTTAGATCCTTTGGAACACATCATGCCAATACAATTGAAAATATCAGGGCCAAAGAATACAGCTACCATAATGTCGTACTAAAATTAACACAATTTATTTTGTCAAAGAAACAGAAAAATGATGGTACAAAGGAAGAGCCTGTAGTGCTCAAGACTAAAACTACAAAATATTTGACCAAGGAGTGCAACTATTGCCAGTCTATAGGACGCAAAGGTATAGGGCACATTGATGATGAGTGTTGGACCAAGAAAAAGGTTGAGAAGAAAGCAAGAAAGTTTGAAGTAGAGGAAGAAGAGAGCCTCCATATAGACAACTTCAGAATAGGCAGGACGCAAACCTGCAACAATAACTTTAAATGGGATACAGGGGCAAGCCATCACACTACAAATCGACTCGATCTCTTGTTTAATGTGCAAAACTGTAATCTAACAGTAAGAGGCCATGATGGAAATATATCCCAATGCCGTAAGACTGGAACAGTAAGATTCAATCACAAGGGGAAGAAGATCGAACTGAAGAATGTGCTATACGACCCAACATACAGCAATCTCATCAGCGGGCAAAGAATACCTGAATATTTGACAAAGGCTTCAAAAAGAAGTATTATTCTAAAGCTGGGCCGAAAAAAGTCTATGAGATGGAAAGAGATGGGAACGGGAATGAATTTATCAGAATAGATCGAGTTCATACCGCAGATTGCCAAGAGACCTTACATCAAACCAAAGAAGCTCTTAAATTACATCAAAGGTATGGACATATTTCATTTGATACCCTCAAATCTCTCCCTGAATGCCCCAAATTCTCCTCAAATCCTCGGTGAAGCATGCGAAAAAGGTAAAACTACAAAGCCAGTAGCTAAAGAACAATCAACCAAAATCTGGACATCAAGGACCTTGCAACAAATTCACGTGGATCTAGTAGGACCTATAACGCCACAAGCAGGATCAAATAAATATCTGTTAGTAGTAACAGATGACTTTAGCAGATATACAGCATGCACACCTTTATCAAAGAAGTCTGATGCCCCGGAAAAATTATCTCAGATGATTGTAGCCTTGGAAAATGCAACTGAACGAAAAGTTAGTGAAATCCAAGCGGATTGGGGCACAGAGTTTCGGAACAGCAAGCTGGAACATATATGCAAAAGTAAGGGAATTAGAATGAAAGAGACAGTTCCAGGGCACAGTGAGACAAACGCCATAGCGGAAAGAGCGAACCGGACAATAATGACAATGGCGAGAACCGCGATAAAAGGAACAGATGGGAAAATAGCTGCGAACAAATGGAATCAAGCAGCATCCTGGGCATTATATACGAAGAATCGAGTCCCGCACAGGACACTATCAGGTAGATGTCCAGTTGAGATAATGCTGGGAAAAGACGGAAAGGAAGAAAGAAAATTCCTCAAGTTGTTTGGACAAAAAGTAGTATGCTACAAGTACAACCAAACTCATGGACAAAAAATAAGCGACCGATCTTTCGAGGCTATGATTATAGGATATTCTGGAACGCACGGAATTTATCAAGTCCTCAAAAAGTATGGATCAACCAAGTTGGTGAAAAATCCGAAAGAAGTTCACCATGTGCAAGAAGAACCCAAGAATGAAGAAAATCCCCCAATATTTTCACAGAAAGATCAGACCCCTGAACCATCATCACAAGCCATAGAACAGGAACCAAATAGGTCACAAAAATCTCGAAAAACCCCTGAACAATTTGAACAGTTATACGGGAAACGAAAGTCGCAGAGAACTCCCGCGCCCAGCTTGAAGAAACGAGAAGGGAACATATATGAAAACCCCAATGATTCAGGCCTCAAAAAGGCAATCTCGAAATTATCAGATCTATGTGGAAACTTTGAAACCTGTGAAAAGGTCCCAGATGAGGCCAATAGGGCTATAGAATATTACGCTCACAAGGCCCAGATAGGAGCAATAGGAGTAGATGAAGATCATCCCACTGAGCAACAAGTCAAAGAAGGTCCACATGCTAAACAATTGGCAGAGGCTCGAGAGAAAGAGCGAGCACAACTTAGACGTTACGGTGTCTACCGTATCATCGAAAAGGCAGATATACCTGAAGGAACACATATAGTGGATACCAAATGGGTGTAAGTCATTAAAAGAAGCATAGATTGACAAATAGAAAAGATCAAGGTAAGAATGGTAGAAAGGGGTTTCTCTCAAATCATGGGCGTCAATTATGATGAGACATATGCACAGATGATGCAGCCAGAAACATGGAGACTTTTAATTGTAATAGCTCTATACAAAGGATGGGATATCCGACAATGGGATGTGGTGGCAGCATATCTTCGAGCCAAACTTAACCATGATGTATATGTCAAAGATATCAACGAAGAAGGCAAAACAGAGTACTGGAAACTAGAAATGGCCTTATATGGTCTGAAACAAGCCGGTCATGAATGGTTTAACAAGCTGAAGAGAATACTACAAAGTTCCGATTGCCAAATGAAACAATGTGTGAAGGACGAAGGTTGTTACCACAGAACAACTCAAGACGCACTATTAGGCACGCATGTTGATGATATAATTGGAGTCGGCACTCAAGACGCTCTAGAAAATATCGAAAAGGGAATCAAAAAACATGTTGAATTGGACAAGTGAGGTAAACCAAAAAAGATGCTTGGAATAGAAATGAAATGGGAAGATGGCAGTAACACAGTTGTGATGACCCAAACAATGCTCATAGAATCACTCTCCAAACAACACAATGTGATTGCCAAGGCGAGTCTACCACAGGACAGAACATATTTCGAGGAAAATTCACAAATAGAGCCTGCAGATTCTAGAAACTACCAACAAATTGTTGAAGGATTGTTGTTCATATCACGGATGACCAGACCTGACATAGCTATACACGTGAACCTATTAGGGAGACGTGCGCAAAGTCCAAATACTTTAAATCTGACAGCAGCAAAGATGTTACTATCCTATTTGTTAAGTACCAAAAAGGTAGGTTTAAGACTTTGCAAGCCCGAAAACCTCGACATAGAAGTCGTCACAGACGCTTCGTACGTAGGAGAAGAGGGAAAATCACAAAATGGATGTATGACCTTTGTAGGAAAACAGCCGATAGGATGGTGGACTCGCAAGCAAGATATAGTAGCACAATCTATTACTGAAGCGGAATATATGGCAGCAGGAGAAGGAGCAAAAGATGCAGCATGGACCAGTCAGATTCTTGAAGAATTAAACATAAATCAAATCCGAGTTATACCAATGCTGATAACTGATTCTGAAGGAGGCTATAAGCTCTCAAAGACGAACAAATTTGCACGAAGAACAAGGCATATTGAAGTTCGACATCATTACCTTCGACTACAAATTCAAAATTGGAACCTGATTATCAAAACAATACCCGGAAAGGAGAATCTAGCAGACCTGTTGACAAAATTGCTACCAAAAGCCAGGATTGGGGATTGGAGGATAGAAATTTTAAATGAATGGATAATCAGCTAACATATTACAGTACAGTAATGCTCGAGTAGGGGAGTGTGTAGGAATACTCTTGCATACAGTACCTTGATCTGCTTGGAGTAAACTTAACCCTGAGACTGATCAGGAAGGAGCTTTGGATTAGTCATGAATTAGTCATAGAAGGAAAGGTGGTCAGATCTCAAGGGCGAGGCTAGGACAGTGTTCCACACGCTGCGTATGTGGTCTAACAGAGATCTAGGTGGTAGATGAAGGTGATGAGTGGGTCGAAGGGATGACTGGTCTTCTCTAGGAAGAGACGAATTGGTAGATAGTAGCAATAGAGGCTACACGTGGGCCTTGCTGATGAAGAGCTGGAAAGAGATAAATGGTCTTCCCGAAGAAGAGATGGGTAAACAAATGTATTGTTAAGGTAATTGAAGAAGACGTTGCGTGAAGAATAATGCTTCTTCACACCGAGGATTTATATACATAAAATTACCAAATAGCACGTAACACACAGCCTCTATGCCAAACAATCTGCTACACATCACCTAATGAGACTAGCCTACTCTTATCAATCTTCCTTGCTAGTTTTAAAAGTGCATTGAACTATTATTTGTGTTTTAGCCTAGCCGTCCGCATGACGTTTCATATTACGCTATGCCACAACGATCCATGAAATCAGAGCTGAGATGGAAAACTATTCTGGTGTTGAGTTCCTTTGCAAGATGAGTCAGTGAATAGAAGTGGTTGCGAGATATAAACTTAATATAATATATTTGTTAATTCGCCCCAAAGAAAACCTACAGTAGCCGTCGCTCTAAGATTTACAAACAACGTCTTCTCAATATCCCAACAGGTTATGAGACCGGTGTTTAACAATTCATCGGCTTCCGTTTCAGAACAATCATCAACAATGTCTTCACTCACCGCAGAACTAAGAGGCACCTGTAATCAAGATGGTCTTCCATTATACAAATCTAATTGGGGAAACATTGTGATCCTAGGCCTTGGAACCTATACAGAGTGGCGGATAACTTGCGAGATCGCCTTGATAAACGCAGGCGTTTTAAGTATCGCTGATGGTACATGGAAGAGCCCTAATGCTAACAACTATGTACATGCCTTACGTCCAAATACTCGATCAGTCTCCTCAAGCGCACCACATCACAATGTCAATACCAACAACAACGAATTTCAAGTACAGGAAGAGAAATGGTTGTCTAAAGCCCGCGACACTCAAGTCATTATATCTAACTCTATCGAAACACAACTGATGGAGCAGTCGCTCCGGTTCCTGAGGAACATCGATCCTGCCGGGCTATGGAATTTCCTTCTCCAAATGGACCCAAACAAAGATCCAACAACAATTGCAGAATTGAGGTCCAAGTTCGCCTCCATGAAGTTTGATCCGAGAGTAGACACAATCCAGTCCCTTGTCCTACGTCTCAACAATCTTAGGGTCAAACTATCAATGACGTCTAGATCGATCACTGAGGAGGATGTAAAGGAGCAGCTAATTGCATCTCTCCCTAAAGATAACTTCATTTGGTCAACGGCTCGATCACATGCTCTAAACATGGGTAAAAGTCTTGCAGAAACAATAATCTATCTTCAATCTTGCGAGTCCAACATCTCTCAGGCTCATCTGTGATTTGCTTGCTTAGCCAGAACTGAATACACACGAGTGGATGAACACGTGCCAGAGCTAGACCAATGTGTAGTTCTATGATTCTGGTCTGGCCTTTTGGCCGAGTGGTTATGCAACTATCTCATGCATAATGTAGGATGGCGCCCTTTAGCCTGAATACCACCTCTTTGACCCTTGTCTCCGCCCTGCTGTCTACATGCTGCTCTGACAACATTACTGGCGATGTGCAAGGTGATTTACTTTTCCTAATCCATCCTTGTTTGGTGCCATCTGTAACGGCTGTTGAGCCGAAGGATTCCTGTAGCCTACGCTGGCTAGCGTAGGCAATGACACAAAGCGAATATTTGGGAGAGGTCTCGGAAGCCACGGTGTTAGACTCTTCGAGTCAATTGAATAAATTTAAAATGTAAAAAGTGTCTATTGATTCCTGGCTGCCCTTCTTCTGTCTATTACTATCTAGATTATGTATGTTCAGAAAATGGCAATGCTCGATCTGTCCCCTACTTGTCTCCATGAACTAAGTTTCTCATAGTTTAGAACAAAACATCTCTAGTCAGAGGATATAGAGTTCTTATTACTATAGACCAAGCGAAATACCTTTGTTCGAAACAAGTAACTCCAAGCTTTGTAAACCTAACACCTTAACTCTAAATCTGACTTTGATCGCTTCCAAACTATCCATAGTTTGATACACGGAGTTTAGAATATTCTCAGTGAACCTTCTGGAAACATACTGAAGGTTCATGAGGATGACAGGTCTACCGAGTACCTTCTAGGTAGTTGTCGAATAGTCTCAGTCATTCAGGTTACAGGTGTTGAAATTGGTGCTATATGGTAATGAAGGGTATCATTAACATGGAACGTAGAAAGGCCTAAGTTCTCTAGCCAGGTTCATGATGACTCATACATTGACCAGCCTCCCAATTATCCACAATAAGCCAGTAATCGTGTCCCTCGCTTAGTTGTAATAATTAGTTTAAGTAGCACTCTGATACTAAGTGGGTTAAATCAATAACTCTCCACTATAGTTTTCAGACTCTTCAATCTCCCAACTCGCTTCACTAGGTGATATTAAACAGAAGCCTAACAGCTTAAGCTTCTCTACACAACTTCCATTATAACAACAGGGAGAATCTTCTCGAAAGGCAATAGTTCAGAATGTATATATATGTAGTCTTTAGCTTCAGGAATTCTCTCCTCATAGAATTATAATAAATATACTGTACCTACAAGATCGCACATGCACCTTGTACTGAAACCGTGACACCATCTTTGAGATAGTTTTTCAGAAGTTCGTCCTCGGCCTCGAACATTTTATACACACTGTTAGAGTATGGAGAGAACTTCGGAGTAAGAATTGCCTGAGAACAGAGAAGAAGTTCAGTTTGCTTAATTGACTAATAGACTACAGGTATTACGATATATACAGTGGATTTACAAGGAAGAAAGGTTACCCGGAACCGACTCGACTGCAGAAAAGTGAGATCCTAGACCAGAAAAGAATTATCCACTGACTCAGAATACTGGGTCATGCCATAGAAAATACGAACAAACCAATGACTGGATTTGTTCGGGAAGAATTGGATTCAAGCAGACTCAAACGTTGAGTCTGATTGGATCAGAAGTATGGGCTCCTGCCTGAACTCAGAAATATAGTTCAGGCAAGATGCATGCAACCACATTGGTCGATAGAAAGAAATGCAGGAAGCTATATTTCCAACACACACGCAATCTTTGGTGTTTATTTTTATCTTTGAGTTCGATCTTGTGATCCAATCCTGGGCGTTGAGGAGCAAGTTTTTCAGCTTGGGGTCGAGAGAACACATCGGCGTAGTACTTGTAGGTATCAGGAATATCTGGTGTAGTGTCTGGCTCTTGTTCTTTTATTATTCGGGTTAGTTCAAGAAAGTGCTATGGCTCTTCCCATTTTACTGGGGCTGTACAATTCTCTTCTTCTGAGTCGTCACTGTCTGATTCGAGGGCGGCTTTTTTGAAGTGGCAAATAGGCCGGCGCGAGCTAGCAGTTATTGTGACGGGGAAACGTTTACCTATTTTGGGATAAAAAGGGATCTTGGGCTTCTTTTTCTGTCGAACGTGCCGTTTACTGAGGACTCCTGTCTTCCAATTTATATTTGGGTTGATGTATTCGAGCCAAGGATATCCTAGAATAGCGTCATATTTTCCGATTGGGGCTGGAACGAAGGAGGATTCTGTGTTTCCGAGGTCATTGATTTCACAGTCTAGTGTAATTAATTTTGCTTCAGAGGCAGGCACAATTACATGTACGTCAGGAGATGTGACTGTTTGATTCAGTTGTTTACTGTGCTTTATTTCTATCTCATTGACTAGCTGTTCATGTATAAAATTCCCTTCTGCCCCACAATCTACTAGCGCTACTACTTCCTTTCCTCCCAAGCACCCAGTTACTTCTATCGAATTATTCTTGTGCCTGGGTTTTTGGTCAGCAGAAGTAGGACGCCACGAATTGGATTTGGGGTCAAAAGGTACAAGATCTGTGGCATATATATCGCCTTGTACATTTATTTGCCTCAGTTGAAGCGGCCGTCGAGCTGGGTTTGGGCAATTGCCGATTCGGTGTCCAGGACTGCCACAGAAAAGGCACAAATTATTTGCGAGACAGTATGACTTCCGCTTGTCACGGGTCCTTGGCCCGCTAAGATACCCCCAGTAAAATAACTTTCTATTACACACTCTCCAGCGCATCATAGAGCGACTCTTGTATTTTCATTACTTTAGAGAATCAGAATAGACTTTGATTACTTCGTTTGATTGTACAGATCACGACCTCATTTTGTGACACCGCTCCGCTTTCTGGACATTTGTCATCCGAGGACGAGCACCCGCACTGGGTATTTGTCGTGCTTGTATTTGCTGCGGTTGGTACTGGCGAGGCGCTTGCAGCTGTAATTGGCGACGTTCTTGTTCGAGGTTCATATCAAGACGGACGCAGAAAGTTCGAACTTGCTGATAGTCAAATTGATCTATAATCGGTGAGCGAATAAATTCTCTACGGATCTCCGGTTGCATGTGCTCTTGAAATTGAGGCCCCATAACATTTGACGTATATCCCAGCACGTGCGCAGTTTCCTCAAATTCAGTCGCAAACTCTGCGACCGATCCTTTCACATGTTTAGTGTGATATCTACTTGACATCCTTCCAAGGAATTCACGGTCATTGAATGAGTTCTCGAAACTCTCAATGGAATCGGAATAATTGTCTGTCATGTTGTTGCTATTGTCATTGAGGAGGGCGAAGCACCAATTTCCTGCACGACCTGAGCAATGTTCGGCGATACATGATATGCGATCGTGTTTGCTGCTGTACTCGTCGGGGTACTGAAGAAAACAGAGGTCGATGGCTTGTGTAAAACCGTTATAACCTGCCGCGTTACCATTATATAGTTTGATTTTCGTTGGTTTCGAATTCCGATCTGTTGTTCAGCGGAACTTTGCTAATTTGGAGTGAAAGAGTGGAAGCTCTTCTTTATCATTATTTTCCTTCATTTCCGCGTTTCTAGTCGGAGGGGTGGCGGCAGTAGCCTTAACGAATCTACCCTGCGCGTCGCGGTTTTGAATCTTTGTAGAAATGGTGTCGTTGTTCTTGTTGATAGGTGGGGATTCTTCATCTTCGCTTGATTCTGATGAGATCTCAGATTTGTCTTCTGTTGAGCCACTTCTCATAATCCGATGACTTGGTTCTGATAAGCTTAATATTGGTTCCGAATAAGTTGGGTTCCTTTCATGGAAGTGTCAAAGTCACGACTTGGGAAGGAAGGTGTCAGGATTGCCTTCTGTAAAATCAATATATGTGGAGATAACCAGAATCTAGTGTTTTATGATTCTGGTCTGGCCTTTTGGCCGAGTGGTTATGCAACTATCTCATGCATAACGTAGGATGGCGCCCTTTAGCCTGAATACCACCTCTTTGACCCTTGTCTCCGCCCTGCTGTCTACATGCTGCTCTGACAGAAGGCAACTCTCGCGGGCAACTATCGCGTTGGTGGTGTAGGTTGATGCTGGGAATCCAAGACTACAAGACAGTACTAGGTATATACAGTGGGTAGATATTCACGTGCCAAGTGGCACGTGGTATGTGAGGCCAGCGGTGAGGCCAACAGCCGTAACTCCCTAAGACAGATATTAATTAATCTAATCTATTTATCCTTTCTCCTCAGTATATCAAGTATTCTCCCGATTCATATCAATATTATTCTTGAATTTGATTTCATTTAACCCGATTTGGCGCCCTATGGGCCCATGCACTTGTCTACGAACTCTAATATTTATATAGGAGGAAACCTTTATGGTAAAAACCCCCTCAACTTTTCAATTGATATACACTTTAAAGTTGTGTTACCTTTAGGAAGTGCACTATCACTGTCATGTCCAGTGTGGATATCATTCCTTTCCTTACTACTGGGAGAAGTCTGTCAACCTTCATCCCTCTTCTCTCTCCCTCATCGTAGCCTCGACTTCAAGCGTCAGTCGAAACTGTTCTAGCCATCCTTCCTGCTGGATCCATCTAGTTATTCTTGCTAAATCTTTGGGATTATTCATCATGGCCTCGAATGACCGGTTCTCTGCCTTTCTTAGTATTTCTCCTCTTCCTTTGGCCCAGCTGGTGCAGGCCATGACCAGATGCTTCACATTCTGGGACTGATATCCACATTGGCATCGTGGGCTATCTACTCCTGGAACTTTTCTTCTGTGTAGATAGGAATTGAACCCAATGTGTTCGCTTCTTATCTGCGTGGCTATGCTGCTCTGGGCCCTGCTTAGGTGTTTGTGGAGACTGGAAGGTGTTCCTCTTTGGTCCATTCTTGTCCTTCCCGTCTTATCATCTGTAACGATATTTGTTGCATTCCAGATTTTGGGATCTGCTGTTCTTGTTCTTGTTCATTTACGTGCTAGGTACATTGGTTCCCGTCGCACTCCTACTGGAGCTTAAGCACGAGTGGGGCCGGGCTGGATCAGGTTAACTACCATTAAGTACATCTACCTCGTCCCACCTAAATGACCGGACCACCTCAGACTTCACTCATGTGTTGAATCATGTCAAGCCCAACCGTCCAGAGAACCCTCTTTTGACGCGCCGAAGCGCAAATTCTCCTCAGCCTCGGCCACCACGCGCCCGAGCCCTTGACATCCTCATTAACTCCGAAATATAATTGCTGTCCAATATCTCATCGTTGCTCTAGCCTTGCACTTTCATATCGTACTGTTGGGTTGTTGTCGTCATTGGGAAATTGTGTAATCCCCTCGGTGTATCTTCCCTTTTCTTCCTCCTTTGTACACGTCCCGTTTCCATCATGACTTTCCTCATTAGGGCGTGTTTAGGTAGGTGATCTGACGAGTATGGAGGTGGGTCGCAGGTATAGGACCAATTGATAAATGCTTCATTGCAAATATATGGGGAGCTAGAGAAATGTCGGATGTTTGAATACGACCCCCAGACAGACCTTTGTCCATCCATGAATCGTATGATGGTAGTGATGAGTTTTTGTTCGACTTTCTTGCGGTTGTGAAATCTCTGTCGACTGATTTTTCGACCAAAATATTGAGTACAACTCCTTCAAGCCGAAAATCCATCAAATAAAATTCATCCCACCCTTGTTCGTGACTGAATCTCGGCTCTGGGAGAATATTTCACTCCCAGGTTCGTAGAAGACACCACTGACAGGTGTTCAGCCTTCGTCCTCCTGCTGTGGCGTGGTGGTTAGTATCTTGTCTTGCCGCTAGTCTGTTGTGATCAGCTAAGGTAGCCCTGGTAGGTAGCGCATGGAGGGTGAGTGTGTCATTAAAGTACCTCAGGCATAGACAACTCACATGACATGTTTGGCGCATTTGTTCAGGCAAGGCACACTGCATGAGTAAGCATGGTGGGCATATGATTCGCTGGTAAGCGAGCCCATGGGGTATAAAAGGGGAGTATTTCCCACTGTAAATTTCATGGATCGTTGTGGCATAGCGTAATATGAAACGTCATGCGGACAGCTAGACTAAAACACAATTAATAGTTCAATGCACTTTTAAAACCAGCAAGGAAGACTGATAAGAGTAGGCTGGTTTCATTAGGTGATGTGTAGCAGATTGTTTGGCATAGAGGCTGTGTGTTACGTGCTATTTGGTAATTTTATGTATATAAATCCTCGGTGTGAAGAAGCATTATTCTTCACGCAACGTCTTCTTCAATTACCTTAACAATACATTTGTTTACCCATCTCTTCTTCGGGAAGACCATTTATCTCTTTCCAGCTCTTCATCAGCAAGGCCCACGTGTAGCCTCTATCGCTACTATCTACCTATTTGTCTCTCCCTAGAGAAGACCAGTCATCCCTTCGACCCACTCATCACCTTCATCTACCACCTAGATCTCCGTTAGACCACATACGCATCCTGTGGAACACTGTCCTAACCTCGCCCTTGAGAGTAAATTAGAACACACATCCATAGAGTCATCTACAATTTACTCTCGATAAAACATCATATCTTAGCCGTCAAACGCAAGTGTACGTTCCCCATTTCATATACCAAGTAAAACATAGTCTCGTCCAGGATTGTTCCCATTCTTTAAACGCTGCGATCTTCCCAGCCGCTTTCTGCCGTTCCTTTGTCTCTATATTGGCACTTAACTTGCCCCAATCCGCAAGATCCATGATCCTCGTGACCGCTCGTGCATCTTGCCTTCCCGCTCGAGGTTGCTTTATCTTCCTGCATGCCAACGATATCGTATGCTGAACAGGCAGGCTGTTCGAAAGTCCCGCGTGCTGGACTCTCCTTTGTTTCAGATATATCTCCATCGGTAAGGTAGAGGTCTCATGCTCAAGCACCTTGCTGCTGGTCGAGTTGTATGCTCCCGTGACGATCTTTAGACATCTTCTTTGGATACTTCGAAGTGGCCTGATCACCCTTTCGGGGATTTTGCCTGCTATTCCGGGCTCGGCCCAAATGGGGGATCCGTAGGTGACAGCTGGTCTTACCACTGCATTGTACACAAGTTTTGCTTTGTGGAACGTTGCACCCCAAGTTGATTGTGCCAATCTACCTAAGGCTTGTATCTGTGGTTCAACTTTCAACTGTATACTTTTGATATGAGCACCCCAGTTGAGCTTCGTATCGAGATGGATTCCTAGGACACGGAGAGACGGTTGCGGTTTCGCTAGATGGCCTTGGATTTGGACTGTGGCCTGCATGTTGTGCCTCTTTCTAGCTCGAGAGAAGTGCATAAGCTGGTACTTCTCTGGAGCAAATTTCACTCCATATCAATATTATTCTATTTGTAAAAGTGCAAGTGAAATAATAATTGTGTAAACCTTAATCCTTGCATGTCCTATGTTAGCCCTAATAAGCGAGCGACGCTAAATGGGTTGATTTATGGGGGGAAAACTCTATACTTGTCTTTTTTTTTTTTTTTTTTTTTGCATCAGATTTTAATTGCGTATGCAGCTATATAGCTATGACACAATATCAGAGAAAATATACAGAAAAGATGACTCAATTTACAATAAGTGCACTCATGCCTCAGATTTCATTTGCAAGTACCACTGCGAAGTTATGGCGGCTTTTTCTTCACCCCAAGTCAACCCTCATCCGTGAATACCCACCCAGGGGAACTTCAAAAACCCTGGGTTATCCAGACATACCTTCGTCATCCACCGAATTTTCTCCGCGCGAAATGTAGTCTAAGATGTCTCCTTCCCAAGTGGAGTAGGTGCCCAGGCTACTCAAACTATACCGGAGAACACCACCAGGAGGCGGACCATGGCACCTTCCATCGTTTGCGTGTTTTTTAGTGTCCGCTGCACTCTCGCAAGCGAAGTCTTGGCACGCACAAAGCTCAATTCGTAAAACTCTGCCAAAATTCAAAATCACACGCCCGTCGAGATTATTTCCATCTTCAGCGTCATCTTGTAAACTTGTCCTGAACTCTCTCACGTCCATCCCAAAGAACTGTCTCCCAGATTTGTGCGCCACGCTTTGCTTCCTCCGTCGGGTGTAAATATCGGCGTGGGCGTGTATTTGGCGGCTAGCTGAGGCCAGATAATAGTTGATGAGAGGAGTGGTCATTGAAATAAGGATGTACTTGGTCGTACTTGTGAACTTGATGAGACTTAAGTAGGAGTCGAACTCGTTGGGAGCGAAAATTTGACATGGCGAAGTATTTTGAATCATTGCCTCATGGGCCAACTTGTTCGGTATTGCGAAATTTGACTGAACTTGGCTCTGGGAGAATATTTCACTCCCAGGTTCGTAGAGGGCACCGCGTACAGGTGTCAGTCTTGCCCTCCTCTATACTTGTCATGTGTGTGCAATTTTTGTATTAGATTTCTATATACCGAGTTAGGGTAATATAAATTCACCTTTTGAGGAAGGATTTTAATACTATTCATAAATCGCGCCCATATTCTTTGAGCCGCCTAACTCATTAAACCCTTACCAATTTTTCAAAAAGACAAAGGGTTCTTCTAAGTGTATGATTGAATGAGGACTTATGAGGAGTAGTATTGTTTGAGGGAGCTATATTGGAGGCATGTTGCTCTTGGACTGTATGTCGAAAGACTTCCATATCTGAAATATTCATAGACTGAGAAATGATAATAATAAATTTAAAACAATGTGGTGTCTATCCCCTCTATGCAAACGTTACATCTAATTTACCAAGCCAACTCCTGACTTACCTTTTTGAACTCCATAACAGCAAGGATGGATAGTGTGACTTAACTTAGGTGATGGTAAAAAAATATATAAATATAACTTGATTTGTGGGTTAATAAGCTTGGTCAAAGCTCGACGGAGAGAGTATCCATCATGACGTCAAATATTATCACGTGTTCTAATGTTAACGATTACTCTTGTATAACTTATGTAGATGATGGAAGACGTAGAGGAACAGATATACATTTTCGAATAACCAACCTGACATTTGTCGACCCTTGTGATATCACATTGTAAGACCTTCCAACACTGATCAGTGATTGCACAAGGCAATCACAGACTGGCAAGGAAGAAGAGACAGATCAATTCCTGAAGACCTCCCTGGCTTGACCATACTCTCGAGAAGGAATTTCTGTGCTACAGCCCTCAACGTTATTCAGACCTCCCTGGCTCGACCATACTCTCTGAAGACACGTAAGGAAGATCAAGGCTATAAATCAAGGCTTATGATTCATTTCAAACTTTTGATTAAAGCCAAGATACGCGTCCTACCACGCAACTATCAGTTTTGTACAAATTATCTAATATAATGGCGAACGACACTCCCAAAGTCCCTGCAATTCCTACATGTACTCTAAATGATATCCTAACTGCAGGCACACTCAATATAAGCCCTGTCGCATGGCAGCAAATCGACCCGAGTCTCTGGTTTACCCCCGTCTCTGACAACCCGACTGAAGTTCATGTCACAACGTGGGTTGCACGGCAATTACAAGACTACACATATGGAAACTTGGTTGGAGATGATTTGTTCTATGCTTTTCAAGAGGACTTTGCAACCTGGACGGAAATGAATTTTGATAAGATAAATCAGCCATTTAAGAGAGAACTTAAGCTCCTCCTCCGCAAGCGAGGTATCTATACTGGCAAGAATAATGGTCCTATCGGACGACAACTTGCGAACTTGCTTAAAATAGAGTCATGCCCTGAATGGCCCGTGGATGAGCGTTGCCCAAACCCTCATGAAAGATTTGTCACATACAAACCGGAAGCAAAGCAAGAGGATACAAAAGTTTTGTTGCAAGGAACTTCTTTTCTTGATTCAAATGCCTCTCAACAGAAAGAAAAATTACAAGGATCAGTCACCTCGAACCTTTACAAAAATGAGCAACCACCTAGGCAATCACAAGCCGGAACGTCAACCATGTTACAGAATCCTTACATCACATTACCACCAGAACCAACTGTAAATGAAGATTTAGATCCCCATGTGCTAACCCAATTCGCTAAGCTATGGGATAAAGGAAAAATGTATTCAGGCGAGCCGTATGATATACTTGATGACAAGCTTCGAATTTTCCTGAACATTTGTAAATTTTTGAAAATCCGACCCGGTCAATTCCACGCAGCATTTCCAAGGATTTTAAAAGGTCGGGCTGAAACGTACTACCTTCATTACATCGGCCCGGAAGCGAACTTTGCGTTGGCCTATATGAAACTTAAGGCGCATTTCGATACAGAAATCAACCATAATACGTACTACACAGACTGGACTACAACAACTTTTCATAAAGTTCGCCAAGAAAATAGTGAAAAGTCTTTACAAGAAGTACTCCAGATATTAATTGACAAGCTTGAACTTTGCCAACGCGCCCTTGGTCCGAACTATACTGGAGAAGAAGTGCTACGTACCGCCGTCATTATGGCATGTCGTGGTGTTCCTGAACTTAAGAACGCCTTATTCAAACCAGCAAAATACTGTGAAGAACTTTACTCGGACCTGCGATCATCAATCGAGACCTCTTTGAACGATGTCCCTCCACGCCAATTTATGACCGATAATCAGGAGGATAACGACCAATACTATCTTGACCGACGCTATAACAACAATCGGCAAGGGATGTATAAGAAAAATAACCGAGGGAACTATGATCAGGATGATTCCCGGCGGAGCAAATTCAGACAGGAAAACCTTGACTGTAATACGAGAAGTAATCCCACCTGGAAAAAGAAATGTTTTATTTGTGGTAAAGAGGGGTGTTGGTCTACAAAACATCCAAATGATGAACGTCGTCGAGCACGAACTCGTTACCTCGCCCATTGTCATTATACAGGCGACATTTCAAACGACTTCGCAACTTACCTTGTCGGCTACGAAGGGCACGAAATGGCTGTTCAACAAGATGAAACCCCCAATGACTTTGAAGATGAAACTTATGCAGCCGAAACAGCAAACTATCTAATGAATCAAGCATATCTTCACCAACTTACAGGAACTAATGTCTTTAAAGAGCAAATAGACGCCCCGGCCAACCAGTTTTTTATTGAAGACCGTTACTCAAGAACTGTTTTCCAAGGTATTCTACCTGATACTGGCGCTGCCCAGGTTTCAACGGCAGGATTAGAGCAATACCTCGCACTGCAGCGAGTTGAATCATCTGTGCAACTTGACAAATCAACAGCTGGCCGAGCATCAGTCTGTTTTGGCAAAGGATCAATAGTCAACTCAATTGGCTCTACAGTGGTTAGGACACCAATCGGAGAAATAACTTTCCATGTTCTCGATACTCCAACACCATTCTTGTTATGTCTCGCCGACATGGACCGAATGGGTGTATATTTTAATAACATCACGGACGAGATCATCAGAGGAAACACCCGAATCCCGGTAATCCGAAAATGGGGACACCCCTGGTTTTTCCTCAACAGACTCGAAAGCTGTGCAGCGTTTCTTACTGAGATTGAACTTCGTCGATTACACCGCCGGTTTGGCCATCCATCTACGGATCGTCTTTGTCGTTTGTTAAGGAAAGCCGGACATGATGATGTGAACGAAAAATCGCTTGAGACCATAACCAAATTTTGTCACCAGTGTCAAATGCATAGTCCAGCTCCGAGACGATTCAAATTTACCCTGAAAGATGACCGCGAATTCAACCATGAGATCTTTGTTGACGTACTGTATATCATCGAGCGCCATGTGTTGCACGTTATTGACTCAGCAACTTCGTTTCAAGGTGCCCGATTCCTCAAATCTTTATCAAGCAAAGAAACGTGGAGACACTCCGTATGTTATGGATTGATACATACCAAGGTCCTCCCGATATCATCACAAATGATGCCGGTACCAACTTTGCTTCTTCAGAGTTTAGGAATGAGGCCAAGATCCTTGGGATCACATGTAAACAGGTACCAACCGAGGCTCATTGGTCAATAGGAAAGATAGAACGATACCACGCTCCTCTTCGCCGTGTTTTCGAGATCCTACATGCTGAGCTATATAGTACTACAAGTCCAGAAGCAATACTACAAATGGCAATCAAGGCGATTAACGATACGGCTGGACCAGATGGTCTTGTGCCAACACTTTTGGTTTTTGGCGCATATCCTCGGATGACCGTAGATTCACCACCATCCCCATCAACTTGAGGCGAACCGAAGCAGTTCAGAAAGCCATGAAAGCCTTGCGGAAACTCAACGCCGACCGACAGATAAATGACGCTCTGAATACTAGAAACGGACCTTCAACTCACGAGATTCTTTCATTGCCTCTACAAAGTGAAGTACGCGTTTGGCGTGAGAAAGATGGCTGGCAAGGTCCCTACAAGATTATCGCGACCAACGGCCATGATATAACTCTTGACATGGTGAATGGCCCAACAACCTTTAGATCTACGGTGGTTCAACCATACTACCGGAACTCCGGTGAACGTGAAAACTTAGAACCTCAAAATCATCTCGAAGATCAATCCACTAATGATTTTCAGCCTGAAATTCCGATTATGAAGCCTCAGCCACGCAAAAGAGGTCGTCCCTTGGGCTCAATGAACAAGTCGAAGAATGTAAGTGCGGCATACTTGACTAAAAAGGAGGAAGATGACTATGCTCTAGCTATCAAGTTGAGAAACGATGGTGTAATCACGTCACCTGAACCTCCCTTCGAAGAGTCGGATTCAAATGAGATAAATGATCTAATCAGTCGTGGTGTATTCAAATTTGAACTGTTTAATAGCAAGATCCATGGAAACCACCGAATTTTTAAATCACGAATGGTACGTGAGGTTAAAGGCAAAACAACCAAGCCCTATGAAAAGTCTCGCTTGGTAATACAAGGGTACAACGATCAAGCTAAAAGTACCATCCTGACGCAATCACCAACCATCCAGCGAATGAGCCAACGTTTGATCCTTGCTCTCGCCCCCTCATTAATGATGAAAGGAATGATCATCGCAATCAGGGATATCACACAGGCTTACCCTCAATCACATACCAATCTCTCCCGTGTCGTCTTAGCAAGCTTGCCCTCGGAACTTAAAACAAAGTACCCTGAAGGAACTATTATTCGTGTAATTAAGCCTCTGTATATAATTGCAGAAGCAGGTGTTCACTGGTTCTCTACTTACCAAGGTCACCATAGGAAACTGCTAGACATGTCCACTTCGACATTTGATGAATGTTTTCTCATTACAAATGGAGAAATAGATAAATTTGGTATTGTGGGAATACAGACAGATGATACCCTCATGTTATGCACCAAATCTTTTTCTGCAACAGAGGAGGAGAAACTTACTGAAGCTCAATTCCGAGCAAAACCTAAGGTGATTCTATCGGCCGAAACACCTTTAGAATTCAATGGAGCAACAATTATCTTTGAAAATGACGCAATTGTACTTAAACAGAAAGGACAGGGACTTAAACTCAACTTGGTAACTAACAAGGTGTTAGATCGAAATCAGAGGTATATTGAGCAACGTGCCCGAGGAGCGTATATTGCCTCCATATGTCAGCCCGAGGCAGCTTTCGATATGTCGGTAGCAGCACAAGCCAAAGATCCGGACGAAGTGGAATACACTGCTTTAAACCGGCGACTCAAATGGCAAATAAAGAACATACAGCGTGGATTACGTTTCGTTCCAATTAACTTGGCCACGGCTAAGATAATGGTCTTTACGGATGGATCATTTGCTAATAATAAGGACCTCAGCTCACAACTTGGATTTGTATTGATACTTGCTAATGAGGATCAAATCGGATCTAAGACCAAGGTTCGAGGTAACCTTATTCACTGGAGTTCGACAAAGTGTAAACGAATCACCCGCAGTGTGCTAGCCTCTGAAATCTACGGAATGGTCAATGGCTTTGACATTGGTCTTGCAATCGCATCTTCTTTAAAGATGATAACCAAACGTCTTAATCTTCCTGAAATGCCTCTAGTTATATGCACTGATTCTTACTCGTTATACGAGTGCTTGGTAAAGTTAGGTACTACTAAGGAGAAACGCCTAATGATTGATATTATGGCGCTTAGACAGTCTTATGAACGAAGAGAGGTTGCGGAGATTCGATGGATCAACGGGGAAGATAACCCTGCTGATGCTTTGACAAAAGTGTCACCGAATCGTGCCCTGGAACGATTCATCGATAATAATGAGTTAACGATTCGAATTGAAGGATCGGTAATAAGACCGTAATATTAGTCAGTAAGATATGGCAGACGGGGGCTTTCTATTCAGTGGTAGTTCATAAAGAAAAGATTGCCGGTGTGGGTTAATAAGCTTGGTCAACGCTCGACGGAGAGAGTATCCATCATGACGTCAAATATTATCACGTGTTCTAATGTTAACGATTACTCTTGTATAACTTATGTAGATGATGGAAGACGTAGAGGAACAGATATACATTTTCGAATAACCAACCTGACATTTGTCGACCCTTGTGATATCACATTGTAAGACCTTCCAACATGATTATCTATTCTATCCAACGAAAGCTAGTAATACATATTTGAGTCTTAGTAATCAAATCCATGCTGTTTACCTAAGCAGATACGCCGGTACTCCGAACACTATCAATTATATTATTATCCAGAACAATAAATTGATTAACTATAACGGCAGATAGCAAGCCTCACACACTTCCTTTGAATTCGTATCATTTTTCTAGATAAATAACAACAACAATCTTTTACTGTTGTGAAGTACAACATTAATGTGCATGCCGTCAGTAGTAATCTCTCACATGAACTACGTTGAGGGAAAGGTAAGTCTAGCGAAGGGTCAGCCGAAATCCATGTGAAGGTTACTGTATGCTCTTGTACCATATCTGTAGATACAGGCTTTACCACTAACACCTCTTCTTCTTCATAAATTGCATAAAGATTTAATCTGACGCATTCCTACTTTTTCTATCCCACAGATTATTCAGGTCCAAACTCCGAGGCGTCAAACATAACCTCATAATTACAAAATTTTCCCACTACACTACTTTGCTGTAAACAAGAATTATATCTATTAAACCTTCAATGCGGCTGGACCGAGGATTCTCTGTATATTAAGAATATCATTGCCAGAAAATTTAAGACACAGGTTGACTTCATGAAAGGCACCCTTCCGTATATCTACGAGATATATGCCGTAGGTAGCTAGTTTGATATTATAGCCTATTGCGAACGTGTCATTGAGTGCTATATTTATTAGTTAGCATTCTTTGAAAATAATTTGCCGCGAAAATTTACTCTTATCATGGACTTCTGGCGTTCTCATGGGCCAAAGCTTAACAACATTCCCCAGTAAATAAGGGAAATTGAGTTTTCTCCCCTCTAACTTTGACTTCCACTCTTTCAAAGCGAACTCTAAGTAAAGCAATACTGTTTTGGTCTTGAACTTGTGCCCAAAGCAAGTATCATGCCAATAACTTTCTTGCGTTGCCTCGAGATTTAACACGGAGGACGGGCTGTAAGCGATACTTAATGAAGTTGATGATAAATCCCATAGAGTTACACATTTTTCATTCCTATTTTCTAAATTGATGATCCCTTTGAACTCGTAATCTTTCATTTCAAAAATAATACGAAAAGGACCAGGCGCCCCTAGCGAAGAAAAGTTAGAGCCTTGCAAAAACCGATTTAGAGAAAGAAAAATACCATGAGTGACCTTATCAGTTAAACCTTGATGCACTGGGAAAGAGTAAAGATCATCTCCCAGAAACTCATCGCCCATAAATTTTTCAAATCCAACAAGCTTGACCCCTCTTGTCGATCTGCGTATGAAATGATTATTCGAGGCTATTTTCATTAATCCATCAACCGTAGACCCTGAAATGAATTTTAAGCCACAACTGTACCCAAAAGTCGGTCTAGTTACACTCCAGTTCTGATTCAAGAAATTTTCTTCATCATCCTCTTCTTTAAGATACCTGCGTACCGGATTGCATTTCTCGAAAATAATTTTCTGGTCTGGAAGGGCGGAGTTAATCATTACCATACCCATGATTTGGCCTCTAATGTTTATGATGAGACGAATTCTCCCTGGTTTCCCTATTCTTTTTTTCAGTCATTTTGTTTAAATAGGGGAGGGAAAATTTAGGGGCTCAGTTTGTTACCGTGCAAGAATTTTCCACTGTCAAAAACAGGCCATGAGAGAAGGATGTCTGATTTCACATTAAATAAATGTGTATCCTCAAATAATCTCGGAAACTTTTGGAGATATCCTTTAAAGAAAGTTGATTCCATAGCCTTATCAGTCGCTCCTCGTAGATTATCGATTGTAAAGAATTCTGTTCGACATACAAAGCCGTTTGTTGCAACTGGAAGGTACATGTCCGAGTATGGGACATTTATACAATTAGTTTGATAAATGAACCCGAGTATTGCAAGGGAGATGCCAAATACTATCCGCATCTTTACCAGAATTCCAGATAAAAGCTTCGAGTCATGAGTTGAGGTGTGTTCCGATATCCAATATCGAGCGCCTGTAATCAAAAACTGCGATTTTAGACGTTTTTATTGACTATCATGAATTTAGGATATAGTTCAATATCAGTTAGATAGATCAATTTACCAATACCGCCAAGTAATCAGTTCGAACTAGCTCAATCAAATGAGTAAGAATTCGAGTCAGGTCGTTAATGATCCTTTACCCTCATTTAATTAGCAATATATAACATACTCTCTTACTCAATTTATGATTGCTCGTTTCATTTTTACGGATTGTATGTCTACGGAAGGGTATTTTCTTGCCTCACAAAATCTAGCTTTTTAATCAAATATTTTAGGAATTATTTTGTATTCTGTGTCTTCTTGTGAAGTTTTAAGGCTAAGTTAAGTTATACTTTTCATAATAAAGTTTAGGAGTAGGAGATAAATTGAAACTGGACAACAATACAGTCCTATACAAAGTGGCTAGGGATGTAGTTTATTGATGCTGAATACTAATAGAAAACAGTTCAAGAAATATCTCCAAGAAATAAGTTGTGGCACATTTACAATAGGTGACGTAAAATCTTTTATTTATGGATATGATTTTACTGTTCCACTTGAATCCATCAGTATTTATTGTAAGGGGATTCTCTATTAACTTGGTCAAGGGTACATATGCTAGTGGAATATCCTCTTTTTTACATCCAATTCTACCTTGCTCACATATGACCACCCCTCAAAAGTACTTTTCGATCATTTTCTTAGAGCAGCCCTTTTGTTGGATAGGCCGTGTCTCGGTATCTGATCAGATAGCAATGTACGTTAGTATAAAAGTTGTTCTTTTTTCGTCTATCCACATCAGTGATACATCTATAATTAATTACATGAGGCTGACCATTCAGCCTTGTACCCTTACATCCTGCCAGACCTCATCACAATGTTAATTCCACACAAAATACTATAACTATTAAGGAAATAATGACCCCTCTGTCATTGAGGTTGTAGAGCGCATTGATTCAAGTAACTACCGAAGTAAAACTAAGTACAGAATTTGTAGTCACGTGTCTGTGAACAACGTAGCCTTTCTGATAGCCCCAATTATCTAAATTCTAACAAAAACTACTAAATCGTCGAAGATTCACCTACGTAATGACGAAAAACATTTAGATTTTTAAAGCAAACTCAACAGCCTAAAACGCCGGCAAAGACGAATTCTTCGCCTTCCAGTGGTGCCGGTATAATCGCTCAGTATGCTTTGCATATCTGGGATAGCCATGAAGAATCGCATCCGAATCAAAGTCGAAAGCAACCTCAAGCATGTCTCCATTTGATGACCTCTCAACAATGACCTTCTTACCATTCTCATATGAGTCCTAATCCTCTATCTAACCACGCATCATCTCGCCTCAATGACCAATAAAGATGTTACTCCAATTGCAAATAGGAGCTTGCCCCATTAATTACCTGCAATCACTCACTACAAATTTATCATGCTACGTATACCCGCAAGGAGAAAATTAAGTCATAATATACAAAGCTCGGGTCATGGTTTATGGGGGACTGATGCTCTAATGGGGCTGTACATCTTGCTGAAGGATAGTTTCATGGATCATTGTGGCAAAGCGTAAAATGATACTCCATGCAGAGTTCTAGGCTAAAACACAACGAGTCGTGTAACGAAATTCTAAACCGAGGAGGGAGGACTCGAAACATTAGGCTAGTTTTACAAGGTGATGTGTAGTAGATCGTTCGGGATTGAGATAATGTGCTATTTGGATATTTGGTTATTTTATCTATATAAATACTCGGCGTGGAGGAGTATTCTTCTTCGCGCAACGTCTTCTTATTACACTTATACCTTATACTCATAAATACATTTCTTCTTTAGGAAGACCGCTGTCCTTTACACATTATACCTCACGCTTTTAACGTATTACATCACCACAGAATTAGTCATTCTTCCAAAGACCCCACAACTCGTACCCTACGGATGTCGAAGGCTAAGAATAACTACCGAAGAAGTTGGACAGGGAAATGTCTCAGGTCAAAAATAGGGACTGTCCATACGTATGTGGGTTGTTTGTTTCGGCCAGTACTTGCATTCTGTATTTAGAACCGCAGGTCGTTCTATTCCTAGCGCGTGTCTATATTTAGAGATCAAGAGATCAAGTCAATCATGATCAGTGTATATAGTCCTAGAATTCCGGGAGAAATAGGAATCAAGCTGTTTTTACTGAGTTATCTTTTACTTTAATTACATACACATCTTCTGCCACAGGTCAGACACCCAGTTACCTGACAACGGAACATTGATAATACAACTCCCTGAGATTACGTTGCGTCCTTATCCGTACTGTACGCAACAAGTCCTCGCCAATCTCCTCCCAGACACCCTCGTGGGAATCACCAAACAATATTACTGAATTTCGCCAGCAATTCGAGCACGACTCCTCGACTCTCTATAGCCAGCTAGTAGTTTTGATACAACAACTTTGGAATGAAAGTGTTACTTTATTTATTTATTTATTTATTTATTTATTTATTTATTTATTTATTTATTTATTTATTTATTTATTTATTTATTTATTTATTTATTTATTTATTTATTTATTTATTTATTTATTTATTTATTTATTTATTTATTTATTTATTTATTTATTTATTTATTTATTTATTTATTTATTTATTTATTTATTTATTTATTTATTTATTTATTTATTTATTTATTTATTTATTTATTTATTTATTTATTTATTTATTTATTTATTTATTTATTTATTTATTTATTTATTTATTTATTTATTTATTTATTTATTTATTTATTTATTTATTTATTTATTTATTTATTTATTTATTTATTTATTTCATTCATTCATTGATCTAGTTTAACGTCCTATGCGGTATCTATATACAGAACCATGAAGACGGTAAGCCATGTTAGGAAGGGAAAAAGCTTTCAACAAACAAAACCCGATGTCCCGCCACTCTGAACCGACCCGGCTTAACGCTGAGGACGTTCCTTTCAACCATAATTTTATAAACTTTCCTCAGAATTCATTAACTCCCCCTTCAATCAGACTAAAGTTATGAGAAATTGAAAAGAGAAGGCACCTCCTCACTCGGCGTTGGCCTTCGAAGTGCTCGAAGAGTTGGCCCCGATGGTGGTGCTGCTGTCGAGGCGATGATTGGTGCCACTGGGGCTTCGACTACCTTGCGTGGTCGTCCTGGCCCCCTTTTGAGTCCTTCAGCCTTCTTACTGGTGACTAAAGTAAATCCCTGATCATCAGTTGCTCCGACTGTTCGTATTGGCGCCATTGTTGGTTTTTCATTCCATATTTCCGCCGTTCTCGATAATAGCTCCATCCGAGCCTTCTCCACACTTCCCTTGTAGACCTGGTAGGTCCGACACGCTGCTTTCTGCCACGAACGGTGTTCCTTGCCGCAGTTGGCACAAGAAACCCTTTTCCTCGGACAGTCCCGAGTTTGGTGAGCGCCAGCGCACTCACCGCACCTAGCTGCCTTTCCACACGACGCCTGGGTGTGTCCCCACTGACTGCAGTTGTAACACTGCTTTGGCTGGGACCGTGGTGACCACACCTGCGCCGTGAAGAGCATGGCGTTCATCACAAGGCCGTTTCGGACCACTTCCGTTTGCATTGCCTCCGATGGGAGGCTGACCACAATTGATCCTCGATTTCGACCGTTTTTCTTCGATCGCTGGTGTTCCTTTCCGTCGTATAACCACCGTATACGACTTATGACTAAGCCTGGAATTCGTGCCTTCATGGCCGTCTCTATCTCCCTGATGATGGCGAAATTGTCGGCATCTCTGCCCCCTTCGATTCGTGTCCGCAATGGGACACCGTTGACTACGACTGGAAAATCTTGCCGTAAAATTTTGAAATCCGTTGGTTCTCGCATATTTAGCGCCGCGTCTCTTTGGGACGCCGACTGGACATACACCTCGGTATCGTTGCTCCGCATTTGACGGATCGCGTATGCACCTTGAATGTGCTCTTTTGCCTTTGAAAGCAGCTCTTCCGGCTGCAATTTTTCTGCTCCATCAATTCTTATTCGAACCGCTGTTTTTGTCATTTGCGGAGCCACGACCGACGCGTAGCTCCTTGGTGGCGGCGCGCCCGAGGTCACTGCAGGAGCAGAAACACGAGCAGGATCCGCGAGGCTTTTCTTGACGACCTCCTCTAGCGCCATCATCCTCTCCTCGATAGGAGACTTCTTCTGGGACATTTCCGTCCAGGCCCTTTTGTGTGCGTTAAAGGCCTTCACGGCCTCGTTCACGTCTTCCATCGATGGTAGGTCCTCCTCATCCATCTCTCCCATCACGATTAATCTAACCTGTTTTAGAAGTTTCCCTAGGATTTCAAGGTTCTTATCCTTTGGAGCTGTCTGCGCTCCGCTGCCATTGTTTGTTGAGGCCATTGTCGCATTTTGCGATGCGTCGAAACCGCTGGATTTACCCACACCAGCACCCACACCTGCCATGTTGGAGCACAGAAGATGAAATGATGAAAGGAGGGTAATGGAGATGAAAAAATAAGATTCACGATGTCAAATTGGCGATACAGGCAGCGTGGAATGCTGCGCAGATTTCTGGCAAAAATGATGTTTTTTTTGGATTTATTTATTTATTTATTTATTTATTTATTTATTTATTTATTTATTTATTTATTTATTTATTTATTTATTTATTTATTTATTTATTTATTTATTTATTTATTTATTTATTTATTTATTTATTTATTTATAATACTTAACGCCGTGCCCGTGCACAGCACGTGAGCTCCTCACGTGCCGTTTAGCTCAGTCTAAATAAAACTACCCGACGTGTTGGCGCCTACACAAACCCAACATAGCAAATGAAAGCCAGGATCTTATCATCCTACGCTTGAAGATTAAATTATACATGGTTACCGGTCACCCTTCAACTCTCATGTATTCAGATTGTGTTGAATGAAGAATAGATTAAATAAACAATATGGAAGGGGGAACTAGGTTAAATCACATGATTCCCTTTCGGTCAGACTTGTTGTGCTTTTCCAAAGAAATTTGTGACCCGCACCCAGCTATTAAATGCGTGAACTCCCTCCGTGGAAGCGAGAGCCCAAGATATGCTGGGACTAGGATTCTGTGCTCTGTGGAGCTGTGCCTGGTACTGCCCAAGGTGGCAATAGAAAAAGTGGTCGGGGGACTTTTCTTCTCCGCATGAGCAGGTTATAATGGCGTTTTCGTGCTGAAACCGACGGTGGTAGTCTGCGAAATCGCCATGTCCAGATCGTGCAGCTAATAGATATCCTAGTGTTCGTCGTCCTAGACAGGCGAGCTCGGCTGTAATCTTAGAATTAGGACCAATTCCTAATTCTTTATATCTAGATGGAAAATTTTCTGCCCAGTAAAGTGCAACAGAAGCCTCGTACTGGGCTGTGACTTCCCTTCTTGCCCTCGCAATAGAGAATACCGAGTGTAGAGCTGGAGCCGCACAAGCAGCTTTGGCAAGCGCGTCGGCTGCTTCGTTTCCCAGAATACCTGCGTGGCCCGGGCACCATCGGATGGCCACTTCCCCAGGCGTTGTGTTTTGGCCGCGTGACCTTCTTTTCCAGTTTGCTGCAAGCTTGCGAAAGAGAAACATTGTCACTGAGCTAGACGCTGTGGGAACATCAGAGAGAAGACAGAGGGCGGCCTTCTGGTTGTCAAGGCAAACAGTGACGTTAGAGGCATAGAAAGCTAGTGGGTTGAGGAGTGCTGCAGCAAGGCCTTCCGTGGCCCCGGCAATTTCAGCATCATAGACCTCTGCCGAGTTTCCGAGGGGGAGTGATCCTCGCCCAATCTCCTGCGTAAGGCCTCGATAGATCACGTACCCCGCGCCTGCTCGGTCTTCTATGAGAGCTCCATCTGAAAATACGAATAAGTCTAGAATGGGTCGAGCAGCCTGCCACTGTTTGATGGAATTTGATCCCGAGAGTCTACCTACTGCCCCAATTTCGATTAACTTTTCCTCACGGGGTGCCGTCCATGGTGGGGGGATAGCATCTTCGGAAAGTTCTAGTGAAATCCTCCGGCAGATCCAGCGCATGCGGCTAGTGTTCCAACGCCTACGAAGAGGGTGATAGGGGTCAGCTGCAGCAATTCGAACCGCTAGACGGCTGTGAATTCTGTTAAGCCACGTCTGAGCTGGGCCCCAGCCAGCTTCATGTAGAAGTGCTGCTATTGGTGTGGTACGGTAGACTGGGAGAGCTGCCCGTGCCGCGTCGTTCATCCTATGTTGGACTTGCAAGATAATTTTTTGGGAAGTCTGTTAAGAGTACCAGGTCTCGGCCCCGTAGAAAAGGGTCGCAAAGGCAGCACCTTGTAGAGCTTGTCTTAGAAAAAGAGGGCTAATTCCTCGAGTGGTTGGGGACAGTCTTTTCATATGGCTCGTGATAGCTAGAGACTTCCGGCAAGCCTGTATAGTATGATATTGGAACCGAAGAGCACGGTCGAAAAAGATTCCAAGCCAGCGAGTGTGGTCATTGGGCGTTATAGTTGTCCCTCCAATACTAAGAGTAGGCTCTAGTGGTGAGCCTCGCTTCCGGTGGAAGTATTGCAGCTCAGTCTTAGGAAGTTCGAATCTAATTCCGTTAGTCAGACCCCATGCTAGAGTGCTATCTAGTTTCTCCTGGAGTTTACGTGCACAACCGTCTAAGGAGGACGCAGACACGAAAATGGCAATGTCATCTGCATAGCCAAAGCGGCCAGTGGAAAGACGTAGTGCCTCTTCCATAGCCAGAAGAAATAGAATTGGCGATACTGGTGAAATGGTAACTACTGTTACGGGGCGAGAGAGTATTCAAGATAGAAGTCACGGGTCAAGATATGAACAAGATACGTAAGATGGAACGTAGACAAGATAGGATGCAAACAAGATACGGAAATCTAACAAAACGTCGCACGCCCTCTAAAGACGTGAACGAGGACTACTTAAGGGTCTCCTCGGACTAGCTCGACGCTACTGTCAATAACAACACCAGTCCTTTCCATTCCTGTACAATTGGGTTACTATGACAACTAGACCCCCCGACCGCTGCTTAGGCACATTTTCACCCTTTTATGGAGAGTCATGATAAGAACCATGACAACTACGCGATCTCGGACAAATTTTTAGCCATTGCTGATCGCGAATCTCGTAAAATCGTTTTCGAGGAGAGCCAGCTGGCCCGTAAGGTGGTTGTTATTCATGCCGAAGATTGAGTACATAACCCCTACGCCGGAATTCTCAAAAAGGACAATTGGCGACCGAGCTCACCTGTCGGTCCCTCGACTTCCAGTACTGGCCTTTCCAATGTCTGTCTCCGCTCGTTTCCGCAGTTGTGAGCCCTGCTCTCTCGACCCAAGCTGGTGATTGCCGACTTTGTCACAAGTCCGGGCACTGGATGCGAGACTGTCCGGATGTCCTGAGGCATCGACAGATGGAAAAGAGGATTGCAGCCCTACAGTTGGATGAGGATGAAAGTTCAGAAGACCTTTCAAAAAACTTCTAAGCCGTGGTAAAGACTCGCACTACGGTAAAGGCCATGATTTGTGGAAGGTCTTAGAATTCGCTTACCGTTCCCTATTTGGAGGACGCCAGTTTCTAGCTAATATAGAACTAGCTAGAAATGGAAATTATATCAAAACATGTGCACATATCGATGGCAGAGCAAATATCTTTGGTGCTATTAGTACCCCTTTGGCCTCCCAACTTCTCTCCTTGTTCCGAATCTCATTTCTCACCCTTCCTAAGCCGATCGTCCCCACTGGCTACAATGGCCATTCCGGGAAACCGATTACTTCTGCTATCCTACTCACCCTTACGATTGACAAACGCCGGATCAACTTCCCTTTCCTGATTACCAATTTGGGTAGTACTGACATTCTTATTGTCAGGGTTGTTTGCTAGATCAGAGGACACGGGTCGGAACGGGTCGGAGTCGGAACAGATATACTTGGGACAGGATGTAATCGGAACAGGATGTGATCGGAACGGACGAAGGCGAGACAAGACGGAGGCGGAACGGGACGGAGTCGGGGTATAAGGTAAAGCTTATAATTGGATCAATCTAAAGTCTAGAATAATTACAAGACAAAAAGCTACAGAACAAATCCAGTCCTAGACATTCCTTAAGTACTCAAGACCAGCTACTACAATCAGGGGTATGATAGTCTATGGCAATAACATAGCAACTGATTACTATGTTGATTAGTAACTGTTGTTATCACAACATTGTAACCATCGTAATGCATTGACTATGTTACTAGGGAAGCTCCTGACTTGGTTGACCAGATTAACGTAGCATCTCGGTATTATCCCAGGGCACAATGGTAGTAACAAGCAGGCCGTTTTCCTCGTGGGAAACCCGGTCTGTGACACTTATCGGTCGGAAATTTCTAGAACACTATGATCTCAAGCTAGACTACGCTGGGGGAAGGAATGAGTTACACTGGTCAGACAATATGCCAGCTGTCCCTTACTATGATCGTAGATTGCTCCTTTGCGTTGATAAGGCACCTCGCAAGACTAATGCAGATCATCAAGCAGACGTCGCCCGACGAGACAGCCAGATGGAAGCCGCCGAAGAAGCAGAACTTTCAGGAGTACAAATGACCAGTGACTTCAGATTGCTAGTCAGTCCCGTTGAAGGAAAACCCCCGAAATTGAAAAAATCTCAAATACAACCCCAGCGTTGTAGATGTTTTACTTGGTATATGAAATGGGGAACGTACACTTGCGTTTGACGGCTAAGATATGATGTTTTATCGAGAGTAAATTGTAGATGACTCTATGGATGTGTGTTCTAATTTACAGTGGGAAATACTCCCCTTTTATATCCCATGGGCTCGCTTACCAGCGAATCATATGCCCACCATGCTTACTCATGCAGTGTGCCTTGCCTGAACAAATGCGCCAAACATGTCATGTGAGTTGTCTATGCCTGAGGTACGTTGATGACACACTCACCCTCCATGCGCTACCTGCCAGGGCTACCTTAGCTGAGCACAACAGTAGACAATCATGTTTCTTAAGAGACATGCAGAACTGCTTATTAAGTATGGAGGAGTTGCTCCAGAGATCAAATCCCTGCAGTCCACTTTTGAATTCTCAGACTTACAGGTCAGAGTTACCAGTCAAATTGCCTGCTCTGCCCCCGAATTCGAAGCCATACAACACCTAATTGACGAATATTTCCATGATCTCGGCGTCATCAATGCATCGGTTCCACCTGAAAAGCTCTGCCCATATATCTCGTGATGCCCTTACCAAGGACAATTCTACTTTTGTTTCTATGGTAAATGAAATTGATATGGAGATCAAGCGAAGAAAAGATGGGCTGGAATTTTAAGACGAAGTTGAGGTCGCGGCCCTAGAAAGTATGTTGTAATTTATCCGACAGTGGAGTTAAGAGTATACTGCATACCAGCTATTAATTCAGCTGCGTGTGGATACTTGGTCTCGAAATCAGATTCCTGATAATATGATTTAATATGGAGTTTATTGTGTGTATATAACTACAACTCTTGTACTGTTGATAATTCTACAATCTAAACACTTTACAATTACAGAAAGTGTGGAATACTAAGCGAGACACGTGATACAATTACAGAGCTATCACATGACTTTCAACATCCCCCTTCAGGTGATACCCATACAGAGGCATATTAGATCAATGTAAGCAGGTCACGCACTATAGGTAGTCATGTTGAGCATTTTCAGGAATTTCCTATGCTTGTCAAAGGTCAGTCCTTTTGTCAATCCATCGGCAGCCATCTCTTTGGTGGCGACATACTCCAATTCAACCTCTTTTCGCTCCATCCTTTCACGAATGTAAAAATATTTCGTGGCAATGTGCTTAGTTCGATTGTGGAATACGGGATTTTCAGCTAGCTTCAGGCTCCCTTGATTATCTCCGTAAATTTTGATCTCTTTTGCGTCTTCTCCTTTATAGCCAAGTTGTATTAAAAGCATGCGCAACCAAGATGCCTCCATGCTCGCTTTACCCAAGGCATAAAACTCTGCTTCGGTAGTGGACTGAGCTACACTTTCAAAGCGTTTTGATGCGGCTGAAATAACGCCTCCTCCAAAGAAAAATGCATATCCCCATGTTGATTTTCGGGTTGAATGGCACCCTGCAAAATCAGAATCAGCCATACCATAAAGTTTGCAGCTATCAGTCCCTCCAAATTTAATGCCCAGGTTTACGGTGCCCTTGAGATATTGGAGAACACGGTAAGCTGCCCTTAGGTGCTGAGGAGATGGGTTATGGTTAAATCTGGAGAGAACGCCACAGGTCCATAGTATATCGGGCCTGGTCTTACTTGCAAGATACATAACTGATCCTACAATAGACTGATAGAGAGTGATGTCTTTCTTCGGTGCCACCTCATCATATGGAATCATGTTGATCATAGCGCCAGGCTCGAACGGCGTGGATACTGGGTGACAGTCTTCCATTCCAAATCGTTTCAGCAACTTTTTAGCGTAGGCATCTTGACAGAGTATTATCTCATCTTTTTTCCAATCTCTGACAATCCTAACTCCTAAATAATAAGCTGCTGGTCCCATATCTTCCGTTTCGAATAGGCCCAGTAGCTTTTTCTTCATTTTGCCGAATTCAACACCTTGTTTTCCTATCAAGAGTATGTCGTCGACATAGGTCACAATTATGAAACCTGTTACCTCATGTACATATGTTCCCGGATCGGCCGTCAGTGGTTTGAACCCTATTGTTGCCAACTGTTTAGCCAGTAATTGTTGCCATAGCCTAGGGGCTTGCTTCAGGCCATACATTCCACGAAGAAGTTTTCCAACGTGATTACTGTTGGGGATCTTTTCCCAAAAAGGGGGTAGCATTACATAAACCTCTTTATCCATGTCATTATTCAGGAATGCTGTAATGACATCCATTTGATCCATCTCGAGACCATAGAGAGCTGCTAACGCTACAGCTACTTTCCATGTCTCCGAGCGAGCTACACCAGCAAATGTCTCCTCATAGTCGACACCATACTTCTGTTCAAATCCTCGAACACAGCATCTGACTTTGTACTTGAGGACTTTGCCTTCCTTATCACGCTTCGTTTTAAATACCAATTTGACTGATAACAATCGTTGACCAGCTGGTATATCCTTTTTCTGAGCTAATGCCCAAGTTTTCTTTCGTAGAAGAGACTCATATTCCTGACGAATTGCAAGACGCCATTCGTTAGCGTTCTTACTTGCCAGGGCTTCTTCAATATTTTCAGGGTCGTCGGATATATCCTTCCCTGCAATGAATGCGGCTGCCGCAGACGCATTGTCGTTGGCTAGTTCTGACTTTAACTGAGCCGCACGCGATCGTGTCATTCGAGGTTCGGTAGGAGCCTCGTACACTGTTGTTTTTCTAGAATTGTCTTGACAAATCTTTTTCTCTTCTTGGGAACCTTCGTTAGCTTCCAGCATTGAGCCTTCGTCAGTCGCGCTCGTTTGCATAGGCATTTCAACGGTTTCCTCTTGCTCGCTGACAATTCCTTCATCTGTGTCAACATTATTGGTCACTTCCTTCTGTAGGGAACCAAGATTTTCATGAACTATTTCTAAAGGAGATTTGGTCTGAGGTTGACTTGACTCAGTGTTCTGATCTGAATTTCCTCCACAAGTTCTCGATGATTTCTGTTGAGATGTGGATTCAGTGATAAATTGAGTATCCCCCTCGACTGAAGTTCCAAACTCCTCTAGGGGTGCATCTGATATGTAACCGTGCTCATCGAATCGAACATGAGAAGATCTTATTATCTTCTTTCCACTTCTTGATGGCACGTATAGGCAATAGATGCTATTCCCTTCATATCCAACCAAAATACCAACCTCAGCTCTTACGGCTAATTTGGCCGCGTGAGCTCTCTTTTCTTTTGGAATTTGGATATATGCTTTGCATCCAAGCACTCTGAGATGGGCCATGGACGGTTTATTGTCATCTGTAGGGTGGATATGGTCCATGAACATTTCGAATGGTGTTTTTTCAAACACACGATTGGCTGTTCGATTTGTGATATGAGCCACGGCGCGTATTAGTTCTGGCCAAAGAAATTCAGGTATAGCCTGATCCACCATGACGGTCCGTAGCTTATCAAGTATCACACGGTTGGACCTTTCACTGCCCCTATTTTGATACGACGAATAAGGCGTTGTTACTTCAAGGTGAGTACCCAATTCCATCATTAGATTACTCAATTTAGAGCCTCCGAACTCCAATCCTCCGTCCAGAATGAACTTCTTAATTGTACGATCATACTGAGTTCTTGTTTCAACGACAAAGTTCTTGACATTTTCGAAGGCTCCTCTCTTCTCTGGATGAGTTATAACCCATCTCATGTTGGTGGCCAAATCAGTAAAAATTGTGGCGTACTTCTGATTCATAATTCCTTCGGGAATCACTTTAATCACGTCAATACCCACTGCATCAAATATTTTCTTAGGCTTGGCTCTAGCCTCTTTGCTGACATGACGAATTGGCTTACTCAATTCACATGCCTCGCACAGCTCACCAGGATGGACGTTGACCTTATCAATACGGTCTATGTACTTCATTCCACGAGTGAGTTGACCAGTCCTTCTGACATTCTCGATGCTAATGTGTCCTAGACGACGATGCATTAGCTGTAAGTCGGGTTTTATATCCGAAAGCCCCGCTGGGTACGCCACGTTCGCGTACATTTCTACAGCTTCTTTTATAAAGCAGCGTGAATCGGTATATAACAAAATTGACCCACTTGACGTCTTCACATATCCGTCATGGATTGTGCAGCCCGCCCTGAGTAGTTTCTTTCCACTTACTAAATTAGTGGGAAAGCCTGGGACGTAAAGACACTGTTTTAACTCCATTACATGGTGTCTTCCTCCTTCTAGTGCAACAGTCAATTGTACTGTTCCATGACCTTTTGGTGTGACGCTTCCTCCTCCACATTGTATTGGTCTTAAGCCAACCTTTTCCTCATAGTTAATAAATCTGTCCAGGGAGTTGGCTATGTGCTCATCTGACCCCGTGTCGTTAAGCCATCGGTCGTTCCAGTGAGTTTTTTGTATCGCGTAGGTGGAGGAGGGGCTCTGACCATCTGAGAAACTGCTTGATGCGACGTGGCTGAAGGCGCTGAATGCGGGTATTCCAAAGTTTGAAGTCGAATTGTTATCCGAATCATCATCTTTGGCTTCTTTTGCCTTTCCTTTGCCCTTAGCATCGCGTTTCTTAAGCTTCTCTGAGTTTTTCTGGTTCAGATAATTCTGACGTGTTAGCCATTTTTTCCCATTTTTGGCCTCCTGTCAGGAACTGAGGATAGAGGTTACTGGGTCACAATGGTTGCCATGGGTTACAAATTGAGTAATCGAGTAATAGGAGGTGGACCCTATGAGACCTAGGTTGCTCTGGTTACTATGATGTATATATGGAGAGGACAGAGCCGCAGTAGAGGGCCACGTCTTGTCTTCCGTCTTCCACTGGCCTTGTCTACGATCCTAGATTCCCTAGTCCCTCGTCCCTCGTCCTTAGACCTAGTTATAATCACGAATTCATACCTTTGACTCTTGCCTACCTCCTCAGCTGTTACTCGAACCACTTAGTAACCCTCCCGACGCTACCTTTGGCACCCTCGAGTTTGACACCTCCCAATCCTGACGAAGCAATTTATTGTGCTCGTAGCACTTGCCGTTCTTGCAATATTGGCAATTAAACTTGTTACCGCCGTCATTAGCCTTCCCTCTTCCTTTTGCCATCATACTAGTGCTTGAGGAGCTTATCTCGAAATTGCGTGCCTCATCTAGTAGGTCAGCAATTAAATAGTCGAGTGAGGGAGCTATGGCGGTGTTTCGAGCCTGAGATCTTTGTCTTTCGGCCCAAACTGGAAACTTTCTAGCCACTCCGGCGATAAAGAACATTCCATTCCATCTCTCTGGTATAGAATCAGAGAGCGAGGAGATCTTTTCGACCCTTTTGGTGAACTCAGAAATATAATGGTTGAGGTCCATGAAGTCTTCAAATCTTATATTTGACCAATCATTTATGGCCCGATACTCAAGATTCCAACCTTTTCCCTCATACCGTTCTTGCAGAATTGTCCACATCTGGAGTGCTGAAGTCTTGCCATCAATCATGCTGTGAATATTTGGGGCAGTGTTGATCATAATGGCTAGTTTCATCCTAGCATCTCCAGCGAGCCACTGCTTTCTCATTTCAAATGCATCTTTATTCGAAAATCTTTCTTTGATGGACACATGTGGGGTTCTTCCACTTCATCACATATGTAGTCCTCCAAATTGTTGGCTAGAGCAATGTTCTCCATGTTGTTCTTCCATTGCTCGTAGTTTTCCTCCCCCTTCAACTTGAAATATGGAGGCAATTGGAGTGTAGCGACACTTCCCATCGTACTTGAGGAAGCCTTGGGCTGACTCCACACAGGCGTTATGCTTGACATAAGCTTCTCCTCGATCTTCGGGGCCATCTTGGAACTTTCGGAATTTTCGATAGACATTTCACCTTTTCGAATAGTTAAACAAGGTTTGGTTTCAGAAATCTTTTGAAATATTAGCTTTTGCTACCGGACTCAGAACCTGTTGTAATTTATGCGACAGTGGAGTTAAGAGTATACTGCATACGAGCTATTAATTCAGCTGCGTGTGGATACTTGGTCTCGAAATCAGATTCCTGATAATATGATTTAATATGGAGTTTATTGTGTGTATATAACTACAACTCTTGTACTGTTGATAATTCTACAATCTAAACACTTTACAATTACAGAAAGTGTGGAATATTAAGCGAGACACGTGATACAATTGCAGAGCTATCACATGACTTTCAACATAGTAAACTATCTTCGGAGGAAGCTCTAGAGGCCAAATACCAAACGGACGAAGATATGGTGAAAGAAAAGCTCATGCCTCAATATCAAGCTTTCCAAACCCTCTTCTCTCAGAGAGCCTCAGATGAGCTCCCTCCACACAGGCCCAATGTCGACCACAAAATCGAGCTACCAGCTGGAAACAACTTGCCCATGGAGCCATTGCGCCGAATGACCGATGAACAACTCTCGGAAACCAAGCGGTACATCTTAGAGAACCTCCATAAAGGTTTCATTGCACCTTCGAACTCTCCGCACTCTGCACCAATCCTCTTTGCTAAGAAAGCCGACGGTAGTCTGCGCCTGTGCGTTGACTATCGAAAGCTCAATGAGCTAACTGCCAAGGACCTGTACCCGATTCCCTTGATCGACGAAATAATGGCACGTATTTCAAAGGCAAAGATCTTCACGAAGCTGGATATCCAACAGGCCTTCCATCGCATCAGAATGACTAAAGATGCCGAAGATTACACCACCTTTCGCACTAGATATGGGACGTACAAGTATAAGGTGCTGCCGTTTGGTCTGACGAACGGACCAGCCACCTTCCAGCGATTCATCAACGACATCCTCATGGAACATCTAGACGATTTCTGCTCGGCTTACATGGATGATATCCTAATATACTCTGAAAATCCCGAAGAGCATGAGATCCACGTAAAAAAGATCATGCAAATTCTCTTGGATCACGGACTTCAAGCCTACATTAAAAAGTCCGAGTTTCATGTCACAAAGACGAAGTTTTTGGGGTTCATTGTCGGAGTTAAAGGTATTGAAGTCGACCCTGACAAGATCTCGGTTATTAAAAACTGGGAGTACGCTGCTAACGTTAGGGGTGTGCAAAGCTACTTGGGATTTTGTAACTTTTACCAGCGTTTCATCAAGGATTATAGCACCATCTGTCGCCCCCTCACACGCTTAATTGGCAAGGATGTTGTATTTAACTCTGATAAGAAATGTGAAGCAGCCTGGAAATTGTTGAGATCAGCATTGAAGTCCGCCCCAATCCTCTACCACTATGACCTGTACAAGCAGACACATCTAGAGACAGACTCGTCGGATGGAGTTGTCGCTGGCATCCTCTCCCAATTGCAGGATGATGGTCTTTTTCACCCTGTGGGTTATTTCTCAAAAACAATGATTGATGCCGAGCTCAATTACCCAATCCATGATAAGGAACTCTTGGCAATTTTCCGATCCTTCAAGCAGTACAAGCCTGAGCTATTAGGTGCCCAGAAAAACGTCCATGTGTATACAGACCACAAGGCTTTGGAGTATTTCATGTCAACAAAGGAACTCACGGCTCGCCAAGCTCGCTGGGCAGAGTTCTTCGCCGAGTTCCATTTCACGATTATGTATCAGACAGGTATTACAAATACTCTTGCAGACACCCTCTCCCGTCGCGACCAAGAACTCACACCCATTGAGGCTAAGAAACGGGCATACCGGAACCAACAGATGATTCCGGACGACAAGATAGACCCAAAGATCTTGAAAGAACTGCGAGTGGCGAAAATTGACTGCCTCAATGAAGTCGACTCTTACATCCATAGAGTCTCAGTGGATGCAGACATCGAGGTTGCGACTCATAATCCCGGATTAACAGTCAATGACGAAGCTACATCACCTTTGGACCACCTGGTTGTTGATGGCAAGCCACCGGACCCGGCCTCTGTAGTGGCATACAACATTGATGGATACAACATTGTTGATCAGGTTATTGAAGCCGATAAAACCTCTCCTGACTTGGAACCTCCAGAGCTGCGCACCTCCTTGATCCGCCACGTGCATGCCCAGCCATATGTGGCACACGCTGGAGTCAACAAGCTCAAGTTACTGCTCGGTCAAAAGTACCACTGGTCTAGATTAGGGAATAATGTTGCCCGTTATATTGCCAACTGCAGTTGTGCCCGCCAGAAGGCCCGACAGGATAAGACACCTGGCCTGTTACACCCTCTGCCAATCCCTGCTCGACCGTACCAACACTTGACAATGGACTTCACTAAGCTTCCTCTTGATGAAGCGGGATACAACACTGCATTTGTCATTATGGACAGATTGACAAAAAACCCCTTTCGATTCCGTGCCATAAAACAATCACGGCTAAGGAAATGGCTGGGCTATTCCTCGTCCATTGGGTACGTCACTTCGGAACGCCCGACTCTATAGTCTCCGACCGTGGACCACAGTTTGTTTCAACTTTCTGGAAAGAATACTGCCGGATCTTAGGCACCAAAGTCAAACTCACTACGGCCTATAACCCTAACGTTGACGGACAAACTGAGGTCTTGAATCAGTGTGTTAAGCAAAGACTACGCCCTTTTTGCACGTACTATAAAGATAATTGGAGCTCCCTATTGCCACTTATGGATATAGCACAACTCATCTTGCCCCACGAGTCACTAGGCAATATCAGCCCCTTCCAGGTGCTGAATGGGAACGAACCAAGAACCTCGCTCGACCTTCACAACCCCGAACCTCCCAGATCAGCCACCGAACAGCTCAGTCTTCAGGACGCCTTGGATGTCGCAAGCCGTCAGGAGAAAGCAATAGCCTTCGCTCAGTCAGCCTTACAATCGCAACAAGATAATATGAAGAGACTGGCTAATCGTACCCGTCGCGAGGTAGATTGGGCAGTGGGCGACCTAGTAGTCATTGACACTAGGAACTGGAAGTTGGACCGGCCTTCAAGAAAACCCTCCGACAAGTGGTACGGCCCAGTCGGAGTTCTAGCGAAAGAGGGGGAGAGCTGGAAAGTCGATTTGCCAGTTCATTGGAAAATCCATCCCGTGTTTCATTCCCATTCCCTACAAAAATATATCAGTAATCCTCTACCTGGACAAGTACGCCCTGCTCAGGCGCCAATGCAAATAATAGCGAATCAGGACGAGTGGGAAATTACTAGCATTTTGGGGTCACGGGTGCAGAACAACATGCTGGAGTATAGGATTCAGTGGCAAGGTGCAGATGAGGATCTGTAATGGTACCCCCGCTCGGATGCAATGACCGGCCCACACAAGATCAAAGAATTCCATACCAGTCACCCACAAGCTAAAGGACCTCCAGTGGCTCTGCCGAAATGGATAGAAGATTACAATGCTGGAATTGACAATTACAGCAACTTGGAGGACAATAGACCAATGACCCGAACTGGGCGGACGCAGTTTTTCAAAAGGGGGGGTAATGTTACGGCTAGAGTTGACAAGTGATAGATTTATGGTATCACGTGATATGTATTCTGGTTGAGTAAGCGTCGGTCCCGGAAGCGAGCTGGCAGAGTTTTCAGCACAGCGAGGCTGCATGCCTTTTTCTCTCCTTGTCTTTTCTTTTAGTTATTGTGCATAGCTTTAGGTCCAAATACAAAGGAATTACTCTTCTATCTTTCAAGGGAGCCTTCTAATAATAACCTGAGGTTGGCTGTAATAGAAAGATCCCATGCCACAGCCAGACTCGAAAAATCTATTTCCAAATGGGACGAAGTAAAATCCAATCTCACATTAGCCTACCAAGAAAGAGACAGAATCATTGCTCAGTCAAGTCTGGCCCACCAGAATATCAATCAGCTGGAGGAACAGTCCACCAAACTCAACCTTGAGCTTAACATTGCTCGAGCAGAAGTGTTGTGATGGGCATGTTATTCAGCTAGGATACTTGCATATGCATAACGTGATTAGATATTTACGCTGTTTGTGTAGTTCCTGTATCGTTTGGGATATCTGCAGGAGGAAGCTCATGAGGTCAGGAGGTGGCTAGCGGCCGCACATGAGTATAAGTAGCGAGTGCTCGGCGCACAGTTAGAATAGAACAATAAAGCACAGTGAAACTCAGAAACACATTCAACCACAACCTGTGTTGAGCGGATTGGATTGGAAAAGCTTGTAGCTGTTAGGCACAGATTATATCACTTAGTGAAGCAAGTGGGAAAATAGAGGAGTCTGTAAATCTGTTGTGGAGAGTTGTTAATTACTCCCACTAGGACACAGAGTGCTATATAAACTATATTTTGTAATAATAACATCTAGTGGCTGGTATTTGCATCAAAGCGCATTAATACTAACCTCACAATTAATGGGAGATTAGTGACGTGTATTCTACACATCACTGTCTTTACCATAATTGGAAGCACCAATTTCAACAATAGTGTGAAAGATCGGGGGCGTTGATCATACGATTTTTTAGTTCTTGAAAGGCAGCTCTGCATTCCTCTGAAAACCAAAACTCGGCATCTTTATGAATGAGACGAGTTAAGGGTTTAGCAATTACTCCATAATTTCATTTGAACCGTCGGTAAAAATTGCAAAATCCGAGGAAAGATTGTACTCCTTTGACGTTAGTTGGTTGCTTCCAATTTTTAATGACAGAAATCTTATCAGGATCAACGTGAATTCCGTCAGTACCAACAAAAAACCCCAGATATTTTGTCTTTTTTACGCCAAACTCGCACTTTTTAATATCAACCTGAAGCCCGGCATCCCTCAAGCGTTGTAAGACAAGCTTGACTTGAGTCTCGTGCTCGGAAAGATCATCAGAGTAAATTAAGATATCGTCCAGGTAAACTGTACAGAAGACGTCCAAATAATCAAATAGTGTGCCGTTCATATATCTCTGATAAGTAGCGGGCCCGTTAGTGAGGCCGAACGGGAGAACACGGTACTTATAGGAACCATATCGAGTACGGAAAGTCGTTAATTCTTCTGAATCAGGATGCATGCGTATTCGATGAAACGCTTGGCAAATGTCCAACTTCGTGAATATCTTTGCACTGTTTAGGCAGGCGAGGGTTTCATCAATTAGCGGGAGAGGGTAGCGGTCTTTTTTCGTAATTTGGTTGAGCTTTCGATAATCTACGCAAAATCTTAAACCTCTGTTGGGTTTTTTAACAAATAGAACAGGGAAAGAAAAGGGCGCTTGACTGGGGACAATCTAGCGCTTGTCTAAGTTGTACAACAAATACTGCTTAACATTTCGCAATTCTTCGCTGGATTGGTTGTAAAGAGGACCATAACCTAGAAGTTCGTTGCCTTCTACTTCTATTTTATGGTCATACAACCAATTGGGAGGAATGAAGTCCGATGTGCTTTTTGAAAAGACATCCGGGTAGTTGTGATATTGTGATGGACAAATTTGACAATCTACATCTTGACCATTTTCACAATTTGGGTTATCTAATTCTCGACTATTTAATTCATGATCGATTTCTTGGAGACTAGTCGAGAAAGTTTCCACGTCTTTGCGGCGCGCCAGCAGGTTAAAAGTCACTGCAGAAATTTCGAGGATATCAGCCTTCACTGTATTGGAAGCTATAATCTGTTTTTTGGAGCGGTGGAGACGTTCATTCATTAATGGCTTACTTTGTCTCGCTGCAAGGTTTTTTGATTTTGATGAAATAGTTAATGACATCAATGATTCTGAGGGTAGGGAGAACCTCACAACTTTTCTTCTGAGAAGGCGTACTGTATGATTTCTTCCAATTTTTTCCAATTATTTCCTCGCCTTCCGGGTTATTTATTTCTTGGATAAATGCGGCATCTCTTCTGTCTGCATCAATTTGGTTTTCAACAAAAGGACGAGATTTTTTTAGCGGAATATTGAGGGTACGGCAAAAAGAAGGTTTCTATTGGGGAGGGGTGCGCCAAAATAGTTTACAATTACGCAAGTCTAGAAGAACATTGAAGTGAGCCATCCAACTGTCACCAAGTATGGCATCTTGGTTTGCGAGATCTAGAATGAGGAAAGGAATTTGGCTGAGGTAATATCCGTCAACCACCATTGTACAAACAAGAAAATGAGTAATAATATGTCCACGCGAGCCGTTATAACCTTTTGGTGTGATGGGTCTGGGTAGGGCTATAGGCTGGATTTCTAGGCGGTCACAGACATTTTCTGCTACCTTTCGGTCAATGAAGCAAAAAGCATGTGCTCTGGAATCAGGGAGACTTCCTCTAGGGCTCGTCGTTTTCCGAATCCGACAGAGTTTGATCTTCCGTGGCTGTTTGATCCATCTCTATTTCCTGGATTTGATTGGAAATTTTGGATTGGCTACGACGGGCTTGCGTACAGTCGGTACTGTAGTGGCCTATCTTCTGGCAGTTGTAACACTTTACAGCTTCCGAATTGATGGTAGTGGGTAGCAGGCGTGAGCTTTTCTGCGCGGCGAGAGTAGAATTGGAAGATAAAGTACCGAGGCTTCGTTCGCAAGCCAAATAATTCGGTGAGCTCGACGTTTGGTGGGGAGATCTCACGTTAATCGATGGATTATGAGTTATCCGACGGGTCTGACTAGATACTGCTTCCCGATTTAGTTTCAGCTCATTATCGAAGTAAGTGAATCTTTGGAGCGCTATCGACAAATTAGGCCCCGTAGCCATGAATGAAATGGCGATTTTATGTAAGTCGGGAATAAGTTTGTGGAATAGATCCGACAAGGTATCTTCGGGGGCTATGCGGGCGTTACTGGATAACTCCGAAAAACGGCTATAAAAGTGGTTGAATGATTCCGAGGTCGACATGCGGCATTTGCTGTAAGCCACACGCGCTGTTTGCCGCTCATTAGGATCTCGGAAGAATCCAGACAGCCAATTTATCATCTCTTGGTCGTTATCGAAATGCTGAGGATGGTCCGACTTCATCCGCTGGATTAGATGCGATTGCGCTACACCTTTTGTTTGGCTGAACACGTATGTTTTACGTGCTGTTTGGCTCGTTAAATAATATAAGTAGGTGTTTAGATTTCCTTGAAGCATTATTTCCCAAGCGTCAAAAGTTGGGTTCATTCCGTTGTCGAGTTTCTCTGAAAGGTCTGGGACTCGATAAATGCAGTTATTTATGGGGGCTCTAGAACGATTAATTTTTCTAGAAGGACCTCGGCCGGGGGTTTCATTCTGAGAAAAACTTCCATCATCTGCGCTTCCCTGACTGTTGTTGGGTTCCGAAAACCTATTCCTACGCCTGGCAGGCACTGTGTAAATGAAGTTTTTTTCGTCTTCGGATGATTCCTTAACCTGTTTTTGCGCTACAGTTTTAGGGACTACTGAAGGAGAAGTGTGATGATTACTTTGCTTGCCTTCGACCTTTTGAGATGGGACAGTTTTTGAGGCTGACAACTCAGCAATAAGTTCCTCTTGTGCCGTTATTTTTCGAGACTGCTCAGCTAATTGTAGCTGCATCGTTCGCAGGATATTCGCAATGTCCTCATTGCTTGTTTGTGGTAGCTGAGGTGGAGGAGATAATGGTATTGCATCGCGAAGATTTGGATGTGAGGGACCGATTGGTGAACGGCGGAGAGCAGATGCACGGATTGGAATATCTGTTGATGGCTCAGGAGAACCTGCTCTACAATGGACGAAGTCAACCGACGAGGTACGTTTAATTTTCGATTTTCGGCGTTGGTTAATGTTATTCCATTTCGAATTCCCATCTTTGTTGGAATTTTTGCCGGGTGGTGTATGCATCATTGCTTAAGATATTTTATACAAAGGAGATACAACACAATTAGTGAGACAAGAGTTTGGGTGAAGCTTAGTGTTACGGCCAGGCATCCTTGGAGAAGGTTCTCAGGAAAAGATTCAATGAGAAGATATCCGAGAAAACTCTGATAATTAGAGTTGAAGGGGCTTACCATGACATAATCTTTCAAAGCCTCACTTACATCTAGCACGTAGTTAGTTATACTTAAGGAAGCTGGAGTTACTCTAAAGTAGTTCTTCAGTCCAAATCTTTTGTGCCTCGCCCGATCAGCTTAACACTCCTAACCTTACCTGTCTATATAGTCTCGTACTTACTCGCCTAGTCATTACAAGGTTATCTTCAGCAGACGGCAAATCCTACTTCAGTCACCACACGCCGTAACACTTAGAGTAAGCAAGGTTCACCGACAAAGCTATCAATCAGTAAGTTCGTAAAGAAAAACTTATAAAGGGATATTGTTTAGACCTTCCCAGGTCTTTGGAGAGAGAGTGAGTTTAGAATAATGTGGAAACTCGAGGGACAAAAGACAATTGGCGAGTGGTCAAAAGCTGGCGTGGACTCAAATTATAAGATTCTAAACTAAAGAGAAAAGTATCTAGAAGGATATGAATCTGTGTATATGTACATAAGTGTTCCACTGTCGAATGGAGTTGCCAACACGAAACCTCCCGTCCCTCTGTCACGGTTTCAGTTCAAGGTGCATGTGCGATCTTGTAGGTACAGTATATTTATTATAATTCTCTGAGGAGAGAATTCCTGAAGCTAAAGACTACATATATATACATTCTGGACTATTGCCTTTCGAGAAGATTCTCCCTGTAACCTGAATGACTGAGACTATTCGATAACTACCTAGAAGGTTCTCGGTACACCTGTCATCCTCATGAACCTTCAGTGTGTTTCCAGAAGGTTCAATGAGAATATTCTAAGCTCTGTGGCTTCCGAGACCTCTCCCAAGTATTCGCTTTGTGTCATTGCCTACGCTAGCCAGCGTAGGCTACAGGAATCCTTCGGCTCAACAGCCGTTACACCCTCATTGTCTTCAACCCAAGAGTTTCGCATGAAAACCAATATCCATGACAAACCTTTCGTATCGTGATTTGTCACAATCAAAACTCGTGTGTGAAACTAGTCGTAGGAATTCTTGGATTGACCATGAGTCGGCTTACCGACTAATGGACCGGCGGCCACGTGACTACTAAAAATGTCGGGGAGTCACAGCCGGTCACCATCCACTTCACTCCCTACTGTGTGTTATAATAACGAGGTCATGAGGGGACAGATGAATACCTGAAATGGTTGCAGATGATTATGGATGCGCGGATATAATTGATGTGGCTGTAGTGAGAAGATGTGTTGGAATGGACAGTAGTGAGATGGTTGATTCTCTACCTAACTGCGGAAGTATTGCTTCCTTATATACACATTCAGTACCCCAGTCCTGATCACGAACTCACCACAGGTGCTTCCTACTTCTGTCACAGTAACCACTTCCAAAGCCCCTGACAATATCTCCTGTCATAACATACTATTGACACTGGTTGCTAGTGTGGAACTTCCGGGATTGCAGAGCTACACACCGTCGTCACATTGTATGCTGTTGCCACTCGGTAGCCATCAGAGTGATGAGCACCTCAGTCTAAATGCATTGGTCCACCAGGCAACACTCGGACGTAAGGATGTTGCCAGAGTGATTAGGTACTTAGCTGTGCTATCAGTGCCCTAATCTCACCTAGCTTACTGCGACCGAGTGTCCGAGTGCCGCGATGGTGGAAGCCCGATGAGGCTCGATTGGAGCTGACCCGAGGTATTCACAACACTGTGACATATTGTCTACCAGATCATAAACAACTATTGCTGCCATAGTGCGTAATATCCATCTCCCGTTTTTAGAAATACTCCTCAGATTAGCTTATAAGAAAAAAAAATTATACCCAACTTGACCAATTTTAAATTTGAACTCAGAATTTTTAAGGAAAGTGGATCACAACCCTTGGAATCTTGAAGGAGGCATCACATCACAATATCAGTCAGGAACACCTGCTTCCTCGAATGAGTTTCGAGATCATGATGCTACCCGTTGGTACAATGGGTTTCACTTGGTTTAATGCTTTAAAGGTCCTAAAAAATAAGTGGTATATTCTGTCTATCTCTTCTGTATCCCCCCTGAAGCATTAATATCTAATGTACAAAATGAAGCTTAGCGCCCTGATTATATCACGGGATGCGCTGACCAATACTTTTGGAAGTAAACGTTTAATACAAGCCCTTTATCCCTACACCATTCACCTGTGAACCGACACTATCTTTGTCCAGGAGGACGAAGGCTGAACACCTGTCAGTGGTGTCCTCTACGAACCTGGGAGTGAAATATTCTCCCAGAGCCGAGATTCAGTCACGAACAAGGGTGGGATGAATTTTATTTGATGGATTTTGGGCTTGAAGGAGTTGTACTCAATATTTTGGTCGAAAAATCAGTCGACAGAGATTTCACAACCGCAAGAAAGTCGAACAAAAACTCATCACTACCAACATACGATTCACGGATGGACCAAGGTCTGTCTGGGGGTCGTATTCAAACATCCGACATTTCTCTAGCTCCCCATATATTTGCAATGAAGCATTTCTCAATCGGTCCTATACCTGCGACCCACCTCCATACTAGTCAGATCACCTACCTAAACACGCCCTAATGAGGAAAGTCATGATGGAAACGGGACGTGTACAAAGGAGGAAGAAAAGGGAAGATACACCGAGGGGATTACACAATTCCCCAATGACGACAACAACCCAACGTTACGATATGAAAGTGCAAGGCTAGAGCAACGATGAGATATTGGACAGCAATTATATTTCGGAGTTAATGAGGATGTCAAGGGCTCGGGCGCGTGGTGGCCGAGGCTGAGGGGGAATTTGCGCTTCGGCGCGTCAAAAGAGGGTTCTCTGGACGGTTGGGCTTGACATGATTCAACACATGGGTGAAGTCTGAGGTGGTCCGGTCATTTAGGTGGGACGAGGTAGATGTTCTTAATGGTAGTTAACCTGATACAGCCCGGCCCCACTCGTGCTTAAGCTCCAGTAGGAGTGCGACGGGAACCAATGTACCTAGCACGTAAATGAACAAGACAAGACAAGACAAGACAAGACAAGACTATCTTTGTCCAGAATTATCCTCTGCTCTGTTCAGTTCCCAACAATCAGCTTTTTATTACCGCCATGCAAGGTGGTAACACAAAAATAAATATTACAGGACTAAGCAATGAAATCATGGCCTTAGCCAGTTCTTACGTACTTGTCGAAAAACAATTATATAAACACAAAAATGATTACAACACAATACTTGAGAAGAACCAGGAGCTAACAGACACAGTGTAGAACTTTCAAAATTCAAAGAATTCAATAACCAATTCCAGTGCCCAATTAGAACAGCAAAATCATTTGCTACAACAAAAACTCCAACATATGAAACAGCAGGTTGCCGCCAGCTCTGAAGCACTAAAGGAAAACTCACTTCTTAAACAAAAATAAAACGAATTAGAAACAAGAATCGCTGCTACCGGCACAGGTGCCCCATTAAGCCATCCCCGATCAGCTGAACACACGGACCCATAACTTTTTCGGCAGACACACCTGAACTGCGCAAAGAACTCCCAATTTTCGTCCGTAAAATGAACATGAAGTTCCTTGCTAATGGCGATTGGTACCAATCCGAGCAATCAAAGATGATATATTTGGTGTCTCGGCTCAGAGGGAAAGCATTCTCGACGATTTCACATAGTATCAATAGAGATGGCACGGTTAAGTTTCTCTCCAGTGATGCTATTTTGGCTTTGCTAGAGCAAACATTCGGCGATGTCGACGAATGTAATAACGCTCGTCTCCAGATTCTTACTATTAAAGAGGGCCAAAAAGATACTTCCTCACATATCTCTGATTAGTTTGAATTTGCTCAGAAGAGCGGTCTATCCGACGACGCACTTATAAATCATTTATACGACTCTCTCCACCCGCTAGTTGTATCGCAGATTCAGAACCGCGTCATGTTATGTCAAAAAATGCCTACAGACCTCAATTCATACCTAGCTGAAGTTCAACATATAGATGCTGTGCTCCGATCTTCCAATCCAAATTATACTAAGAATAAACCAGCACCCGCTAACCACTCGTCCTTTCTACTGCCTACAAACTCTCTTCCTGTTCCCACTGGAGAAGATATGATAGATTTGAGCGTTGCTAAAACTAGCCCCACCATTATTTGGACAGCAGCAGATGCCATCAACCATTGCGTACCTCGGAATGAAGCTGAAAAAAACGCAAAGCAAATATACTGTTTTGAAAATAAACTTTGCAGCTGGTGCTATGATCCAGGTCATCGGGCACGAGTGTGCGCTGAAGCTCGCTGGAATAAATGCAAAAGAAAGTCCCCTGATAATAAGACTATCCTTAAGGAGGAAAAAGCTTAGTCTCTGATCATTGTCGCGATCAGAGACATCAGAGTAGTCAGTCAGATAGATTATCAGATTCTGCTATGGTAGAGGAAGAAGGCGCTGTAATCATTGAAAGAGAAGAACTACAAATTTCATCCCTTTCAACCCCCACACAGACCATCTTCTTCTCCCGTGCACCATAGGGTCTAATGAAATAAGTTTTTCCACCCAAGCGTTCCTTGATTGTGGTGCAACTGATGATTTCTACGATATCGACTTCGCGCAAAAACGTAATCTCCCCGTTCATTTACTCTATCAGCCACGTCAACTTTACCTTGTGGACGGCACACCAGCCGCACGTATTACTCATACTACATCTGTACACATTGATGTGAATGGCCATGGGGAGACACTGGTACTTTTTCTCACAAAACTCGGCAAATATGAACTCATTTTGGGTCGCAAGTGGCTCAGACGACGTAACCCTTCAGTAAATTGGTCTCAAGATACCGTCATTTTCGATTCAATCTTTTGTAAAAGAAATTGTTTTCATCGTGTTCTTAGACACACGCGGAAAGCTTTCTCCCCAAACTTTAAAAGTAGTACTAGTAGCCCAGATGCTGACGCAAAAAAAATCGGAGAGGGACGGCCAAGAAAGGTTGGTTCTGATGTGTTCTATAAGCTATCAAAGAAAAGTGACGTGCAAATATTTTCCCTTTCTCTAGACAAAGTGGATGCTAGAATCCATGAGCTGGGTGTCAATCTTAAAAATCTACCAACTAAACCAAGCTCCTCCAAGTCCCCCACTGATCTGATAGATGCACAAAAATTACTGCGAGCACTACATCCTGTTAGTGGAGAAACCTCTGATAGACCAAAATTCGACCCCACAGCTGCGGACATGCAATTAGCTGGATTTTCAGTTGAAGATATACAAATCGCTCTCTAAACTAAAGATAGACCTAACCCGGCAAAAAAGCTCCTGCTACATTACCATCATCATTGAAATGTTTTTGACTACAAAAGTGCAAACATATTACCCCCTCACAGGGATTGCGATCATAAAATCGATCTTAAACCTGGTACAACGCCTCCACATGGCCCTCTGTACAATATGTCTATTGATGAACTCCAAGTCTTACGGAAGTACCTGAATGAACAATTGGAGAAGGGCTTCATTCGCACTAGCAAGTCACCAGCAGCAGCTCCAGTCCTATTTGCCAAAAAACCTGGAGGAGGCTTAAGATTCTGCGTTGACTATTGAGGTTTGAATGAAATCACCATCAAAAAAAGATATTCACTTCCGCTGCTACAAGAAACTCTTGCTAAACTTAGTAGTGCCAAGTACTATACCAAGCTTGACATCATTGCTGCGTTTAACCATATCCGGATTGCCGAGGGTCAGGAATGTTTGACAGCATTTAACACCAGATATGGCTTGTTCGAGTCACTTGTTATGCCATTTGGCTTGTCTAATGCTCCAGAAACTTTCCAAGCTCGTATCAATAAAGTCTTGCGGCCCTATGTCGACGTATTCTGTACTGCATACATCGATGACATATTGATCTATTCAGACGATATCCTTTCACATCGAGATCATGTAAATACCGTACTGGACGCATTGGGAAGAGCTGGACTACATTGTGACATAAAAAAATGTGAGTTCGAAGCTGAAGAAGTGACCTACCTTGGATTAGTGATCTCCACTAAGGGTGTAAAAATGGATCCGCAGAAATTAAGGCGATTATTACGGATTTCACATTCCGAAAGGGAAACTTCTTTTGAATCTGGAATTCCTTCAGGCTTTGTCATCTCAGAAACTATTTTAGTCAGCCATCTGTCATTGCCTTCTCTATAGCCTTGTTCAAGTAACCGGGCGATTTTTGTGTCGAGCGGTTCTTCCACAATTTTTTGGAGGATTACTGGGGACAAATAAGAATTTGGTTTGAGCTCTGGTACGGTTTTAATATCTTTCAGTTCTTCAATGATAGACTCGTCAAGCTTGTCTGACGGAAGTAATGTTTATTTCTGAAATTGCACCCGGGGGTCGAATCTATCACTGGGGAAATCTTGGGAGCGTCTAGTTAGGGAGTCGGCTTTGGTGTTCTCTCTTCCTGGACGGGACTTTATAATAAAATCGAATTGGGATAAGAATTCGCTCCAACAAACTTGACGTCGAGATAGCTCTTTAGTAGTCATAAAATACTCAAGATTACGATGATCTGTGAGATCCGTGATAAGATGATATGAGCCTTGAAGCTCAGCTCTCCATCCCTCGAAGCATCGAACTATAGCCAGGAGCTCCTTATCGTAAATTTCATAGTTACATTCTGCGCTCTCAAGTTTTTTTGACATGAATGCAACGGGATGAAGTACGTTATTTTCATCTTTTTGAGAAAGTATTCCGGCAGAAACAAAATCAGAAGAGTCGGCTTCGACAAAAATTTCTCTCGAAGGGTCAAAGTGATGCAAGACTGGCGCTGTGATAAATGACTTCTGGAGTGATTCAAATGCTGTTTTACAGGCATTGGACCAGATAAATTTAACATCTTTCCAGGTGAGCGCGATAAGGGGCCGAACTATTTTGAAGAAATTCTTTATGAATCGGCGATAGAAGTTTGAAAACCCTAGAAAGCCTTGTACATATTTGAGGCAAGAGGGTGGTTTCCAGTCGACTATACATTGAACTTTCTGCGGATCCATTTTTACACCCTTAGTGGAGATCACTAATCCAAGGTAGGTCACTTCTTCAGCTTCGAACTCACATTTTTTTATGTCACAATGTAGTCCAGCTCTTCCCAATGCGTCCAGTACGGTATTTACATGATCTCGATGTGAAAGGATATCGTCTGAATAGATCAATATGTCATCGATGTATGCAGTACAGAATACGTCGACATAGGGCCGCAAGACTTTATTGATACGAGCTTGGAAAGTTTCTGGAGCATTAGACAAGCCAAATGGCATAACAAGTGACTCGAACAAGCCATATCTGGTGTTAAATGCTGTCAAACATTCCTGACCCTCGGCAATCCGGATATGGTTAAACGCAGCAATGATGTCAAGCTTGGTATAGTACTTGGCACTACTAAGTTTAGCAAGAGTTTCTTGTAGCAGCGGAAGTGAATATCTTTTTTTGATGGTGATTTCATTCAAACCTCAATAGTCAACGCAGAATCTTAAGCCTCCTCCAGGTTTTTTGGCAAATAGGACTGGAGCTGCTGCTGGTGACTTGCTAGTGCGAATGAAGCCCTTCTCCAATTGTTCATTCAGGTACTTCCGTAAGACTTGGAGTTCATCAATAGACATATTGTACAGAGGGCCATGTGGAGGCGTTGTACCAGGTTTAAGATCGATTTTATGATCGCAATCCCTGTGAGGGGGTAATATGTTTGCACTTTTGTAGTCAAAAACATTTCAATGATGATGGTAATGTAGCAGGAGCTTTTTTGCCGGGTTAGGTCTATCTTTAGTTTAGAGAGCGATTTGTATATCTTCAACTGAAAATCCAGCTAATTGCATGTCCGCAGCTGTGGGGTCGAATTTTGGTCTATCAGAGGTTTCTCCACTAACAGGATGTAGTGCTCGCAGTAATTTTTGTGCATCTATCAGATCAGTGGGGGACTTGGAGGAGCTTGGTTTAGTTGGTAGATTTTTAAGATTGACACCCAGCTCATGGATTCTAGCATCCACTTTGTCTAGAGAAAGGGAAAATATTTGCACGTCACTTTTCTTTGATAGCTTATAGAACACATCAGAACCAACCTTTCTTGGCCGTCCCTCTCCGATTTTTTTTGCGTCAGCATCTGGGCTACTAGTACTACTTTTAAAGTTTGGGGAGAAAGCTTTCCGCGTGTGTCTAAGAACACGATGAAAACAATTTCTTTTACAAAAGATTGAATCGAAAATGACGGTATCTTGAGACCAATTTACTGAAGGGTTACGTCGTCTGAGCCACTTGCGACCCAAAATGAGTTCATATTTGCCGAGTTTTGTGAGAAAAAGTACCAGTGTCTCCCCATGGCCATTCACATCAATGTGTACAGATGTAGTATGAGTAATACGTGCGGCTGGTGTGCCGTCCACAAGGTAAAGTTGACGTGGCTGATAGAGTAAATGAACGGGGAGATTACGTTTTTGCGCGAAGTCGATATCGTAGAAATCATCAGTTGCACCACAATCAAGGAACGCTTGGGTGGAAAAACTTATTTCATTAGACCCTATGGTGCACGGGAGAAGAAGATGGTCTGTGTGGGGGTTGAAAGGGATGAAATTTGTAGTTCTTCTCTTTCAATGATTACAGCGCCTTCTTCCTCTACCATAGCAGAATCTGATAATCTATCTGACTGACTACTCTGATGTCTCTGATCGCGACAATGATCAGAGACTAAGCTTTTTCCTCCTTAAGGATAGTCTTATTATCAGGGGACTTTCTTTTGCATTTATTCCAGCGAGCTTCAGCGCACACTCGTGCCCGATGACCTGGATCATAGCACCAGCTGCAAAGTTTATTTTCAAAACAGTATATTTGCTTTGCGTTTTTTTCAGCTTCATTCCGAGGTACGCAATGGTTGATGGCATCTGCTGCTGTCCAAATAATGGTGGGGCTAGTTTTAGCAACGCTCAAATCTATCATATCTTCTCCAGTGGGAACAGGAAGAGAGTTTGTAGGCAGTAGAAAGGACGAGTGGTTAGCGGGTGCTGGTTTATTCTTAGTATAATTTGGATTGGAAGATCGGAGCACAGCATCTATATGTTGAACTTCAGCTAGGTATGAATTGAGGTCTGTAGGCATTTTTTGACATAACATGACGCGGTTCTGAATCTGCGATACAACTAGCGGGTGGAGAGAGTCGTATAAATGATTTATAAGTGCGTCGTCGGATAGACCGCTCTTCTGAGCAAATTCAAACTAATCAGAGATATGTGAGGAAGTATCTTTTTGGCCCTCTTTAATAGTAAGAATCTGGAGACGAGCGTTATTACATTCGTCGACATCGCCGAATGTTTGCTCTAGCAAAGCCAAAATAGCATCACTGGAGAGAAACTTAACCGTGCCATCTCTATTGATACTATGTGAAATCGTCGAGAATGCTTTCCCTCTGAGCCGAGACACCAAATATATCATCTTTGATTGCTCGGATTGGTACCAATCGCCATTAGCAAGGAACTTCATGTTCATTTTACGGACGAAAATTGGGAGTTCTTTGCGCAGTTCAGGTGTGTCTGCCGAAAAAGTTATGGGTCCGTGTGTTCAGCTGATCGGGGATGGCTTAATGGGGCACCTGTGCCGGTAGCAGCGATTCTTGTTTCTAATTCGTTTTATTTTTGTTTAAGAAGTGAGTTTTCCTTTAGTGCTTCAGAGCTGGCGGCAACCTGCTGTTTCATATGTTGGAGTTTTTGTTGTAGCAAATGATTTTGCTGTTCTAATTGGGCACTGGAATTGGTTATTGAATTCTTTGAATTTTGAAAGTTCTACACTGTGTCTGTTAGCTCCTGGTTCTTCTCAAGTATTGTGTTGTAATCATTTTTGTGTTTATATAATTGTTTTTCGACAAGTACGTAAGAACTGGCTAAGGCCATGATTTCATTGCTTAGTCCTGTAATATTTATTTTTGTGTTACCACCTTGCATGGCGGTAATAAAAAGCTGATTGTTGGGAACTGAACAGAGCAGAGGATAATTCTGGACAAAGATAGTCTTGTCTTGTCTTGTCTTGTCTTGTCTTGTTCATTTACGTGCTAGGTACATTGGTTCCCGTCGCACTCCTACTGGAGCTTAAGCACGAGTGGGGCCGGGCTGTATCAGGTTAACTACCATTAAGAACATCTACCTCGTCCCACCTAAATGACCGGACCACCTCAGACTTCACCCATGTGTTGAATCATGTCAAGCCCAACCGTCCAGAGAACCCTCTTTTGACGCGCCGAAGCGCAAATTCCCCCTCAGCCTCGGCCACCACGCGCCCGAGCCCTTGACATCCTCATTAACTCCGAAATATAATTGCTGTCCAATATCTCATCGTTGCTCTAGCCTTGCACTTTCATATCGTAACGTTGGGTTGTTGTCGTCATTGGGGAATTGTGTAATCCCCTCGGTGTATCTTCCCTTTTCTTCCTCCTTTGTACACGTCCCGTTTCCATCATGACTTTCCTCATTAGGGCGTGTTTAGGTAGGTGATCTGACTAGTATGGAGGTGGGTCGCAGGTATAGGACCGATTGAGAAATGCTTCATTGCAAATATATGGGGAGCTAGAGAAATGTCGGATGTTTGAATACGACCCCCAGACAGACCTTGGTCCATCCGTGAATCGTATGTTGGTAGTGATTGTTATAATGGAAGTTGTGTAGAGAAGCTTAAGCTGTTAGGCTTCTGTTTAATATCACCTAGTGAAGCGAGTTGGGAGATTGAAGAGTCTGAAAACTATAGTGGAGAGTTGTTGATTAAACCCACTTAGTATCAGAGTGCTACTTAAACTAATTATTACAACTAAGCGAGGGACACGATTACTAGCTTATTGTGGATAATTGGGAGGCTGGTCAATGTATGAGTCATCATGAACCTGGCTAGAGAACTTATACCTTTCTACGTTCCATGTTAATGATACCCTTCATTACCATATAGCACCAATTTCAACACCCCTTCTCACTTTGTACCAAAGATATTGGTGCACAAGTGCATCAGTCTTGGTTTTGGTAGACCTTTTGTACAGATGTCCGCAAGATTATCAGCTGACGGAATATGTAGTAAGGTGAGCGTTCCATCTTCAACTCGCTCTCTAGTGAAATGATAAGCGATGTCAATATGCTTTGTTGCATCATTGAGCTTTGGATTATGTGCTAGATCAATCGCGGAATTATTATCGGTTGACAGAGAAGCAGGTATATTTCTATCCAATATTTGGTGAAGTCCTCGTACAATCCAGAGGAATTGCTTAGTTGCGTACGACAGTGCCATATACTCAGCTTCACAAGTGGAGTGAGCAACAGTACGTTGTTTGCGAGACTTCCAGCAGATTGTGGATTGACCAAGTTGGAATAAATAACCAGAGAAACTTCTGCGTGTATCGAGACAATTTCCGTATGATGCGTCACAGTATCCATTGAGAACCAGGGGAGATTCAAATTTGTATAACAAACCGACATCTTTTGTCCCCTTGATATATCGTAGAACTCGCTTGGCAGCACCTAGATGAGTGACAGATGGATCTGAGTTAAATTGAGAGAGGTGAGAGATTGCATATGCAAGATCAGGTCTAGTGGCAGATATGATATACATTATAGATCCGATTATTTGCTGATACAGAGTAGTATTGGCCCTAGGCTCTCCATTTTGCGCAGCCTTTAGCGGTTGGTTACACTCTATAGGCGTGGAGACCGTATTACAATCTTGCATCGAAAATCTATCCAGGACTCTATTTATGTATGCAGACTGCGATAGAGTGATACCTACATTTGAGTACTCGATCTGAATTCCAAGTAGCCAGTGAAGAGTTCCCATATCCTTGACCTTAAATTCGGTCTTGAAGTGGTTCACTAAATCTTCGATGACCTCATCTTGTTCTCCAATCAGTACTATGTCGTCCACGTAAACTGCAATGATCATTTTACCTGTGTTGTGGATGAATACACAGGGATCAAATAGGGAAGGAGCAAGACCATAAGGAATGATATATTCAGCCAACCTGAAGAACCATTCCCGAGGTGATTGCTTGAGTCCGTATATACACCTTTTAAGTTTAGCAACATGATCTCCTTGCCTGTACCCTTCAGGAAGTTCCATGTAAATATCCTCATTCAAGACTCCATAAAGAAATGCAGTTTTAATGTCGAGCTGTCTCGTTTTCCATTTCTTAGATGCTGCAATCGCCAAGATTAACCGTAATGAATCAAGTCGTACAACTGGAGCAAAGGTTTCGTCATAGTCAAGCCCTTGGATCTGTGAGAATCCCTTGGCCACGTAACGTGCTTTGTATCGTTCAACTTCCCATGTGCGTCTCTTTTTATTTTGCACACCCATTTACCATTGACAACTTTTCGTCCTGTAGGCCGAGGAACAACATCCCAAACGTCGTTATCTTTAAGGGATGCTATCTCCTCATCAAATGCCTTTTCCCAGTAAGCCCAGTTAGGTGATGACTTGGCAACACTGTAGGAGCTGGGCTCAGATTCATCATGAATATTTAACAAGGCTAACTCATTTCCATTGCCACAAGTTGAAATCTGCGATGCGGGTTGAGGAAGATCACGAGAAGCTTTCCACCATTCCCCCGTTATCGTGTCTTCATATGTCCGAGGACGTATCGTGCGCTTTGGTCTGGAGTTGACGGATGTTCTTGAATCTTCATTTGATGGGTCGGGCGGATTTGACAAAGCTGCTGTTGGTTGGGGCTCGATCTGAACAGTAGTTGGAATCGACGACGGTTCTTGCAATGACGGCTCTCTTAAATTGGACTGAACAGCCAGACATGGATCTTGATTTTGATGAATATTTCGAATATCTTGTTCTTGTCCAACATTTGGAGGATTTGACAAACTGGTCAACATCAAGGATGATGTTGATAAGTCTGGTTGATTTATGGTATGTGGATAGGAATCAAAAGTTTTCTCAGAGACGGAATTATCAACATGGTAAGGTAGGAATTCCACGTCGCCTGATATAACTATCTGTTTCCTTTGAGACACAAATATTCGATAGTGGTGATCAACTTCGGTGTATCCAACAAACAAACCTTTCTCTGCCCTTGGTAGAAGCTTGCTTCCAGATGGTCGCTTCGCCATGGGGACATGCACGTAGCATTCTCTTCCAAAGGGTTGAAGGTGTAGAATGGATGGTTTTCTCTCATGGAAAGCTTCATATGGGGTCTGTCCATTTACAGAGCCATGTGTAGTACGATTTTTAGTGTAAACAAATGTTTGCGCTGCTTCAGCCCACAACCGTTTATCTTTGACTGTGATCAACATTGCACGAACTCCTTCAGCAATTGATCTGTTGAGTCTTTCGGCTACACCATTTGATTCCGGAGAATAGGGAGGAGTCAAGTGGTGACTTATCCCCTTCTGAGCGAGATATTTGGATAGTGATTCATTGACATATTCGCCGCCATTATCTGTCCTAAGAAACTTGATTTTGCAATCGTACTGAGTTTCCAAGGCCGTAATAAAATCTATGATAGCTTGTGCTGCATCAGATTTATATCTTAGGGATCGGATAGTAGTGCATCGAGTTGCATCGTCTATGAAACTTATGTAATAAAGCGCGTTGCCATAAGATGGAACAGGGAATGGACCTGCAAGATCTGAATGAATATATTCACCTTTATGTTTTGCTCGGAAAATAGATGGGGGTGGTTTATGGTGTACCGACTTCGAAGACATGCAAGCATCACAGTAAAAGTTTTCTGGTGGACTTGGTATAATACCAGAGTTTTGGATGAGCTTATCTGTCTTAGACATCATTGAAGGTGCTGAATGACAGAGAGCCTCATGCCAAAATTCAAAGGTAGAGCATGCAGTTTCATAACTATTGGCCATTTCCTTGATCACGGGTAACGGGCCATCGTAGTAAGCTTCCAACCATATTTTATTATTTTATATATCTTCATCGTAGTACCATTATCTTGGAGCATGTATCCTTTGGATCTAGCCTTTTTCCAAGAAAACAGTGGTAGGGATAATTTGGGCACGTATAGTACATCATCAATTTTAAAAGTAGAAATATTTCCATTTGATAGTATACAATTTAATAGCACTGTTCCTTTTCCTTCAATCGATATCTTTTCATTTGAGCTTGACATTACATGACCCGCGCAAACTGAAAGTCGTTCGAATCGTTCTGGATAAGGACACATATGAGCTGTTGCACAGGTATCAAAATAGAAAGGATGATGACTTACCCCTTGAGGTCCACTGACAGCAGCATTTGCTCGTTCTTGGATATCCTTGGAGCCCTTATCTATGGATGAGTTTCTTTCTCGGAGCCTGACACAAGCGTTCCAAACATGTCCTCTATACTCCAACGGAAAGTGTCTCCTACAGAAGGAACATTCTTTCGGTTTAGAATCTTTAGGATGTTTAGATTTAATGACTTTATAGGGTCTTGATGCTTTGGAAGTGTCATTTTTCGGCCTCCTGTGATGCGTGACATGGGCTGAGTGAGAAGAGGATTGAATTGGAAATTCATGATCAAGATCTAGAAGACGCTGCTTAACTTCAGTGTAGGATAAATTATCCTTTGTCACCAAATTGTCAACGATATTCTTGTGATGTCGACTCAGACATGCCAGTATCATATCCCTCTTTATCTCATCATCATCCAAAAAATCAGCAATCTTTTGACGACTGAGACTAGAAGATTCTCGGGCTAAAGATGTAGTCCGAAAGTATTCGTTCTCATAAATGTCAATGAAAGAAGTCATCGTACCACTGGGATCGTATGTGCTCGAGAGCGACATCAAAGATCCAAGTTGATGAACCAATGTGAACTTATTGGTCCGATGAAATTCGGCACTCAAGTGGTTCCACATCAGATGGGGGTCTTTAGTTTGAGAATTTTTCTCAGTATACTTGGAGACACCACCAAGATATATATATTAACAGCAATTGTAGACAATTCGCTGTATGCTTCCTGCTCTTCAAGGCAAGCATCTTCCTTTGGTTTCTTTCCATTCACAACGAGTTCAAAGAGCTTCTGACCTCTCCAGATTGCCTCCATCGTGATTGCCATGACTCGTAGTTATCGTGTCCGACGAGTTGGGTGACATTAGAGAACGACATATTTCGAAGCGTGCAATTTAGTCGCTTTGCAAAGAATCTTTCGTTATCTTTATCAGATGTGGAGGAAATTGGGTTCGAAGGTAAGTTTGCCATTTTTCTGTTGAACTGTTAGATGATTGATTGGATAATAAAGAAAAGGGAAATTCTAGGATATTAATGCTTTTCTTTGGGCACCGGGTCATAACCTGTTATAATGGAAGTTGTGTAGAGAAGCTTAAGCTGTTAGGCTTCTGTTTAATATCACCTAGTGAAGCGAGTTGGGAGATTGAAGAGTCTGAAAACTATAGTGGAGAGTTGTTGATTAAACCCACTTAGTATCAGAGTGCTACTTAAACTAATTATTACAACTAAGCGAGGGACACGATTACTAGCTTATTGTGGATAATTGGGAGGCTGGTCAATGTATGAGTCATCATGAACCTGGCTAGAGAACTTATACCTTTCTACGTTCCATGTTAATGATACCCTTCATTACCATATAGCACCAATTTCAACAGTGATGAGTTTTTGTTCGACTTTCTTGCGGTTGTGAAATCTCTGTCGACTGATTTTTCGACCAAAATATTGAGTACAACTCCTTCAAGCCCAAAATCCATCAAATAAAATTCATCCCACCCTTGTTCGTGACTGAATCTCGGCTCTGGGAGAATATTTCACTCCCAGGTTCGTAGAGGACACCACTGACAGGTGTTCAGCCTTCGTCCTCCTGGACAAAGATAGTGTCGGTTCACAGGTGAATGGTGTAGGGATAAAGGGCTTGTATTAAACGTTTACTTCCAAAAGTATTGGTCAGCGCATCCCGTGATATAATCAGGGCGCTAAGCTTCATTTTGTACATTAGATATTAATGCTTCAGGGGGGATACAGAAGAGATAGACAGAATATACCACTTATTTTTTAGGACCTTTAAAGCATTAAACCAAGTGAAACCCATTGTACCAACGGGTAGCATCATGATCTCGAAACTCATTCGAGGAAGCAGGTGTTCCTGACTGATATTGTGATGTGATGCCTCCTTCAAGATTCCAAGGGTTGTGATCCACTTTCCTTAAAAATTCTGAGTTCAAATTTAAAATTGGTCAAGTTGGGTATAATTTTTTTTTCTTATAAGCTAATCTGAGGAGTATTTCTAAAAACGGGAGATGGATATTACGCACTATGGCAGCAATAGTTGTTTATGATCTGGTAGACAATATGTCACAGTAGGGAGTGAGTTGGATGGTGACCGACGATGTCTGATCTGGTGAATTAGATTGTCTACAAAGAGGAAAGAATCTAGTACTATGAAACTAATAATTATTTACGGACGCCTTAGCGTGCATCTAGACATGCCCATATATCATGTGACTGCTTTGCCTGAACGCCTTGTTTCCTTGACAGTCGCGCCATATGTCGCAGCACTAGAGTCCTTCATCAGTGTCAGATTCACCAGCACAGTAGATGACTACTGCAATAGATTTCTGACCCAATATCAGAGCCTGTGCAACTTATCGACAGCAATGGCGCAGCTTGACTCAGTTGTGAGCGACCCCAGTGCCAATAAATACAAGATGTCAAAAGAGGTTGCAGCAGGTTTATTCCTCATAGGCACAAAAGACGTCGAGTGGTTGAGCAACTGGCGCGACACGAAGGTCATTGGTCCGGATAATCGTCCAACATCTCTTGAAACAATGATGTCGACTATCCGTACAGCTGGAGGGAACCATCCCAAAAATAAGCCCAGAATGTTAGTTGCAGCATATCCGGATACTAGCAGTGCTGACCCAGAGGCAATGTGCCTCCAATGCTGGCATCAACATATGAATAAGGAATGCTTCAAGCAGCATCCAGAACTTCTTAATGGAGAAAGAGGCAAGGGTAGGGCTCAGGGACGAAGGAAAAAGACAGATAGGAAAGGTAAACAGAAGGTTATTGCCAAAGCGGAGATAGAATTTGAAGAAAGTACCGAGGAAGAAAGCACAATGAACAGTACTGTTATGTTATCTGCTGCGAGACAAAACAAAAATCAATTCTCATACCTCTATGATACTGGTGCATCGCACCACTTCTTTCGTGACCCAAATATCTTTGAAACCATGCAGAAACGTACTAGCCCTTTTAAATTTGATCAGGCATTTGGGGAAATGTTGCTGACCAGTCAAGGAACAGCGAATGTCAAGATAGGGAAGCTGAATATGCGATTACGCGACTGTCTCTGCTCGCCCACCTCATCCACTAATATTATTTCAGCAGGTAAACTGCAGAGATTCGGCAACATATATGCAGATCCATTTAAGAGACTGCTGATACAATACCATAAGGGAGAGCCTCATAGAGCTGTAGCCCGCCTGGACCAAAAGAATGACGTAACATACATTTGTCCGCCTCATGATGACAAGGAGGTATTAATAGCAGCTCCAGGTGTTGCAAGAGTCCCAAAAACTTCCATCACACAGCGATGGCATGAAAGATTGGGACATACTGGGCAAACAATTCTGAAGCGGACAGCCAAATGCTCAAAAGGGCTAGAAGGAATCGATGCTTCCGAATTAGGCACATGTGAAACATGTCATCTCAGCAAGGCCCAGCGCTTCATCTCGCGAGATCTCTACTGATAGATGCCAATATGCCACCATATTACTGGCCGTGGGCAATCCAACATGCATGCTTTCTAGTCAATAGGTTATATTGCCTAAGAACAAAGATAGTCCCGATCACTGATTTCCTGAAAGGACTTAACCAACCCCATCAAGAGAAGATTAATTTTACTAATTTGCCTCGATTCGGCTGTCGAGCTTACAAGCTGATTAACCCAAAACCCGGTAAGTTTGACGCAAGGGCAGAAAAAGGGTGGTTCATGGGCTTCCAGCCGAACAGCAGCAAAAATTACGTTATATTTCACCCTCACCAAACTCCAGTAAAAGGGTGGAAATGGATCGAAAGCATTACACCTCATGCGACCTTCAATGAAGATGTAGTATTTGGAGAAAGGCTGCCATCAGTAGATCAGCGAAGAAAAAGCAACTACTGGAACAGCGAACACTCAATACTCACAAACTTCTCCCGTAATGGTGAGGGGCATGGCAATAATAACTTTAGCATGAACCAGCCCCTATATCAAGCTCAAGACGTTCATCCAACAAAGCAAGGAGAGCAAACAATAATTGAGTCAGGAGCCCCCATATCAAATCAAGCGCCAGAAGTGCCATACGTGCCAACAGAAACATGGGAACACATTGATATAAGCCCAAATTCAACACCAAAGGATGATGAACAATCCCAATCTGGATCAGAATTTCAACCTCTAGATCAGATTTCTGACAGAGAATCAAGTACAATTCAACCGAGTGACTCAGAATCGGTCCAGGGGGAGATAAACTTAGAGGAATCCGATCAAAATCCAGCCGACAAAGATTCAAGCCAATAACAACCAAGAGATCAAGCACTGGTCCAGGGGGAGTCAAGTTTAGAAGTGACCCCTGAGGAAAAATATGACTTCATCATGACAGGTTGGGATCCAGTTATAGCTGGACAAAAACGACTGCATTCCCCTGAAAGAAATGAGGAAGTAAGCGTGGAACACCGCGGGGATATGATACGCACAAAGCGTGGAAGACTAGTTAAAAAGGTTGACTATCATAAGCTCCACCACGGAATGGCGGCTCAAATAGCCAGAGATCCCACAACATGGGAAGAAGCCATGAAGTGCCCCGAGGCTCATCAATGGAAGAAGGCTGCCCAAGAAGAATTTCGCTCTCTTAAAGAAACCGGAGCCATCAAGATCATTCATCGAAGCAAACTGCCAGACGGCCGTACACCTTTAAAATGTAAGTGGGTCTTCAAGAAGAAATTCCTTGCAGACGGTAGCTTAGATAAATGGAAAGCACGTTGTACCGCAAAAGGGTTTACGCAGCGGCCGGGAGTTGATTACCATGAAACATTCGCACCAACCCCAAGACCAGAGACAGGGAGAATAATGCTTGTATTAGCTCATCAATGTGACAGCCCTGCATCATAGTTATGAGTAGGGGTGCAATGACATAATGATAGGTCTGTATTATAAGGAGTTACCCGGTATGGAACGCACGGGCCAGGTGTAAATTATGTGCAGTTATAGATCTGTAGATGCTTTCTTTCCCTTCTCTTCCTTAGTTTAGAATCCTTTATATTATAGTCCTAATTTGAGTATCTATTTGATTCGACTTCGTCATCTCCTAGCTCGTGCTCTCTTCGGACCCTCACATTATTCTAAACTCATCTCCACGCCTGGGAAGGCAATATAATTTCCTGATCTCATTGAGACTGAGATTTTTTCGCAGTAAACTTTAAGAACGCGACGAAACGTACCATAACACAGTGTTGTTGTAAGAGTACTTTCAAGGAATAACTAACCACATAGGTTACTGTTGTTGGTGAAGTTTTCCTACTCTCAAATAGAAAAATCATATAAGAAAAAGCCTATTTTATTATTATTTTATTTTACATTATTATACCTCATTTTTATTACTCACGCCTTTACTTACACACTCTTCAGTTCAACGTTTCAAGATGAGTGATATATATAAAAGCCCCGAGACACGTTTACCTCCACAACCTGCTTTTGATTCGGAACACAAACACTCAGATGTTAACCCAGGAGAAGATGAAATACCTACAAGAGCCGAGGTGCCACATGTCGCCTTTCGGAAAAAGAAATCACGCATTTCAGAAGTTGATCAAAGGTTAGAAGAATTGACAATGGCTCATAATGAAGTTGGAAAAAAAATGTCGGATGCCATTGTCGAAACTGCATACAAACAATTAAGTAGCTATCATGACTTGGAAATCATCAATCGGCATCAACAAGAAGAAATAGAATTACTGAAGACAAAGATGAAACAACTTGAAAAGCTTATAGAGTCTGTGAATTTAAATTCTTCTTCGACTGATTTAAATTATAATCATCGCTCATCAAGAACACAGCCTCGCTACCCTTCTAGAGTAAGACAGAAATGCGAGGATATTGAAGAGCTTGAGGAAGAAGAATGTCAGGAGAATTTTGCTACCCAATTTAAAAAAGGGAAATCGCCGAATAGGAACATGCCTAGTGAGTACGGACATCGAGGTCCCTCAGCCGAAAGATACCGAACCAATACACCTGAAACTCAACATAAGAGAATGTCAAGACTTCGAAGTAGTGAAGAGCCAGACTTCCAAGGACCCCCATTTGCAAAATATCAAGACTCGAAAGAAAGCGTTGGACAAACATATGGAAATGTAATCTTAGGAGAGCCAGACCGAAAGATTGACCCCATCCGCGAGTTTGGAGGCTCTTGTGACTTGAAGTTTTTTGAAAATTGGTTGATACTGCTTAGAGGAAAAATAAAAGACAACGAAGGACACTGGGGATCGGACAATCGAATCATGAACTTCATCTTCGCATCTACTAAAGACGACGCACAGGAATTATTGGCTCCCTACTTCACTGGGGAAGATAAAGAAAATGACTTTGTAAATTCAGTCCAGATGGTTAACCACCTCATTTCAACCTACCGGAGTAGTACTTTACAACGTGACAGTATGGTTAAATTTGAGACCCTCCGACAGGGATCTGCTGAATCGTTCCAAGACTTTAAGACGAGATTTATTTCTTTAGCAGGAAAAGCCAAAATCCATCACTCCATGAGGAAAGATCTTTTGTATGAGAAAATGAACCGGCAGCTCAAACAAGCCGTATATACACAGCTGCATCTCTTACCCGACTTCAACTCCTTATGCCAACACGCAGAGCCTGTAGACAAGGAAAGGATTAGACTTGAAAAAAGTATAGTGAACACTCGGCAAGAGAAACTCAATTCGAGGAAACTTTACAACCCCAACTCGTCTGCAATTTACTCAGTTAACCAACCAAGCCCTAGCAAAGAGCTCAATAAGGAATTGTCGGAATTTAGAGGAGTTATATGCCACAATTGTAAAAAAGCTGGACATACCAAGTTAGAATGTCCTAGATATAACTCCAAAATAAGCCCCCAACAGTCCAAGTTGTTGCAGTGGAAGAATCTGGGAGTGAAGTAGAGTCCGAAGGAAATTTGCCAGACCTTAATGAGTTATATGAGGGAAAAGAGGAATCCTAGACAAAGAAGCCCTTCTAGGATACCTGGTCAATATACAAGAAGTAGACCTGGGCAAATTATTTTCAGGGAAAACATATACCTTGCAGTGCTCACTTTCGTTTAACTATCAAGTTGTTGATGGTATATCTGTTCTTCCAGACACAGGCGCAAACGGATTCGCCTACATTGATTCGGAGTGCGCAACAGCGGTTGCGAAGTGGTTGGGTCAGACTCCAATTAATTTGGGTTATTCTATTCAGTCAAAAGGATTTGATGGGAAGAAAGGCCCTATAATTTCACAATACATTTTGCTGTCATTATGGATAGACAAACGGCGTTTGGACAACATACCATTCCTTATTGTGGAGTTAGGAACCCATGATATAATTCTTGGGAGTAGATGGCTGGCACACTACAATGTGATGATTGATTCACGACAACGCAAACTCGTCTGGCCGTTGAACCATCAATTAACACCCTCATTCTCATCACCAATTCGCATTCATCTGAACATTCTGTTACAAAACAAACCTACAGTACAAAATGAGCACCAAAAAGATATTGATCGCCGTGACAAATTGTTGAAAGAACAAGACAAGAATTTTCATTTTGGGGCTAATTCGAAAAAGAGGTCTGTGCGTTTGAAAAAAAAAATTCACCGGAATTCCTGCAGTGCACCTCACAGTAATGAATTATCAAGCGAAGCCAACAAGAATCTTGATAATTATAACAGAAGTATAGAAACTCCTGATAATGATGGCAAATCTCATCTTGTTCACATCAAAAATGAATTACCTACTGAAACAACTACACAACCACAACACAAGCCAATACCTATGTGTCAACCCAATACATGTAAATTAATGGGAATGGATATCTGTGAAATAAGCCCCCGCTTTTCACTTAAATTTGATACCAGCTGATAGTATATTGTTCTCTATTAGCCTCCATGAGATCGAACAAGAGCTAGCAAATGTGGAACAATCAGTAAATTTAGATGATTTTCAACGAGATTTAAATGAAACCATTAAGAAAATACCCTCGGACTACCACAACCTCATAGATATTTTCTCTAAATCCGCCTCCGACAAACTCCCTCCTCACCGCACATATGACCACAATATAGTTTTAGAAGATCAGGCTCAACTAAAATCAGGTCCATTGTACCCTATGTCTGCAGATCAGTTAAAAGCTGTGCATAAATACTTGTTAGAAAACCTCCACAAGGGATTCATTGAACCTAGCCAAGCACCATTCTTGTTATGATTACGAGGTTATGAGTGACGTCGTGGAGTCTGGACCGTGATATTATATGGGACAGAGTATATATTGAGACGTGTATATAATGTCTATATGGAATCTATGTGATGAAGGAGATGGTACACAACTACTGTCTACAATTGCTGGTGAAGTACACATTATACCATGCATGTGCGCTTCGGCTAATCCTACGCTGTGCCCTACTTGTCCCACTTAACTCTGTTCACGTGACACCTCCTGGCTTATACACCCATTAATATTGTACATCACAACACTCCCCCTGTCGGTAACGACCAGTGTGACACGGGATCTTAGTGGATCTGTACTGGGGACTTGACTTTTGTTAAGCTATCGGCCAGTTGGTCTGCAGATTTGACATATGCTACGGAAATCTTTCCTGCCTGATATTGTTCTCGGCAATAACAATTCCTTAGAGCTATATGCTTAGAACGCTTATGGTTGTCGTGATTTTTGATCAGCGAGATAGCTGATTGGTTATCTACGTACAAAGCTGTACGTTCGGCTCCTTCAATCAGATTTGTAATCCTCAATTTTTCAAACAGCGACTTTACCCATTGGAGTTGACGACATGTCTCTGTGGCGGCAAGATACTCGGCCTCGGTGGTAGAGAGGACTACCTCTCGCTGCATGTGTGATTTCCAAGATATTGGTCCAGATACCAATCTAATCAGTGAGCCGGATGTTGATCTACTACTAGATGGATCAGCCGCAAAGTCCGCATCTGAGTAGGCTTCGAGGGTTGGCTTTCCACTTCTTTTGGTGAAAACAATGCCCTTGTCAGGCTTTTGTGCAATGTATCTGAGAATCCTGCGGGCTGCATGAAAATGTTCAAAAGAAGGGTTGACCAGAAACCTTGCAAGATGATTTACCGCAAATGCTATGTCAGGCCGCGTGTTGTTGGCCAGATATTGGAGACCTCCGACAATTGAGTTATACTCTGTTCTCAATTGTGCTGAGCTTTGTGTGTCATTCGGTTCCATGAGTCGTTCCATTGGTGACGTTGCCGGTTTACATTCTGCCAGTCCGTGTCTTTCAAGTAGATTGCGAGCGTATTGACCTTGAGAGAGCTCAAGCGTATTCTTTTCAACCTGTTTGATGTTTATCCCGAGGAATTTGCTTGTCTCAATAGACTTCAGCTTGTACTTCTTGTGCAAAGCCTGCATGATGCTATTTATCTTAGCGAGACTTGGTCCCATGATCTGGAAGTCATCGACATGTAGAAGTACAAATAGATCCCTTTGGTCATTTGCATAGAGACACACATCTGAGTGTGTTGGATGTAGGCCCAAAGTTGCCAAGGTGGATTTTACATCGTCATACCATAAGGCGGCTGCTTGCTTTAGCCCATACAGGCCTTTGCGGAGATGTAGGATGCATCCTTCTTTTTCAAATCCTTTAGGCATTTCCATGAACAGGTCTATGGTTAGATCAGGGTTGAGGAACGCTGTTGGTACATCTCCTTGGCGTCTATACCAGCCAAATTGATGAGCTAGTACAAGCATTATTCTTCCTGTCTCTGGTCTAGGGGTTGGTGCGAATGTCTCGTGGTAGTCAATACCAGGCCGCTGCGTGAAACCCTTTGCGGTACATCTCGCTTTCCATTTATCTAGGCTACCATCTGCTAGGAATTTCTTTTTGAAGACCCACTTGCATTTCAACGGTGTGCGGCCATCTGGTAATTTGCTTCGATGAATGATCTTAATGGCTCCAGTTTCTTTCAGAGAGCGAAATTCTTCTTCAGCTGCCTTCCTCCATTGACGAGCCTCAGAGCACTTCATGGCTTCCTCCCACGTTGTGGGATCTCTAACTGGACGGGCTGCCATTCCATGATGGAGCTTATAGTAGTCTACCTTTTTGACTAGCCTTCCACGTTTTGTGCGCACCAACTCGCCGTGATGTTTGACGCTTACTTCCTCGCTCCTTTCTGGTGAATGTAGTCGTTTCTGTCCAGCTATGGGAGCTGGATCCCAGCCAGTCATTATGAAGTCATATTTTTCTTCTGGAACCATTTCAAGAGTTGACTCCCCTGAACTAATGCTTGATCACTTGGGCTTGCTTGGTTTAAATCTTGATGGTCTGGAATTTGATCAGATTCCCCTATATTTAACTCCCCCTGGTCCAACTCTGGGTTATTCAATTGGACTGGGCTTTTATTTCTGTTCGAAATTTGATCTGGAGGTTGAAATTCTGATCCAGACTGAGATTCTACATCATCATTGGGCAGTGACTTTGGGCTTGTATCTAAATGTGCCCATGTTTCTCTTGATATACATGGCACGTCTGGCGCTTGATTGCTTGTGGGGGTTTCTGGCTCAATTACTGTTTGATCCCCTTGCTTTGTTGACTGTGTATGGTCCTCTGGTCTTGCTGTGTGAACGTCTTGTGTTTGATACAGGGGCTGGTTCACACTGATGTTATTATCGCTCTGATCCTCATTAGGGTGATAGGGGTTTGTAAATATTGAGCGCTCGTTGCCCCAGTAGCTGCTGTTTTTCTGCTGATCTGCTGATGGCAGTCTTTCTCCAAATACTACATCTTCATTGAATGTCGCATGGGGTGTGACGCTTTCGACCCACTTCCACCCTTTAACAGGAGTTTGATGAGGATGAAATATAACATAGTTTTTGCTACTGTTTGGCTGGAAGCCCATAAACCACCCCTTTTCGGCCCTCGGCTCAAACTTACCAGGTTTTGGGCTAATCAACTTGTAGGCTCGACAGCCAAATCGAGGCAGATTAGTGAAGTTAATTTTCTCTGGATGGGGTTGCTCAAGCCCTTTTAAGAAATCGATTATTGGGACCATCTTTGTCCTCAAGCAATATAATCTATTGACCAGAAAGCATGCGTGTTGAATTGCCCACGGCCAGTAACATGGTGGCATATTGGCGTCTATCAGCAAAGATCTTGCAACCCTAAGTACTACTTTATTTGCAGCCTCGGACGCGCCATTCTGTTCAGGTGTGTCTGGGGCCGAGACATCAGTCCGTATACCATGTTCCTCACAATAATCTCTAGTTTTAAGAAACTCTGTTCCTCCATCTCTGAAGATTGTGCGAATCCTTTTTCCGTACTGATGGTGCATAAATTTCACCCACTGTACCAATAGTTGAGCTATCTGATCTTTTGTTTCAGTTGTTAGCACCCATCGCATACGAGTTTTGGCATCTGTGAGGATCACGGCGTACTGTTTGCCTGTGGTTGATGAGGTTAATTTTCCAACTGTATCAACAAATACTTCATCAAGGGGTTTGTTCGGGGTTAACCTTGGCTCTCGCGAAATGAAGCGTTGGGCTTTGCTTAGATGACAGGTTTCACATGTCCCCAATTCGGAAGCATCAATTCCTTCCAGCCCTTTCGAGCACTCGGCTGTCCGCTTTAGGATTGTTTGTCCAGTATGTCCCAATCTTTCGTGCCATCGCTGTGTGACAGACGTTCTTGGTACTCTTGCAACACCTGGTGCTGCTATTGATACTTCGTTGTCATCATAAAGCGGACGAATGTAAGTTACATCATTCTTTTGATCGAGACGGGCTACAGCTCTATGGGGTTTTCCATTATGGTATTGTATAAGCAGTCCTTTAAACGGATCGGCGTATATATTACCAAATCTCTGCAATTTACCTGCTGAAACAATATTGGATGATGATGTGGGCGAGTAGAGACAATCGCGTAATCGCATCTTCAACTTTCCTATCTTGACATTTGCAGTTCCTTGACTTGTCAGCGACATTTCCCCGACTGCTTGATCAAATTTAAACGGGCTGGCACGTTTGCGCATTGTTTCAAAGATATTTGGGTCACGAAAGAAGTGGTGCGATGCACCAGTGTCATAGAGGTATGGGAATTGATTCTTGCTTCTTCCTGCAGCTGATAACATGGTACCATTGTTTAAACCGCTTTCGTCCTCGCTACTTTCCTCAAATTTAACCTCTGCTTTAGCGACATTTTTCAGTCTGCCTCTCCTATCCACGTTCTTCCCTCTGCCCTGTGGCCAGCCTCTCCCTCTTTCATCATTGCGAAGCTCTGGATGCTGTCTGAAACAGTCTCTGTTCTTATGCTTATGCCGACAGCGGAGGCACATTGCTTCTGGATCAACACTGTCGACAGGCTCTGATGCAGCTAGCATTCTCGGTTGATTCTGTGGTCTGTTTCCTCCAGCTGTGCGAATGGTCGACATCATTGTTTCAAGGGATGTTAGGCGATTATCGGGCCCGATAGCCTTTGTGTCCCGCCAGTTACTTAACCACTCGATGTCCTTTGTGCCAATGAGGAACATCCCAGCTGCGACCTCTTTTGGAATCTTATAATTGTTGATTTTGGGATCGGCTGGTGCTTGGCTATACTCCATCATTGCAGTCGACGAGTTGCATAGACTCTGGTACTGCGTTAAAAATCTGTTACAGTAGTCGTCTACTGTGCTGGCAAATCTGACACTCATGAAAGATTCCAATGCGGCAACGTAAGGCGCAACCGCCGTTGCTTCTCTTGACTGAGCGATATCCTTGTAGAGCTCCGAGGCTGTTAGGTGCTCGTGATTTTCGGGCCAGGTCTCTGCTGGAAGCCTTTCCATGATGATGTCCTTGGCCTCAAATTCGCCCATCTTCCATATCTGAACCTTTTCTCTGTACGTCTTCTCTTTTTCAGCGTACGAGCTTTCAGTGTCCATCTCCAGCCTTATCGGCCGTGCGGGCCTAGTAGCTGGAATTATATCTTCAAGGTCTTGGAACACATGTCCAATGACATTGCGCCTTGATAGTTTCGAGAGCAGGCTTGACTTCCATCTGCTAAACGAAACTCCTGACTCCAGGATCACTTTCTTGTTGCTGGTCGACATATTTTGGATATTGTCGGGATGATTAGAAGAGCCCGGGCTCATAACCTGTTATGATTACGAGGTTATGAGTGACGTCGTGGAGTCTGGACCGTGATATTATATGGGACAGAGTATATATTGAGACGTGTATATAATGTCTATATGGAATCTATGTGATGAAGGAGATGGTACACAACTACTGTCTACAATTGCTGGTGAAGTACACATTATACCATGCATGTGCGCTTCGGCTAATCCTACGCTGTGCCCTACTTGTCCCACTTAACTCTGTTCACGTGACACCTCCTGGCTTATACACCCATTAATATTTGTACATCACAACAATTCTCAAGTCCAGTCCTATTTGTGAAGAAATCAGATGGAAGTCTCCGATTTTGTATCGACTTCCGAAAACTGAATGCCTTAACCCGAAAAGATTGATATCCGCTACCTTTAATTGATGAAACCCTCTCGCAATTTAAATAAAGCAAAAATATATAGTAAACTAGATATTAGACAAGCTTTTCATAGAATGCGCATGCACCCAGACTCGGAAGAATTGACAACTTTCCGCACCAGATATGGCTCATATAAGTGCAAAGTTCTCCCTTTTGGGTTGACCAATGGGCCTGCAACTTACCAAAGATACATGAATGATATTCTTCTCAATTATCTAGATGTTTTCTGTACTGCATACCTTGACGACATTTTAATCTACTCTGAGAACAAAAGTGATCATGTAGAACATGTAAGAAAGGTATTTGTAAGGCTAAATCAGGCAGGATTACAAGCAGATGTAAGAANTGATAGTCTGTATTATAAGGAGTTACCCGGTATGGAACGCACGGGCCAGGTGTAAATTATGTGCAGTTATAGATCTGTAGATGCTTTCTTTCCTTCTCTTCCTTAGTTTAGAATCCTTTATATTATAGTCCTAATTTGAGTATCTATTTGATTCGACTTCGTCATCTCCTAGCTCGTGCTCTCTTCGGACCCTCACATTATTCTAAACTCATCTCCACGCCTGGGAAGGCAATATAATTTCCTGATCTCATTGAGACTGAGATTTTTTCGCAGTAAACTTTAAGAACGCGACGAAACGTACCATAACACAGTGTTGTTGTAAGAGTACTTTCAAGGAATAACTAACCACATAGGTTACTGTTGTTGGTGAAGTTTTCCTACTCTCAAATAGAAAAATCATATAAGAAAAAGCCTATTTTATTATTATTTTATTTTACATTATTATACCTCATTTTTATTACTCACGCCTTTACTTACACACTCTTCAGTTCAACGTTTCAAGATGAGTGATATATATAAAGCCCCGAGACACGTTTACCTCCACAACCTGCTTTTGATTCGGAACACAAACACTCAGATGTTAACCAGGAGAAGATGAAATACCTACAAGAGCCGAGGTGCCACATGTCGCCTTTCGGAAAAAGAAATCACGCATTTCAGAAGTTGATCAAAGGTTAGAAGAATTGACAATGGCTCATAATGAAGTTGGAAAAAAAATGTCGGATGCCATTGTCGAAACTGCATACAAACAATTAAGTAGCTATCATGACTTGGAAATCATCAATCGGCATCAACAAGAAGAAATAGAATTACTGAAGACAAAGATGAAACAACTTGAAAAGCTTATAGAGTCTGTGAATTTAAATTCTTCTTCGACTGATTTAAATTATAATCATCGCTCATCAAGAACACAGCCTCGCTACCCTTCTAGAGTAAGACAGAAATGCGAGGATATTGAAGAGCTTGAGGAAGAAGAATGTCAGGAGAATTTTGCTACCCAATTTAAAAAAGGGAAATCGCCGAATAGGAACATGCCTAGTGAGTACGGACATCGAGGTCCCTCAGCCGAAAGATACCGAACCAATACACCTGAAACTCAACATAAGAGAATGTCAAGACTTCGAAGTAGTGAAGAGCCAGACTTCCAAGGACCCCATTTGCAAAATATCAAGACTCGAAAGAAAGCGTTGGACAAACATATGGAAATGTAATCTTAGGAGAGCCAGACCGAAAGATTGACCCCATCCGCGAGTTTGGAGGCTCTTGTGACTTGAAGTTTTTTGAAAATTGGTTGATACTGCTTAGAGGAAAAATAAAAGACAACGAAGGACACTGGGGATCGGACAATCGAATCATGAACTTCATCTTCGCATCTACTAAAGACGACGCACAGGAATTATTGGCTCCCTACTTCACTGGGAAGATAAAGAAAATGACTTTGTAAATTCAGTCCAGATGGTTAACCACCTCATTTCAACCTACCGGAGTAGTACTTTACAACGTGACAGTATGGTTAAATTTGAGACCCTCCGACAGGGATCTGCTGAATCGTTCCAAGACTTTAAGACGAGATTTATTTCTTTAGCAGGAAAAGCCAAAATCCATCACTCCATGAGGAAAGATCTTTTGTATGAGAAAATGAACCGGCAGCTCAAACAAGCCGTATATACACAGCTGCATCTCTTACCCGACTTCAACTCCTTATGCCAACACGCAGAGCCTGTAGACAAGGAAAGGATTAGACTTGAAAAAAGTATAGTGAACACTCGGCAAGAGAAACTCAATTCGAGGAAACTTTACAACCCCAACTCGTCTGCAATTTACTCAGTTAACCAACCAAGCCCTAGCAAAGAGCTCAATAAGGAATTGTCGGAATTTAGAGGAGTTATATGCCACAATTGTAAAAAAGCTGGACATACCAAGTTAGAATGTCCTAGATATAACTCCAAAATAAGCCCCCAACAGTCCAAGTTGTTGCAGTGGAAGAATCTGGGAGTGAAGTAGAGTCCGAAGGAAATTTGCCAGACCTTAATGAGTTATATGAGGGAAAAGAGGAATCCTAGACAAAGAAGCCCTTCTAGGATACCTGGTCAATATACAAGAAGTAGACCTGGGCAAATTATTTTCAGGGAAAACATATACCTTGCAGTGCTCACTTTCGTTTAACTATCAAGTTGTTGATGGTATATCTGTTCTTCCAGACACAGGCGCAAACGGATTCGCCTACATTGATTCGGAGTGCGCAACAGCGGTTGCGAAGTGGTTGGGTCAGACTCCAATTAATTTGGGTTATTCTATTCAGTCAAAAGGATTTGATGGGAAGAAAGGCCCTATAATTTCACAATACATTTTGCTGTCATTATGGATAGACAAACGGCGTTTGGACAACATACCATTCCTTATTGTGGAGTTAGGAACCCATGATATAATTCTTGGGAGTAGATGGCTGGCACACTACAATGTGATGATTGATTCACGACAACGCAAACTCGTCTGGCCGTTGAACCATCAATTAACACCCTCATTCTCATCACCAATTCGCATTCATCTGAACATTCTGTTACAAAACAAACCTACAGTACAAAATGAGCACCAAAAAGATATTGATCGCCGTGACAAATTGTTGAAAGAACAAGACAAGAATTTTCATTTTGGGGCTAATTCGAAAAAGAGGTCTGTGCGTTTGAAAAAAAAAATTCACCGGAATTCCTGCAGTGCACCTCACAGTAATGAATTATCAAGCGAAGCCAACAAGAATCTTGATAATTATAACAGAAGTATAGAAACTCCTGATAATGATGGCAAATCTCATCTTGTTCACATCAAAAATGAATTACCTACTGAAACAACTACACAACCACAACACAAGCCAATACCTATGTGTCAACCCAATACATGTAAATTAATGGGAATGGATATCTGTGAAATAAGCGCCCCCGCTTTTCACTTAAATTTGATACCAGCTGATAGTATATTGTTCTCTATTAGCCTCCATGAGATCGAACAAGAGCTAGCAAATGTGGAACAATCAGTAAATTTAGATGATTTTCAACGAGATTTAAATGAAACCATTAAGAAAATACCCTCGGACTACCACAACCTCATAGATATTTTCTCTAAATCCGCCTCCGACAAACTCCCTCCTCACCGCACATATGACCACAATATAGTTTTAGAAGATCAGGCTCAACTAAAATCAGGTCCATTGTACCCTATGTCTGCAGATCAGTTAAAAGCTGTGCATAAATACTTGTTAGAAAACCTCCACAAGGGATTCATTGAACCTAGCCAAGCACCATTCTTGTTATGATTACGAGGTTATGAGTGACGTCGTGGAGTCTGGACCGTGATATTATATGGGACAGAGTATATATTGAGACGTGTATATAATGTCTATATGGAATCTATGTGATGAAGGAGATGGTACACAACTACTGTCTACAATTGCTGGTGAAGTACACATTATACCATGCATGTGCGCTTCGGCTAATCCTACGCTGTGCCCTACTTGTCCCACTTAACTCTGTTCACGTGACACCTCCTGGCTTATACACCCATTAATATTGTACATCACAACACTCCCCCTGTCGGTAACGACCAGTGTGACACGGGATCTTAGTGGATCTGTACTGGGGACTTGACTTTTGTTAAGCTATCGGCCAGTTGGTCTGCAGATTTGACATATGCTACGGAAATCTTTCCTGCCTGATATTGTTCTCGGCAATAACAATTCCTTAGAGCTATATGCTTAGAACGCTTATGGTTGTCGTGATTTTTGATCAGCGAGATAGCTGATTGGTTATCTACGTACAAAGCTGTACGTTCGGCTCCTTCAATCAGATTTGTAATCCTCAATTCTTCAAACAGCGACTTTACCCATTGGAGTTGACGACATGTCTCTGTGGCGGCAAGATACTCGGCCTCGGTGGTAGAGAGGACTACCTCTCGCTGCATGTGTGATTTCCAAGATATTGGTCCAGATACCAATCTAATCAGTGAGCCGGATGTTGATCTACTACTAGATGGATCAGCCGCAAAGTCCGCATCTGAGTAGGCTTCGAGGGTTGGCTTTCCACTTCCTTTGGTGAAAACTATGCCCTTGTCAGGCTTTTGTGCAATGTATCTGAGAATCCTGCGGGCTGCATGAAAATGTTCAAAAGAAGGGTTGACCAGAAACCTTGCAAGATGATTTACCGCAAATGCTATGTCAGGCCGCGTGTTGTTGGCCAGATATTGGAGACCTCCGACAATTGAGTTATACTCTGTTCTCAATTGTGCTGAGCTTTGTGTGTCATTCGGTTCCATGAGTCGTTCCATTGGTGACGTTGCCGGTTTACATTCTGCCAGTCCGTGTCTTTCAAGTAGATTGCGAGCGTATTGACCTTGAGAGAGCTCAAGCGTATTCTTTTCAACCTGTTTGATGTTTATCCCGAGGAATTTGCTTGTCTCAATAGACTTCAGCTTGTACTTCTTGTGCAAAGCCTGCATGATGCTATTTATCTTAGCGAGACTTGGTCCCATGATCTGGAAGTCATCGACATGTAGAAGTACAAATAGATCCCTTTGGTCATTTGCATAGAGACACACATCTGAGTGTGTTGGATGTAGGCCCAAAGTTGCCAAGGTGGATTTTACATCGTCATACCATAAGGCGGCTGCTTGCTTTAGCCCATACAGGCCTTTGCGGAGATGTAGGATGCATCCTTCTTTTTCAAATCCTTTAGGCATTTCCATGAACAGGTCTATGGTTAGATCAGGGTTGAGGAACGCTGTTGGTACATCTCCTTGGCGTCTATACCAGCCAAATTGATGAGCTAGTACAAGCATTATTCTTCCTGTCTCTGGTCTAGGGGTTGGTGCGAATGTCTCGTGGTAGTCAATACCAGGCCGCTGCGTGAAACCCTTTGCGGTACATCTCGCTTTCCATTTATCTAGGCTACCATCTGCTAGGAATTTCTTTTTGAAGACCCACTTGCATTTCAACGGTGTGCGGCCATCTGGTAATTTGCTTCGATGAATGATCTTAATGGCTCCAGTTTCTTTCAGAGAGCGAAATTCTTCTTCAGCTGCCTTCCTCCATTGACGAGCCTCAGAGCACTTCATGGCTTCCTCCCACGTTGTGGGATCTCTAACTGGACGGGCTGCCATTCCATGATGGAGCTTATAGTAGTCTACCTTTTTGACTAGCCTTCCACGTTTTGTGCGCACCAACTCGCCGTGATGTTTGACGCTTACTTCCTCGCTCCTTTCTGGTGAATGTAGTCGTTTCTGTCCAGCTATGGGAGCTGGATCCCAGCCAGTCATTATGAAGTCATATTTTTCTTCTGGAACCATTTCAAGAGTTGACTCCCCTGAACTAATGCTTGATCACTTGGGCTTGCTTGGTTTAAATCTTGATGGTCTGGAATTTGATCAGATTCCCCTATATTTAACTCCCCCTGGTCCAACTCTGGGTTATTCAATTGGACTGGGCTTTTATTTCTGTTCGAAATTTGATCTGGAGGTTGAAATTCTGATCCAGACTGAGATTCTACATCATCATTGGGCAGTGACTTTGGGCTTGTATCTAAATGTGCCCATGTTTCTCTTGATATACATGGCACGTCTGGCGCTTGATTGCTTGTGGGGGTTTCTGGCTCAATTACTGTTTGATCCCCTTGCTTTGTTGACTGTGTATGGTCCTCTGGTCTTGCTGTGTGAACGTCTTGTGTTTGATACAGGGGCTGGTTCACACTGATGTTATTATCGCTCTGATCCTCATTAGGGTGATAGGGGTTTGTAAATATTGAGCGCTCGTTGCCCCAGTAGCTGCTGTTTTTCTGCTGATCTGCTGATGGCAGTCTTTCTCCAAATACTACATCTTCATTGAATGTCGCATGGGGTGTGACGCTTTCGACCCACTTCCACCCTTTAACAGGAGTTTGATGAGGATGAAATATAACATAGTTTTTGCTACTGTTTGGCTGGAAGCCCATAAACCACCCCTTTTCGGCCCTCGGCTCAAACTTACCAGGTTTTGGGCTAATCAACTTGTAGGCTCGACAGCCAAATCGAGGCAGATTAGTGAAGTTAATTTTCTCTGGATGGGGTTGCTCAAGCCCTTTTAAGAAATCGATTATTGGGACCATCTTTGTCCTCAAGCAATATAATCTATTGACCAGAAAGCATGCGTGTTGAATTGCCCACGGCCAGTAACATGGTGGCATATTGGCGTCTATCAGCAAAGATCTTGCAACCCTAAGTACTACTTTATTTGCAGCCTCGGACGCGCCATTCTGTTCAGGTGTGTCTGGGGCCGAGACATCAGTCCGTATACCATGTTCCTCACAATAATCTCTAGTTTTAAGAAACTCTGTTCCTCCATCTCTGAAGATTGTGCGAATCCTTTTTCCGTACTGATGGTGCATAAATTTCACCCACTGTACCAATAGTTGAGCTATCTGATCTTTTGTTTCAGTTGTTAGCACCCATCGCATACGAGTTTTGGCATCTGTGAGGATCACGGCGTACTGTTTGCCTGTGGTTGATGAGGTTAATTTTCCAACTGTATCAACAAATACTTCATCAAGGGGTTTGTTCGGGGTTAACCTTGGCTCTCGCGAAATGAAGCGTTGGGCTTTGCTTAGATGACAGGTTTCACATGTCCCCAATTCGGAAGCATCAATTCCTTCCAGCCCTTTCGAGCACTCGGCTGTCCGCTTTAGGATTGTTTGTCCAGTATGTCCCAATCTTTCGTGCCATCGCTGTGTGACAGACGTTCTTGGTACTCTTGCAACACCTGGTGCTGCTATTGATACTTCGTTGTCATCATAAAGCGGACGAATGTAAGTTACATCATTCTTTTGATCGAGACGGGCTACAGCTCTATGGGGTTTTCCATTATGGTATTGTATAAGCAGTCCTTTAAACGGATCGGCGTATATATTACCAAATCTCTGCAATTTACCTGCTGAAACAATATTGGATGATGATGTGGGCGAGTAGAGACAATCGCGTAATCGCATCTTCAACTTTCCTATCTTGACATTTGCAGTTCCTTGACTTGTCAGCGACATTTCCCCGACTGCTTGATCAAATTTAAACGGGCTGGCACGTTTGCGCATTGTTTCAAAGATATTTGGGTCACGAAAGAAGTGGTGCGATGCACCAGTGTCATAGAGGTATGGGAATTGATTCTTGCTTCTTCCTGCAGCTGATAACATGGTACCATTGTTTAAACCGCTTTCGTCCTCGCTACTTTCCTCAAATTTAACCTCTGCTTTAGCGACATTTTTCAGTCTGCCTCTCCTATCCACGTTCTTCCCTCTGCCCTGTGGCCAGCCTCTCCCTCTTTCATCATTGCGAAGCTCTGGATGCTGTCTGAAACAGTCTCTGTTCTTATGCTTATGCCGACAGCGGAGGCACATTGCTTCTGGATCAACACTGTCGACAGGCTCTGATGCAGCTAGCATTCTCGGTTGATTCTGTGGTCTGTTTCCTCCAGCTGTGCGAATGGTCGACATCATTGTTTCAAGGGATGTTAGGCGATTATCGGGCCCGATAGCCTTTGTGTCCCGCCAGTTACTTAACCACTCGATGTCCTTTGTGCCAATGAGGAACATCCCAGCTGCGACCTCTTTTGGAATCTTATAATTGTTGATTTTGGGATCGGCTGGTGCTTGGCTATACTCCATCATTGCAGTCGACGAGTTGCATAGACTCTGGTACTGCGTTAAAAATCTGTTACAGTAGTCGTCTACTGTGCTGGCAAATCTGACACTCATGAAAGATTCCAATGCGGCAACGTAAGGCGCAACCGCCGTTGCTTCTCTTGACTGAGCGATATCCTTGTAGAGCTCCGAGGCTGTTAGGTGCTCGTGATTTTCGGGCCAGGTCTCTGCTGGAAGCCTTTCCATGATGATGTCCTTGGCCTCAAATTCGCCCATCTTCCATATCTGAACCTTTTCTCTGTACGTCTTCTCTTTTTCAGCGTACGAGCTTTCAGTGTCCATCTCCAGCCTTATCGGCCGTGCGGGCCTAGTAGCTGGAATTATATCTTCAAGGTCTTGGAACACATGTCCAATGACATTGCGCCTTGATAGTTTCGAGAGCAGGCTTGACTTCCATCTGCTAAACGAAACTCCTGACTCCAGGATCACTTTCTTGTTGCTGGTCGACATATTTTGGATATTGTCGGGATGATTAGAAGAGCCCGGGCTCATAACCTGTTATGATTACGAGGTTATGAGTGACGTCGTGGAGTCTGGACCGTGATATTATATGGGACAGAGTATATATTGAGACGTGTATATAATGTCTATATGGAATCTATGTGATGAAGGAGATGGTACACAACTACTGTCTACAATTGCTGGTGAAGTACACATTATACCATGCATGTGCGCTTCGGCTAATCCTACGCTGTGCCCTACTTGTCCCACTTAACTCTGTTCACGTGACACCTCCTGGCTTATACACCCATTAATATTGTACATCACAACAATTCTCAAGTCCAGTCCTATTTGTGAAGAAATCAGATGGAAGTCTCCGATTTTGTATCGACTTCCGAAAACTGAATGCCTTAACCCGAAAAGATTGATATCCGCTACCTTTAATTGATGAAACCCTCTCGCAATTAAATAAAGCAAAAATATATAGTAAACTAGATATTAGACAAGCTTTTCATAGAATGCGCATGCACCCAGACTCGGAAGAATTGACAACTTTCCGCACCAGATATGGCTCATATAAGTGCAAAGTTCTCCCTTTTGGGTTGACCAATGGGCCTGCAACTTACCAAAGATACATGAATGATATTCTTCTCAATTATCTAGATGTTTTCTGTACTGCATACCTTGACGACATTTTAATCTACTCTGAGAACAAAAGTGATCATGTAGAACATGTAAGAAAGGTATTTGTAAGGCTAAATCAGGCAGGATTACAAGCAGATGTAAGAAAATGCGAGTTTAATGTAACTAAAACACGATATCTGGGCTTTATTATTTCTACTGAAGGATTGATGGTAGATCCCGAAAAGATTTCTGTTGTGAAAGGCTGGCTACCTCCAAAAACAGTAAAGGGAGTCCAATCTTTCCTGGGTTTCTGTAACTTTTATCGTCGGTTTATTGCAAATTTTGGTCACATTGTCAAACCACTGGTGAATCTAACTAAAAAAGGCTTGTTTTTTGACTTTGACTTGGCTTGTCACGAAGCATTCGAAAAATTAAAAACGGCACTCACTTCAGCACCACTGCTATCTCATTATGATCCAGAGCGCTCATCTCGACTGGAAACTGATGCATCTGATGGAGTCGTAGCTGCTGTGCTTTCTCAAAAAAACGAAGACGACGTTTGGCATCCAATTGCATTCTTTTCTAAAACTATGCAGCCAGCAGAGTTAAACTACGAGGTCCATGATAAGGAAATGCTAGCCATAATACGAGGATTAGCAAATTGGAGGGCTGAGCTACAAGGTTCCCCACACAAAGTAGAAATTTTAACTGACCATCGAGCATTGGAATACTTCATGACTTCAAAAGATCTTACTGCCCGACAAGCACGATGGGCCGAAGTTCTGTCCCAGTTTTTCTTCCAAATTATTTTTCGCCCAGGTCATCAAAACGCCTCTGCAGACGCTTTATCGCGTCGAGAACAAGACTTAAATATTCAAGATAGTATTAAAAGAGAAATTCGTTACAAACCTCTATTACAGGATCAGAATTTGTCTAATGAGATCATAAAAGATTTGAATCTCTGCTATCTTGAGTCATTCAAAGTTATTGATGCCGTAATTGCCGCAAATAAAACCCACGACAGCTTAAAAGATCTACGCCAACAAGTCAACAAAAATACTAATCTTTCGATAGATGACGGCATAATTTTCTTCAAAAGTCGATTAGTAGTTCCATTGGTTGATAATATCCGCACAGAATTAATACGAGAAGTGCACGATCAATTATCTAATGCTCACACCGGACGCAATAAAACTTACCAAGAACTCAAATCAAGATACTTCTGGAATGGTATGCGAAAAGAAGTGGAACAATACTGTCGCAACTGTCATCTTTGCCGTGTTAACCACGCAGCACGAGATAAAACTCCTGGACTACTACATCCACTGCCTGTTCCTGACCGGCCTTAGCAGCATATCTGTGTTGATTATATGGACATGCCAAGAGATAAAAAGGGTTTTGATAAGGTCGTAGTATTTATTGATCGATTATCAAAGGTTTCTGTTACCCTGCCTTGTAAAAAGGATGTTACAGCACGCGATACTGCGGACTTGTATTTTACTTATGTATACCGCTACTACGACCTCCCGGACTCTATTGTATCCGACAGAGGCGCTCAATTCATCTCAGCCTTCTGGAAATTTGTTATGGAACTACTAGGAGTAGAGTTGCGACTATCGACTGCCTACTCTCCGCAGACTGATGGGCAAACGGAAATTATGAATCAGTATATCACACATCGTCTTCGACCTTTTATCCACTACTATCAAGACAATTGGTCAGATCTCTTACCAGCTATGGACAATGCTCAGCTAACACTTCCTCACGACTCAATTGGGATGTCCCCATTTCAGCTCTCTCGTGGCTATACACCTCGAAAGTCTTATGATTGGAAAACACCGCAAAATCCCAAAAACGCACGAGAAATTCTAGCACTTGAGGATGCGAAAGCCTTTGCATCGAAATTACAAGAAACCTGGAAGGTCGGACAGGAAATCATGCACCGGAGCCAAGCTAAAATGATAGCCCAAGCCAATAAAAATCGACGCGAACCTGATTTTGACATAGGCGATCGAGTCTGTTTATCGACAAAAAAATCTAAGACTTCAACAACCAAATACAAAACTGGCCCCTAAATTTATAGGGCCTTTTAAAATAATTTCTAAAAAGGGGTACTCTTTCAAGTTGAATACACCGAAGCAATGGTCAAACCGTAATGTCTTTCACGCTCGTTTTTTGAGAAAAGCTGCTGATGATCCATTACCAGGGCAAATCCTTTCACAGCCAACCCCAATTAATATTGCAGGTGATGATGAGTGGGAAGTTGATAAAATTCTCGATGTCAAATTAATCAGAAAAAAACTTCAATATTGTGCAAAGTGGCTCGGCTGGGACAATGACCCACAGTATTATCCGGCTTCTAACTTCAAAACAGCGCCGCAAAAGATTATGGAGTATCATCTGCAATATCCACATAAACCAGGCCCGCCAAAACACCTGATGCTATGGTTAGACTCATGGAAAAACGGCTTTGATGATTATAACAAATTAGACGACGATTATCCAATGACTCCAAGCTTGAGGACAAGCTTTTTTCGGAGGGAGGGGTGATGTGACGGCCCTGCATCATAGTAATGAGTAGGGGTGCAATGACATAATGATAGGTCTGTATTATAAGGAGTTACCCGGTATGGAACGCACGGGCCAGGTGTAAATTATGTGCAGTTATAGATCTGTAGATGCTTTCTTTCCCTTCTCTTCCTTAGTTTAGAATCCTTTATATTATAGTCCTAATTTGAGTATCTATATGATTCGACATCGTCATCTCCTAGCTCGTGCTCTCTTCGGACCCTCACAATCAATTTGGTTGGCACGGACGCCAAGGAGATGTTCCGACAGCATTCCTGAACCCTGAACTAACCATAGACTTGTTCATGGAAATGCCCAAAGGATTTGAGAAAGAAGGACATGTTCTCCATCTCCGCAAAGGCTTGTATGGACTTAAACAGGCAGCTGCTTTGTGGTATGATGATGTCAAGTCCACATTGGCAAACTTGGGTCTTTATCCGACGCATTCAGATGTGTGCCTCTACGCCAATAGTAAAAAGGATCTATTTGTGCTTTTACATGTTGATGACTTCCAGATAATGGGACCAAATCTTGCCAAGATAAATTATATTATGCAAGCTCTACACAAGAAGTATAAGCTCAAAACTGTTGAGACAAATAAATTCCTTGGGATAAACATCAAACAGATTGACAGGAATACGCTTGAGCTCTCTCAAGGTCAATATAGTCGCAAGCTACTTGAAAGACACGGACTAGCGGAATGTAAATCCGCAGCCTCACCAATGGAACGACTCATGGAACCAAATAAATCACAAAGCTCAGCACAATTGAGAACAGAATATAACTCAATCGTCGGAGGTCTCCAATATCTGGCCAACAACACGCGACCTGACATAGCATTTGCGGTAAATCATCTTGCAAGGTTCCTGGTCAACCCGTCTTTCGAACATTTTCATGCAGCCCGTAGGATTCTTCGATACATCGCACAAAAACCTGACAAGGGCATTGTTTTCACCAAAAGAAGCGTAAAGCCAAACCTCGAAGCGTACTCAGATGCGGACTTTGCGGCTGATCCATCTACTAGTAGATCAACATCCGGCTCTCTAATCAGGTTAGCATCTGGACCGATATGTTGGAAATCACATATGCAGCGGGAGGTAGTTCTTTCCACCACCGAGGCCGAGTATCTTGCCGCCACAGAGACATGTCGTCAACTTCAATGGGTAAAGTCGCTGTTTGAGGAACTGAGAATCACAAATCTAATTGAGGGAGCTGAACGTACAGTTTTGTATGTGGACAATCAGTCAGCTATCTCGCTGATCAAAAATCATGATAACCATAAGCGTTCCAAGCATATAGCGATCAGGAATTGTTATTGCCGAGAACAATATCAGGCAGGAAAAATTACCATAGCATATGTCAAATCCGCAGACCAACTTGCTGACAGCTTAACAAAAGTCAAGTCCCCAGTTCAGATCAACTAAGATTCCATACTATAATGGTCGTTACCGACAGGGGGAGTGTTGTGATATACAATACAGATGGGCGTGTATGAGCAATGAGACATCACGTGAACTGAACCAAGTGTGGCTAGCAGGGCACAGTGAAGGATTAGGCGAGGCGTGTGCGCAGGGTATTAGGAACAATTCCCTTGTAGAGATAGACTGTACTGCTTCATCCTCTTCCATATATACACGTATACATCTAGGCTATAATTGACCTAATATACATACATTTCTCTATCCTCAGTTCCGCAGGCTGTTAAGGTCTAGACTCCAAGACGTTGTACATAATCTTGTGTTGAACAAAATATGATGATATCTAAATAAAGAATCACATTATTTAAGGTTGTTAATATGCAAGCAACTTTCATGTAAAATTAAAACATCACTAGGTATAGCTGAGTCAAGAGTTTGTTATAACCAGCAATTAGATGAATCCCAAATTACTCATGCGTAATTTTGCTATTACTCGCATTCTATGTTTTGTCATTACAATCTAAGTCGCTTAATCTCTTTCTAAATCACATGTATTACATCATCCCTGGCAATAATTTCCACCTGCAATTTGTTATTCAGGATGCAAACACAACCAATTTTGAAACCATGTACAGTAGGGAGAAACGAGCTGTTTGCATGAATAATTGTAATTATCGGTCCATATTTGAAGTTGGAAATAATTACGAAGATAATCTGAACATGTATATAAGAAGTAGATAGAGTCTCTCATAAAGGGACAATGAATTCAATCAATTCAGAGAGAGATTCATACCAGTATAACTTTACCTGACACCTTGTAACTATAACACTTCTCCTTCTTTTTCTTCTAACTAAAGGAAACACGTATATACAGCGGTTCTCCCTCTCTCCTAACGCCATTCCTAAACAGGTAACTCATTACTCATCAACATAATTAGTCATCATTTCTAAGATAATACATTAAAGGTCATTAAGTCATTAGGTCATTTGACATGCACATCTTAGATTTTTTCAAATACCAACTTAACCTTAAATACTTCCAAATGTCTAACAGAAACCTGATATTTCCAATTGCCGTAGACACTTGTGCTGTACCAATGGATGATACAGCTTTACCTGGGCCAAATTGAATATTTGCCTGGCCTGCGTTTGCCAAATTAAGCTGTACAGATGGATCCTCGCATTGCTATGCGTAATACTGAGCTTTTCCTCCAGTTGACATATTTGATGCACCAGAATCAGGCATTATACTTTGCCAGACTTGTGTTGTATATCTTTTGTCAATGGTGAATAAATGTGCAGGCACTGTATCTTCTTGCTCTTTGTAAATATCTTCCCCGGTTAAGCGATGGATGAATGCCGCGTTGGTGAGATAAGTGCTCACGCTTTTCATTACATCCTGTGGGCCGTGCGCTTCATCATCCTCATCCTCACCGAAAAAACTGTCAAGCTCATTTCCTTCATAATCTGCAAGGTATTTGGCGTATTGGGAGTCATCTTCTGTGCCTGTATCGCTCATGTACTGTTGCTTAGCTCGTTTGCGCTCAAAAATTGAGTGGTTCGACAACTAACAACCTTCTTTGTTGCAGACAAAGCATCTTTTCAGATTAAAAGGTCCGTTATCATGCCCTTGGTACTGGCCTCTGGGTGAAACTATTCCCCTGAAACTATCTCTAAAGTATCCTCCACCTCGAAGGCTGCCTTTCAAACCACTTTGTCCTCTAAAGTTGCCTCTGGTACGGTAAATGACTCGAGACCCCTCTCGCCCTCTGCCATTTTCGTTGAAACGTCGGTCGATGTAGTATGCGTCGTCAGGCTCATTCGAACCCATGACCAAAGCATTTGTTGACCGCGAAATATTGACCTCTACTGACGACCTTAACTGATCAAAAAGCTGTTTGCAGTTCTTCGGCGGTGACGTTAGAGTATATTCTAGTTCAGGTACTCCACGACATGCGTTTATAACCGCTGTATGAAGCTGTTCGTCACCTGAGTATCGTGATCCAAGTGCCCGTTGGCACAACTGTAACTTATCAAGTAACATTTCAAGGACATTGTGTATGTTAAGGGCGAGGAGAATTACGGACACCGCACGTAAACAGTACCACAAAGAGTTAACATTTTTCTATAGAGAATAACTACAGGAAAACCGTTACATTAAGTATTCCTCCCGCAGTTACTAGTGATCTAGATTCCTGACACGTATTCCTTTGCTACTGAGTGATCTGTTTCCCAGCCTCCGCATAATTGACTGAATTAGTTTATTATTATTAATATTTCTTGTGCCAGGCTTACACCCTCCATCCAGTGGACATTGTTGAAGCTTTGTCGTTGAGTGATAGAGATGAGATAGAGGTTTATGGGTCACGATGTATGAGGTTACTGAGTGTGGATGTTAAAGTTCCTTACTATTGTTGTTATACTAGTTAGGGTTGGTTTTTTCTTATGTTCTATGTACAAGAGGGATGTCTACATCTACAAGTGGGCCAGATCGCTTAGGTCTAGCTAGCGGCTTTCGCCGTTCCTTTCCTTCTCCCCCGCATAGCATCACGTGCTATACAACTACTGCTCACCATGAAGTCCGAGGATGAAAAGCGTTAGATTACAACAGACATGACACGTATGGAGGACATCTAGAATACAAGTTCCTCCATTTTCCAGCAAAGCCCATCCAGTGCCTGACTTTTCCTGCTACGTGCCTCACGCTTGTTACATCAGGTCGAATAGGTAGGAACGCATTCACCATGATCCTCAGACCATGCATTGAGGGGAAACCTTCGTGGGAAAACCTCAATAATTCCTTCTGTACTCTTTCACGACGAGCAGCCGTGGTCCCCCCTTAAACAGGCCGTGTAGGAATCCAACCTACCACTTCTAGAAAGCACATCCAGCACCCGATCAACTGTGCCAACAGCCTGTTGAAAATCACATATCATTCTTCCCAAATTCTCCCCTGCATTGCTCTCAACCCCCATTTGAGAGGGCTGAAATTCCGATATCGAGAGCTCAAAACCGAGGCATCGGTGCCCCAGCTTTTGTCGTACATTGATCGTTGTCTGTGTGAGGCGTCTTAGTTCGCGCCGTCTTTGGAATGTGTCGAAAAATTGAGAATGTTGATGTTGCGGTCGAGGTGCCTGTCTAAAATGAGGCCGAGCAAGTGCCCAGTCCTGCACGCAATGTTAGTAAGGTTGAAAGCGAAAGGAATTTTACCTTTGATTTTGGGAGGTTGTTGGTGAGTCGTAAAGTCTTCCCAGCCAAACTCAATCGGGAAGTTGTTAGAAGACTGAATAGAAGAGACCCAAACTTTTGATCTATCGTGCCGTGAACGGAACCTAGCCTGTATGTCAACCGAAATCGACTGGGCCACGCTCAGCAAGCTGCTGTTGCTTTTGGTGTTGCACGATTTGACTGAATTTCGAATTTGAATTTGAAATCTTTTACGTGACAGGTAGAACCTAACATCTATTTAGACGTGACACGGGTAGATGGGCTCTGAAAGCTCATTGCTACCTACATGACCGGCAGTGGAGCCAGAAGCGACAAAAGAAAAGAAATAAAACAAAAGTAACAGTATATGTCTGAGTTACGGTGCCCTGCGCCGCATCCCTATCTTCCACACCCATCTCCTCTCGGGTCGGAAACAATCTCAGTGTGGTCACCTCCCACCCTGTTCATTCTTCGGCAGACTATAACATCTGCTTGTAGTTAAGAATTGAATGAACTTCTGCCATCCCTTCTCCCCTATCATTTCCCTGGCCCCAGGTGGGGCCATTTTCTCATAGCTTCTCCAACGTAGCAAAGCAGGTCGGCACTCTGAAAAATGCCAGGGCCTTTTCTCTCGGCCGCAAACGCATTTCAGATCTTCATGTTCGGGGTTGAAACGTTGATAGTAGTCGGCGTAGTCCCCGTGGCCTGATCTTGCCGCAATATGACGATGGTACGCCCATCTTGGTAAAGCCAGTTCCGGTGGTCTTTTGCAACGCATGAATAGGTCCAGGTCTTTGTATCGTTTAGGTCGATACTTCTGCCACCACTCTTCCACGAGTTCCTGGCTGCGCAGTTTAATCCACCTCCCTAGTGCCGCAAAGGTTAGATCTTGATCTTCTCCACTGGGCGTAGCTGAGGTTAGTGACCGGTTATTGGGAGCTCCCAAGGCTGATTTGGCCAGCTTATCGGCCTCTTCATTGCCTTGGATCCCCACATGACCGGGTATCCAGCGTATTTTCACACGCTTATTGTGTCTCAGCGACGAAAACTTGTCCACCGCTGACTGCGAGGAGTTAGATCTTCCTCTTTCGAGCGCCTGGGTGGCCGCTTGGTTGTCCAGAAGAATGCAGATCAGTAAGTCTTCTCCTACCTCTATTGCAGCCTTCAAGGCTTTCATGGCACCCACAACTTCCGCGTCGAATACCTCTGCTCCAGGAAGTGGACCGGAGCCACTTGCAACTAGCTTGCCTCCTTGGTATACTACATACCCCAGGCTGATTTTCCGGGACCCGATGATGATCCATCAGAGAAAGCGAAGACTGTGTTAGCTGGACGGGAGGCTAACCACCTCTTTATGCATCCAGACCTAGCTTCATTTTCTCGACTACATGGAATCGATGCTGGGGTGCCACGTGGGAAGTATAGCTTTCCCGGGCCTTCGGCTGTCGGAACTCGACGCACACTCATTTGTAGGCGTGTCATGTACCGTTCTGGTTGTCTGAACAAACGATCTCTTTGTCCCGATCTAAGACCTAAGCGTCTTATTGTCTCTTTCGGATCCTCAGCCGCTCGAAGGGCTAGAGGGTGCCAGATATCCATTCTTCGCATGCGAGCTGCAGACCGCAGCATCTTTTGCTGAAGAATTATCGATGCCGGGGTATTCCCGCTTCACGATGAAGAGCGCCATTGGGAGTGGTACGCCACGCTGGGAGTGCTACTCTGATAGCTTTCATTATCGTTTTGTCCAGTAGAGATATATGCCAGCCTACTCCAGTGCCGACTTCTTTATCTCGCAGTGTGGTTATTCGAGTGAGACCTGGCCACCACGCTTCTGCCCGTATAAAGCTGTGCTCAGAACGCATGCGTGTACCGCACGAATCAGAGGACCGGGTGCTGCACCGCGTTGAACTCCGTTTATATGTCGTAAGAAATGTACTAGACGATTAGCTTTTCCAGTCCATTTCTGTACATGATGCTTGAAGTTTAGCTGGGTATCAAGCCAGACTCCTAGCCACCGGATATGAGGTGACGGTTCGATCCGGCGATCTTTCACCAAGATGGAGAGATCAGCCGCGTTGATTTTCTTTCTAGGCCCTCCTCCGGTCACTAGAAGTTCTGACTTTGCTGGGTCAAAATCAATCCTGTGTTCTCTTGCGAGAAGAATTAAGCTGTCGAGGTCGTCTTGAGCTGCGGAGATAGCATCCGCCGCGGTGTTTCCAATTCTGACAATAGCTACATCATCAGCATAACCAAACCTACTCGTTAGACCATGATCATCAAAAAGCACAGCGATGTAGAGCATGAAAAGAAGTGGCGATAGTGGCGAGCCCTGAGGTACTCCACATTCCAGTATCTTCTCTTCTGTGATTCCACCACGGTATTTGACCTGAACCTTTCGTTGGCAAAGAAATGTCTGAATGAACCGGCACAGGGATCGTGGCCAGCCTTGTTCTCGAAGGCGTTTGAGCAGTCGGTTGTGAAGGACTGCGTCAAATGCACCTTGAATGTCGAGTGTGACCATAGTCGCACACTTACCACTTCTCATGGCCGCCTCAGCATCATGGATTACACAGGATGCAAGGTCGACTGCAGATCGTCCTGGTACGGAGCCGAATAGTTGTGGGTGAACGACTTGGTGACTTATTGTCAGCCATGCCATTCTCTTACCAACTAGACGCTCAAGTCCTTTGCCTAAGCTCGACAACAGAGATATTGGTCGCCAACCCTTGGCAGTTGACAGATTTCTACCCGGCTTTGGAAGAAGCACAACTTCTGCCACCCTGAAAGCCGCAGGAAAGTAGCCGATTTTTAGACAAGCCTGGTAAAGATCTTTCACGAGAGGTCCTAGATGGGACCAGCATGCTTTAAGTAACCGTACCGTTATCTTGTCCGCTCCCGGTGCCGTATCGTTGACGGAGACAGTGGCGCTTGTCACATCGTCCAGTGATAATTCCGTATCCCATGGAATACGCTCCTCCTGTCCGTTCTCCCAGATAGAAATGTCGTTCTCGCCGCTAAACCTAGCCAAGAGAGTGTCTCGTAGCGCACTAGCTCGCTCTCGCGGGTCAGATAGCCACCGGTTTTCGTCAATCTGCAGAGGAGGGGCTCAGCAGCTGGTCGAGGCTTAGCCCATCTCATGAGCTTGAATACCTGTGCGTCAGTAGTCACTGCCTCTACTTGCCTCTTCCAGTACTCTCGCTTGGCTTTTCGCACCACGGCTCTAAAGCTCTTGCGGGCCTCTTTTGCGAGGTCAGGGTTGTCTCTCGCTGCCTTGTACTCTTGCCATTCTGTGCGACATTCATCGGTCCACCATGGCCCAGTTCTTCCGCTTTCGATGGCTGGGACTTTCCCTGCAATCTTGAGCGCATCTCCAAGTGCTTGTAGGAGATCATTTGTGAAGTTTTCGATGTTGACGACACTGTCAAGAGGGCCAGATTTGGTCCATTGGCTAACGCATCGGCTAAATTCCTTCAAGTTGGCGTCACTAACACGAATGTTCTTTACAATTCCAGAGAGATCTGACACTGTAGGGTTAAGCACGGTACCTTCGATGGTCGAGTGATCTGAGGTACAGTGGTAACGTTTGGACACTGATGCTATAGCGGCCGTGTTGCTCCACGTTAGATCTAGGACGTTCCCATCCCTATGCGTTGGCTCTCCAACAATGCTGACTAGGTCCATGTCGTGGGCTGTTGCCCATTCCATAACTTGGTTACCATTGCCGTACTGATTTGTCGCTAGCGGTTGCCAATGCTGTGACACAGAATTGAAATCGCCTCCAACAATCACTAGACCTCTAATTTCCCACCGGAGTAGGGGCTCCAAGGTTCCACTAGTGCCTGGGGCACGGTATACGTTGACAAAGGTCAGTCCGCCCATCTTTACAAAGCAGTAATCAGATGTCGGGCCTGACAACGGTGGAAAGAATTGAGTCGCATGACTACCTTTGCGCGTGAAAGTAATCGCGCGGGGCCGGATGTCTGTTCCTCCGAATGGTATATGGCTATTGTAGCCAGGGTGACTTTTTGTTATAAAACCCCCTCTTTCTTTCTTGTCCATGGTTCCTGTACCATGACTACATGTGCACCGGCATCCCATGCCTGCTGCAATGCTATATCCGTATTTTCCCCACCCCTTCCGACATTCACTTGGTGAAAGTGGACGGTGTTGTACTTGTCTTTTGGTGCTTTTGTTGAGGGGTTTCCTAACATTAACACGACATTGTTGAGTCCTGGGCAATGACGGTTTCAACCGCTTTGCCCTTCCTTTCCGAGTACGCTAGAGCAGCGTGATAATCACGATGTCCGCGTTCTCTTATGATATGTAATTCTGCGGGGGTGCGGGGCAGAATTATCCCGTTTTGTCGTCTTGGCCTAGCCATACAGCTACCCTCATTCGAGTGGTGAGGTCCCGCGCAATTCGAGCACTTTAGCACCTTGGCCTGGCACTCCAATGTCTCGTGGGTTCCTCCGCATCGTCCACATCGCTGGCTCCTGGTACAGGAACGCGTTGTGTGAAATCCCCAGCAGCGTTGGCATTGCTCGATTGGTCTTCGGCGCGAGAAGGTAATGGCTGGTCCGCCCTCGTCAAATATCCGAAATTTTGTGTTTTCTGGTTTTTGTTGGAAATGAACAATCCAGCTTGTTGAATATTGCCCCAGCTTTGTTTCTGTGGGCCTTACCTGTATTGGTATGGTGCCGCATACTGCTTGGCACTCGTTCTTCACCATTTTGTTGGTGACTGGGATGCTGCCTTCAAGCGTCCTGATGTACAATGGTACATGCAGGATTATCAAAGACGTCCATTTGGACGCTGCCTCGATCACAGTATTGTCTTCCTGTAGGAGAGGTGCAATTCCCATGACTGTATCTCTCAATGCATCTGATGCGCATTCGAGAGCGATCCCCGACCTGACTGGGTACATGGACGTGATAGCAGAAGTTGCTATCCCAGCTTTTTCGGTGATAATTTTCTTGATTGTGACTGGCGATAACTTGTGCCAGTGGTGATCTTTCCTCAGTCGTAAGAACAAGCGCTTGTCCTCCTTTGGGATTGACTGAGGTTTCGGGTTGCTTGCTGGAGCAGGCCTTCGCGGAACTTGCACGCTAGGCGGCGTCGGTAGTTTGGCCGCTTTGCGGGCAACTGTCACTCAGGGCGAGCTGGTGTCTTGGGGCTTTGAGGGAAGGGCGTGGCTATGATCCTCAACAGCAGTGATATTCCTAGGCGCGACTGGTTTGGGAGTGCTTGCCATAGTGGGAGGTTTCTTACTTAGTAGGCTGGCTGCTTCTGCCTGATCTACTGCATAGGCAGTTATTACAGGCGTGATCTTTTCCATCAGCGTCGCGACGACTGCTGCTACTTGTTTCTCTCCTTTGCTCTTAGCCCAGGAGTCGATTAATTCTAGAAATTCCTGGGCTATACCCAGTCTTTCTTTCCGTTGTTGTTCTGCTTTTTGCATTGCATTCACAATGCCAAGCAGGCTTGGGTGAAGTTGTCCTCCAGGATTGGAGGGCGTTGAAGATGACGATGCAACAGCAGGGGCCATTGCACCGGTTGGTAGCTTTTTGTACGAAGGGTTGTTGGTGATGTGATGTGATATGAAAAAATGTGATTTTGGTAATGTAAATAAATTGAGAAGTTCGCACGATTTGACTGAGTTTAGTTTAGTTTAAATTTAACGTCGTGCCTGTCTACAGCTCGTGACCTTAGTCACGTGCTGGACGGCCCATTCCCTACAGAACTACCCGACGCTGTAACGCGCATTACAACACCTAGAAATTACAAAAGAGTCTGACCAGCTGTCCGCCACACATTTTGTTGTACCCACGCGCCAGACACGCAATTATCTTCTGTCCAATCTTCTCTGACTTACTCCTTGCAATGCCGCCCCAGTCCTCAGCAGGGGCTGGCTCTTGGCCCCCCCTCCCACACGCAAATTCGACACGTCCTGATGTCAAAATGGTCCTCAACGGGCCTCAACAGCAACACACCACACACACACAACAATTCGTAGAGCCAATCTGCGAGGCGAGTCACCGAAACTCTCCCCCAAACCCAACTCCGCCGCCCCAAATTGTCGCGACCGAATTCCTCGCCAAACAGGGCAGGATATTCCAGACGCGCTCTGCACAAGCGGAGCGTTTCATCATCGGGTTCTGCAAGCTGCTGGAACCAGTCACTGACGAGAGACTTCGGAGACTCCTTGATCAGGACTTACTGGCCCTTCAGGGCAAGATCATGGAAATCTTGTGGGGTAACCCATCCCAAGCAGATGCTACCCTCCCCCAACGGACTGCTGTTGGCCAGGCCAACTTATCCAATCCGGCTCAAGTCATAGAGCCGGCACAACCAATTACAGCAAGCGTCACGCGTCCAGTGCAGATCCTTGCTAGAGAAAACAACAGACCGGCACCATCCAGGCCGTCGGCCGCATCAACAACTCACCAGCCTAACCAGGGCACAAACACAAACCACAACAACACCACTGAGAAATCTTGGACTGAGGTGTTGCGAAAAAGGAACAAGCCAGCAAACCAAGCGACCTCATCTGCCACACCCAAGACAGTACTTGTGAGGCCCGTCTCCACGCTGAAGCCTAAAGCACCAGCACCAAACCCACAACGAATAGACGAGCGTGTATTCTTACGCCTCAGACCCGACCACCCATGGAGACGTATGTCACCACATTTCGTAAAAATAAGCCTGGCAAGCAAGTTGGGTCTGGCTAACTCGGTGTCAGGAACTGAGGATAGAGGTTACTGGGTCACAATGGTTGCCATGGGTTACAAATTGAGTAATCGAGTAATAGGAGGTGGACCCTATGAGACCTAGGTTGCTCTGGTTACTATGATGTATATATGGAGAGGACAGAGCCGCAGTAGAGGGCCACGTCTTGTCTTCCGTCTTCCACTGGCCTTGTCTACGATCCTAGATTCCCTAGTCCCTCGTCCCTCGTCCTTAGACCTAGTTATAATCACGAATTCATACCTTTGACTCTTTCCTACCTCCTCAGCTGTTACTCGAACCACTTAGTAACCCTCCCGACGCTACCTTTGGCACCCTCGAGTTTGACACTCGGCAATCAAGCAGGTCACTGTCGTGAACTCATGGTTTGCAATACAAACCGAAGGGGAAGGAGCTCGAGGTGCACTTCTATCAGGAGGAGCCAACTTGGATAGCTCTGAAATGAAATTGGAAGCCGCTTCCAGCTGGATCTCAGTTCTGGCACCGAATATCCCAGACAAGCTCTACACGCTTGAAGGGCCAACGCCAGTAACACCAGAAATGGTGATAGAAGAAGCAGCTCTCAAAACAGGAGTTAGACCAACCTCAGCTCGTGCTTTCGCATCTAGCATGGCTAGGCCGTCCACCGACTGGGTGTTACTCTTTGCAACTGGAAAACCGAAGTTTTGAGAAAGACTGTTCGAAGAAAGCGGACGTCTCCACGAACTCCAGCGCAAGCTCAAAATTGCGCAATGCAACCAATGCTGGGGACACCACCCAACAATAATTTTTTCACGAGCAGAGCGCTGCTCTCGCTGTGGCTCAATTGAGCACAAGGCTGCCGAATGCAAACAGCTTGTCCCAAGGTGCATCAATTGCCATGGGCCACATGCCGCAACCGAGCCTAGCTGCATGGCCAGGCCGACGCGGGCCGGCGGAAAGACTGTGCAACGTTCAAGAGACTAGCTGTCGGTGATCCGGGAACAAGGTCAAAAAGAAAGAAACGCTTCGATCCGAGAGGTGGAAGTAAAGCAGAAAGCCGCTGAGGCGACTGCTGAAAACAAAACTTCAAATGTTGCTCAATGCCCGTAAGGGACCACAACCTTACCGAGCTACATACAACGGCAGCAACCATCTCGTTCCTCTGTGCTAATTTGGGCAGAGGAGACCCCGCTACGGACATCATCCTGCAATCTGCTTGGGATTCAGGAACCGATGTCCTACTCATCCAGGAACCCTGGACTCAACACAAGGACGGCTTCTGGCTCACCAAATCGCATCCCGGATTCGATAGGCATCTACCCCCCGTGTCGCTGCCACCTCTTCAGGGCCACGCTCCCTCGTCTACACGCGAAAGGAAATCAAGTTCCAACAGCAAGCAGTCTGCGAGACATCACCAGATCTCACTGCAGTAAAGGTAGAAGGAGTCACATTTGTCTCCGTATACCGCGCTCCTGGAACAGACCTTTTGCCGCTACTATCATGGACCCATCCGGACCTACAGTAATTGGCGGAGATTTCAATGCCGTTCACACCGACTGGCAGCCAATGGCTACCAGATTACACGGTGACGGCCAGGTACTCACCGAATGGATGTTCGAGCACGGTATGGATCTATCTTCCACACCGGGCGTCTCGACCCACGATCTTGGAAACACACCCGACCTAGTTTGGTCTAACGCGGGAGCCCTTGCAGACGTCTCGATAGAGCTTGACTTGACATCGGACCACAGAACTCTGGCAGGAGACGTCCCCCGTCCGAACTCGAAAGCTAGAGCTGTTATAAAAACCGGACAACCGGTACGAGTGATAGACGACGCCCTCGAAGACTTTGCCAAGGTACTATGTAGATGGGCCCATGGAATAGGGACGCAGCCAATGGTCTCAACAAGTTCGGTGGACAACCTCGCCAACAAGCTGGTCCAAATTATTAGCGACGCTATTATAGCTACCGGAAGACGCAGGAGTGCGAAGAAGGGTAGGACAGCACCCTAGTGGACGCTAGAGTGCGCACAGGCCAAACGCGAGTACAGGATTTATAGGGACGAAGAGAGCAGAAAGGATTTCCGTCGCAAAGTCAGAAGTGCGAAGCGTCAATACTGGCGACGTAAGTTCTCCGAAGCCATAACCGACGTCGACATGTATCGGATGGCACGCTGGGGAAAGCCGCAACCTACATCTGCTGCTCCACCACTCCAAGCTCCGGATGGCTTCGTCTCGGACCCAGGAAAGCGAGCACTTCTGTTGCGCGACCTACTTCTTGGCAGGTTCACCAGCCAGAACGACATCGACGCTGAGGACTTCGAGCCAGGACGCGAAAACCTCCCATGGGTCTCGAGCGTTACGGACAAAGAAGCCAAGTGGGTTACAACAGCCTGTCAAAACAAAGCCCCCGGAGCAGATGCAATTTCTGTTTGTCTCCTTAAGACAGCCTGGCCATCAATTGGTCACGCAGTGAGAGTACTCTTTGAGGGCTCACTTCGATTAAACCACTTCCCAAAGGCATTCAAGCTGGCGGAAGTAATCCTTCTCCCCAAACCCGGCCGTAACCTCAGTACAGCTAAAGGATGGAGGCCTATTGCACTTCTCTCCTCCCTGGGTAAAGGTCTCGAGAGACTGATTGCAAGGCGAATGGCTTACACCGCCCTTACCTACAAGGCAGTCCCGCAGCAACTCTTTGGAGCACCCCCTGGCAGGTCTGCTAACGACCTCGTCTCATGCGTCATCCACGACGTGGAACATGCAATGAAACGGCAGAAGAAAGCAGTCCTTGTCACTTTGGACGTTTAGGGTGCATTCGATGCTGTATTCCACGGACGGCTGCTACAGAGGATGAACAAGATGGGGTATCCGAAACCAGCTATCAGCTGGATAAGGTCCTTTTTACAAGAACAATCCGCTCGCGTACGACAAGAAGACGGAGTAACAGACCCGGTATTCCTAGAATGCGGGCTGCCACATGGATCGCCTCTTTCCCCAATTCTTTTCCTGTTCTACATGGCCGAAGTCGTGGGAGGCAGTAGCTGGAGATTTTGCTATGCAGATGATGTTGCTATCCTCGGCATAGGTTCGACTCCAACTGAAGCCGCAGTAGCTGTCCAGAGAGAAGTTGATGCAGTCCTAGGGTGGGCCGCTGATAATGCCGTCTATTTCGACCCAGACAAGGCCGAAGTAGTCTACTTCATCGGCCCTAGATCCAGGGGACACGATCTTCCGGCTATAAGGGTAGGAACTCGCGATGTACAAGCATCCGATGACATCCGATGGCTCGGAGTACACCTTGATCGCGGTCTGACCTTCGAAAGTCACGTCGCAAAGTGGACCAGCAAAGCAATGCGGCTGGTGCAGCACTTCCGACGGCTGACACTGTGCACCCAGGGACCAAGGCCCGACCTACTAACCACAGTCATCCGCACGGTAGTTCTACCAATTGCGATGCAAGCAGCGGAATCCTGGTACCCGGGGCCAACCAGTGAAACCTATCGGGGTGTCGCGCGAAATTCATGCAAGAGACAGAGCAAAGTCATCGACCAAACTTCTACCTTCGGAATCCGCGTGGCTCTACCAACCTGGCGCACGATGCCTATTGCTGCCCTGAGAAGAGAGACTGGTATTACGCCAGCGCAAATTCTGCTCGAGGAACGCAGGCTCAAGACTGCCGCACGAATCCGGACACTAGATGAGTACCATCTGCTTCGACTTCGGGCCACGGAAAGCACAGACAGCGCTCGTCACCGACTCGGCCTAAAGATATGCAACAAAACCAGACTTGATTTCGACAGAGTGCATGATTCAAGGGTCCAGAGGATGTATCAACTCCTGCCAGAGGCCGAACTACCTCCGCCGCTCAGACCTCCGACCCCCCCTCAGCCAATTCCCCGCTGGACAAGCAAGAAAGAGGCTGCCAAGTTCATAAGAGAGTGGCTACCTACACTCCCACCCGACTGTCTCTGCGTGTACAGTGATGGTTCTGGGGCGTCCACCGACAAAGTGTCATGGGCCTTTGTGACTTTTATCAGTGGCACAGGCAGGGTAATTGAGCAAAGCGGCTCAGGCAAAATAACCAATGCAGAGGTCTACGACGCGGAGGTTCATGGAGCTTTGGCTGCTCTCGAAGCAATCACTGCCAGCAAGCGAGATCGAGGACGCAGCGCCATCTACTTCCTATTCGACAATTCCGCTGCAGTCCAGGCCTTACTAACAGGAACAACGGGCTCATTATCCTGGAGGATTCAAAAGTTCTGCAAAATGGTCGCTAGAGCAGCTGCACCTGTTCAAGTAGGATGGATCCCGGGCCATGCAGGGCTAGTAGGAAATGAAATGGCTGATGAGCTCGCTCGAAGAGAGTTTAACTCGTTGGACAATTCCAGGACGACACATGCGGTGATGACCCTTGCCACATCTGGACGGAAAGCTCGCGAACTGGCAAGGCAGATGGTTACAGACTGGTGGCACTCCAATCGCCCCAGGCATAACGCTGACCTCGAACTCGAGATGCGGCGCAAGAAACCGCCAGAGCTATCGCTGCCGAGAGCGGTTTACGCCCGCTTAATAGCCGCTCAAACTGGACATGGATGAGGTTTCTTGCGTACACTAGATGTTTATCGGAAACTGGGTGTGTGATTATCACAAAGGGTTAGATGGTGCAATGGTTACGCGGTGTCTCGTGGCTCCTGACTACAACTTGAATGTGGTAGAGCTTGAGACTAGATTGCGTGTCACTTTGAAAGTGATCTATGCTATGATTAAATACACTCCTAAACTACTCGCCACCTTTTCACACCATGCCCCATTCCTGAATACTATTTGCCTCCTTGCTGCGCACTGAGAGCTGCTCCCGTTCCCTAGCATGTGACTCCGTCTTACTCATCTTAAAGTATGACTAATTTGCCTCTGGCTTACTTAGACGACCGGGATCTTTGGGATCCACATCACTCCTCTTCTCATACTAGACCTGTCCGCAGCTCAAAGTCCGGCCGCTGATTTTAATCGGGATCTATCCTGTTCAAGCATTCTTTTACTACCATACCATAGGCTTCTGACTGGGTGTCCCTCGTTAACGTAAGCTGGGAATAGGTTTGAGCCGTTGTAGTGGTTGGACAGTGTATATCCTCCTGGCGAGATGAGAGAATATGTATTTCCACTGTGACATCTCGCAATTGCCCATGGTCCGTCGTAAAATGGCTCGAATTTATGTTTCCACTGGCGTACTCTCAGGACCCAATCACCAGATGCATATGTACGCATAATAGCTTTCTTTTCTTGTAGACAGCCGCGTGTCCTGTCACGTACGGCTTTCATACTGGCAACCTATGATCGTGCGATGGGTGCAGCATGTGACCTTACAAGCTCCTCTGCCCAGTCACGTTCTTCCTGAGCTGTTGGTTCGCGGGTGTATCCGATATAACTGGATTCCTCCTCTGGTGGCTGTGTGTCAAAGAGCAAGAAGTATGGGCTGTATCCTGAGGGGGATATTCGCCTATTGTATATTGCGACAGCTCGAGGAAGGGCTTCGCTGGGAAGAACTTATTGACCATCAAGTAGCAAGCGGGCCAGGATTGATTTTAATACGCCATTTGCTTGCTCCACCTTACCGTTACTTTGCGGTCTTATAGGTGTCGTATGGGTGACCTTGATGCCGAACTGTGTATAAAATCTTTGGGCTTCGTTCCCGCTAAATGCGCCCGCATTGTCGCTTATCAACTGCCTTGGTGCTCCGAAAAAGTTGATTATATGCGCAAGTAGTGGTACTGTGTTTCTGAAGTCAGTACTGGTTACTAGGCGTGATTCTAACCAGCCGGTAGAGTATTCTATTGCGTGGAGTAGAATTTGGGGGCCAATTTGAGTATGATATATTCCCCATCGTGTCAAGGGAGGGGCTGGCTGTATTGGAGTTAGATTTCCCAACGCAGGGTCCGGTGGTTTCATGAGCTGGCAAGAACGACAGCTACGAATTGTTTCGAATGCACTTAGTGGTATCTCTGGGTGCCAAAATCTACGGTTTGCTTCTCGTAATGTTGTGCCGATTGATGCATGTCTCTGATTCTCGTGTATTTTTCTGAGTTCACCTAGTAGGTCTTCATTCTCGAGTACTGGAAGAATGGTCGAAGCTCCTAAGGCTGTTGGTGCTTCGCCGACCGTACCAGCGATACTAGGCTTGACGATGTGGAGTTTGCCTTCGTGTATCGTGAATCTTTTGTGTACCCAGGCTACCGTCAATCGTGGGGGAAGGTCTTGATTACTTGTCAGGAATTCGTATATGCACTGAAGGTCGATGCGGTTTAGCTGCTCCGGTTGTTTGATCATTTCTTGTTGCCCGATTTCTGTTCTTGCTAAACTTAAATCTTCTGTGCTTCTATTTATTCCTTCTTCCTCCTCGACGACGGGAAAAAGTTTTTCCGTGGGACGTGACAGATAGTCTGCCAGAACGTTCGCAGTGCCTTTTCTATACAGAATTCGTACTCCATAATGTTCTATGGAGTCAAGAAATCTCACGATTCTTACGGGTTGCTCCATTTTTGTTGAAATTGATTTTAGGGACTCGTGATCAGTTAGGACTGTCACGTCTGAACCTTCCACCCAGTGGCGCCAGTGCTGTAGAGACAACAGAATTGCTAGTAATTCTCTTTCTTGAGCTGAATAGCGTTGTTGTGTCTCATTTAGTTTTCGGGAGTAGTAAGCGACCGGGTGAAGAGTTGAGTGTTTCTTATTTGTTGACATACGAGGTTGTAGAAGGGCTGCACCGATGAATTTTTGCGACGCATCTGTTTCGAGTACAACCGGGAGTCGCCAATCAAAGCACTTGACAACTGGCGTTGAGGAAAGTGCGTCTCTAATTCTTGACCACGATTCTCGTGAATCGCTCGTTAAGACTACTGGTGCATTTTTTGGGCCTGTGGACTGTTCGATCAAAGGGCCAGCGAGTTTTGAGAAGTCTTTAATTAAGGTTCGTAAATAGCTAGCGGCATTGACAAATCCCCGAATCTCGGAGGTCGTTGAGGGAATGGGACGGTCTCGTATTGCAGAGACCTTGTCTGGGTCGGCAGTGACGCCGTTTTCTGAAATAAAAAAACCTAGGAAAATACCGCTAGAGACAAATAACCGACATTTTGACGCGTTAAGGATTAAACCAAATTTAATGAACTGGGAAAAAACAAGTAGTAAACGAGAGTGTAATTGTTCAGGTGAATTTCCCCAGACTGCCACATCGTCTAGTAGTCCGGCGACGAAGGGACGAAGGGGTTCAAGGACTTCTTCCATGAATGCCTGGAATGTGGCAGGGGCGTTACAGAGCCCGAAGGGCATTACTGACCATTCATAAACGCCGAAAGGAGTGACAAATGCTGTTTTCTCCCTGTCTTCTTCGTGCATTTGAATATGCCAGAATCCATTTTCCAGATCAAGAAAAGGGTAGTATTTGTGACCAGCGGCGCGTTGAATTTCATCGTGGACGTTCGGAAGTGGGTGGGCGTGTTTTTTTGTAACTTTATTCAACTCCCGATAGTCTACGCAGATTCTCCATACGGTTTTGTCTGATTTGGTTGGTGTTTTCTTCGGGGTTAGGAGAAGAGGTGCTGCCCACGGACTTTTACTTTTTCGGATGATGGTACCACTGTGCGCTTTACAGAATTCACGAATCGCCTCTTATTGGACGGGACTGTACCTTCTGGGGGGTAATCTAATAGGGTTGTGGTCTCCTGTATCAATTCGGTGTTTAGTTCTGGATAGAACTTCTGTTTCGCGTGTAGATTTCTTGAATAGTGAGGGGAATTTCTCGATGTACATTTTGCTGAATTTGAAACCCGTAGGGGTGGTGGTAGGATGAAATTTGACTATTTGATTATCGAAGATTGTAAATGAAATATTGTTATGCGATGGTTTGGTTGGTATTGGAGCGAGTGTCGGTTGTCCGGTCATGTGCAGTAGTTGAACTTTACCTTGGGAATGAAATTGAAGGCCGAGTGTGTGGAACATTGTTTGTCCGAGTGTGAGTTCTCCTGGGAATGTTCCGTCAGGGACAATACCCACTGAAACAATGAAACTTTGCGACCAATGAATGCGGCTTTCGGATGAGAGAAAAAACTGTGCGTTAACAAGTACGTCTTGAGTGACAGTGGGGCCTGTTCCACCAATTCCAGACATCGAAGAAATAAGATTAGATTTGTAAGGAATTAGTGATTTGGCAAGAGTTGCAGAAATATAACAGGCTGGACAGCCGTAATCAAAGAAAGTAGAAAATTCGATTGAAGGAAATATAGTTAAACGAGTGCGGAAAATATTGTGTGGCTTGCCAAAACCCTGCCGGATAGGATATTTATCGGGAGGAAGGCTGTTGCAGTCAATGCCTACTGCCACATAGTAGACATTTTGACTCCCTTATTCGGATGAATTAATTTTCAAGCTCGTCAAATATTCTTTCTATCTCGTCGTCAGTGTTTTCTTGGTCTTCGAAGGTGGCTTCTACGTCGGGATGATTTGAGTTTTCGTCTGTTGAATTGACTAAATAGGATCTTTTGTTGCAGTTATTGCCCGTGTTTCTGTGGGGGGTAAAGGTTCGAGCCGGGAATCTTTTTCGTGCGATGAGGGCAGAAAATTTCTTCTTTATTCCCGATATGTTTTCATTTCTATACCTCGTCTTGCTTCTCGCGTGATCTGAATCCTGGTTATTATTCTCTGGGCATTCTCGTGCCCAATGCCCAATTTTTTTAAATATGTTGCAACTGCCATCTCGAATGGGCATGGCGAAATCTGTGGCGGGGCTTTCATGCTTTGATCCTAGCTTGTCGTTTGTCTGAAAGGAACTGACGTCCGGCATTTGTGGTAGGGCTAGCACGGGATTGTTCCTATGAGTTGTTGTTGTTGTTGTTGTACATGCTCCCAAGTTGGTTGACCATTTAGAAATTCTTTTTGCAGTTTGAGTTAATAATTTGACTGCTTCTCCGGTTGAATTTTCTTTCATTTGCGGTTGAATGTGTGTCCAGACAAGGGGCATACCATCTTTCACGATGTCGACGAATGCGTCTCTGATATAGTCGCTATCTCTATCCCTTTTCGAAAGTTGATAGAATGTTGTACGAAGTCGTGAGGCAAACTTCGTTATATCCTCGCCTTCATGGGTTGTTAGGCGAGTAAAAATAGTTCGAGGGCTGTGTAGCGCGTCAAGCTTTTGCATTGTAATAAATATTGCCTCAAGAAGCATCATCCATGTGACCGATGGATTTTCTTCTACCCAAACTCGGACACAATGAAAATCTTCGCTCATTTCCATGCTAATTCGTTGCGGCCAGTACCAATATGGCACGAGAGCGATCCGGAAAGCTGATTGAATTTCTGCGAGTTTGGTGAATATAGTCGAGTCTGCAGTTGCCAGGCGAAGTTCCGGTCGAAGAGAAACTTTGTTTTTGATGCTGGCAAATTCATCGTGCATAACATCTTGAGCGAGAAGAGCCTGTGGCCACGCCTCCTTGACAAACCTTTCCCCGGGAGATAGATTGCTGGAATCGTCTTTTTTTGTTGAGGAAAAGTCGATGCGTCTGTTTGATTGTCGCTTTATATCTTCCTCTTTCCTTAGTTGGAATTTTGTCGAGAAAGGTGTTGAAAACGTTTCGGCTGCCGGCGGCGAATCCGGGTTTGTGACCCGAAGTTCCGGGATGCCGACAGTTGGGTTTTCTGATTTTTTTTCGATATCTGCTTTGCTCTCTCCTTTGAGAGACCTTGATATATCCGTCATCAGGCCTTCTAGGTTACTTATCCTTTCGTTCAATTCTTTGTATTGGGCGCTGTTTTTTTCCTGCGCTTTTGCTATGTGATGGATAGCTGCTTCGGACTGAGCATTTATCCTTAAATCTGTTACCTCCTGCTTCGCACTGGTTTCCTCCATAAATTCGCGAAGAATTTTATTGACGCTACGGATCGTTATATTTGATGACCTTTGGGTTTCCGTGTCAGACATTTTGACTTGACTGAGATGATCTCTACAAAAATACATTTTTGAGGTTTCTTGCGTGCACTAGATGTTTATCGGAAACTGGGTGTGTGATTATCACAAAGGGTTAGATGGTGCAATGGTTATGCGGTGTCTCGTGGCTCCTGACTACAACTTGAATGTGGTAGAGCTTGAGACTAGATTGCGTGTCACTTTGAAAGTGATCTATGCTATGATTAAATACAATCCTAAACTACTCGCCACCTTTTCACACCATGCCCCATTCCTGAATACTATTTGCCTCCTTGCTGCGCACTGAGAGCTGCTCCCGTTCCCTAGCATGTGACTCCGTCTTACTCATCTTAGGGTATGACTAATTTGCCTCTGGCTTACTTAGACGACCGGGATCTTTGGGATCCACATGGAGACTTTGCGGCTTATCACCGCCGCTTCAACCACACTGACTCTACACTTTACTGCGAGTGTGGGAGGGAAAAATCAATTGGTCACCTTGTCCAATGTCGGAAAGCACTGGCAACTTGGCGGCTGAAAAGCGGAAAGCGTAGGGCGCCGGCTCTGGAAACAATGCTCGGATCAAGGGGATGGCATTTGTTCATGGATTACGTCCAGGAGAGCGGGATATACGCGGAGGCTAGTAGGGGGATGGCAGGGATACCTGTGACTCGGAGGTGATAGATCAATGGCCTAGGTGGATCGGCGTGGACAGAGAGATTGGATTCGAGGCTCAGGCGCGTGGTGGCTGAGGCGGAAAGATGGAAGGGAGATTGTTTAAGTTTTTCTTTTGTAATGCGGGATTTTACGTGAAAGTTTTTGTTTTGTTTTCAATTCTGGGCTGCTGAATTCGTCATGGTTCAACACATAGATGCATTTTGGCATGGTTCCGGTCATTTAGGTTGGACGAGGCATTTGTACTGCACAGTAGTTAACCTGATCCGGCCCGACCCCACTCGTGCTCAAGCCCCAGTAGGAGTGCGACGGTAGTTACTTCACCTAGCATGTTAATGAACAAACAAACGCACATTCGAGAACCCTCAATTTGCCCATTTCCACCCTTCCACCCGTTTCACCCATTATTTATCGAATCGAATTGCAATTGTTTGCCATCGGCGGCATTTTAAAATGCCTCCGACGCGTAGAACGCACCAAAACGCGATCAGCGGAATCACCAAAGATCGCGTCATCAAACCCTATAAATTGCATGAATCTATACTAACTCTTGCAAGACAAAAACTTACGGATAAAGGATTAGAGGCCTCCGAGAAAAATTTAGACTCCATCGAGGCTGCGCTCGAAGCTAACGTTCGCAATATGCCCGAGGTAGAGATGTTGGACGTCGAAGTCCAGAAGTTGAAATCTATATCAGATTCAAGATGGGCTTCCTCCATCCCAGAAGACGCGGAAAAAGCCCCAGGGCCCGCAGAAACCCCAAAAGAAACCGTCGCTGCACCCGAAAAGCGCGCTACGGTTCCAGCACTACCGCGACTTAAGGAAGTAAGGTCCGCGAAAAGGGCCGACATACCCTCAACCAAGGCAGCAGGAGCCGAAAACTCTTCGCTGGCCCCACCGCCTACAGCAATAGAAGCAGCAGACGGAAAAAATACATATCCTCCCGAATTGCTTGCAGCGATCGAAGCGGAGGAGCGCAGGGCAAGACAAAAAGCCGCGCAATTCACAATATGCTCGACGGCTATAAGCAGTGTCGAGGCAGCTCTTCAACCGCTCTCCATCGGTGAAGACAAAAATTTTGTAGACTCCATCAAAGTCTACTTGCGAGCAGCAATCGCGCAATTTGTGGCAGCCGGTCCGAACACCGCTCCGCCGGTCCTGCCCCAATGACCAATTGTCGCAACTCCCCGCGCGACCACCATCCCAGTAGCCATTCCTCGCAATATAACAAAGGCTACAGCACCTCTCCCGCTCAGAAGCACCTGGGCCACTGTCACGAGAGCAGGACACCAAAAGTCAGGCGCACAGGCTCCTGCAAATATCACCTCGGTTTCTGCTGCTTCATCTGCCAGGAAACCAGAGAAGAAGCCGACAGCATCAACAACAACAGCGAAAGATGACCGAATCTTCCTGCGTCTGGATGCAAACCACGAGTGGAGACAGCTCTCTCCAGCTGGCGTCCGCGAAGCCGTCGCCAAACAAACACATTGCACCCCTGCTGATGTCGACCAGGTGCAACGCGTTCCCACTGGCTTTGCCATCCGTGCCAAAAACACGGATGCAAAAACTCGACTGCTGGAGGCCTCCAGCACCTTCACACAAGTGGAGGCAAAACTAGAACCACCAAGTGATCTAGTTTCCTTCCGGATTGCAACGGTTCCAGTCGCCGTGTTCGGCTTAGAAGGACGAGTCGAAGTCACTGCCGAAATGGTGGCCGCCGAAATCCTTAGAGTAACCAGCTGCACTCCAGACCGAGTAAGGATACACGGAAAAACTAAGCTCGGCGCTCCCTACAGATCCTGGGCGGCCTTGTTTCCCAGGAACGCTAGCCCAAAGCCTGGATTCCGACTCTTCGACGACTCAGGAATAGCAACAATCCAACGAAACCGCCCTCCCATACAGCAATGTAGGCGATGTCTCGGTTTCCACGCCACCCGTGGGTGTTCTCGCGCGCCAGCCTGCTGGAACTGCGGATCCACCATGCACTCGGCATTCGAGTGTAAAGCAGCCTCTAAATGTCGAAACTGCGGAGGCCCCCATCAATCTGGCAGTCGAGACTGTCTTGCTCGTCCCAACAGGTCTGGCCCAGCTACCAGGGAGCAACTTGTGACGATCCGCCAAGCTGGCCAACGCGAGTACCAGGCCGTCGCTCGAGCAAAAGCTGCTACCAAGGCCGCAGAGGCTGCTGCATCTGCCGCAAGAGCGACCCGACCAACTTCTCCAGCTGTTGGTAAGGACACCTCCTCGACAGACACAGCAATGGCTGAGGGTTCAGGCTTTGGGGCCTTGAACCCTGAAGAAGCTTTGTGAAGGGCGCCCTACGGGCCCCTTCCCGCCCCCTCCTACACTAAGTTTTATGTCAATAAACGTAGGCAGGGGAGGCGCAACCCACAACATTGCGCTCTCTAGAGCTTACGAGCTAGGCGTGGATGTTGTGCTGATTCAAGAACCTTGTTGGACCAAGCAAACGAACGAAACCAAGTCACATCCGGGTTACCTCTGTCATACACCGTACGGAGGTGTGGATGTCAGACCGAGGGCGGTGACCTACACTCGGAAAAACGAGAAGGTGATGTCGGCAGAGCAGATTTTCCCTTGTAACAGGCTGACTGGGGACTACTGCTGGGTACTGGTCAATGGAATCACATTTCTCAACGTGTATAAGGCCCCTAACAACCCGACTGCAGTCCGCACACTCGTCGACTGGAAACCGTCTGCGAGGTCCATTGCAGCCGGGGACTTCAACTCAGTGCATGCTGCATGGCAACCTGGAGCAACTCGGCCTTATGGACAGGGTGATGAGATAGAGAGGTGGGCGGAAGACCACAACCTCTCTTGTCTGATAATTGGAGAGCCGACTCATAAAGCTGGCAACACTCTTGATCTCGCTTGGACCAACATATCTGGAGCCCGTGCTTGGGTCGATAGGGAGGAATGTATGACCAGCGACCATCTTCCGATCCGTGGAATCATACCTTCTGCAACCTTCATCGGGAACCCGGCTCCACCAAAGATCAGAGTGCCCAAGAAAAATCTGCCCAATTTTGCGCGTGCCGTTGCAAAATGGGTACATCCGCCATTAGACTTGAGTACAAAAGAGAAAGTGGATGAGTATGCCCATGAGATCTGCTTCCATCTCTCGGAGGCCATCAAAGCGACAGGAACCCGGGCCAGAAAAGAAAGCGGCAAATCTGCGCCGTGGTGGACTCCTATGTGCAAATCCGCATACGCAGAATACCGAGCCGCAACGACACCGACACAGCGGGCCACTTGCGCGAAGAAGCTCCGTGCGACCATCACAGCCGCCAAGAAAAAATACCAGACAAGCCAAGTGGAAGCAATGACATCACCGTCCGATATCTTCAAGCTGATGCGTTCGGCCAACCACAGACAGGTTAGACCTCCTCCACCGCTCAACTACAACGGATCCTACATCACCGACCCGTTAGAGCGAGCTACCATTCTCCGAGACGCCCTTCTTGCACGCCACCAACAATCGGACGACCTTCCGCCATGCAACACTCCAAGCGATAATCGAATACCTTGGGAAGGTGAAATCTCAGATGAAGAAGTGCGCACTTGCACAATCGGCTGTGGGAAGACAGCACCTGGGGCAGACGGAGTTACGGTCGAGCTCCTCGAAGCTTGCTGGAAGACGATCGGACCGTGTATTTTGCAGCTCTTTAGAGCCTGTATACGACTGGGCACTCATCCATCTTGCTTCAAGCTAGCGGAAGTGGTACTACTGGAAAAGCCTAATAGGGACCCAACCACGATCAAAGGCTGGAGACCTATAGCCCTCCTCTCATGTATAGGTAAAGGGTTGGAAAGGCTTCTTGCCAAGCGAATGGCGCACCTAGCAATCACCTGTGATGTGGTTGGCCATCAACAATTCGGTGCGCTCCCAAAGCGATCTGCAACGGACCTGGTTTCCTGCGTAGTCCATGACGTCGAAGAAGCACGCTCCCAGGGATGGGCCTCGACATTCGTCACTTTAGACGTCCAAGGAGCGTTCGATGCAGTGCTCCACAACCGCTTGGTTAGGCGCATGCAAGCCCAGGGATGGCCAGACTCAATACTCCGGTGGACGAGTTCATTCCTCACACATCGGAAAGTACAAGTGCGGTTCTCTGGCGGAGTCACCACCCAGAGAGAGCTGGTCTGTGGAGTCCCACAGGGATCACCAATTTCGCCATTACTTTTCCTTCTGTATATGGCAGAGCCAATGAAAAGTGGTACCCCTGGATTGAGGTTTAGCTACGCCGACGACATCGGTATTCTAGGGTTTGGACGCACAATCGCTGAATCTGCCGCTGCTGTACAAGGAGAGACAGATCATCTTCTCGAATGGGCGCGGAATAATGCCGTCGACTTTGACACGGAAAAATCCGAAGTCATTCAATTTCCGGGACGACGTCGAGAGGAAGCAGTTGGTGTCCACGTCAACGGAACCCTTATCGAGCCTGCAGAAAACATTCGCTGGCTAGGCGTGAATCTGGATCCACGACTCAATTTTAAACACCATGTAACTACATGGTGCGGTAAAGCGGTAAAAGTTGCCCAGCATATGCGCCGCTTCAACTCTACCTTTCGAGGAGCAGCTCCTGGGCCATTGACTAAGGCAGTAGACATGTGCGTTGTCTCGCTAGCAACTTTTGGATCTGATGTCTGGTGGCCAGGGTCCAAACGCCCAACGATACGAGGATTGGTCACGTCATCTACCTCCAACCTCTGCAGCATGATTGACCGAGCTAACCTGATGGGATTACGGGCTGCACTTCCAGTGATGAGGACAACACCAAATGTAGTCCTTCACAGAGAAGGAGGAATTCCGCCGGCGAAGGTCATACTTGAGGGAAACCGTCTCCGGCTTTCAGCAAGGCTTAAGACCCTTGATGACCGACACCCTTTGAGGACCCGCGCTTCCGTGTGCCCGAATGTCGGCACTCAGAAATACAAAAAGACCGCCAAGACCTCAGCCAGACCAGAGATCCAGATGTCACGGCTACAGCGTGCCTACCGAGAGCTTCCGGAAGCAGAAGCCCCCGAAAGTCTGATGCCTGTGGTTTACCCTAGGAAATCAGTCTCAAAGCCGACAGAACGCGAAGATTGCGTCCGATGGATTAGCGACGTGCCAGGAACGGACATTTGCGCATACTCGGATGGTTCATCGGAAGGACATGGACGCTCCGCCTGGGGTTTCGTTCTGAGGAAGGATGGGAAACTTATTGGCAAAGGAAGTGGCATCATGCACGGGGGAGAGGTGCTGGATGCAGAAATAATGGGAGCAAGGAATGCTCTGGAGGCTGCACTGGAGTTCCTGGAGAACGAGAAGTTCAGGAAAGGTGGAGGTTTTAGGAGAATACACGTGTTTCTTGACAGTCAGCAGGCTGTAAACGCACTAACGACAGGCTCGTCCTCAACTAGCCTTGAAGATGTACGCAAATTCCGTGCGTCATCCAACAGAGCAGAAATATCAGTGAAGTGGGTTCCAGGGCATGCAGGAATCCAAGGAAATGAAGAGGCAGATTCCATGGCCCATGCAGCACTTCGAGAACTGCCCAACCAGGATCCAGTACTCTGGCACATCTTCGAGGCCTCATGAATCGCAGACGGCAGAGATTGCTGGACAATTGGTGGGAAGAGGCCTGTCCGCCTAAATACCGCCAACTCAACTTACAGGTGCGGAGACGTAAACCACCGGAACTGTCTCTCTCTAGGCACCTCCTCCGGGCACTAATTGCAGCACGAACGGGTCACGGCAAGTTCGCGGCATACCATCGCCGTTTCAACAACCCATACGCACCCATGGAGTGCTCTTGCGGGAAGGAAACTACTCCAACCCACTTCATCCACTGTAGCCGCCACGCACAACAAACGCGAAGGCTCAGAAAGTCAATGTCACACGTTGACTTTGTCAAAAAGCTTCTCGGGCCCAAGTGCCACGAAAGCTTCAAAATATTTGCGGAGGAAACCGGCTGTTTTGATAGCCAACCCGCCCACTCATCCACTGCTCTCAGCGGGGATCGGATAAACTAGTCATTGCCACAACGCATGACACGAAAGGGAACGAGGCGAGAAGTGTCGTTTCTCTGAGAAAATTTCATATGTACTTGAATTTAGAGTTGAAGGATGGAATCTCGATTTCGGAGTCGGAGTAGGTGGTGTCTTTTGAGTTATAATTTACCTTCTACTTTTTCTGTAGCGGGTCTCGCGGTTGGAATGAGTTGGGCCTGTAAGCAGTGATCCCCGCCGGCTCCACCAGTCTTGTACCAATAGTGGACCTAGAGCTTTAGCTTAGGACTTTAATAGAGCAAAAAAAAAAAAAAAATAGCTGTCCACCACTCTGCTTTCCAATTTGAATGTAGCAAAATTCCCTCTACCAGGAGCTTCACTTTTTTTTATTTTTATTTTTTTTAGCATAATTGACTGAGTGGTTGGAGTCGTGAGAAACGACCCTGTGTCAATCACGTGATCAACATCCTTGAACGAGGCTGGGCCTGAAAGATAGCCCAGCCTAATCAAACGGGGCACAGCCTGTAACATTATTCCCCCGCTCTTGGGAGGGGGGGGTTTTTTTTTTTTAATGCCTTGTCGCGTCCCCTCGTTCTCTCCAACTCTATCTCCGCAACCGAATTTGCTCTCGAACAAGTCCAATTCTTTAACGTCTTCCATATCGGATCTATCTTCCCAATTAGGCTCGGCAAAGCCCGTCCATTTTACTAAAACACGCCTAACCCACAATTTTCCTCTATGGAATTTTTCTGCTCTCAAAATCTTTTCTACTATCTGCTCTGGCTGCATATGGCCGTCTTTTCCCTGAACCATAATTGGACAAGGTTGAGTATCGTGAAGAATTTGTGATGGTAGTGGATCATTACTTGCCCTACGCAAAAGTTCTACATGAAATCTTGGCCATATATTGGATGGTACATCTAATTCTACCACACGGGGTTATATAACTTTTGTGATTTTGTACTTAGCATTAACCCATGCTAATTTTTTTTTAAATTGTGGTGTTTGTATGTTCTTGTGACGGAAACTGAGTTGGTAATGGATAAATCGATTTAATAAACTATATAAGGAGAAAAGATAACTCTAGCTACTACTAACTGGTATTTATAGGCGTTAATCCTCCTCGTGAATCTACAGACTAGTGACTTGTCCTAAGGCACAATACTTATTACCCAGCCACGTATTTCCAGGTGTCACTAAGTTGTAATAACGTTTCCGCCTCCTGACTAGTAGTGCCGTTTCGTTCAGCTTCATCTCCCCCATACAGCCTCGTCATAAGAATTCTCAATATTAGGCTTAGGCATCCGCCTAAGCTCAAACAACGGTCAAACCGTAACATTACCCCCCCATTTACCCTCTCCTCTTTTCTTTCCTCAATGTTGGCCCATTATTTGTCTCTGCAGAACCCTACTTTTTCTCCCAATTGTCGAGAGCTACGGCATCTTGCAAATTTATGAGCGATGTCCACTCTGGCTGTGCCATTCCAGTCCACTTTACTAAAGCCTGTCGCTCACCATTTTTTGTTCTACATCTAAGGACTTTGTCAATCTGATATTCTTCTTTGCCATCAACATCAATTATTGGACCTGGGTTTTCATCTTCTAGTATTTGTGATGGCAACGAATTTTCTTCTGCCGGTATGAGCAAATCCACATGAAATTTATTATGAACTTTCCCCAGTGTATTCAGTTGCACAACCTCAGGCAAAATTATTTTTGTGACAGTATATTTTGCATGCTGCCAGCCTAACTTTTTTTGAAGGTTGATCTCCCAATGTAATATTCCGTAATAGCAGCCAAACTTTATCACCGACTTCGTACCTTGGTGCTGGCTGTCTCTTTTTATCTGTCAAATCTTTATATCATTCCTGAATGGCTGCCATGACAGATTACATAAAAATGGTGACCTTTTCTAACCTTTCGACAAATTGTTCAGCCCTTTCTTTTCCTGTAGATGCTGGAATGATTGACTGATCAGTAATGAATTGAATAGGGTTCACGTGATATCCGTGTGTCGCAAAAAATGGACTTATGCCGCCTAAGGAAACAACATCTCGATTATTTATCGCAATTTGAGCAGCAGCAAGTGAATCAGACCAATTGTATTGGGTGTAGGAAATATATGCTCACAGGTAGGTTTGAAATTCCTGGTTCATTCTTTCCGTTGCTCCATCGGTTTGAGGGTGGTAGGCTGTGCTCAGCCTCTGTTCAATTTCAACTAACTCCCACAGTTGTTTCCAGAATTTACTCGTCCAATTTGACCCTCCATCGCTAGTTAATGCTTTTGGGAATTCATGATAACGCTAATGACATTCTAAAAATCGTTTAGCACAAGTTTCTGCATCCATTTTATCCATAGCCTCCAGTGTCACTGATTTCAACAGTCTATCAGTGATCACCATGATATTTGTTGCACCATTTGATTTAGGGAGTTCTACCATAAAGTCAATGGAAAGCTCTTGATGGAATCTATCAGGTACCGGTAACAGTTTCAGAAGTCCCTGTTTCTGGTGTCGCCAGATTGATGACCTTCCACACACGTGACAATTTTTACAAAACCGTTTGACTGACTTGCTTATTCCCAGCCAAAAGTTTTCTCTAGCGACTTGGGCAAGCGTCGCATCTCTTCCAGGATGGCCAGCGACGGCTGAGTTATGAACGTTTTGTATAATTGCCGTTGTAAGAGGCTCATAAAGAGGCACCCATATCCGACCTTGGTAATGAACTACCCCAATATCATTGTCAAATTCGCAAGCTGCAATTGTTGCTTTAATTGGAGTAGGCTCATTTGAACCTTCTATTTGCAACTTGATATCCTTAGGCCATACACGCTCTCCGCTTTGTACCGCCTTAGCGACTTGGATATATCTTTCATCGTTTTTTATTGCTTGGTCCCAAAGCTCCTGTAAATTTTCGTTGACTTATATTTCATGACCTTCCGCTAGATTAATATTGCCGACACACAACTTTGACGCATGGATAGGCGTTAAGACCTGGCGCTCGCGACTCAAGAGTCGAGGATCACCTTCCTTAGGTCTATCTTGATCCCTCCTTGAAAGTGCATCTGGACGTTCATTCTCTGCACCTTTCCTATACACCAGAGTATATCTAAATCTGAATAAGAATTCAGCCCATCGAGTTTGCCGTTCTGTCAACTGTCTTGTAGTTAAAAAATATTTCAAATTCATGTGGTCACTTAGGATAGTGAAAGCCTGTGCTAAACCTCTCAATTCTGCGTCCCATTCCTTCATACTCGCTACAATAGCTAGAAGTTCTTTGTCATGAATTTCATGATTCATTTTGGCTCCAGTTAACTTCCTAGAGTAGTATGCTACTGGTTTCCATGTGGTGTTTTCCTGTTTCTGCAGCAAACAACCACCAAGCGCAAAACCAGAGCAATCTGCCTCCAACATTGTTTCTCGATGGGATCCCATTGGGCAAGAGCGGGCTCAGCTACAAACTTTTCTTTTAGCAATTCAAAAGCATCATTTTGTTCAGAGCCCCACTTCCAAGGTGTACCCTTGCCTGTTAGAGAAGTTAAAGGTGCGCAAATTTTTGAAAATCCTTTGATAAAGCCACGGTAGAAATTTGCAAATCCCAAAAAACCTCTCAGTCCCTTTGTTGTTGTGGGTGCTTGCCATTCTGATATTGTCCGAACCTTTGCTGGATCCATCTTAACCGAGGAGTTCCCACTTCCTGAAGATATTATAAAACCCAAGTATTTTTTCTCCTTGACTGTTATGGCCAGGCATCCTTGAAGAGGTTTCAAGGAGAAGGTTCTCAGGAAAAGGAGATAGAAGAAGGTTTCCGAGAAAACTCTGACAGTTAGAGATGGAGGGGCTGGCGTCATGACTACATTTGCCATAGTATTAGTTGAGTCAAGTACTGTCTCGAGTTAGATATAAGGAAGCTGGAGCTACCACATAGTAGTTCTCCAGCTTCTCAATCTTTCATTCTTTTGATCTTTGATCTCGAAATCTAGCACTTATATAATATCATAATTCTAGATCCTCACAGTCTGATATCCTCAGTCTTTCATTTAGTATTTACATTATTCGTACTTGTGTTCACCCTGATCTATCAGCCTTGATCGCTGGCTCGGCAACTCGACTTCTTGACTTTGTGTCTCGACTATCCTGTAGTTCTCCGACCTTTGACCACCTGACACCTCGCCAGTTGGATTATATCTGAGTATCCTTCGTTAGCATCTACAATCCGATCAGTTATTAATACATTACCTTCGGCAGACAGCGATCTCCAGTACCCCTAGCGCACGCCGTAACATTGACACTAAACTCACACTTGTCAATATCTAATCCCAGACCGGCTTTCTGAAGCTTTTCAAGTACCAGCTTTACGTGTCTTTGATGTTGCTCTTCGTCTCCGTTGGTGAAGATGAGAACGTCATCCACATAAGCCGAATAGAAATCATCGAGGTACTCACGTAAGGCTTCGTTAATGTATCTCTGAAAGCTAGCTGGTGCCCCATTTAACCCAAATGGCATAACAAGCCGCTCAAATAACCCAAATCGTGTTCTAAACGCAGATTTCCATTCATCACCTTCCTTGATGCGCAATTTATGAAACGCGGATCGTACATCCAACTTGGTAAACCACTTGGCTCTACTTACTTTAGACATTGTCTCTTTAATCAGAGGCATAGGATATCAATCAGCCTTCAAAATAGCATTTAAGGCGCGATAATCTACACAAAATCGTAGACCTCCGCCTGGTTTCCGAACGAATAATACTGGTGCCCCTGCTGGTGAACTACTTGCACAAATGTAGTTTTTGTCAAGAAGGTCCGTCAGTGTCTTCCTTAGCACCAGTAACTCATCCCTTGACATTCCATACAGGGGTCCCAATGGTATGCTTTTGTCAAACTCGAGCCTAATCTCGTGATCGCATCCTTGCTGGTGAGGTGGCAGTTTGTCCGTTAGTTCTTTCCGAAATAGGTCTACAAATTGTTTACAATAGTTTGGGAGTCTGTCCAAATTTGTTGGTGACTTCTTTGTTGGCGCAAGCGCTTTCTGAATGTCTGCCAGTGTTACAGAGAATAGCTGGGTTTTGCCAGCGCTTGACTTCCTGGCCTTCCTAACAGTTGCAAGGAATACCCCTGCCGACAAACTTTTAATATTTGTCGTTCAATAAGATGAATCCATCATTGCCTGTTAGCCCTTTTCCCATACTCTCATTGGTCGATTGTTTACAATAGCTTCTCCAATTTCCATGAAACGTTCCCTTGCATTATAGATAAGGTCTTCACGCTCCATCCATGGTTTTCCCAATATGAAATCATGAGACAACATTGGTATAACATACGCATACAATCTTCGTTGGTATCCGTCAATGTCTAACTCCATTCTAACCATCTCCGTGATAAAATCTTTATGGTGCTGATTTTTTGTTGCCTCTGTGAGCTTGCGTGGATTTATTTTTATCCGAGGCAGGTTAGCCCTTTGTACTAATGAATTACTAACAGCGGCTAGACACTCGCATCCATTGTCGATCAAAGTGGGTGTCACGGCACGGCATTCCGCTCCGTCATGATATACGATTACGTGGATGGAGGAGGTGGGATTAATGGCTGATGCGGGAAGAAGCACGTGCGCGGCAATTTAGTGGAAACCCGCCCGAATAGGAATAGCCTCAGGGCTTTTTGTAATTAGATTCTGTTCCTTTCTATTCTTCTCCAGCTTAGTATTCGCTCGACAGATTGAATAATCGCCATACAAGCTGTACTTTCACTTGTGCCTATTCTACGCCGTGACATAATACTAAGCTCCCCAAACTACTCAACGCGACCTCTGTAGAGAGGTAAAACACTAATTCCAGACTCAGTAATCTGTGGACAGCGTTTCGCTCACGATTATCTGGACACTCATCGACTAATTGCCTCGCTAATAAAGGACATTAGAAAATGCCAGGAGATTGGCCGAAGGAAGATTTCACAACCTCGGTGTACGCCACCCGCGCACCTGGGGAAGAGGAGGACCAAACTACAAAGATTGATGTGCCATGGTATCAGCAAGTCACGTTTGAAATGTTGGACAAAGATTATATCAAGAGAAACGAACGCCGCGCTGCCGAAGTCAAGAAGGAGACTGATCAAGAACGTCACGAATATACCCTCAAGACTATGTGTACCGCTCTAGCTGATCGCGCCAACAACATCAGCAACTACCTTCGAGATACACTGGACCAAAAGGCAGAGGCAGAGAAATTGGCACAATCCTGGGCGGAGGAAGCTGAGCGCTGGAAGGGGGCATTTGCAGAGGTCACTCTAGATCTCAAAGCCAAGGATAAGGGTAAGCAGAAGGAGGAATCCAAGTCGGTGCGAGGATCTGCTACCTATAACACTTTCGAGAAAGACGCCGCCGGCTGTGAGGCCTCAGAGACGCCACCAAGCAACAAAGAGGTCCGTGACCCACAGGCTAAGCGACTCCGTTACCGCCAGAAGATTGAGAACCCACCCACCTTCACTGGTTCTCATAATCCTACTTTCGAAAACTGGGAACACGCTGTTAAGCGCAAGTTGAACGGCGATTCGATCTACTTCGATGATGAAAACCACAAGATTAATTACCTCTTGGGGTTTATTGGTGGTGACGCACAGGAATTTATCAAACCCTACCTCGAGCCAGAAAGCGTCAACCACATCACTGTTGCGATGTCCATCGTCGAAGTTATGCGAGGAGCCTACGGCAAGACCCGAGGACAGAAGCGCTCCGAAGCTCGTGCCAACTTCAAGAAACTCCGACAAGGGGATGACAGCTTCTCAGCCTTCTTCACTAAGTTCTTGACCTTCGCTTCTCAATTACAACTTAGAGACGAAGACCGCATGGATGAACTTCGTGAAAAGATGAGTCCCAAGCTGCAAAATGTTATCGCCGGATTGGATTTTGAATCCACCTTGGAGATGTCTCAACACTGCTTGAAGATCGAACCACACCTGAAATTAGCGCGCAAATCGGAGGATCAAGCCGCTCGCTACCAACAACGCAAGGACAGGTATAAGAAGCCACTTCTCCCGCCGGAACACACCCGTACTGCACCTCCAAGAGCATCTGGTCCGCCAAAGCCAAAAGTCTTGGCCCGAAACGCTGGTGTCTGCTTCCATTGCCACAAGACTGGTCACTACGCTAACGCGTGTCCTACTGTTAAAGTCAACGAGGTGGATGCGAAGAAGAAGGAGGAAGCTGAAGTATTTGGATCGGAATTCACCATGAGCTCCGATGAGGGAAAAGATTGTCTCTAGGAGAAGTCGCCTTCCTAGAGAATAACACGTATCGAGTAAATGGCATTGATTTGGAAAATTTGTTTGGCGGAAGGCCACTAGTTATAGATTGTTCTCTTGAAACTAAAAACAATTCGCAATTTCCAATCTCTGCCCTCATTGATACCGGCGCTAATGGATATGCCTTCGCAGATCGTAAACAACTGCGTGATTGGTACCGAAATAGTAAGATTAAGATGACGCGCTACAATCTCCGTCATCCACTCCCTATCAGAGGCTTCGACGGCGGGTCCTCCCGACCTCTACGCCATGCCTATGTGATGACACTGACTATAGATTCGCACCGAGTCAACATGCCGTTCTTTGCTACCACACTTGGTAACAAGAACAATGTGATCCTCGGTCGACAGTGGCTGGCCTATCATGACGTACTCCCAGACTGCGTGCGACACCGGCTGTGGTGGCCAGAAGATCGCAATGATCATCAGTGGGACGCTAACCGCCGTGACCGACTGATTGAACTGCCCCCTCTAGAAATCAACAAACCTCCTGCTAAAAAATCTCCACGTTTTATTCCGAAGCAGATATTGAAACGCCCTGAAATGGTAGCAGAAGCGCCGGCGACCCCTTCAATTATTCTGACTCCCCGGCCTACACTGCAGGAGCGACAAGAAGTCTACGATAAGAAAAAAGAGGATCTTGGTCTAGACGAAATGGACACACCTACGCTTTCAGCCGTCGAGGTTGGGACAATTGAAGGGGAAGACCAATGCTGGTTCGTAGAAATGGAAACCGCTTGCGACGGTACCGATATTGCGCATATTGCGGAGCTCACTGAAGAAGAAGAGAGGACACAATTGTTGGCCCAATTACCTCCTGAATATCATGACCTTGCCCATGTCTTCTCCAAAAGACGCGCAAATGAATTGCCGCCGCATAGGGAGTTCGACCATAAGATTAATCTGGATAGCGAGCCTGAGCTCAAGCAAGCTCCCCTCTATAAAATGAATCAGAAAGAGCTAGATACCGTACACGCTTACATCGAGGAGAACTTGGCGAACGGGTTCATCGAACCCAGCGATTCTCCATTCAATTCCCCGGTCTTGTTTGTCAAGAAAAAGAATGGTGACCTTCGATTTTGTGTAGACTACCGGAAATTAAACGCACACACGCGGAAAGATCGCTATCCTCTGCCCCTCATTGGTGAGACATTAGCCAAGATGGCTGGTTCTAAAAATTCACCATTCTAGATGTCATCCATGCGTTCAACCGTATCCGGATGCATCCAGACTCCGTGGGATGGACTACGTTTCGTACTCGATTCGGTCAATACCGTTACCGCGTGTTACCTTTTGGTCTGTCAGGTGGCCCGGCCACTTTCCAAAGATATATCAATTCGGTCCTAGGCAATCTGCTTGCACGTTACGTTTCCGCATATATGGATGATGTATGCGTCCACTCTAAAGATAAAAGTAAACACGTCGCAGAAGTACGCGAGGTCCTTCAACGTTTGGACAGAGCTGGACTGCAGGTGGACATTAAGAAGTGCCGCTTTAATCAAAAATCTGTTAATTTTCTGGGCTTCATTGTTAACACTTCCGGACTCCTGCCAGACCCGAAGAAGCTGGAAAGTATTCGCGCATGGGAGAGACCTACTAGCAAGACTGCCATTCAATCCTTCTTGGGGTTCTGCAACTATTACCGTAACTTTATTGAGAATTTCTCCCGGATTGCTAAGCCGTTGTACAACCTGACGGCAATTCCAAAAGGCCAGTTGTTCCAATGGACCGAGCAAGCTGAAGAAGCGTTCCTTGCCCTGAAAGAGAAATTGGTTAGCCCACCCATCTTACTGTACTTTGATCAGAAAAAGCCTTCACGTGTAGAGACCGATTGTTCGGATTTAGCAACAGGAGGAGTACTCAGTCAATTGCAGGAGGATGGCGTGTGGCATCCTGTGGCTTTTCACTCCCGAACCTTGACTGGTCCGGAGGCAAACTATGAGATCCACGATAAGGAGCTGTTGGCTATCATCCAATGCTTGAAGGAATGGCGCGCAGAGCTCACCAGCGCCTGGGAGCCTTTCGTGATTCTGACTGATCACCGAGTTCTGGAATACTTTGGTCAGAAGCAGCTGCTCAACGATAGGCAAATCCGATGGGCAGAGGTGCTATCGCAATTCAGTTTCGACCTTCAGTACCGGCCAGGCAAGGAAAATATCCTGGCGGACGCGTTATCTCGCAAGAAAGAACTTACCCCTACACAAAAAGCCGCAAAAGAACTGGAACGTACGAAAATCCTCCTCCCTCAAAAGAAAGTTATGTTGCCGCATGACAGCAAGGTTTTAGCGCCCATCGACGAGGATCTGGATACTATTGATCGTACGTTTATGGCCAACCGAGCGGATCCCGATCTCGAGGATCTACGCCGGCAAGCACGACAGCGGGAAGAGCCTTATTCTTTGGAACCTACCGGGTTGGTGCTTCATAAGGGACGCGTGGTGGTGTCAGCCAAAGACAATCTCCGTACTCAAGTGTTGAAGATGATCCACGAATCTACATCCACCGCTCATCCAGGACGAAACAAAATGAGGAAACTAATTGGCGACCGGTACTGGTGGCCACGATACGCAGCAGACATCGAGCGTTATGTGAAGAACTGTCATGTCTGCCGACGATCGCATAAGCCTAGAGATAAGACACCGGGCTTACTACAGCCTTTAGCCATCCCAGAACGTACATGGGATGATATATCGATGGATTTCCACGATGTAGGGGTACCAGACAAACGAGGGTTTAATAACATTTGGGTAGTTGTTGATAGATTGTCTAAACGCCAAATCTCCATCCCAACCACTAAAAGTGCTACAGCAAAGACTGCTGCAGACTTGTTTTACCGTTACGTCTGGCGATTCCGTGGCGCACCGAAGACCATTACCAGCGACCGCGGTCCGCAATTCATTTCGGATTTCATGGACGAGCTATCAAGGTTAGCGCGCGTGAAACTTAAGCTATCTACGGCAGAACATCCGCAGACAGACGGTCAGACCGAAATTATCAACCAGATCATTGATCAGCGACTGCGACCATTTGTTAATTTCCACCAAGACGATTGGGCGGAGCTGCTTCCCGCTCTAGATGCTGCTGCGGCAGCTATTCCAAATGAATCTACGGGATTGTCGCCATCAATGATTGACTATGGTTACGAAATGCGTTTAGAATTTGACTGGAATCAGCGACTGGAACCACGAACCCCTCGAGAGAAGCTGAATCGGGACGAGGCCGCGGAGTGGCTTAAACGGATCAGCAGCGCGTTGGATTATGCTAAGGAGAGCATTAAACGCTCACAGGAACAACAGCGTGTTCAAGCCAATAAACATCGCCGAGAAGTAGACTTTGACGTTGGAGATAAAGTATATATCCGGCGCGGTGCTTGGAGAACTACGAGACCGTCGGATAAGTTGGAAAATCCAATGGTGGGACCATATCGGATCATTGCCAAAGAAGGGCATTCATTCCGCGTACAACTACCAGCCTCTTGGAAAATACACCCTGTATTTTCACCAGACCGACTGCGCAAAGATCCAGATAACCCGTTGCCCGGCCAGGCCAATCCAGAACCGCCGGCAGAAGAGGTCAATGGGGAGTTAGAATGGGAGATCGAGAAGGTGTTGGACGCGCGGCTGTATCGCAATCGGCTACAGTACAAGGTCCAATGGGAAGGCTGGGACGCAGACGAGGAATGGTATCCGGCTGCCAACTTTCGGAACGCACCCCTCATATTAGAAAGGTTCCACAATGAGCACCCCGAATTGCCAGGGCCACCACGACGCCTCGCTACGTGGTTGGACGATGCCGCACATGATAGATTTAGTGAGGAACATCCGGAAGATAACATGGTGACCAACCAAGGTCGTGACAACCGACGCCGCCGCAGAAATTAGTCGATTTGGGACAATCGAAGGCTGAGGAGGGGGTGATGTCACGGCACGGCATTCCGCTCCGTCATGATATACGATTACGTGGATGGAGGAGGTGAGATTAATGGCTGATGCGGGAAGAAGCACGTGCGCGGCAATTTAGTGGAAACCCGCCCGAATAGGAATAGCCTCAGGGCTTTTTGTAATTAGATTCTGTTCCTTTCTATTCTTCTCCAGCTTAGTATTCGCTCGACAGATTGAATAATCGCCATACAAGCTGTACTTTCACTTGTGCCTATTCTACGCCGTGACAGTGGGTACTGAATAAATTCCGTTGATCACGGTGTCTATAATGAAAGAAGATCCATCCATAGCGCCCTCAGCTTCTTTATCTCCAATTGATTTTGAGCTGATAATCAATTCCATCGCTCCATTTGCTTGCAACTGAGGACGATTTGATTCTAGATCTAATCTTTTTTCTACCATGCTCTTCGTATCTTTGGCCTTAACTGTATCTGAAATTTTTCGGACAAAAGTTGCTGCTTGGACAGGTGTATCAGGACGCTTGGCTGGAAGCAGTCGACAATCAGCTATAATGTGTCCTTTCTTCCCACATCGCAAGCATGATCCGTCTATTTTTCGCTCGTTCAACTCAACCAGTGATACCCACTTCGCACGGACTTTATCCATACTAATCTTCCTTGTCTTACTGTATGAGCTGGCTTTGGCTGAAGGGTTGTGCATAATTTCTTGTGAGATTTCCCCCAGTAATTTGCCCCCAGCAATGCCTTGTGTTCCATCGTCGAAGTACCCTGTCTGACCTAGCAAGTATTCCCTTGTAATTTCCATACCAACCTCGTCAATTTCAGAACCCAGGATTGACAGGTAATCAATTAATTCTCGGAGTGTTCTGGGTCGCAAACTACCAATCATGTAATTTCTAGTCGTTTTATTCAGCGAGTTTTGTAACTGGTAAATCTTGCATTTCTCATTCCCTTTCGAACTGGGACTTCGCGAGAGTAACTGTTGGAAGCGCGGTAGATATGACGATAGTTTCTCGTCCCGAAATTGTCGACATGCATGAAATAGTGCGGCCGCCAATTGTTCCTCGTTTCTGTCGCGGTAGGTATCATCCATAGCCCGTAACAGCCCTAGCGCATCCCATTCCATGCCATTTGCAAGCATATTTTGGAACTGACCTGTGATCATATCTTTCGCTGTTCCAGTTACTGCATGACTAAATAGTTGCATCAAAAAATCAGATGGTTGAAGAATACATCGCTCCTCCACATCACGCCTGTATATGTACCGAAGTATTCCATGTGTAATTGCCCACTTAGTTCTATCCTTGTGTTCGTATGCTTCTGGCCATTTAAGTGGTTCCTCTTCAATGAAGCATTCTCTGCGTTCTGATTCGCCGCCCACATTAGTTCTTGACGGTTGCAGGTGAGTTTTTTTCTCATTCTCCGATTGTTCCTGCATCGTTTTCATCATTTCGTTCATCTGAGATTGTAAAATCCCAAGGTATCTTCTGTGTTCTATTCCCCTTAACCTCATTTCTTCGACCAGTCGCTCTATTTCCGATTGTATTACTCCATGTGGCATAGATTTCTGATTCGATAAACCAGTTGCCACGAATTCCATTCCGATAGTAAGATTGTTCATTTCTGAACCCATTGTTGATTCTTAGAATCCCTGTGCCTTAAAACCAATAATTAAAGATGCCCTAAGTAACAGTTATCCACGACTGCGATGTACTTAATGACGGGCAAAAGATTTGAATGATATAGTTTATATTGTGACGGAAACCGAGTTGGTAATGGATAAATCGATTTAATAAACTACATAAGGAGAAAAGATAACTCTAGCTACTACTAACTGGTATTTATAGGCGTTAATCCTCCTCGTGAATCTACAGACTAGTGACTTGTCCTAAGGCACAATACTTATTACCCAGCCACGTATTTCCAGGTGTCACTAAGTTGTAATAACGTTTCCGCCTCCTGACTAGTAGTGCCGTTTCGTTCAGCTTCATCTCCCCCATACAGCCTCGTCATAAGAATTCTCAATATTAGGCTTAGGCATCTGCCTAAGCTCAAATAACGGTCAAACCGTAACAGTTCTTGAGATTGAGCCAGACCTTGTCGTCAACACGAAATTGTTGAGCAGGGTTCCTTTTTTTATTGGCTTGTTCCTCCATCTGTATCTGAGCCGCTGCCATAGCTGCTGCCGCAAATTCCTGCGCTTCCTCGATTCACTTTAAAAAGTTTTCGGCTAATTTTCTGGGTTTTGATCTCGCTTCTTTAGAAATGGGGTGCACCTGTTGAATAGGATCTACGTGATACCCATGCTCCATAAAAAAAGGACTTAATCCTGAAATTGAACTATCACTGTTGTTTAAAGCTAGCTGTGCAGATGGCAATAGTTTAGCCCAGTCATACTGAGCAAATGAGATAAAAATTCTAATGTAAGCAAGGACTTCTTGGTTCATTCTTTCTGTTGATCCGTCTGATTCGGGATGAAATGCAGTAGATAGCCTCTGTTCTATACCAGCTCCTTTACAAAGGTTCGTCCAAAAATCTCCGACCCAATTACTTCCCCTGTCGGATGTCAGTGCACTCGGGAAACCATGAAATCGATAGTGACAGTTCAAGAAACGCTCTGCACAATTCACGGCCTCCATGAAATCCATGGCTTCCAGGGTGATAGATTTGAGTAGACGGTCTGTTATTACCATCAAATAGCTGGGATCTTTACTATCTTTTGCTGGTAAGTCTGTCATAAAGTCTATTGAGAGTTCACTGTGAAATCTATCAGGGATTGGTAGTGGTAACAATAATCCTTGTCGTCTTGATCTCCATACATGAGAGCGGCCACACACATCTCAGTTCTTGCAGAAACGACGTACCATGGTGCTCATTTTAGGACAGTAAAAATTTCTAGATACGATAGCCAACGTACTATTGCGGCCTGGATGCCCTGTTGCGAGCGAGTCGTGACTTCTCTGAATTATGGCTGTCCTAAGGGGTTCCTATTCCGGAATCCACAACCTTTTTCTGAAGCAGAGCGCCCCCCTTTCGTCAATATGACATTCTGATAATGAGGTTTTTAGACCTAGCTCCGATGGAAAGCATCTGTTGTTTTGCCACATTGATTCGTACAATTTATTAAACGAAGTATCTTCCTGGGTTGCTTTGTTCCATGAATTTTGCAGTTCCTCGTCTTCGAATAAGGATGCGCCCTTTGGAATCTTATTTTTTCCAGATGTAGATATATTGGATAAAACTTCACCCGGAGATTTCCATAAGTTATCATCAATCATTTGAAATTCTCTTTCTTTCAATTTTGGATCTTCCTGAACTTGAGGGATGTCTTGTTCGCGACGAGATAGTGCATCCGGACGCTCGCCTTTTTTGCCGCACCTATAATTCAGACGAAAATTAAACTGCGATAGAAACTGAGACCATCTTACATGACGTTCCGCGAGTTTCTGCTTCGTCATTAAATATTTAAGGTTGTTATGATCCGTGAATATTGTGAAAGTTTTCTGAAGCCCAATTAACTCACTTCTCCATTCATTTAAACACCTTATGATGGCCAAGAGTTCTTTATCGTGAATATTGTAGTTGCATTCTACTGGAGTAAGCTTCTTAGAGAAGTACGCCACTGGGTGTAAATTTCCGTTTTTATCAAATTGTGATCAACAGCCTCCTGTAGCCCACCCCTATGCATCAGTTTCTACAATCGTTTCACGCTCTTCATGCCACATTTTTAGTATTGGTGCTGAAGTAAAAAGATCTTTTAAGGTCTGGAAAGATAGCTGATGTTGGTTATTCCAGCAGAATGGAGTACTTTTTTTGGTAAGATCATGCAAGGGAGAAGAGATGGATGCAAAATCTTTAATGAATCCTCGATAAAAGTTAGAAAATCCAAGGAAACTTCGAACTTCTTTAATATTCATTGGAGCTTCCCATGAAGTGATAGCTTCGATTTTATTGGGATCTATTTTGATTCCATCATTGACATTTAAGACGTACCCCAGATACTTTAATTCCTTTGATGCAAATACACACTCGGAAGGGTCCAATTTAAGCCCAGCATTGTTAAGACGCGCCAGAACTTGCTTCACTTGGAACCAATGGTCCTCCAAGTCGTTTTCCGAGAATATTATTACATCATCTAGGTATGCGATACAGGTAACTCCGAGAAGATTACCCAAAACCTGGCTAATCCATCTTTGGAAAGCTGCTGGTGCCCCTGCTAACCCAAAAGGTGTCACTAGCCACTCGTATGAGCCAAAACGTGTACGGAAGGCCGTTTTCCACTCATCACTATTAGCTATCCGCAACCTGTGGAATGCTGACCTCACGTCTACTTTTGATAACCATTTTGCTCGGGATACCATGCCTAATGTTTCTTTAATTAAAGGCAGTGGATACCTATCTCTTTCTGTTATAGCATTTAGCGCCCTATAGTCCACGCAAAACCTTAGTCCTCCGCCCGGTTTCTTAATGAACAAGACTGGGGCCCCTCCTGGGGAATTACTGGCCCGAATCCAGTTCTTATCCAATAGTTCTGTCAACATTTTTCTTAGTACCAAGAGCTCCTCACGTGACATTGCGTAAAGCGGCCCCCATGGAATTTCCTTATCTCGGCCTTGGTTGTCTTTCTTGAAATTAATTTTCGTATCAACTCCGGAACGGTAAGGAGGTAGAGTACTATCCAAATTTTTGTTGTCATCTAGGAATAGATCTGTGCAGGAGCGGATTTCTTTTAGAAGTTTAGAGCAGACTTCTTCTTTGGACAGCGTTCTTTTCTGTTCTAGGGCGCGTGTAAGATCTTGAACAGATATCGCCCCAAGCGTTGACCTTGTTGCCGAGTCCGCTTCTTTACACATTTTCGCAAATTCCCTGCCTGAAGTTAGTGCCGAATTAGAACTGCTGACGTGAGAAACCCTCGATTTGATGTGTGTAGGTGCATCGTTTTCGTACCAGCCACTAGCACGCACAATTATACCATTTCTTCTGGATCCTATTCTGAAACAGTGCCGCTTTGCCAGATATGCTACGTCGTTCCTCTCCATCCAAGGCTTGCCAAGAATAATTGGGTACGCTAGTTGTGGCATCACATAGCCCCATATTTTTTCTTGTCTACCGTCAATGTTTAATTCAACGCACGTGATCTGCGTGATGCGTGCTCCGATTTTACCGTCCGCCAATCTCAAAGGTCGGGGCGTATTATCTACTGTTTGTAGCCTGTTTGTACACACAAGATTATCATCAAAAACTCCAAAGCACAGACAGCCAGTATCGACCATTGATTTAATATAGAAAGTACTATTTATTAAACAGTCTATCAATAGGGGCTCAGTTGTCAAAACTTGCTGCAATTTATCTGTAGCTTTTGATTTAATTTTGTTATGGTTCCTGAGAGCGACTTTACTCAGGCTTCGTCGTTTCCCGAATCCGATTCAGACTCTACGCATACCTCTCCCTCCAGTTGACTTAACTCATTCTCTGGCCGACGAGCTGCTCGGTACTTAGGACATTTAAAGCTTCGGTGACCGCTATTTGTACAACGGATGCATACTCCCTTCTCAATTAAGCGACTAAACTCTTTGCTGGATCTCCAGGGAGCGCGAGGCTTGGTATTTCCTTCAATTTTGGCCTTAGAATTTTCATGCTTTGATTTCCTAGAATTTGGTGTCGCTGAGTTGGTATTATGCAGCTTCAAGTCTTTTAATGCTGCTAGAATTGCGTCGGTGCCTGCCATTTTGATGTCACCGTCCTGGTCTACCTGATTTGTGCTGTTTTCGGGTTTGAAAACCCCAATTCCCCCTTTTGGTGGTCCAAGCTTAGTGACCATTTGGGTTGGCCCCTTGGGACAATATTCGGAAAAACTCTCGACTTCTTCAGCAACCTCTCTTACTACGGCTACCCAATCATTGTATTGCCGAACATTTGGCAGTTTGACACCAATTAGGGCACGGCGCAATATATTGTTTAACGAGGCTTTCAGTTGTTGTGTCATGGCCATTGTTGTGAACATTTCATCTCCGCCACAAGAAGCCACCTTGCTCTCAAAATCTTTTAGGAAATCGTGAAAGTACTGGTGATTGCCCTTCGCCATACGCTGCACCAGTTCTAAGGCTGCCTGCTGTGCTTGATTGTCTTCGAATTCCTTTTCTATGACATCTAGTAGGTTCCGCCATTCGTATTTTTTAACTTCCTACTTGTTGAGAACCAATTCGCTAATCGAGATTTTTTATTGTCCGGTAGGGTGTCTATTATTTCGATTCAAATAGAACTTGAATCTTCACATTCTAACATTTCATTTTCCACCTTTAACCTCAACCAATCCATGAAAAATCGAAAGTCCTCCTGTAATCCGTTCCATTTTGGTAAAGATATCACTTTGTTAGACGAAGAAGGACCCCGGGAATCTGAGGAGTATATTGTGGCGCACGTCTTTTTTTGTTCCAACATCCTCAAAATCTCCTGCTTGTCTGCCGATGAAAGCCCTGCAAAGGGGTCTGACGTGCTTACTTCTGGCATAGCGATATCGTTATTTGAATATGGCATTTCCGACATTATTTCTGATGCGATTGTTCTGAGGTTTGGTGAAAAGTTAGTGCTGTAAAAAGAGTCTTCCGATCCTGATGAAGACAGTGAATAGTCTGGTACTTGGTAGCTCATACAACAATTGGAGACGAGATGTGAATACTTGTAAGTACAACTCTGAGCTAGAAGCACCTGCAAGACAAAAAATTATATGACAGAAAAATATATGTTAAGGGCGAGGAGAATTACGGACACCGCACGTAAATAGTACCACAAAGAGTTAACATTTTTCTATAGAGATTAACTACAGGAAATCCGTTACATTAAGTATGCCCCCCGCAGTTACTAGTGATCTAGATTCCTGACACGTATTCCTTTGCTACTGAGTGATCTGTTTCCCAGCCTCCGCATAATTGACTGAGTGATTCGCGTCGTGAGAAACGACCCTGCGTCAATCACGTGACCAACATCCTTGAACGAGGCTGGGCCTGAAAGATAGCCCAGCTTAATCAAACGGGGCACAGCCCATAACAGTGTAAGCTTCTATCCCTATAGTAAGAATGTAGCTTTTCGAAAGTTGTCGTAGTCGAGTCAGTGAAGTACTTGCCGCGGTAAACTTCGCGATCAAAATGCAGTTTCACCTTTAGGTATTTTTGGCCAAAATCGTCAGTTCTGAGGATGTAGTGGAGCTGGAAATCACGGGCTTTTCCAGTAAGAATACGCGGAAACATTGCATGGAACTAGTTTGGTCTGTGTCAAACTTGAGGGTGCCAAAGGTAGCGTCGGGAGGGTTACTAAGTGGTTTGAGTAACAGCTGAGGAGGTAGGCAAGAGTCAAAGGTATGAATTCGTGATTATAACTAGGTCTAAGGACGAGGGACGAGGGACTAGGGAATCTAGGAATCGTAGACAAGGCCAGTGGAAGACGGAAGACAAGACGTGGCCCTCTACTGCGGCTCTGTCCACTCCATATATACATCATAGTAACCAGAGCAACCTAGGTCTCATAGGGTCTACCTCCTATTACTCGATTACTCAATTTGTAACCCATGGCAACCATTGTGACCCAGTAACCTCTATCCTCAGTTCCTGACATTACCCCTTCCCTTTTTTTTTCAATGCGCGCACTCCGCTGCGCGTGGTGGATTTGGATAAGCCTTGTGGAAATCTACCAGTGAATCCTTACAATTGTCCAGATGTTCGAAAGGTTCCCAAGTTGTATCGTTTGTGCCCGTCCATCGTACCAGGTATTGTACCTTATTTCTTCGAATTCTGGAATCTAAAATTGATTCTACTTCGTGAATTTCGTGACCAGAGGGCGCGATTTCGATTGGTGGTGGCGATTCTTGATGCTGCGATGGATAGCCTATGTAAGCTGGGCGAAGAAGGCTAACGTGAAAGTTATTATCGATTTTAAGCTGGGGTGGTAAGTCAAGTTTAGCTACAAGAGGCGTTTTCATTATAGTTATGCGCCAAGGTCCAGCCCTAACGTGATCTAATTTCTTTGTGGGCCTCGAGAGCGTGAGGTTTTTTAAAGACAGGTAAACCATATCCCCAGTCTTGTATCTCGGTGCTGGAAGTCTTCTTTCATTTGCGTAAGTGGCTTGAAAGGCCTGGGCGAGGGTTATTTTTTCGTTGCATAGCTGTGTTAATCTTTGAATTCTGGTTACAAACTCCGGGATGTTTCGGGGAATCGGAGCTTCTGATTCCGATCTAAAATCCATGCGGGGGTGATGACCAAAGCACGCAAAGAACGGCGACACTTGTGGAAACTCGAGGGACAAAAGACGATTGGCGAGTGGTCAAAAGCTGGCGTGGACTCAAATCATAAGATTCTAAACTAAAGAGAAAAGTATCTAGGAGGATATGAATCTGTATATGTACATAGGAGGTTCAACTGTTCAAATAAAGTTGCCAACACGAAACCTCCTGTCCCTCATTGCCTACAACCCAAGGGTTTCGCATGAAAACCAATATCCATGACAAACCTTTCGTATCGTAATCTGTCACACACAAGACTCGTGTGTGTGAAACTAGTCGTTGGAATTCCTGGATTGACCCTGTGTCGGCTTACCAACTATTGGACCGAAGACCACGTGGCCACTAAAATGTCGGGGCGTCACACTACCCCCCCTTTCTAAAGAACGCTGACCGCAGAGTTCTGTCCATAGACGAATTATCTTCAAGATAATCATAATCTTCTATTCCTTTTTCCCACGCATCGATCCACCTCGGAAGTGCTACAGGAGGGCCTGGCATGGCGGGGTTTTCGAGATGAAACCGCTTAATTAAGTGTGGGGCGTACATGAAATTAGAAGCGGGGTAATATTCCGGGTCTTCATCAGCTCCCAGCCAATTTGCTCTGTAATACAATTTTTTGTACTTTAATTTACAGGTGCGGATAGATTCAACAACCCATTCTTTATGACCTGGAATTATTTCTAGAGCTTCGGGCAGCGGATTTATCTGTCCTGGTACTGGGCTAGCAGGGTCTTTTCGAAGGAGCTTGGCGTGGAAAACACGATGAATTTCTCCCATCGACGCTGGTAAGTCTAATTCGTATGACCATCCTTTCTTGTTTACTATTTTGAATGGTCCTACATTTTGATGACCAAGTTTTTTACTAGGCCGGTCTAGAGATAAATTTTTTGTAGACAACCAAACTTTATCGCCAACTTGAAAATCCGGTTCACGACGATGAATGTCGACGTCTTTTTGTTTCTTCCGCTGTGCACTCTCCATATGATGACGAACCCATTCCCATGCTTCTTGCATTTGATGAATTCGATTTTTTGCTTCTTCTTGTGCAATAGCTTGACGAGCATTTTCTGGCTTTTGAGGAGCTTTCCAGTCAAAAGATAGGCGAGGTGGATGGCCATGAAGTAGCTGGAATGGAGAGGTATTGATACTATCATGGTGTAACGCAAGTTGTGCAAAGTCCATCAGTGGGAGTAGGCGAGACCAGTTATTTTGAAAGTGATTTACAAAAGGACGGAGTCTAAGGTCTAAATATTGATTCATTATTTCGGTCTGCCCGTCGGTTTCTGGATGGTAGG